>OX243819.1:2926536-3554036 GCA_945859605.1 Lumbricus rubellus
GAAAGTGCCCCTAAACGCAACTGCATTGTAGCGTTGTATCATCAGCGAGATACGCTGGAACAAAAATGTTGTTTCTCGTGGTTCCCCCGTTATTATTATTATTATTATTATTATTTTATTTTTTATTTTTATTATTATTTTTAGAGCCCGAGGTATATATGATCCCTCAGGCTTTAAAAACACCAATAAAAGCTTTTTTGTTCTTGAGTCAACGGTCATGCTCATCATCATCATCATCATCATCATCATCATCATCATCATCATCATCATCATTATTATTATTATTATAATTTTTTTTTTTTTTTAATTATTATTTTTTTTTTAATAACTTCATTTATTGAGAAAACAAACAACTTCCTATTCTAACATCAACTCCGAAGAGTGATAATTGCTACTATAATTGTACTTGGACCTCGTCACCGGTGTCGTGAATAAAAGTTCCCCTAAACGCTATTGCGTTGTAGCGTTGTGTACAGATAGATAAGCGCTGAAACAGATGTGTAGACTCCTGAGGGTCGCCCGTGGCGGCAGTCAGCCGACGACCTAGTTCCTCAATGAACTCGCGACCTGACACTGAGAGGCCTTATTATTATTATTATTATTATTAGACAATACAATACAATATTATTATTATTATTATTATTATTATTATTATACATTTATTTCTTCAAAAACTGACACAATTATGTACAGACGAGTAAAATAATCGTTTTAAACATTAGGTCCTATAGGCCTCTCAGTGTCTTGGTTGATAAGTTCTGTCGTGCCCAACACGGACAACGAATTTCCTACTTGGAGCGCGACTGAAATGCGCTGAAGCAGATGGCTGGACTCTCGCTGGTCACCGGTCGACATCGAAATTCTGCCTCCCAACTCTTGAACGAATTCCAGGGACTCGGAGTGCCAGCTTCCTCCGGTTTTGATGGCCACAGGAGCAAAGTGATGCGACTGCGTGATGGCGGCATATTTACTGGTTTTATTTCGAGCGGCTTTCTCCGCTGCTGCACCTGCGTTTTGCGATGTTAGATGTTCATACGAATCTGCAAATGTGTCGGGCACAGTGACGTCCCAAGCCAGGCAACGACTTCTGGACCAGGGTATTATGGTAACTCCGTCTGGTCTTTTACCATCGGTTCTGGAAAGACCAGTAGGTTCTTTGATGGCCGGTATTTTGGCTCTCGTCATCGCTCGCCATATTACGTCGTTTATCATAGCATGTCGTTGGTGTCTTCCAGCACCTTTAGGACAAGAGAATCCGTGATGACCTAAGGATTCTACTCTGGCACCACATTTACACGTATGTTGTTCACAAAGCACGGTGCCTAAACGAATGCCTACTGCAACTCTCAACACCTCTCCCGTCATCCGCAATCCAGCTGTTTTTATTGTTACTATTATTATTACTATTATTATTACTATTATTATTATTACTATTATTATTGTTATTAGTACTATTATTTTTTTTATTATAAAATTATTATTTGTATTATTTTTATTATTATTATTATTATTATTATTATTATTATTATTATTATTATTATTAATCAAAGGTGTGACAAACAATAACCGGAGATATTACTAATGTCGCTCTGGAACGGCTCACTCGGTAGTGTCTGGTTGGGCAAAAGTGCCTCGGAAAGAAATGGTATTAAAGCGTTGGATGGTGGCAGAAAGGCGTTGGAAAAGGTAAGATGTCTCTCTAATATCTCCAGAGATTAGTGTTAGACGTTTTCCAAGGTCCTTAATAAAATCAAGTCCATTGTTGTTAATTGGGCCGAGAGTCTCCAGGGCCACGGGAACAAAGTGGTGGTTGGTCAGCAGGTGGTCGTACTTGACAGTTTTTCTCGTGTCCGCCAATTCAGAAATTACTATTATTATTACTATTATTTTTATTACTATTATTATTTTTTTTAACAATAAACAACAGAAGCGGTAGTCATTGTTCTAAATGATGATAAAAGTTATTAGCTCTCCTCTGGGTCTGACTCGGCTAAAGTGCCTCTAAAGGCCACCGAGTTGAAGCGCTGGACAGTAATAGAGAGGCGTTGCAGCAAAAAACAGGTCTCTCTCATATCACCAGACGACAATGTTAGGATGCGGCCTAAATCAGACAAAAAGTCGAGGCCAATACTGCAAATGGGACCTAAAGTCTCAAAGGCTAAAGGAATGAAAAAGTGAGTGTTTACAAGAGAGACGTATTTAGTGTTTTTCCTTTCCGTAGCAATCTCGGCTGCCGCGCCCGCCGTCGAAGCCGTGGCCTGGATATATGATGGTGCAAGTGTGTCAACCACTGTCGCATCCCACACAAGATGACAACCCGCACGCCATGGAATCATGGTAAGGCCGTCTGGTCGTCTACCATCCGTGCGAAGAAGACCTGGTGGTTCTTTAATGGACGGTATTCCTGCTTTTGAAAGGGAGCGGTATACAATGTCATTGATCGTATTATGTCGAGCTATTCGACCGAAGCCGAGAGAGCAAGACAGGCCGTTATTGTTATTATTACTATTTTTATTATAAAATTATTATTATTATTTTTATTATTATTATTATTTTTATTTTTATTTTTATTATTATTATCAAAAAGTGCATCATGCTTTCTCGTCTCTCATTAAAAACACAGTACTACGGCCTCGTCGAGCCCAGGCATGCGATGGCGTTGAAACGCTGTACTGTTACAGATATTTTCTGGAACAGGAAGAAGGTATTATTATTATTATTATTTTTTTTTTTTTTTTTTTTTTTTTTTAAATTTTTTTTTTTTTTGCCCCGAGGTATACAGGATCCCTCGGGGACTTATCTAGCGCCTAACATAAAATCAAAGTCTGGAACGGCCCTACTCATCTTCTGTTTCTTGGTCGGCGAAAGTGCCCCTAAAGGCCACAGCATTATAGCGTTGCATCATGAGTGAGATTCGTGAGATTTATTATTATTATTATTATTATTATTATTATTATTATTATTATTATTAGGCCTATTATTATTATACAACATTTATTTCTTCACAAACTGACACAATCATGTACAGACGAGTAAAATAATCGTTTTAAATAGTAGGTCTTTTAGGCCTCTCAGTGTCTTGGTTGATAAGTTCTGTCGTGCCCAACACGGACAACGAATTTCCTACTTGGAGCGCGACTGAAATGCGCTGGAGCAGATGGTTGGGCTCTCTGGTCACCGGTCGATATATTATTATTATTATTTTTTATTTTTTTATTATGACACACATTTTTTTTTAAAATAACAAAGTCATTTAAAGTCTAATGGAAATGCTCCTGTTCACAATAAGAGCTAACATAGTTCTTAAGTGCAAGACCTCCATGTGTCTTGACTGTTTGAGTCTGTCGTTCCCAAAACCGACAAAGAGTTCCCTATTTGTAGGGCGACTGATAGACGCTGGAGCAGATGGCTCGTCTCACGCTTGTCTCCTTTGGCCGCTGAAAATTTTCGTCATAGATCATGTACGAACTGCAGAGAATCTGTGTCCCAGCTGCCTGCTGTTTCGACTGCAACAGGGACGAAATGATGCGATCTTGCTAAGTCTGCATATATTATTTGCTCTCTTTATTACGGACTGCCCTTTCCGCCGCGGCACCTGCACTTTCTGCAGTTAAGTGTCTGTATGATGTTGCAAACGTATCCGGTACCGTGACATCCCACGTCAAGCAGAGACCTCTGTGCCAGGGAATGATGGTAACTCCATCTGGCCTCATTCCATCCGATCGGGAGAGACCATTCGGCTCCTTTATGGCCGGTATTTTAGCTCTTGCGAATGCTCGCCAAAGCACGTCATTGATCATTCCATGACGCTGCTGCCTTCCAGCTCCTTTGTTGCAAGAGAATCCGTGCAGGCCATTGGATTCGACTATGGCGCCACATTTGCATGTGTGCTTTTCACACAACGCAGCGCCTAGTCGAATGCCGGCTGCTATTATTATTATTATTACTATTATTATTATTTTTTTACCCGAGGTACCTACTACTACTACTACTACTACTACTACTACTACTACTACTACTACTACTACTACTACTACTACTACTACTACTACTACTAGGCCTACTACTACTACTACTACTATTATTATTATTATTTTTATTATTATAAAGACGAAATTTTCTGAAGTAGGCTAGTTCATTTCACAAAGACAATTATAAGACAACTAATATTATAAAGACTATGGAATCAGTCAATCAGATAGCTGTGGAAAACTGAGTGTGGATGCTTTTCGAATGTGCATCTGCACTGTCTGCAGGCAGCCGCGTTGTATCGCTGGATACAGACTGAAAACCGTTGAAATGTTAGATCTAATTATAATTTCTGTCAGCTTGTGTGATGCCATAGCCTACATTTGCGTGCGTCCACAAAACATAATGCGTGGCCTACATACACGCACTGGCATGAGAGGACAGCGACCCTTGGCAGTATGAATTCTTCGTTTACCGTATTGCTTGGGTATGTGTAATCTTCATAGTGTAGAATAATGAGGCCGCTCGGTTATTGGCTTATCCGCAATGTATGTTCTGGTCAGCAGTCTATTTTTGCTATGGCTCTGACCTTTGCACCGTAGCCTACCACATTCTTGTCATTGCCGGAGGAATGTTTCTGCTGTCATTAATAACTTCCAATGCTTTATTAGAAGTGAAAATTACTCTATTCTATCATTTCTTCATTCTATGTGAGTCTATGATTCGGCTAAAACATGAAACCAAAATACGTTATTGACTCACGCACATAGGCTGCAATGTAGGCTTAGGCTAAGCTTCAAGCCTTCAAAGTGTAGAATAATGAAATCGCTAGGTTAATAACGAATACTTTGCTATTGTTTCAGTGGCTAATGCATTCGGCCAACCAGGTAAGCAGCATCAGCAAGTTTAGAACATTCTTGTCTTTGCCGGAGGAATGTTTCTGCTATCATTAATAACTTCCAGTGCTTTAGAAGTGGCAATTACCCTATCCGTAGGCGAAGGGGAGAATTCAGCAGTGGGGGGGGGGCTAGAGTTTACTTCTGCCCGAAAAATTAATCCGGAATACAAGACGTCGTGCACTTATAATGTCGCGAACCTGGGATTTCCCCCCTGAGCCGTCCCCCCTGATTTCCCCCCCCAGGGCCATGTTCTGCTCTCGGCTTCTGTTCCCCGGCTTGTGTTCCCTAGGCTCCGCCTCCCGGCTTCTGTTCCTCGGCTTCTGTTCTCCGGCTTGTGTTCCCGGCTTCTGTTCCCGGCTTGTGTTCTCTAGGCTCCGCCTCCCGGCTTCTGTTCCTCGGCTTGTGTTCTCCGGCTTGTGTTCCCGGCTTCTGTTCCCGGCTTGTGTTCCATAGGCTCCGCCTCCCGGCTTCTGTTCCTCGGCTTGTGTTCCCTAGGCCCCGCCTCCCGGCTGGGACAAGCTATAAATAGAGGACGAGAGGGAGGATAGTCAGTCAGCCGCAGAGAGTCAGCCGCAGTCAGTCAGCCTGAGAGAGAGTCGTTGCGGAGTCCGCAGTAGTTCAGCCTGAGAGAGGCGTTGTGAAGTTAGTCGGTCAGTCTGGGGTTCAGTTCCGCAGTGATAATTAGACAGTTGTTGCGTGCTTTAATTACGTGCTGCTATCGTGAAGAGTTAATAAACTATCGAAAAGAACTCTGTGTCTTCAGTATTTCTCGTGGGGGAAAAGACGTTCTGTGACTCTGGTTCGAATCGCCGTCGGCAGAAGTGGTGTAAGTCCTTCGAAATACCACGAAGGCCGAACTTACGCTCCCGGGGAGCGACACGCGTGCCTTACCGCAACACCGGCAGATCCCGATTTACGTTACACTGGTACCAGCGGAAGTGGGGTTCTTGAAGCTCTGCCGACAACAACCTGAGTCAACCGAGAATGCTGACGGAAGACGATGAGATCACGAACCAGTATCCGAGGCCTGGTGGAATCCGCACGCCGGCCGACTTGCCTACGCCTGCAGCCCGCCGATCGACAATGGAGGGACCGCCGGACCGGAACGTTTTGATCGAAGTACTCGGTTCCGACGACGATGAGACACCGGCGACGATGAGCTACCGAGAAAGGACTGACCGACTGGCTGCGAGGTCAGAATTGGAGGACCTTAAGAAACTGCTGCGAAGCCGATCTGCACCGATAAAACCCGGACGATTTGATGGGACCGGTTCGCTGGAGTCGTTTCTGGTGCAATTCGAGGTTTGCGCCGGCCACAACAAATGGACAGCGTCGGAAAAGGTCGACCACTTACGATGTGCGTTGGAAAAGGCAGCGACGCAACTCCTCTGGGACTTCGGAGCACAGCAGAACGTAAGCTACGAGGAATTTGTGGAACGTCTCCGGCAGAGATACGGGGCAGAAGGTCAGGCTGAAACCTTCCGTGCCCAGCTGTATTATCGTCGCCAACGAGCAGAAGAAAGTCTGAGTGATCTGCTTCACGAGATTCGCCGACTCGTCGTATTGGCGTATCCTGTCCCGTCGAATGAGACGACCCAGATCATCGCGAGAGACTCGTTCCTTGAGGCCATGCGAGACCGTGAACTTTCGCTGAAAGTTCGAGAGAGGGAGCCAAAGACTCTCGATGAAGCTTACCGCACCGCGCTTCGTCTGGACGCCTACCAGCGGACGAACGACTCCGACGACCGCAGAATGCCTTCGAATCGCGTTCGAGGAACTCAGGAAGCCGACCTGAGGGCTCAGATCCAGTCAACGCTTGACCGGTTCCTGGAGACGCAGCGAGACGACCAACGTCGATGGCAACGCGAGATGGAGAGACGAATCGACCAACAGTTCCAGGAGCTGCGAGGCCGAGCTCCCACCGACGACGATCCGGGACGAGATGGTCGTCCCGGAAACCGCAACACCGGAGACCGCCAACAGGAGACTTCGAGGCGGGTGGTGTCCTGCTACAGCTGTGGCCGAGTCGGGCATATTGCCCGAAACTGTCGTCAAACTCGCCGCTTCCGGAAAGACGCCGGAACGAGCGGAACGGAGGAACCGACGTCACCGGAACCGCCGGTGGCCATGAATCATACGACGCGTTCCAGACTGCCGGACCGCGCTACGAACAACGCCGCCTACATCAGAGGGACAATCAACGGACGCCAACAGATCTGCTTGATCGACACTGGATCGGAAGTCAGCCTGAACCCATCTACGAGTGTCGACGGGTTAGAACTACGTTCATGTAATCGTTCTTTGATGGCTGCTAATGGGTCTGATATTAGGGTCTTTGGTGAGGTCCCGGTCCCCATTAAAATTGGGTGAGGTTTTAATATCCCGACCACGTTTCTGGTGTCCGACCAAATTACCGAGCCCATGTTAGGCATGGATTGGCTCAGGCAACACCGCTGTAGATTAGGATTTGGTGTCGGTGCATTATTTGTTGGACGTAGGCGCATTTCTTTAGAGCGAGGTAACGGGTCCACGTGGTGTCGTAGGGTAATGGTTGCAGAAGAGGTCCTGGTGTCGCCCAAGTGCCAGAGCGAAGTCCCTGTTAAGTCTGTGTATGGGGACTTGACCACGGTCGCTCCCGCTTGGATAACGGAGGCCCAAGAGGTTAAACCAGAGGTTCATCTTGCCCGTGTGGTGGTAGATGGTAAAACTAATACCCAGGTGAAAGTAGTGGACTTGGTTAATGATACTCCGTTTAGTGAAGCATTGTTAGCAGAAGTATCTTCTGAGACCCGAGAACAGGTAAAGGAATTGCCAGTTAAATCTAGAGATGTTTCGGTAAGCGATAGTGTGAAAGCGCCTGAGCTTATGAATCCGCCCATAAGGCGTAAATTATTGCCACAGAGAAAGTCTGTGGATGGAGATTTGATTAGTTTACCGTCGGCCCTGGTACTGCTTATGGTTTTTCTGAGCGTAATTTTCAGTGGTTCAGAGTTAGTGGAAGTCGTCCCAATGGTTAATTTAGAGGCTACTTCTGTTGCCCGAGCACTCGTGAATATTGTCATTTTCAGACACGGGGCCCAGTTGCAGATTTATTTGTATCAGGGAAAGAAATTTGTGGGGATCATTTTTCGGAAGCTTTGCAGAATTTTGGGGAAAGTTATGTACAGCCATCAGGGAAGTAGGGACGAGGTTTCCTCGTGCGCCCGGGCTGCTGACCTGGAAAAGGGACGAGGGACGGGTCGACAGGTCGACCCGATCTATGGACGACCCTCAGATGATGGTCGACCCGAGGCTTCGTATTCGACCTACGTGAAGGAACTTAGCCCACGTCTGGTGGACGTCGCTTATTAATGCGCGAAGTTATGCCGTCGAGACTCTTGCATGTTCTCGTGTTGCCGAGTGGCATATTTTGTCTAATTCGCATTATCTCGTAATTTGGAATTGATAGAGACAGTCGATGATGAGACATTCTGAGAGATCGTGGTTATTGATCGCTTTTAATGATGTATGATCGGGAACATTTATAGAGACTTATAATTGGCCCGTTGGCCACGCTTTGGTGGAATAGTTTTGTTAAGAGGTCGAGGCACGACCAGAGACTTTATGGACTTGGCCCGTTGGCCGCTTTGGAACAGTTGAGACTTTTTGGCCCGTTGGCCATTTTACGCTTTTGTTATGGCTATTTTTCTGTTGTTGGGCCATGTGGCTCGAGACTGTTTTATTCTGGGAATGAGGACATTCCCAATCGTAGTGGGAGGAGGATGTCGCGAACCTGGGATTTCCCTCCTGAGCCGTCCCCCTGGATTCCCCCCCCCCCCCCAGGGCCATGTTCTGCTCTCGGCTTGTGTTCCCTAGGCTCCGCCTCCCGGCTTCTGTTCCCCGGCTTGTGTTCCCTAGGCTCCGCCTCCCGGCTTCTGTTCCTCGGCTTCTGTTCTCCGGCTTGTGTTCCCGGCTTCTGTTCCCGGCTTGTGTTCCCTAGGCTCCGCCTCCCGGCTTCTGTTCCTCGGCTTGTGTTCTCCGGCTTGTGTTCCCGGCTTCTGTTCCCGGCTTGTGTTCCATAGGCTCCGCCTCCCGGCTTCTGTTCCTCGGCTTGTGTTCCCTAGGCCCCGCCTCCCGGCTGGGACAAGCTATAAATAGAGGACGAGAGGGAGGATAGTCAGTCAGCCGCAGAGAGTCAGCCGCAGTCAGTCAGCCTGAGAGAGAGTCGTTGCGGAGTCCGCAGTAGTTCAGTCTGAGAGAGGCGTTGTGAAGTTAGTCGGTCAGTCTGGGGTTCATTTCCGCAGTGATAATTAGACAGTTGTTGCGTGCTTTAAGTACGTGCTGCTATCGTGAAGAGTTAATAAACTATCGAAAAGAACTCTGTGTCTTCAGTATTTCTCGTGGGGAAAAAGACGTTCTGTGACTCTGGTTCGAATCGCCGTCGGCAGAAGTGGTGTAAGTCCTTCGAAATACCACGAAGGCCGAACTTACGCTCCCGGGGAGCGACACGCGTGCCTTACCATACACCGGCAGATTCCCGATATCGTTACAATAATTATAGACCTATGCGTTGACGAATCCAGAAAGTTTTAAGGGGGTGCAAATGGGAGGGAAATCAAGGTATGGCTTTGACTGGACTGTTTCTGTATTCTTTCTTCCAAAATTTATGGGGGAAAACGTAAAAGATGCGTTACTTTAAAATCTTGAGACTTTGTGTAGTCACATTCGATAATTGTGGGTCACGTTCTGTGTAAATTGACCGGATTTCCTCCTTAGATCCCTCGGGTTGCCAGACAGTACTGTTGAATTCAACTATTGTAGGTCTAATATCTTGTTATCATCCGTTCCCACCATGAATTTTGATCAAACTGCGGTTTGGCGGTTTGAAATTTAACCCTCGAGTGCCCAAGGGGGGGTGGGTCCGACCGGACCCCAGGCCTGTTTTTCCCGGATAACTTTTTAAAGGCTTTGGATCTGCATAAATGCTTTTAGGTATTCCTAGACCAACCATTTGGGCATAGAATGGTATATTTTGCGTGAGTATTGTCCAACCCTGCACCCCACAACCACAGCATATATACTAAGGGTACCCCATGATATGCGGCTGATATTCATACAAGCGCATGGTTACTAGTCAATAAATAAATGATCAGCGCACGTTATATGAAAGAAAAATTCATACAAATTGTTGAACTTAGCACTACTGACATTGTAGCACTATGTTTGGCTTATGTTTGCAGCCTAGAATTTGAAAGTATGCAAGTAGCCTAGGCCTATGAGTAGGCCTATCACAGCAATAATTGCATACAACAGGTTTGCGTCAAAATGGATGCTATAGGACAGTTCATACAATCGGTGGCATTTACGTTCACACATATAAAAATTTAGATCTTTCCAATGGGGTCCATATTGACCCCTGTGGTCCAATTGGACCCTGCAAAAAACTATTAAAATAATAATAGCATAATTATAATAAACACGAATTTTTAGTTAACCTTGGCACACGTAAATGGAGCATTATTGTTATAGACACTTTCAACCAAATAAATTATGACGCAGAATAGTGCGCTATAGCCTAATAGCCAGTGTTGTACAGTAACGAAGTAAAAGTAACGCGTTACTGTACTTAAGTAAAAGTTTGAGTACTTTCACATGTAACGAAGTATCGAAAAAATAAAATACTTTTACTTTCAACGAAGTAAAATTTTACCCATATTTCAGTACTTTTACTTCGTTACAATTTATGCGACACTCGTTACAATGTTCGTTACTTCAAAGCGTTAATTAACATTTCGTTTCGCTAAGCTAAGACAGCTTATTCAAATTGGCATGCCTAAAAATAGATTTTCAATGGGTGGTGCATGCTGGATGCACTGCCATTTTTGCAGCAGAACGACTCTTCAGCTGTGCATTGTGCTAAAATGAATCAGAAGCGTGCGTACTAGACTCAATGATAACCATTTCGAGAATTTAGTATTTTTGAAGGTTAATAATCAATTGAGTTATAGAAAGGCTCGGTACTTTTACTTTTTACTTTAAAAGTATTATTGGAAGGGGATACTTTTTACTTTTACTTAAGTAAAATTTGTGATGAGTACTTTTACTTTTACTTAAGTAATTAAAATCCACTTTACTTTTACTTTTACTTAAGTACATTTGCCCGATACTTTCAACAACACTGCTAATAGCCTAATAGCCTAATTGCATGTTGGTTGACCCACAATCTTCCGGGTCTGCTAGCTGAAGAAGCGCATAGGTCTATGACTTGCCAACGCGCAGCTGTTCCATGTAAAGTTGTGCATGACCCACTTATAAATGGTCCGATACATTACAATACAATACAATAAACGATTTGTGGGCCTTCCTCCTGGAATTGGTAGATTATGAGAAAGTAGCACCACAACTATAATAATTATAGTCCATTGTCCATTGTAACAGGTTTAATAAACAGATAAAAGTGCTTATTGTAAGCACCTTTATCTGTTTATTATACCTGTTACAATGGACACAATGGCCCATGAAACACCAGCACCAGGATATTCATCTCCAAATGTCAGAATCTGTGGATAGCGTTCTATCGGCAACTCTTCTCTGACAAAAACTCAATACACCTGTTATTTATTATTTAGCTTTTGCAGTTCAAGCAGAGCCACTCAACAGCAGCCTCATCGGCCTCATGTAGGACGGGCATTCCGCCCGGAAAGCGAGTTGTTATACAGTCATTTACAATCAGTGGCGGCGCCAGGATTTCAGGTTTGGGGGGCTGAAGCCCTAGCCCCAAAAAAATGTTTTACGAAGCGCCGAAGGCGCCAAGCTGCGAGTGCCGAAGGCACGAAGCCCATACCGACTAGGGGGAGCGTCGTAAGCTCCCCAGCGGGATCTGGGGCGGAGCCCCAGCCACCAACGCATTTTTAGCTCTGTTGACCTCAACTGGAGCCCTTTTTGAACCCTTTTTTGCCAGCTATTTATGAACGATAAAATCATGAAATCTTCAATAAAGTTCTGGGGCGGAGCCCCAGCCACCAACGCATTTTTAGGTCTGTCGACCTCAACTGGAGCCCTTTTAGACGCTTTTTTGCCAGCTATTTATGAACGACAAAAGTCATGAAAATTTCAATAAGGGTCTGGGGCGGAGCCATGGGCGCCCGCACATAGGGGCAAGGGGAGGCACTTGCCCCCCCCTGGAAAATGGAAATTTATTTTTTTTAACTACTACTTTTGGGTTTTAAACAAATTTATTCGCATTAAAGCACTAATGATATGAATTATACACACAGTGAAAGCCAGAAACCTATGTTTAGAAATCTCTGTAGATATAAACATGCTCTTAATTTTCTGCCTTGCATAATCAACATCTTTTTTAAAGCTGGAACAGTTACCATTGGATGTTAACCCTTCGGCAGACGCCTTTGCAAATAGTATTTTTCTATCGATTATGGCCTAGGCCTACTTGATTGGAATCTCGCTGTCATGCAAAATTTCACAACTGCACAAAATTAAGTAGGCTATCAATAGAAGTAGCTAGAGGAACACTTGCACCTTGAAAACTGACACCTATTTTTTGTTCACTTATTCATTCATTCAAATTGATTCAATGGACTTATAATATTACAGTGCCGCTTCAGGAACCCACATTTAACATCTACTTTTTTTTATTATTTTTCTTCGCACTAAAGAAATTATTCATATTAAAGCTGATACACAAAATGAAACTGAAAAATATTTGCATTAAGAAACCTCATTGAAAAATACTCGTACTCTTAATTTTCAGCTTTGCATTTTTCAAGCTCTTGTTACTAAAATATTTACGGTAACTGTGACCATCGAAAAATTTTTGCCTCCCCCTGAAAAAATTTCTGCGGGCGCCCATGGGCGGAGCCCCAGCCACCAACGCATTTTTAGGTCTGTTGACCTCAACTGGAGCCCGTTTAAAACCCTTTTTGCCAGCTATTTTATGAACGACAAAAATCATGAAAACTTCAATAAGGGTCTGGGTCTGGAGCGAAGCACCATCCACCAACGCATTTCTTAAATCTGTCAAATATTCTAACAGTACTGTCATGGTGTTATTTTTGAACTGTTTTCGCAGCAGAATCTCTCATAATTAATTTTCATTGCTGAAAGACATGGTTTAGGAGTTCAATAAATACCCCTCCCCATTTTATCTAAATATCTCATAAACTTAGTGCTGATAGTCGTGGTTTGTGACTTCAGAAAGTGCCCCTCCTGTTGTTTAAATTTTTTAATCTCCACACTGTAAAGGTAACATTTAAAGCTGTTCTCTCAATAAATTCCTCATAATTTCATTGCTAAAAGACCTGGTTTAGAGTTCAATAAAATATGTCTCCATCACGATTAAATGTTTGAATTTCCTCACTGCAAGGGTAGCATTTTAAGATGCCGTCTTAACAAAATTGCTCATCATTGATAATCAATGGATAACACTGTACATGTAGCAATTTATAATGATATATCTGAAATATTTATGAAATATTTGGGTTGGCCTACACTTAAGCATCTCCTAGGCTCCGTCCCCCAACCACAAACAGGCACGGCATTAAGGCAAGGCAAACGAGTCTGCAGCCGCCGCGTGGGTCCTGCGCTTTCAGGTCCTCGCGCTACTCACCTTAATTTTTACTCTGATGATATTGGCAGCTTTAGTCGCTTGGCAGCATTAATTAATAGCCTACTGAGGTCATTTTGCCAAATGAAAGTGATTGGGTGTGTTGGAAAAGATCCCGAAAGAGCGAGTCTGCAAATAAAGCGAGTCACAACTACTAGTGTACATGCAGGCTAGGTCTGGACTGAAAGTGAGACGGGTCTGTCAGGGTCTGCGACCCGTCATTGATTTTTGTGACCTGCTGGTGCCGAGTATCAGTCGGGAAGCAAGTTTAACAATTTTTGGGAAAACAACTAAAAAAACCAGGTCGTCAGATAGCTTAGGCTACAATAAATAGGTAAAAAGGGTAAGATTTTGAAATTTTATGAGCAAATGGCTAAAAAAAGGTCGTCAGGTAACAAAAAAAATGGGTGCTATGTGTACAATTTTGGGCGAATGACCAAAAAAGATCGTCAGAAAATTTTCGGCTCAAAGGCTTCGGTTCGTCAGATCAGACCACAGTCAGACCCGGCAACTTTGCCAAACCACTTTCATCCCTGGGCTAGAATGTTAAAGCCTATTGTATAAGCTTACAGTACCTTATTGGCAGGAAATCAACTTCGCAAATGCTGTGCTTGAGAACCCTTTTCAGAGAATCGTTTGCTGCATTGGGCCCCGCACACCCTTGACTACAAACTTGTGGAACGTTCCCTTGGCATTTCCCCCAAGTCTCCCGACGTGTGCAGCTGCTAATTGAAACCCCATTTCGTATGTGGTTGCATAGGACTAGCTGGGGGCTGGAATTCCGAACTCGCGGGATGAAGGGGGCTGAGGTCCGGAGCGGTCTGGAGGATGGAGGGGGCTGAAAGTCCGAACTAGCGGGAGGAAGAGGGCTGAGGTCCGGAGCGGTCTGGAGGATGGAGGGGCTGAAAGTCCGAACTAGCGGGAGGAAGAGGGCTGAGGTCCGGAGCGGTCTGGAGGATGGACGGGCTGAAAGTCCGAACTAGCGGGAGGAAGAGGGCTGTGGTCCGGATTGTTCTGAATCCGGGCTGGAGGGGAAGGGCTGGATCCACCAGGACAATCTTTAATTTCGCCACAATAACATAGTTGATTTCGGTGCCGTTGGTCGTTGTCTAGTTTTCTTATTGCGAAGAAAGCGTTATAGACAATTTGGGCTTTTTCGTTTGGGGGGGGGGCTGGGCCACGTTTAGGGGGGCTTAGCCCCTCCTAGCCCCCCCTGGCGCCGCCACTGTTTACAATGTGCTCCATAGTCTGAATGTTTCCACAGCTGCAAAGAGGATCCGTGGCTTGACCCCACCGGACCAGGTTGGCAGCGCATCGCCCCTGGCCCGTTCTGAAGCGGTTCAGCGAAACCCACTGAGCCCGCGGGAGGTTATAGCCCGGGGGCCATACAGACGGCTCGGCCACGAGCGAGCGGTTAACAACTTCAGCTGTTGGCCACTGGATGCTCCAGCTGTTGAAGGCCGATTGACTCATCCAACTCAACTAATCGCATTTAATTTTCACACACACACACACACACGCGCGCGCGCGCACACACACACACGCGCGCGCGTGCGCGCACACGCACGCGCGCACACACACTGATTCTGCTGTTGTGAACCGCAGGGTTCCAGGCGATGTGGGTAGCTGTGCATTTTCAAGATTTGCTCTTGCTCGCCACTCGCATCGCAGTCATCATCGCTATTGGACGTCGTAAGTAACCTTCAGTTTTTTATGTAGACACTTTCCTCATTCACATTTCCATTTTGATAATGCATTGGTCTCAAAACACATTTTTTAAATTGCCAACCGCAGTCTTCTTCGCAGATATAGCCTAGTCCAATTCATTAGTATTGAATAATTTGAACAATAGGCTATGTAGAATATTAGCAATATTTAATGCGATTCTGCACTTTAATTTTTTATTTAAGGAGAAAATGATCTATTAGAAGGAGGGGTTTGAAGGTTGAAATTAGCGTAAAAGTAATCTGAAACCGAGGACTGAACCCTGGGATAGACTATATTGTGCAGGCACTTTATCCATTGTCGCCTCTCTCATCTGTTCGAGATTCATGGCTGTTCTCCGGTGCACCTCCTCTATCCACCTAGTCCTCTGTCGTCCTCTTCTCCTCTTCCCTCACCACATGCCAGCATCATCGTCTTCTCCAAACCATCTGTGCGCATCACATTACTGCGTTGTGGATCTTTGGTTTAGTTACATGTCCCCTCTCACAACTCCTAGCTAAACTACATAGACGAGTCTAATCCCTCTTCCCGATGAAGTATAATTAGCAAAACTGAACACGTAGGCTAATTGAAGCCATAGATTGTGCAATAAATTAGCCCACTAGGCCACTTATTCATTTCATGCACTAGCCATCGACATAAAGTGATAAACGATTATTATATTCAATTATTTAATAGCTTACTACAGAATATCTGGTAGGTATTTTTATCTGAAGTAACTCTAATCCATGAGAAAGCAAAACATTGGTCTGAGACATTAATTTTTTTGAAATCCTGCAAGTGGATAACATGTTCAGCTGAAGCAGACGAGAGTGGACAAGATACTCCTACTAGATGCTCAGTTCAGCCCCTCTGATCCTATGGTAACTCGACCCGAACCACCTCGGACTACTCTTACGGACAACCCTTTCGACTCAACGCAGCGCTCGTGAATAAGCTGGTGCCTCGCGCTGGCTTTCTAGTAGCGCTTTAGAAATTTCGAGTTTAAGATTACGATTACGAGTTTACTTTGTACTAGTGTAAGCTTATAGCGACTACTGAGATCAAATTATTTGCATCGTCAAACGATTCTTAGAAGAAGAAAAACTGGGACGTATTCATCATGCAGCTCGATTGATGGCAGAATCTGAGATCAGTTATCCCAATCTGGCATAAATTCTGCCACAAGTTCTTTCTGATTATAAAATTCTGAAACTCCTCATTGAAAGCTGTATGCACTAGACTTCCAACTGGTATACTGTGAAAATGGTCACAACCTTCTATCTTATAAAGATATGGAGAATTACGTAGTCAATAGATTTAGACAACAGTACTGATAGCAGACCATCAATGGATATCGGGTAAAAGTTCAAGCACGAACGCTGTTGACAATTTGAAGTAGGTCTATGCTACTATGTCAGTGCTGTCCAACCTTTTTGGTACCGCGAGCCGCAGGCGATATAATCTTAAGGTTGAGGCCGCAATAATAAATTCAAAAGCAATAGTTAAAATTTAGCGATTATTGTTAATGGTATTAACATTAACTATGGAATCATTCCAATGCAAAATGAAAAATAATAATAAAATATAGCATATATAATTATTATACTATATCAGGGATGTCAAAGAGCTGGCCCGCGGGCCATTTCTGGCCCGCCGACGACTTTTTTCTGGCCCGCGGAGCCTTTCCTAAAGATTACAAAATTTGAGGATAAAAGTTCAAATTTTGATATTTTACAGTCAGCGCCAAATACATGGAAGTTTTTTCTTAATGACGTCACTTTTGCTCAGACGCACACTCGCACAGCTCTTTGTAGACTGTGTGTATCTGTCATAATCTGTAGTTTCCGGTTGGTTGACAAAATTATGAAAGTTACGAAACACTTATAATATTTAAAATGTTGTCAAAATTTAATAAGAAACGAAAGTGGACATTAAACAAGACCTTTTCGCGATATTTGGATGGATAAAAAAAATTATATAAACTTAAATTCGACCATATGCCGCATTTTTCACTAAAATCGATCATATCTCAAAATGAAGTCTTGCGACATGAGCCTCATTTTGTCAGATTTAGTCATATTATGTATTTCTTTGGTGAATACAACAGTTATCCAGTAGGCCTATGTTTAATTTGTGAGGAAAAC
Organism: Lumbricus rubellus; assembly: GCA_945859605.1. Taxonomy (NCBI): domain Eukaryota; kingdom Metazoa; phylum Annelida; class Clitellata; order Crassiclitellata; family Lumbricidae; genus Lumbricus; species Lumbricus rubellus. The sequence goes on from OX243819.1 coordinate 2,943,858, forward strand.
GATAGCGTGGTGAAGGGATAGGCCTACAAGACTTAAACTTAAGGTGATAATTTTTTTATTGCAAGCTTACTGGTAGACTGAGCCATTTATTTTATGACAATAACTAGATTTAATTACCTTAGGCTTAGACCAAAAGCTTTACGAGTTCTATGTCATGTCCACGACTGATAATGAAAATCAAAATTAAGATTTTATAAGCCTCCCTATTTGGCTGTTTTGTATGCTAAAAATTTGCACCATTTGAGATTTACTCATACAAAAATTTTATGGGAATTGGCTGACCATGCCTGGAGCTCCCTCTAATCACTATACCCAATTTTTCTCACGAGTTTCGACACCCTGGCCCGCCACTTGTTGGAAGATGTTCATTCTGGCCCGCCACTCAAAAAGGTTTGACACCCCTGGTCTATATACACACTGATTTCTATATACACACTGGCCTAGTTAGCTACACCGGTAAGCGAGAGCGGCATTCGTCTGTTGGATACAACGGACTGCGGGTCAAACCCCGGGCTGGGAGTTGACATTTAGAGATTTAGATATCTCGGGCTAGCACGTGTGGAACGCGGTGGCGCAAGCTGCTGCAGAGCGACCTTGGGCAAGTTGCTTACCCATCATTGTCTGTGAGGAAGGCAACGGGAAACCGCCTCACTCATCTCATCTTCATGGGCTTAAAAGCCAGTGAACCTGCCTTCGGGCAGAGCCATCATCATCATACACATGGCCTATTATCCATGTCTCACAACCTTTCAGCAAAAAAGCATAGGTTGGTCCAGCCACAGCTTTGTTGGCTCAGCTCCACATGATGGATGAACCGGATTTCCATCCCCATACGCGTCGAAGACGTCTAAGCCAGAGTCTTCGGTTTTTAGATCAGTCATAATCGTCGGACGAGAAAGATCCCAAGATAATTTTTATCGGCTTTCTCGGCCGTGGGTCCCTTAGGCCTATCGATTGTTTTCTTCTTGCAGACCTCCGAACTAGTAGTGGACTAGCTCATGAAAGGCAAGGTCGCACCCACTTACAGACATGGTTGAACTCTGCAAGGAATGGCTAGAAGTTATTCAAGTGAACGGTCTGTGGTGGTTTGATAAGTAGAGGAATAAAGCCAGACGTTGTCTTTCAATCCCATGGAGAGACTAAGGGAACCTACCCCCAGTGGCAAGGCCGTAGACAGGGGGGTGTTTTGGGTGTTTGAACACCCCCCGAAATGAAAAATGTAGAAAAAAATGTATTGCATTTTTTAGTTCGTGATGCAAAAACCATGAAACAAAGCCATGAAAACACCCCCCGAAATGAAATAATAGATTAAATTACGATCTGAAAAATTGAAGTTGATGACTAAAAAAAAGGTCGTCAGAAATTTTGACGGCGAAAATGGAAAATACTTCCAAGATTTCGACCGGATGACTAAAAAAGGTCGTCAGAAAATTTAGCCGATAAAAATGTAACTTTTTCAGGAAATTGAGCCTCCCCAAAACTGAAATCCTGGCGCCGCCACTAAAAACACCCCCCGAAATAAAATCCTGGCTACGGCCTTGCCCAGTGGTGTAGAATTAAGAGGACATTAGTTGTCGGTTTGCCTTCTTGGTAGCTGTCAAAACTCCGACAACTGTTGCAATATTATCATTAAGAATAAACGTAACAGTCGACCACTGACTTTGTCCTTGACTTCATTTGACACAAAGTTAAAACAATTCTTTTTATTGCACCCTGCTGAAATGTGTCCGACTTTGATAAAACTATAGGTTCACGCTAATGCTTCATAGGCATTAGGCAAACCAAGGCTTGAATTTGGCAAAATGGATTTGAAAGAATAAAGAGAGACATTAAAGGCCAAAGAAAACTATTTTATGTGTAGCATTATGACTATGATATAGTCATAATGCTACATGAGGATCGTTAACATTGCCAAAGCCTATAATATTATAGGCTTTGGCAATGCTAACGATCCTCATGACGATTGTAGAAAAAAATAGGTGTGGTGCAGACGTTGACATTAAAATTATGTGGAGTTGGGGGAGAGGTTGTGCAATGAAGACTCTGCTATGGGGTACTACGAAATACTAAAGGGGTTGAATCCCCCACATTTCAATTCAACTCCCACAGCACTTCTCACCCAGCCAGTGGTGCAATTAAAAAGGTCGTTGCCACAGATGGTTTACAAAAAGTGTGCAGAAGAATAATATATCCTATGCACTATGGGTTCTCTGGTGATGATTTTTTACTTGTTAGGAAAGTTGCAGATAATTATTAGAAAAAGCCCTTGTTCTTTTCGACTTTTTTATGGATCTAGATTTCATAGGTTTTCATAGGCCTAGGTATTCGAGTTTTATATATGGGCCTAGGTCTAGTCTATTTGCCTGCTTTACAATTAGGTTTTTCATGCTAGTCTGATACTTGGGCCCTAAGTCACTGGCGCTCTAGGAATTTGGATATTACGATTAGCCTACGATTATATTACGATTGCGTTCTAGAATTTTAGACAAAGACAGTTATTTTCAGCTGATAATGTTTTTGGCACAAGTGATTCATAATACTTCTGCTTAATCGTAGTTATAATTATTATAAGCTTATGCCGCTGTTTTATCAGTGCGCGGACTATTGACCACCGGACGGTTGACCACCGGACGGTTGATCACCGGACGATTGACCACCGGACGATTGATCACCGGTCTAGTGGTGACTTAAATTTATTAACTAATGATGAAAGAAAATGTAGTATTTACCGCTAGTAAAGATAAACATCGTCGGCTTCGTTTAATTCTTATATGTAGACCTGCATACATGTAGGCCTAGGCTACATGAAATAGCATATCACAATTATTAAGTAGCCTACGCATTCCAAATAAACCTCCTTTAATTTGTTCTTCACCATTAAAGGTCCAGCGCAGTGCATCAAATTATATTTTTGCATTTCACTTCGTATTATTATTCGATTAGGCTACATATTAAAAATAATAGGGTATGTAGGCTACGTGGTACATTGAGTCTGTGTCGTAAAGTTTTATATAAATCAAGCGATGATCAATCGTCCGGTGGTCAATCGTCCGGTGATCAACCGGTCGATGGTCAAACGTCCGCAGTGGTCAATCGTCCGGTGGTCAATCATCCGGTGGTCAATCGTCCAGTGGTCAATCCCCCTAGAATCGTTTTACCTGCGTATTCAATCAAGTGGTTATTGGTTTGCGTCTCTAGTAACCTATCCCCTTTAAAGTTGTCGATCCTATCCGAATTATTCTGATCTTCGTTTCACCAATACAATGCACGCAAGAGGCAGGTTTATCGATATAATATATAGAATCGGGACGTGTTCATCCTTGATTCAAGTCATGGATCCTCATTCGTGGAATTATATCACCCTACCATAGGATCTGCCATGTGTATTTCATACTTTAAATGCATGACTATTTTGAATCCCTAATGTTAAAATTCCTTCAATCAATCAATCAATCATTTTATTTTTTGTAACCAAACAATCAGTTTTTCACAATTATACAATTGCAAATCACATGTTCATAGAATGGCCACAAGGATGGGCCCTGAAGGGATCACTGACCCCGCTAATAGGGACACCTACGTAGGCTACATGTGAAACGGAAAGATGAAACGGCCGACAATTCTGCCGTGCTAAGCAAAAAGACAGTAACTTAAGTTTTTCCGTTTTTGAGTTAGCACTTGTTTTCACATCCTGACAACATGTTCTATCATATCTGGAAGCAAGGAAACGGTATCTGTCCGGAAACATGGAAAAAAATGGAAACGAAATTCACAGTATCTCAAAATTGTGTCGTCGTGCTAAGAAAAAACGCAGTAACTTGAGTTACTGTCTTCTTGCTTAGTATTCCTTGTATATTAACCCATTAGTGCCTGACTTTTTTTTTCTTCATGAAAGTGTGAAAATATTGTAATTTCTACTTAATGAAAAGCAGTGTCAATCACCATTCAGGCTAAAATTTGTTTTTTCTATTTATTAGCAACTTTTTCTTACCGTCCCCGTTTTGGGGACGCTAGGCACAAGTGCCCCCATCAACTTTTCCAGGCTGGCTTGGTCAACTGTGAAGGTTTCATATATATTTCAACTATTTAATCATGAAAATAAGCAAACTTGTAGCTAAATAAATCAAGTTGTACAAAAAACTCATAGTTTGCTATAAATTATTATGAAAATTTTCAGAAAATCAAGAAAAACTGTCAAATTTATGGGTTTTTTGCCTTGCTTTTAGACAGCAGCAACGCCAGCGACACTTTATTCTACTAGACTGGAAGAATTGATTTGTTTGCATGTTTGTATTGTATGCGTACTTGTTATAGCGTCCTTCAAGTTAACTACTCAGAGGCGCTCCCGACTACAGCGCGGACACTGCATCGGAGTTTCACGATGAAGCGCTGAGCAATTGCGAGTGAAGGACTTTGCCAAGGTCCTTACGTGGCGACTAGAGGTGGGTTAGAACCTGCAACCCTCCAGCTTGCATTGCGACACGGTATCCGGACATTACCCCCGACCCATTACTCCATGCCATTACCCCCCTGCCATTACCTCCCGACCATTACCACCCATAGGACATTACCCCCTGCCAATGCCATCCCGTCTGTTTACATTTAGGTCCAGTGAATGTATGTATGTATGTATGTATGTATGTATGTATGTATGTATGTATGTACGTATGTATGTATGCATGTATGTATGTATGTAGGCATGCATGTACGCATGTATGTACGTACGTACGTACGTATGTATGTATGCATGTAGGCATACATAGCTGAATACATACGCACATGCGCAAGTACATATATACATGAATGTAAGCATAAACATATATACGTACGTATGTAGTGTTGTACACACATGCATACATACATACATACTTACATACATACCTACATACATACATACATACATACCCACATACATACATGCTGACATACATACACACTTATATACATACTTACATACATACATACCCCCTGCCAATGTCATTACATCCCGTCTGTTTACATTTAGGTCCAGTGAATGTATGTATGTATGTATGTATGTACGTATGTATGCATGTATGTATGTAGGCATGCATGTACGCATGTACGCATGTATGTACGTACGTACGTACGTACGTACGTATGTATGTATGTATGTATGTAGGCATACATAGATGAATACATACGCACATGCGCAAGTACATACATACATGAATGTAAGCATAAACATATATACGTACGTATGTACAGTGTTGTACACACATGCATACATACATACATACTTACATACATACCTACATACATACATACATACCCACATACATACATGCTGACATACATACACACTTATATACATACTTACATACATACATGCATATTTACATTCGTACATGCATACACTGGACCTAAATGTAAACGGACGGGGGGGGGGGGGGTAAATGGCAAAGGGTGATGTCCTACGGGGGGTAATTTCCTACGGGGGTAATGGCAGGTGGGTAATGGGCCGGGGGTAAAGTCCTATAAAGTCCTAGACCCTTGCAGCACTGTCATTTACAGTTAGAGATCTTCCCTGCCAGCATTTGCATGGGTATTGGACAGACTCCATATGGGTTTCACACGGGTCCCACGTGGGAATATGGGTCCTATATGAGACCCATGATAGCTTGCAGGCAGGGTTGGCCTTGGCGTGCTGAGGAAACACATATGCATATTATTACTTTACTTGAAAACGCAGTGAAAGTCATATATTGTTGTTTAGAAAGTTGACGGGGGCACTTGTGCCTAGTGTCCCCGAAATGGGGACGGTATTTACGAGCATAATAAAAATATTAACCAAAGATGAATCAATGCTACAAAATTTATACAGGTAGATAACAGCACCAATAATATGGGTATATATGCACATTTTCGATTGCAGCAGGTTTTTACCCAAAAATATAATTTTATATTGATAACTTTAAAAAATTTTAAAATTTTGGAAAATCGAAATAAAAATCTATCTGGCGTATACAAAAACAAAACAAAATCTGCCATATTATATCTTATTTTAAAGATAATTTAGTACACTGTCAGTCCCAATGGTTGGCAACTTTGAGTATTGCTTGATATTAAAAATATCTCTTCCCAAAGAGGTGTCCCCGTTTTGGGGACGCTAGGCACTAATGGGTTAATGGCCGACCGATTTACAGATTATCAATATCTCGGCTTTCAAATCACCTAGAATCGTCATCTTGGTGTCAAAACATACACATTCAAGGTCAAGGAGTCCAATAGGGTCATCTAAAAGTTTTCCCATGGGTCTGAATGGCGGCCATTTTCCAAAATGGCGTTCAAAAAAATTTTCAATTTCTCAGCTAACAATTCACTTAGAATCGTCATCTTGGTGTCAAAACATACACATTCATGGTCACGGATTCCAGTGGAGCCATCCAAATTTTCCCAATGGCCTCAATGGCGGCCATTTTCCAAAATGGCTGACCCAACAAGAAGGATTTGTCAATATCACGGCTTTCAATTCACTTAGAAACGTCATCTTGGTGTCAAAATATACACATCTCAGGTCAAGGATCCCAATAGGGCCATCACAAAGTTCCCCATGGCCTCAATGGCGGCCATTTTCTAAAATGGCGGACCCAAAAAGAAAGATTTGTCAATATCTCGGCTTTCAGTTCACTTGGAATTGTCATCTTGGTGTCATAACATGCACATTTCAGTCAGGGATCTCAATAAGGCCATAACATAGTTCCCAGTGACCTCAATGACCACCATTTTCCAAAATGGCCGACCCAAATGGAGGGATTTTCAAAATTCACATTTTGGACGGCCATTTTGAAAATGACCGCCATTGAGGCCAGATGAAATTTTGGGTGGCCCCATTGGAATCCCTGTTCCTAAATGACGATTCTAAGTGGATTTAATGCTGAGATATTAAAAAATCACGATTTTGGTCGGCCATTTTGAAAAATGGCCGCCGTTAAAGCCAGAGTTGGTTTTAGATGGCACTATTGGAATCAACGTCCCTAAATATGTATGATTAGACACTAAGATGACACTTCTAAGTGAAATAGAAGCCGAGATATTTAAAAATATGTATATCTGTCGGCCATTTTGGAAAATGGCTGCCGTTGGGGCCAGAGGGCAAATCTGCAATGACCCTATAGCCAAAAATTTTTCTTATGACATGTTCGTGGTATATACCAAATTTCATTCCTTTATCGCAAAGAGAACAATTATTTTTCACCAGCCCGCTCTACCATACGATGAGTTACTGCTTTCTTGCTTAGCATCAAACCGATGTTCAATTCTTCGATGCTAAGCAAAAAAGCAGTATCTCATTTTTATACAATTTTTACACAAATTTCACAAAAAACTAGTTTAGTTTCAAAATTCAGTAGTTTATACATAACTGTTTGCAAAAATTCAGAAAGATTCTAGCTTTATTTCTGGTTGAATTAAACCGATTTCTTCTTTATCGTTTTACGCAAAATCGTCTTTTTTGAGTTACTGTCTTTTTGCTTAGCACGGCAGAATTGTTATTAACAAGAAGTGAATGATTACAATGATTCTACACTGTGTCCACGATAAAGTAGACCACAACAAAGAGTGTCATAACTCGGTCAAACCTTTTCGGATTTGTCTGAAATTTTAAATACAACAACAGTGACCATATTGACACGAGATCCTAAAGCCGATTATAAATATTCCTGAGTTTGTCAAATTTATGAGCGTTTGAGTTGCACCACTGAAAAATGCAACTTTCCAACATGGAAAAGCTGAAAGGAAGCGAAATTCAGCTCTAAATGGTGGTCAAAATGTTCTTTTTGTTCACGAACACATGACCGTAGACATAGACGCTACTGTTTTGATGGTCAGGTCGATGATCACCTGGTCAAACAGCTGTCACTCTTCAATCAGACTCGCCCTATGGTTATCGATGTCATGAATACAGGAACGAAAAACGCGCTACTCCGGTACATGTACCCGGTTCGAGATCTGGACTGTTAGGCGGCCACAGCTGCGGATATGAAGCCGAATGTCTTCCGGGACAGCTACTACACTAATACGTCTACGGTCGGGTGTTCGTGAACAAAAGTGACATTTTGACCACCATGTATAGCCTAGCTGAATTTCGCTTCCTTTCTGCTTTTGCATGTTGGAAAGTTGCATTTTTCGATGCTGTATCTCAAACGCTCATAAATTTGGCAAACTCGCGAATATTTCTAATCGGCTTTAGGATCTCGTGTAAATATGGTAATTGTTGCTGTGTTTAAAATTTCAGGCAAATCCTACAAGTTTTGACCAAGTTATGACACTTTATTGTGTGGTCTACTTTATCGTGGACACAGTGTAGTTAGTCTACACCATATAGCCTACTAAAATAATGTTGTTGACATTAAATATAGGCCTAATTATACTATTATATCAGATGTAGCCATTGTCTTGATTTCTTTTTGTATTCATCTGACCATCTAGTTTCTTTAATGTAGGCTATTATAGTGTATGACTTGATAAGCAGATTATGCGTTTTATTCGAATTAAAGTTATTATGTTATTACTTGCGAATTGGCGTTTGTTACATTGTAACAATCAAACAGTGCACTTCCAACAAGGATCCGATAATTATAGGCCTACACCGCTTCTCTATTAAAAAGAACTCTTCCCGCTATATCAAAACATACCCGCTCCCTTAAACTCGTGAATATTCATATAAAATTCACTGGGCCAGGTGTATGGAACTCAATTCTACTTCATACCCATCAGGCGCCCACTTTGCAAAGGGTTAAAACACTGCTACGCACTTAATTGATTCCAGCAATGAAATTTAGAAATTATGATGACAGCTTGAAACGCTACCGTCACAGTGTGAATATAATAATTATTGTACAGTTTTATAATAAAATTATTGTCGGTTACAATTCCAACACAATGCAGTCATTGAATAGGTCAATCAATCACTTAGTCACTGAGACAATAGAATTATAGGCCTAATAAAATTTCAATAACCATTAATTTTATTCATTCCATTAATCACTTAGCAAGCCTAATTTTGTGAATAATACATAGGCCTACGCGATCTGGAAAATCCGATGTGTTATAGGTCTATTCTAGTCAAGTAGTCTATGTCGTCATGGATCTATCTCTGTTGATCGATTGTCTGCCTTTTGACCGAAGCCCTTCACATTGATCAGTCTTGACACATCAGCGCCAGAGGGACAACGAGAATTCTTCGTTTCAAAACAGGAACTCTTGCAAGACTTGCTTTAGTCTTCTAAGCAAAGTTGCTGCCTGGAAATGCTCCGTATACGTGGCACTCTCCTTCAGACCTCTTTGGTCATCGTCTCGTCAATCGTGCTGATCGAGGTCAGACGTAAGTAGCCTATAATTGTTTCCTTAGTTTCTTAATAGATATAATGCGCACAACAGGCAGGCTATAATTATTATTGATTGGCCATGTACACCTGACGGCCAAACTTTATCAAACGGCGCAGGTAGGCCTATAGACCTAAAGACGTAATTGATTAGCCTATCTTGAAAGGCCTCCGTCCGGCATCTGTGCCAGACATTGCCGAAAACTTAGATTTGTTTTCAAAAGTGACGGTCTGTCATGCTGGAAATAGAAAGTGATTTCTTGTAGGCCTAACTCAATACCGGTATCGCGTTCGTCTCAAGAACCACTAAATGAAATCGCACAGCTCAAATTTGCCTTGTAAAATTTAATCGGCCTGGAAACGTAGCCTACTGACTAATGCAGCGTTTAGAAATGCCACAACTACGACAGCCAGTCATACTATTAGCCCAATCATAGTCAAATGTTGTTGCTCCGCTGGTTAGGCATATAACATGAATAATGTTAGAATTTGCGAATAAATGACGGGGTAAAATATTTCCCGAGTAACTAGGGCGACCTACTTAGACAGAGATTCGCGACCCCACTTTTGGGTCAACGGCCACAACTGACTTTCTAGGCCCTATTTTGTCTGTGAATCGGTCACCCTATCGACCGGCCAAAACATTAAATGTTTTAAAAGTTCGTATATACAGGGTGCGCCAAAAAAAGACCCCCCCCGTAAGATTTTTGCCAATATCTTGACCAAAAGTAAGAATTTTAAGATGAAATTTTACTGTCTTAAAGACAATTCATATTTACACATGATGGCCAGATTTCATAAAAATATTTTAAACAGAACAAAAGTTATGCCACTTTTAGTGAGGCCACCCACCGTTTTTTGACGATTCCAAAACGTGACGCAACAAAAAGGAATAAAAATCCAATCTAATTATTCTGGCCAATATCTTAGCTAAAAGTAAGAATATCGAAATTAAATTTTACAGGCTTAATGACAATTCATATCTGCATATGATGGTCAAATTTCATCAAAATATTTCCAAAACAACAAAAGTTATACCACTTTTAGTGAGGCCACCCCCCAATTTTTGACAATTTAAAAATGTAACGCAGCAAAATCACGATTTTATTAAGTCTCATCTCAGATAATTATTATCAAATAGCCTTGATATTGACCAATGATCATTATTATTACTATTTAAAAAAGAAACAGGGTACCAGCGTAGCTGCACGTCACTGAGAAGTCACTTAGCAAGATGACAATCAAATTGGTAAATAAGGAATCTGTCAGATTAATCAGAGGTCCATCAAGAACTTTGAAAAGAGACTCAAAAGAAGTTTTGGCACTGGTTGTGGGCACATTGAACACAAGTTGTGAAGCACTACCAAGTTCATTTGACACAGTTATTTGAGATGAGACTTAATAAAATCACGTCTTTGTTACTTTTTGTTGTGTTACGTTTTTGAATCGTCAAAAACTGTGGGTGGCCTCCGTAAAAGTGGTATAACTTTTGTTCCGTTTGAAATATTTTGATGAAATTTGGTTATCATGTAGGCCCTATAGATATGAATTGTCTATAAGCCTGTAAAATTTCATTTCGAAATTTTTACTTCCGGTCAAGCAAAATTTTATGAAAAAACCTCGTTTTTGTTGCGTTTCGTTTTTGAATCGTCAAAAAACGGTGGGTGACCTCCCTAAAAGTGGCATAACTTTTGTTCTGTTCTAAATATTTTGATGAAATCTGGCCATCATGTGTAAATATGAATTGTCTATAAGACTGCAAAATTTCATTGCAGAATTTTTACTTTTGGCCGAGATATTGGCAAAAAACCTAGGGGAGGCGCACCCTGTACATTTTATAGGCTACGAACTTCTGTTATTGACTCACATAGGTTCCCTTCACTGCGTAGAAAAAACAATATCGTTCAGTTATTATATAGCCTATTAACGAATGGCGTGTGATTATTTCAGCGGCTGGCGCAGCATCGAGCGGAGTACATGTAGGTAAGCAACAGCATCAATAATTTGCTTTCTAAGTTAGGCTACTCACTCGTAGTAGGCTAGGCTATTTGATATGACAGCCGACGGTGTGAATCACCTTAGAAGTAGCTTGCTCTTAAAGATGTTGACGCTCCTGAAGTTGCATGGTAATACACTAAATTGGTGATCCGCTGTGGAGAAAGAAGTTTATGAAAGTAAATCCAATAAAAAAACTGTTCTAATAATCATGTATATACAGGAAATGATGTTTGATTGACAGATGCTGTTCCTTTTCTCAGTTTCTATCCACCCTCCAGCGCTGAAGCTCCCGTCACGTTAACAGGTGGAGACGGATGTCAAGTCGAGTGCATAGCACATGGAATGTACTCCCCATCATTTAGATGGTAAACGACGTTGCTCATCTCCGCCTGCAGTGTTGTAACCTTACATCCAGTAACCTTTTGTTCTCGCGTCTAAACAATGGATGTCAAGATTGTCTATAAATTATTACGCGAACTGGACTAGAATCCAGATCTGCAGAACAACATTGTTTTCGAGTCAAATTATAGCCTAACTCCTTTCTTGCTCTGCATTGTATTTTCATTTATTCATTGCTTGCTGTCATGTCAGAGCAAATTACAACTATTATAGACCTAACATGATTATGCGGTATAAAATTATTATTGAGACTACTAGTCTCAATAATAATTTTATACTATTTCAGCCTTGGGTTCTGAGCCATTTGATAATAATAAAAGTTTGGTTCGTGTAATACCTATTAACTTGATATACAATAGCCTACTGAGTGTGACTGGAGTCATAATTATGACGAGTTGCCAGAATACAACTAATAAAATATTCTAATGCACCTACGTGTATGGTAGCCTACTGTTCAATTATTCATGCCGTTAGCCGTCTATAGCCACCTGGTCCAGATAAAATAGTACAAGTAAATACGTGTACGGTGTCCCTGTTAGCAGGATATTCATCCCTTAGGGCCTTCCTTGTTATCATCCTGTTATATGAAGCATGCTATAATATGCTATGATTAATTGTTTATGGCTGATGGTTACAACAAATGTATTGAATTGAATTGAAAAAGCTCGTGCTGTCATAGACATGGGTCATGGGTCGCAGATTGTATCGACTCCTCTATCAATTCCAGCACCTGTAAAGGTTTCAAATTACCCAACTCCTCCGGTTTCAGATTACCCCTGGACATTAGATTTGCATCAATCATCGCATTTATTGTACTACAAACATCAGAAAAATGATCCCGCTTCTTGTTTTGGTATGAAGATTTTCGTCCGTCATCCCACTTCGTGTTTTGTTATCAATATTTTGATCCAATACAAAAATATTAGCCTTGAAGCCGTTTCTCCAGGTAACTCCATAGCTAGGGAACTAGGTGAGACTCATAGTTACGTTTAGAATTAGTGTTTGTGCCTAGGGCCCCAAAATTCCTTAAAAAGACCCTGCATAAGCCTACATAAAGAAACGGGGTTGGCGCTACTTTCTGGAAATCTCGTGACGGACCTTAAAATTCGCCGCTAAAAGACTTATTCATTACAACTTTTGTAAGCTTATAGCCTATGTATTATGGTTAACGTGCTTTGTGTAGGCCCTATAGTGTGTAATGTGTATTTACATGTAGGGCCTATATGCAGCAACACGTAGGATGATGAGATTACGCATGAATTGGAGCTTTATAAATGGCCTCTAATTAGTAAAACTCTAATTTAAATAAATATACCAATTGGAGCTTTAGGCCTATAAATGGCCTATAAACTTTTAATTACAAATTACTGTACAGATGTAAATAATATTGGATTGCGTTTCTTAGGTACGATAGCAACTGGAATTCCGTGGGATGGTCCAGTGAAATGTTTGTGAGGAAAGAGATGCGATATTGGAAGCAGCCGATCACTCTTCGCTGCAGGGCTCGCAGCAGCGGGGAAGAGGTCGAGGCCTTCTACACTTTTCAAGGTAAAAAAAACCTGTTGTCAATAATACCATAACCACTCTGATCCACACATGCAGTATAGGCCTACTTGTACACGGTGAGTCATAAAAACACGTTACCCTACATATTTTACTGTAACTCCGCCAAACATCGGGTTATGTTGACGAAATTTTAAGTGAAGATAGAGGATTCATTTCGGAACATTATGGAAGTTTAAATTTATTTTCGAAATTACCCTCATTTGGCAAATACGCATGCGCAAAGACGCATACGCATTTCTTGGCTGATTCATCAATGATGCGCTGAACCATTAATTGTGTCCGATGCCTCCACAATTCGAGGACACAACTCGTTAACATCACATATTCGAATTCTGTAGACATTGTCTTGCATGACACTACGCATCTTATAGTCTACTGGATTTAAATCAAGGCTGTGGCCACAAAATAGGCGGGATGAAATCAGGAGTTTCAGTTTCCATTACGCAAAGGTCTTTCAAGCTCTGTGCGCATGAGCGCTATTATGATGGACGATGAAATAAGCTTACTCCATAATGCCACGAATGTCTGGCAAAGGACCTTATATTAGTGGAACATCTCTGTAATATTGTCCATGATTGACCTCAACATCTGGTTTGGTGAAATGAATATGTTCGCACGACCAAGTGCAGAGACCCGACCGATGCCATAAGGGATTTGCAGAAAGTTCGTCGATTCCGCAAAAACACGATATGCTGGAACGTCCCTCTTCTGTGTAGCGGCAGATACGTGATTGCGAACATTCTGATTGTTACTGGGTGCTGCCACAGTAAACAATTTCTCACCTGGAGGCTAAACCAGATGAAATTGACCAGGTTTGCATGATACAACCTGAGTGACTGACAGGAACGTTGGAATATTGCTTGTTTCTCGAGATTATCGTGACGTCATTAGTTTTGTCGTCCGCGTTACGTCATTATAGCTCTGAATGTGACATAATTTATATAGCACCTGGCTAGATCATCAAATTAAGCTTCATGATTCTGAAATTTCATTAAATTTGATGGTCATTGACATGAGTTATGCTGACTTATGTATGGTGAAGGTTTTTTATGAATCACCGTGTATATAATACGGTAGGCTACTTCCAAGCTGGTTCGTGGTTTCTGGGTTAAGGTGCAATGAGATAGAAACACATTCTGGACAATAGAACTCTTCCCGGATGAATAAAAACAATAAAAAAAACATCAGTGGGCTCTGATCCTTGAGCAATTATTCTAGAAGAGGTGCTTTGCAAATTTGCAATTACATTTTCTGTATGTTTGTGTTTCAGTTTTTATCTAAAAGTGGTCGCCTTAGAATTATCTTCGCGTATGTCCACTTTTGTGAATTCCGAGAAAAACGAGTTTGAAGTTTCGCAACTTTGGACGCAAAAAAATCCAGTCCAATAAAACTTCAAGTAAAGACGTCATATTAAAGCATCGACATTAACTAAAGGATGTTGCACTAAAAATTAAACTGAAACTTAGAATGGGTTTTGTGATATTGTGGAAAATGTTATATAAAATGAATTTGAATCAATTGCAAGTCATCCTGACGTGAAAAAAATGAAATAATAAAAGAAAGCAATACACAATCAATTGCGACTTTGTTCGTTTCAATTTTCGCAAGTTTAATACCCTTTTTTAATAAAAGAACGTTTTTATTCTCTGGACATAGGCTACGACACTATGATTATATGATACAGCGAAGTGGGCAGTGTATAATGATGTCGTATCTCATTATCGTCCAATCAGCGACGAGCTTTCTCTGGACATAATTACGACAATGCACTTTTAAACCGTGAATGCGGTACTGGAGATACGACAAAAAATTATTTAATAAATAGGAGATACGACAAAGAGAAACTAAAATTGGACATACGACAAGTAGTTTTCGTTGAATATCTTTAAAACGACTCGTCGTATCTCCTAACGGTTAACAGTGAATAAAGATAAACAATTTTTTGCTAAAAAGAAGTCTAAACTCGATTTTGAAAAAAATGGACATAGGCCTACGCGAAGATAATTCTCAGGCGACGAAGTGTGCACGTGTGCATACGCTACACATGCACACGCACATGATAGGCCTACACAGCAGTAGCCTACAAGAAGAGAGACCCACGACAAGATGCAACATCCTTTGTTTAGTCAAGGCGGGTAATATTATGGATCGATAAAATAGTGATGGATGTAACACAGAATTTGGATAGACATAGGCCTACTCAGTTTGTGTGTCCTGTGTAGCCAAGTGCAATAATGATTCGATTGGATTGGTATAAGTTATTATTATTATTTATGGAAGTTTAGAACGACTATGAATGAATGACTTCCCCGTGTCGTAACGTTGGTCACGATTCTATTCTTTAAGAGTCGATCACCGAATATTCTCTTTCCAAAACATTCATACAAACTCCCGTAATAATAATAATTGCCTCACTGCGTAGGCCTATGTGTAGGCTGCGCATCAAGGTGTAGATTAATGAGATCGTTGAGTCATTGACGAATGATTTTTTATTGTTTCAGTTGCTGGTGCACACAACGGACCAGGTAAGCAGCATCAGCAAGTTTACTTACTACATGTAACCTACGTTACTCCTACCATTTTTACTGCACTTAGGCCTACAGATTACGATGTAAAGCGTCTAAGTGACTTGCTTCTAGCTTTGTTATAGAAACTGTAGCTTATCACTGTATGTAAATTCGTTCAATTCCATTCAACAACAGACAAAACGCCGTTGGTGTGCGTTACTACAATAGACCGTATGGTTGAGTTTTTCAATAATAGGCCTAATTATTCTTGTGATGAAATTCATCGAGTCTTTTTTCGGGATCTAGAGTGAAATTGTGAGCCATTAGCCTAAAGTTATAATTATAATGGATCTATATGCAGTAGAACGAGGTCACGGAGGACATGTGGTTCGTTTCCCTGAACAAAAGCATCGTGTCAACCTCTTGCGTTAAATTTTCACCCGTAAGAGCATCATGATGTAAGTAGCCTAACTGGCTCGTCTAATTCTGCTTTTTAAAGATACATCAGAATTTTTTGTTAGCGTTCCAGCAGCAACTCTTCCTATTCACCTGCTGAAGGCAGACTGGGCTACTCCTCTAAATCAATCAATCGTATTTAATTCGTACATAAGCTTACATGTAGGTCCCTGTAATAGAAAATAATGACAATTTCGTTGTTGTGAATTGCAGAGCCGTGGGTGATCGCGGTATCCGTCACTGTTCCAGTTGTGGTTCTGGCCGCCATTGCAATCGCTGTCGTCTTCATTATTCGACGCCGTAAGTAGCTTTCAGTTTTTAACGTAGACACTAACAAATTGACTGACCTTCGTAAATAATAGACTCATTAAATTATGCTTATAGACTACCTCAAAACTAACTAAACTAAACTAACTAAATAAAATAAATAAAAAGCCACACAGACGTAGCCTAAGTGAAGGGCCCGCCAAAAATGACGTCAGGCGGTTATTGCCGATTCACCCTTTTTGTCCTGACACATCTTCAGAAAAGGGCACACCACTCAAAATGCCGTCATATGGTTCTGCTCTTAAAGCCACATTTCTATTTTGACAATAAATTTGGTCTCAGAACATTTTTATAGCCAATCACTAATAGTCTTCTTCATACATGTAGCTCAATTCAGTACTATTGAGCGCCTCTGAGTAGGTACCTTGAAGGGGCGCTATATAAATTCTGATTGATTGATTATTGAATCATTTAAATAATAATATGATTCTGCCTGGATAGACCCTATAGTCCTACACTTATTATTGTTGTTATTATTATTTTTCCTCCAGGTATGCAGGATCCCTCAGGGACTTCGCTACCGCCTAATATAATATCACAGTCTGGAACGGCCCTATTCATACTCTGTGTCCTGATCGGCGAAAGTGCCCCTTTAGAAACGCAACTGCGTTGTAGCGTTGTATCGTCAGCGAGATAGCCTACGCTGGAACAAAAATGTTGTTTCTCGTGGCTCCCTCGATATAGCGCGCGCTTGTCCTTTATTATTATGATTATTGTTATTATTATTATTATTATTATTATAATTATTATCAATAATCTTTATTAATAATCAAAGGTATGCCAAACAATAACCGGAGATATTACTAATGTCGTTCTGGAACGGCTCACTCGGTAGTGTCTGGTTGGGCAAAAGTGCCACGGAAAGCAATGGCATTAAAGCGTTGGATGGTGGCAGAAAGGCGTTGAAAAAGGTAAGATGTCTCTCTAATGTCTCCAGAGATTAGTGTTAGACGTTTTCCAAGGTCCTTAATAAAATCAAGTCCATTGTTGTTAATTGGGCCCAGAGTCTCCAGGGCCACGGGAACAAAGTGGTGGTTGGTCAACAGGTGGTCGTACTTGACAGCTTTTCTCGTGTCCGCCAATTCAGCTGCAGCCCCCGCCGTTGCAGCCGAGGCATGTAGGTAGGAAGGAGCAACCGTGTCTATTACGGTGGCATCCCACACGAGGCTGCGTCCTCCTCGCCACGGAATCAAAGTCATCCCGTCGGGTCTTTTTCCATCAGTGCGTGAGAGACCGGGTGGTTCCTTGATGTTCGGCATTCCAGCTTGTGTAAGACTTCGGCTTATGATGTCGTTTAGATTTGCGTGTCTGGCTATTCGTCCCGGGCCTAGGCTACATGATAGGCCATGCGAACCCTCTGCAGTGACATTCATCCCACAAGGGCACGTGTGGGGCTCGCAGGTCATCGTTCCCAATCTCAGGCCCACTGCCACTCTGATTGTTTCGTCATCCAATCGTAACCCACATGATGAGAGCGGGAGTGCGAATAGCCAGTCTCCAGCGTGAGGCACCGCTGTTGCTTTCAGCCTTGCTTGATGGTATTCGTCGTTGCAGCCTTCTGTCAGTGAGTCCTTCATCTTCTCTATAAGTGGACCGTCCCAACATGCTTGTTTATATGCTGCCTGGTTGTCTGGTCGTGTTGTTTGACTTTCTACCAACCATAGTTGCAGCATACGTTCCTCCTGCTCGTCCTGGTCTGGTCGAACATGGCCCAGCATAGATGACTGGAGAGCGCGGGTGCTCGCAGCGGAAGCCAAGAAGGCGGGTAGTGCAAGCGAGGCGGCCCGACGTATGCCCAGTCCTCCCATCTTAACTGGTAGAGACGCTTGGTGCCATTGAGTGTCATTCAGGCTGATGTTTAGAATTGACGAAAGTCCTCTTCTCTGTATTCCATCATACTTTTCCAGCAGCGGGTGTTCATAGCAGGGGAAACATCTCAGCATGTGCAGCACTTTTTGAGAGCATAGGGCGTTTCTTAACAGGACCAGCGCATCATGTTTTGCGATATTTTCCAGTCTTGAGACTGCAAGTGCCAGCTCGGAGCATCGAAATTCCAGACATGTTGTTAAGGCATTATCCGGTGATAGAGGCGCTCCCAGCAGACAGGCATCTTCCACGGCTACTGGGCTGAACTGATGCAGAGCCGGATGTTTCCTCCATTCGTCCGATATTGAAATCACCTCACACTTTTCACGGTTGAGTTCAAGGCCCATGAGGCCGCATTGACGCTCTATCTCTCTCACGTCATCCGCTACCACGGCCGCATTTCCTCCCAATGTTAAATCGTCCAGATAACCCAACGTTAGATCTGAGGACAGGTTCAGCAGGATTGGCTGCAGCGGTATGCAGAACAGCAATGGTCCTAGTGGGTCACCCGGTTGGGGACCGACTTGTGAGAGCAGTGTGTATTTTCCGAACTGCAGTATTGTGGCTTCGGCGTATGCGAGGCGGCTGTATGGTGTCAGCTCTGGCGCGATCTCGTCCAATGCCAGAAGCATGCGATCTCTATGCAGGCTGTTGAATGCATTTTTGAAATCCAGTTTTACCATGATTGAGTCGCTGGGCATTTCCGTTAGGAATCTCCTCGCCGCGTGGCATGCCGCTTCCGCCCCTCCTGGCACTCCCACTCCGACCTGGCGCGGTGCGAGGTATGTGGCTGCTTTTTCAACGGTGCTGGAGTTGGCGCTCTTAGATGTTAGTCGGCGCCAGTAGTAGGCTATCCGATCACTATCGGACGCAGGCCTCCAGTCTTCTTCCGCAGTGCGATGAGCGTTCCGCCGAACAAGATCGGTCTGATCTGCGTTGGACAGACTCCTGTCAGAAGGAGGTTGACCAGCCCTGTGATGGCTTCCACGAGTCCCTTTCCAATGTCGGAACAAGTCACAAGATCCATCAGGTGCTGTGGTCGAATGCCGTCCGGTCCACCTGAAGAGCCAGCCGGAAAGGATCGCATGTGTCCCCTCATCTGCTCATCACTGATCTGTAAGGACGCCAATCGAGGCGTTGGTGTGATGACAGGTCGGTCGTTAGGAGGCTCAGGATGCTTCGATCGTAATTCCTCCAGCGTTTCTTGGTTCGCGTTTGCCGGTTTGTCGCTCGAGCATAGAATTCTTACTGCAGCTCTAATGTTGCCGTCTTCCAATTTGGATGCTACAGCTGCTGCCATTGCCTGCTCGTCGCTTAGGTCGGCCTTACGTCTGTAGCTGTTGTTCGTGAAGTCCTGTGCAGTGATCTCTGCCCACTTGCGTGGCCAGTCTGCGAGAAAGCTGTTAACCCTGGTTTTGATTGTCGTTATTATTATTATTATTATTATTATTATTATTATTATTATTATTAGGCCTATTATTATTATTTTTATAATTGCTATTTTAGTATTATTATTATCACCTCGAATATTTATGCAATCAAGAAAGTTTCTACTGTTGGAGCCAGATACAATTAATTTTACGATGGTTTTTGGTGACGACGAACTTCACCAGTAGGCTTAAATTATTCATCCATTGTATTCTCCTTTTCCTTGTCGTGGCTGGGTCGCATACGATTTCCGAAGGTGACAATTTATTTTCGAGGAGAGCAGAAAACACAGAGAAGTGCAGTTGATGCACAGAAGCGAAATAATAGTAGGCCTATGTATAATAAATTATTTGCGACACTAATCAACTAGGTTTTGCATGAATGTAAATCCTTGACAATTTCATAATAGGCTAATATAAAATTTAAAATGACGCCTAGTATTCATGTTAAATGTCACTTAAGATACTATGCAATGATTTCAAACCGTATACATTCGGTTCTTGTCATTTGGGTTAAATTTCCAGTGATAGGCTACTATTAGGACTATGTTATGTTTTTCTTGTTTGTTTTTCCGTCTACAGGCGAGAGGAAGAAGATGTTGACAACAAAGACTATCGACGATTCAACTGCTGTCCCATTACTTCAGGACTAATCGCGTTTATATTCGTTTTGCATGAAAATTCACTTTCTGATCAAAATTCATTTTACCGATTTCGGTTGATAAGCTTATTTAACTAATAGGCCCTACTCTTATTCATTAGCTTGACCATCATCAGTTTACCGGAATGGATTTTTATTTAATGTTCTCGTTCTAATATTATAACATGCGTTTATTAACACTTGAGTGCCCAAGGTAATTTTTGGTACATGAAGGCCCAAGGAGGGACCCGGTCCGCGCTGACCCCAGCGTTTTCATGCTAATTTCTTGAGAAGGGATTGGAATATCGTAACAGAAGTTGGTTCTATATAATCCCAAATGAATTTGCAATCGATTGATGTATATTATATCACAATTGCACCACCTGGTGTAAAATAATAGTGTAAAAATATCGTAACACATTTTATGATAGCTTGCGTTATTTACCGAAGGAAGCCTATACGCGTGTATGAATATCAGCCGAATATCATGCGGTACCCTTAGTATTTGCTGTGACTGTGGGGTACAAGGTAGGACAATACTCACAAAAAATATACCATTCTATGCCCAAATGGTTGGTCTAGGAATACCTAAAAGCATTTCTGCAGATTCATATATAGCCTTTAAAAAGTTATCCGGGGAAAACAGGCCTGGGCTCCGGTCGGACCCCCCCCCCCTGGGCACTCGAGGGTTAATTACACAACATAACCACGGTTATTTCCAGTTCATAATTTTTGCACAGTAGGCTATTGCATATTGATTCTGCATAACTGCAGTCTGAATGTATGCCGCTGGTTTTCCTGTGTATTTTATTCAATGATAATTATTATTGGTTGCATCGCTAACGCCTACCGTCGTATTAATCTGAAATCAAATTAGCACGTTTTGTTTAGCTATAGCCTCGAGCCTATTTGTTTGTTTGGAAACACGCTGTAAGTCTACATAGGCCTAGGAGTGAATATTTTGGTGACTATTGCCTATTGTGATCTGACAGTCTGGCTATAGGCCTACTATACAAGGTCTCTTAAATCTACATCTGTATTCTGTTCACTCTGTATCAAACTATCCTACACCGATAATGCATCTGCAGCTAGGGATATTATTACAGAATGCCTGTACAAGTGTACAGTGTATATAGGCTACTCTACAAGTTACACAGCTAGGCCTACTCCTCCCGCCATGTAAGCAGCTGATTCAGCTGACTCTTTCAAATCAGGACTAAATAGCTATTTATTTCGCGAGGTATATCCCACTGTTAGTAAGTAGTCTGTGAGACGCCCTTGTAATAGCCTATGCGGCATGGCTGTTCTACGGCGCCATATAAATCGTCATTGTTTTTAATATTATTATTGTAGCCTAACTGAAATATTCAGGAGTCTATAAGTTTCTCTTTGTGAGCGGACAACGTGTCGCTACCAGCATAAAAACTATAGGATATATATATATATATATATATATGGATTCGTATAGCGCCTTTCAAAGTGCAACCTAATCAGAGACGCTCCAGTGTTAAAACACTCCTCGAAAAAGAAAAGTATGTAGAGAGCTGACATACACAGGGCCGGCCTTAGCCCAAATGGCGCCCTAGGCAAGGCCTAAACTTGGCGCCCCGAGGCATAGGCCTACATTTTGCGCCCTTAGATTCCCACTCAATTGTTCAGCCCACGCCAGAATCTAAAGATGAATTAGCCAGAGCCGGTATACGCTCGCCGTAGCCAGAATTTTATTTCGAGGGATGTTTTCTTGACCGTGAATTTTGAGGTGCGTAGGCCTACACGCTGCGGCCGACTTGTTTGGGCCTAATTTTCTGACGACTTTTGTTATAGTCGTCGTATTTTCTGACGTCCAAAAACACTATTTTCTGCGATTTTCGACTATTTTCTGCTGAAAATTACATTACACACTGTCATGTGCTAGCAAATGCATAATTATTTCATTTTTACATTAGGCTATTTCATTGGAAGCTGGGGGTGTTCAAACATCCAAAACATTCCTCTAGCTACGGCCTTGTACGCTCAACTGAGTGATTCATTAGAATTTCTTTATTAGTACACTAAAGGCTGGATAATATTCAATTTTGAGGATAATGGTATAAGTTGAAAAATATTAAAATACACTCTTGTGGAAATGGCGCTCATTTGATGAAAATGGCGCCTCCTATAGAACTTGGCGCCCCATGCAACTGCCTGCTTTGCTTATGCCTATAAGGTCGGCCCTGCCTCAGCTACTGCCCTTTCTTCGTCGTCGTCCCTACTAGACTATTAATTTTTGAATCTGAATAAAGGGCAGGCTGTAATGTTGTAATCTTATCTTCATACTCAGCAAAGTTCCACTCCCATTTCATTTCTTGCAACATCTTGTCATCTTCACTATCGAAATTGAGAGTCGCGTATTCTGACTTCTGTCTCCTAAAGCAAAGAGTACGGGATGCCGTTAAAAATCGAATTTCATTTGTCCATATAAAGTTTATGCAGTCCTTGAAATTCAATAAGGCCTGCAGCCTGAACAGGTGCAATGAATCAATAATTATTTTAAATTCTTTCCATTAGCGAATGTCTTCAGTTTAGAAGAATATAGTGGTAAAAAAATAAATTCGCCGGTGCCGCGGCGCCCCCCCCCAAGCCTCCGGCGCCCTAGGCAACTGCCTACTTTGCCTATAGCTAAGGCCGGCCCTGGACATACAGTAGGCCTAAGATAAAAATCTCAGCACGATTCATACAAGGACTCGCGACACAGCAAAATTACATGTAGTTTGCAAAGACTTAACACGGGACTGTGCGGTCGTCTATTTATTTTATTTATTTATAGGGCCTAGTCCGAGACCACGGTACAGGACGGTTATAGAAAGGCTGCAATTAAAACAGTTGATAGAATTTCTGAATCTGTGGATTGCCATGACGAAACTCTGGATCTTTGTCCGATATATATATATATACGGGTCCCATTATTTAAAATTTTTTCGATCCATAATAATAATCTACGCAAGACACGGAAAGTTGCCATAAGACTAATGAGCCAATAGATGGATGTAGGCCTACGTCTCTAAAGTCTCTACATCTTTTAAGTTACTGATCTTTGACTATTCGTTTACTGGTATGGAATTCTAGTAGCTGGCAGTAGGGTTTGGTGAGCATTGGACCAAAAAACTAATGACATCCAATATTCCACTAACTTCTAGCAAATACAAGAACTACTTAATAAACCCAATCCCAATTCTTGTTTTTTTGGTTCTTACTTACGACTAGAAAATCCTCAACATTATTTGTGAATTGTATGATCTAAAGTTAACTAGACCGACCTATATTCACCAACTTAGACATCATGCTTCCTGTTTGGTTTTGCCTGTGACTCAGTTAGGCTAATTAAACAGTCCATCATTGTTTCTCACTTGATCAAGATTAGCAAAGTTATTTCTGCATTCAAACCTGGTTGCTCTCAAGTTATAATCAATTACCCACCCATTTCAACCCTGACTAGTTTATCTAAGATAGGCATACTTGAAAAGGTTGTTCATAAAAGACTGCACTATTTCTTAGTTGCGGACGAGACTGTGTAGGCTATGATAACCAATTTGGTTTTAGAAGGGAGTTATTCAAGGCCGCAGCCAGGATTTTATTTCGGGGGGTGTTTTCAGTGGCGGCGCCAGAATTTTTTTAGTCATCCGGTCGAAATCTTGTTAAAAATTTCCATTTTCGCCGCCAAAATTTCTGATGACCTTTTTTTAGTCCTCAATTTTAACTTTCCAGAACGAAATTTAATCTATTATTTTATTTCTGGGGGTGTTTTCATGGCTTTTTTCATGTTTTTGCATCACAAACTAGAAAATGCAATAGATTTTTTCTGCGTTTTCCATTTCGGGGGGTTTTCAAACACCCAAAACGGTTCCCGGACAATTCGGCGCCGGACAATTCGGACCGGACAATTCGGACCAGACAATTCGGAACCGGACAATTCGGACCGAACAATTCTTTGCAGCCCAAATTCGTGATGGGACTTCTCCATCACCCAAAATGTATACTGTCGAAACTAATATTAATCTGGCACCTCACTAGGCTATATATCGGGCATAAAAAACCATGGGCCTATAGGTATGAAACTTACATTGATCTAAAGGAGATGCCTATAAGTTGATAATTTACTGCGTTTAGCTACTAATTTCAGTGTCTTATTTCTGTTATTGGATAAATTTTAGAAGATCAGACAATATTTGCTTGGTGCCATATAAATTTTATTTCCTACCATTGATAAACAAAAGTTTCATAGCCGTAAGAGCAATATTTTTACATGCACTCCGAATTGTCCGGTTCCGAATTGTCCGGTCCGACACCCCCAAAACACCTGTCTACGGCCTTGGAGTTATTAAACTGCATTGGGGGAATTCTCTTCTATTAAATTTATGGATTCGTATAGCGCCTTTCAAAGTGCAACCTAATCAGAGACGCTCCAGTGTTAAAACACTCCTCGAAAAAGAAAAGTATGTAGAGAGCTGACATACAGTAGGCCTAAGATAAAAATCTCAGCACGATTCATACAAGGACTCGCGACACAGCAAAATTACATGTAGTTTGCAAAGACTTAACACGGGACTGTGCGGTCGTCTATTTATTTTATTTATTTATAGGGCCTAGTCCGAGACCACGGTACAGGACGGTTATAGAAAGGCTGCAATTAAAACAGTTGATAGAATTTCTGAATCTGTGGATTGCCATGACGAAACTCTGGATCTTTGTCCGATATTTCTAAAGCTTTCGATTCTATCCGAATATTCTGATCGTTACCAGAACAACGCACGCAAGAGGTAGTTTTATCGATAGCCTATGTAGCCTAGCATTTAGAATCTGGCACGCTTATGCTGCATTCGAGTCATGGGTAATAAATTATGGAATTCTATTGACTTTACCACAGGATCTACCTTTTCTGTTTCCTCTGTTAGATATAGCCTACACACCATAATTATACTTAATGACTCAACCGATTAGTCTCTTCATTCATTTAGCGAAAACCCACTTGAGCGATTGGAAATTACGTAGCCTATAATAGGACCTTCGCTCTAGGGTGTTGTTAGGCCTAGCCTATCTAGCTCATTCGCTCTGTTGACAAAGACTGCTGTTTAGACCGAAGCCCTTGAGACTGGTTGGTCTGTTGGAGAGATAAGCCTCAACAGGAAGGACATCGTGAGTTGTTCGTTTCAAAGCAAAACAACATTCTTTCGAAAAGTTCTTTAGCTGCTTAACGCAGTGTTTCTGCTTGGAAATGCTACTACGCGGTTTTCTTCTTCAGACCTTTTTGGTCATCGTCGAATCATTTTTTATGGGGCCACTCAAACGTAAGGGACAGTACTGTTATCATTTGATTACCCAAGGTTTATAGCTTCAATGAGCGCAAAATGTAAAGTTATTGGCCAGTAGCCACACGCACGACAGAAAAAAGATTAAGATTGGCTGCGGTCTATCAACGGATTGTGGGAATAAACATTATTATTATTATCTTACGATATAGGTCATCTATCTATTTAGACGTGGCTGGGCTGGAAGCGCCACTGAGCAGACTTCTTGAATGCTTTAACCAATGAAAGCTGCTTTAATTGACCGAATAATATTGCTCTAAGCAGCCAGGAACTGATTTTGATTTACAGAGGTTGTAAGCAACTTCAGGTTCGATCCATCTTCCAGCGCTCCAGCTCCAGCGTCGGTCTCAGTTGGATCCATCGTCCAGTGTATGGCAGATGGAAGACCCACTCCAATAATAAAATGGTAAGAGACGTTGCTCATCTCTGCGGCTCAGCCTTGGTTGCGCAACGTTTTGCTTGTTTTTTTCTTAAAATAAACGAAAAAATATAATTATTATGCGTGCAAGCTGTTTAACATTGAAAGTTTTGTTCTAATAAACCAATCGGGTTGGTTTACTATATCGAAAGTGAGACTGAATGCAGATAGTAAGTACTTTTATACATCTGATGTGGTAAGCAGTTCTTGCTGCCCTTGGTTGGGAGGCAACATGGTGGGGCCCGAGTCGCAAGTTTGATAGACTTGACTCTTCTTACACTCCTGGCATATTCACAGCGGAGGGCATTAGATAGCAAATGATGACTTTAAAATAGTGCGTTGTCAGCTCGGCCAAAATAATGTGTAATGAGGAAAATGGATTCTCTACTCTCTAATGGGACGCGGTATAATACCTGATAGGCCAGAGGTGTACCTTGCACTGGCACATGACGTGTGCGCGTTCGATCTTTATTTAAACGGTTAAATGTTGAGGTATTTCTTAGCTACCTATTCAGTTGCAATATTATTATCGGGTCATAGGATGCTGGCGCAAGGCTGTAGCTAGGAAGTGTTGGTGCTTAGCTTATATAAGCACCCCTGAAATGAAAAAGAAAATGTAAGCATAAAATCATGCAGTTACCAGCACTTGATGTAAGAACTACAGTTCGTAATGACTTGAATTGGCCTTCCAAAGAACCCATGAGAGCTCACGACGCTTCTCCAAACCCATTAGTCAGCTAATATGGCTGCCTGTGGGCTTGCTCACGGTCGAGTAAGCATCTCACACCACCCCAAATAAAAGCTTGGCTACGGCCTTGTACTGGCGTCTACTAGATTCTAATTAAATCTCTATTTGAACACAGTTTGCATAAAAAGAGTATCTTTAATCCCTACAAAAAGTCTACATAATTATATCAGAATTTTTGATTTGCGCTACTTTCAGAAACTCTCCCTTGATTAATGTTTATGTTAATTCACCTGTCACAGACACTTCCTTCCTCACACGTGTTTTAGAACGACTGGAAAAGGTGTCTTAATGTGTTATAGCCTATGTGACAACTTGCAGGTCTACACTCACTGACAAGTTCATAAATGAAGCGGAAGTTTATAAAGAGCATATCAACTTGAAATTACAAATTACTCCATATAAAGATATAAAAAGCAGATGACAAATTACTCCATATAAAGATATAAAAAGCAAAGCAAAAAAGCAATATTATTATTGGGATATATTAACTTTTCTTAGGTACGATACCTACGGCGATTTGGTATCTGCGTCGAGTGGACTAAATGTGACGGAAAACATGCGCCACTGGAGGCAGCCGATCACTCTCCACTGCTTGGCGTTCAACGATATTTGGTTTCCAAAGGTCAAGGGCATCTACACGTTCCAAGGTTAAATCCACCGTCAACATCTACACCTACCTATGCATGGCTTGCAGTGTGATACTTCCTGTATTCATGAGGTTATGCTGAACAGAGGTGCAGTGCACTCAGAAGGATTGAAATAAGGGGGAATAAGGCTTTCATGCACTCATAATCTAATGCACATCAGTCATTAAAGAGGTGGCTTACATAATAATTTTATGAAAAACCACATTATTCTAAAATATTGTTAAAGATTATGGTTTTTATGTTTGTTTGTATGCGCACTTGTCATAGCGCCCCTTCAAGCTCTCGCTACTCAGAGGCGCTCCCGAATGCAGAGCGGAAACTGCATCGGAGTTTCACGCAGAAGCGCTGAGCAATTGCGAGTGAAGGACTTGACCAAGGTCCTTACGCGGCGAAGTGGATTCGAACATCGAACCTTCCGGCTCCAAGGCAACGACGCCACCACTACACCACCGCGCCCCACGTGTGTCTGTGTATGTGTCTGATGACGAGTGCGTTCTTGAAAGTGTGTGTGTATGTGCGTGTGTGCGTGTGAGTGTGTGTGACTGTGTGTGCGTGTGTGTGCAGCACCCACATACATGTACATGTGCGCGCACCACCACGAGAAGAGGGTCGCACAAAAACGCGTCATTTGCGTTTTCAGGGCGTGACAATCGGATGAGCAAGCAAATAGTCGTAGACTATTGCATGCAACACAGAATAAAGATACTGAGCTTGTTTATCCTGCTTGGTGAAGCGTATGAAATGGCATCAGAATGTATGGACCTGCAGTGTGGCCTACAGTAGATGTAATAATGTATAATAGCTAGCTCTGACGTCACATTGTAGTCATTGTCTTGTCTCTGATACCATGGGCGGAGTTTATCAGGGGCTAGGGGGCTAAGCCCCCTCCAAGAAGGCCCAGATTCAACTTTTTACCATGGAAATGGTATCATTTTTCGGGTTAGCCCCCTCCCAATAACGCACAGACTGGGGTTAGCCTACCCCTCCCCCCCAAGAACGGAAACCAAACTCCGCCCATGTTTGATACACAGGTGATCTGATTGTTGATTAACCAGAACATCCACAGTTCAACACATTAGCTTCGCTGTTGAGTTCTTCAACTTTCTGGATTTTGTTAACTGACATAAATTATAACTTTTCAAAAACTATAACTGATTTTCCAAGGTCCTATTATACTCTTTACGGTGTAGAATAGTTAATCGAATTTAACGATTCACGAATAATATGTGATTATTTCAGTGGATGGAGCATTATCAAGCGGAGGAGGTAAGCGACATCAACAGCTTTTTATGTCAGATGTTTAGTCATTTAGTTTAGTCTTAGTATACATTTGAAATGCAACATCTATTGGGCAATTGTTTACGTAAGAACGACGAAGAAGACGACGAAGAACATGGGAAGAAGAAGAGGGACGATGCGATCAAAAGGAGATGAGAATTAAATTAGATGCAAGACTAATAATATCATATTACAAAGTGAGAAAAGAAAAGAAATAAGAAAAGCAACCTTGCCTTGTGCATAAGGCCACAAATGGCTAAATGTAACGCATTCATATTTCCCCTTTAGACAATAACATAATAGTACTTATATCTCACTTTCAGATAATAATATTAATAGGTTATTTAATATTGTCGCATCTTAGAAATGAAGAGCTACTTTTTTTCTCTTGATCTCGACCGGGAGCGCCTCTGAGTAGGTACCTTGAAGGGGTGCTAGGTCTATATAAATTACGATTGATTGATTGATTGATGTATGTATGAGCGCTTCACCTGAATATAATGCAGATTTTAACAACTTGGGCTACTAATAGCCTATGTGCACTTGTTTTAGCGCCCCTTCAGAAAACCTACTCAGAGGCACGTACTTCAGACTACAGAGTGGAAACTCAATCGGAGTTTCACGCCAAAGCGCATAGCAAGTAGCGAGTGAAGGACTTGCTTAGGGTTCCTACTCGGCGGCATGAGTTGGCTTCGAACCCGCAACCTTCCAGCTCCAAGGCAGCGAGCATGCCCCTATATTATACCCGCGTCCCATAATTATAATAGGCCTACTATCATCTGCTACTACTCATTTTAAAACAGTTGTAACCTACCCATAGCGAGATTATAGTGTCAATCGATCCTGATTGACAAAGAAAAGCTACCTCAGTAGTTGAGAGACCACCGATTAGAAACTTTTTGATTGACAGCATTATTTTATACAAGGCCTGATTTTGATTGACAGATGTCGCTGGTGAGATCAGTTTCTATCCACCCTCCGTCGTTGGTTACCCAACGACTGTGGCAGTTGGAGACGTCATCCAGTGCATGGCAAATGGAATTCCCTCCCCAACGATTAAATGGTAAGTAGGCTAACGTTACTCATCTTTGTCTTTGTTGTGCGTTCCAAATCTTTTGATCCTGTCTCAGCAATGATGTCTAGATTGTTCATCAATGAACCAGACTAGAATCATCCTGCAATCATCCAACTATTCTTTGCAATTAAGCTTAGTTTCAATTCTGTTTATTCATAACTCGCTGTCATGACGCATCACGTAACATCCACTCAAGATTTTAACTAGCCTATAATTTAAGAAACCAAACTATTACAACAACACAGAATACTGAGCTGTTCAACGCTGTAGTGATCTTGGTATTGGATTGATGTACAATTACAGTAGCCTATTGAGAATGAGACTAAACCCGTTGCCAGTAGGCAGCTATTAAATATTTTATAGACCTACACCGACGAGTTAATACATGAAGTTTAGCACATTATAAATCAGCTTAACATAACCAAACACCGGTGACAGGACATTTACCCCCTGGACAATTACCCTTAGGCAGCGCTGAACGTCTGACAAATACAAAGAGACTGGTAAAGAAAGAGATTAACGCGTGAAAGAGCAAGCTCACACTGTGGCACGGGGGGTAATTGTCCGTAGGGTAATTGGTACGGGGGTAGTTGTCCGGGGGGTATTTGGCATGGGGGTAGTTGTCCGGGGGGTCATTGTCCTGGGGGGTAATTGTCCAGGGGGTAATTGTCGGGGGGTAATTGTCCGGGGGGTAATTGTTTAGGGGTAATTGCCCTAGAACCCCAAACACCATATTATATTTATAACACTCACACACATAAACACATGCATGTTTCTGCGCTTCTTAGGTACGATTACAGATGGAATGAGGTGTCGGGATGGAATGGATTGAATGTGACGGAAGAAATGCGATATTGGAGACAGCCGATCACTTTCCTCTGCAGGGCGCACAACAATCTGATATTTCCAGGGATCGAGGGCAGATACACTATCCAAGGTTAAACCCATTGTCAATATACTAACCTACCAGCTGCAATGCACATTGCACAGGGCACAGGGCTTACAACGGGACAAATTTTTCAGCCTGGGGAGGACAACTACAGTGTATGAGTTCCAAGGTTAAACCTATGACAATCTCTAACCACATTATCTGAACTCGCATGATACACAATACCGTACTTCACTTGTAGCCTAATACTTCCAAGACAATTGTCATGGAATTCGTGAGGTTCCTGCATAGAGAACAATGCTCTCGGAGAAATAGAAATTTACATACTCTTAAATACACAAAATAATCAAAATTATTATAATAAACACTCGTATCACTGAGGAATCTCTCTTGAAAGTGTGGCATAGGGTACTGTCACAACCTCCTTGTAATCACCTCCTCCTATCAGTCTCTTCGGAAGCTTCTTCGTATAAGTTCGTGGTAGCGTAGGCCTATCCCTAGATAACTGTTTCATTAGCTAAATGGCTAGGTTAAAGAATCTACAGTCTTTCACTGTTTTGTTAACCAACAACGACGACGTGTTTAACTCTTCTTATTATACTCCAAAATCCGATATAAAGTAAAACGATCAGCAACAACACAACAATGACTACACTTGCGTTATCATAACAACTACACGACTACTATCTTCATCAGTCTACTCTATCGCAACTCAACAACAACTCTTACAGCCTATCTCAACGGCTCTCAACACGCAACTCTCCTTCTTCACTTCCACTCCCTTCTTGTACAATTAACGTACGCTCGTCTAGACGTCACGTGCTGTCCAGACAATCACCTGTGCAGACGCCGCGCGGCAATTTGCACCTGGCCTACTTACGTCGCTGTACGACAATCGGCGTGCACTGATTAAATTAGCTGACATTACCTCCTTCCTTTCTTTTGAAGAGAGCTAATTAATCTTAAAAATCAGCGAACGTATAATGCCCAAACTAAATACAAACAATTCTTATACTAAATGCAATCACAAAATACCCCACACTACAATCTCGATAAGCAGTCTGCTACTACATTCAACTTTCCTTTCTTATAGTTCAACAGAATGTCAAAATTTTGCAATGATAAAGACCATCTGACTAACTTAGCAGACTTCGACATTGACTCAGTCAAATAAACTAAAGGATTATGATCAGTGAACACATTAATCTTGGAACCAATAATGATTTCTTTCAATTTGTTTAAAGCCCATATGATTGCATAGGCTTCCTTCTCAATCGTCGCCCATCTCCTCTGGGTATCTGTCAGCTTCTGGCTGATAAATGAAACGGGACGTTCTATCCCCTCATCGTCCACTTGTGACAGCACAGCCCCCACAGCAAAATCACTGCTATCACAGTACAAATTAAATGGTTTGCCAACCTCGAACATGTACAGAATAACATTCGATAAAACAATTTCTTTAAGAGAATCAAAAGATTTCTGGTGGTCCTCAGTCCAAATAATGTTCTCAGGTGTCTGCTTGCTAGTTAAATCTGTCAATGGTTTAGCAATCTCAGCAAAATTACAAATAAATTGTCTGTAGAAACCAAAGAATCCTAACATTTGCTTCACTTGCTTCTTCGTTTCAGGGTTTTTTAAATTAATCAAACTGTCAATCCTATCTGGATTCATCATCTTCTTCCCTGAACCAATGAGGTGACCGATGAATTTCACCTCACTCTTACCAAACACACATTTCTTCAAGTTCAAAGTTACATTATGCAGTCTTATTTGTTTCAAAAACAATTCTAAATGTTTCAAATGAATGTTCCAATCATCAGAATGGACTGCAATGTCATCAACATAGGGTTCAGTAAATGCATCAATCGGTTGCAAAATCATGTTTATGGCTTTTACAAAAGTCCGTCCAGAGTTAATCATTCCAAAAGGGACACGTGTAAATTCGTACAGTCCATTATGGGTAACGAATGCGGTTTTCCATTGGTCGGATTTCTTCACCGGACAAGTCCAGTAAGCACTGCGACAGTCCAAGACGGAAATAAACTTGGATTTCCCGACTTTGCTCAGCACATCGTTGACGATCGGCATGGGGTATCGACAATTTTCAGTATATGAATTCACGTACCTGTAGTCGCACGCGAGTCTCAAGGATCCGTCCTTCTTCTTGACGATGACCAGCGGACTTGCCATTCTGCTCGACGACGGCTGAATGATGTTTGCTTTCAGCATCTCTTGTATTTGTTTGTCCACTTCTGCGCGGTATATCAACGGTATTCGATAAGCCGTGAACTCCTTCTCTCGAAAGTCTGGTCTCAGCACCACTTCGTGTTCTACCAATGTACATAATCCAGGTTTGTCCGAAAATCTGTCTGCATATCGGTTCAGTACATCCAGTAGCTGTTTCTGTTGCTCGCTCGTAAGATGTCCGATCTGTTCATAGTCCAATTGCACGATTTCTGTGTCGTCTCTGCATGGTCTTCTTTCAATGGTAGCTCTACCACTGATCCTTGGTCTTCAGCGATCCTCCACCACGATTTCAGTGACTCGTCATTTCTCTGCTGCTCCTCGAATTTCTTCGCATCTTCCAGCTGTCTTTCATCGTTCGAATTCTCTGTGAACAAGTCCCTCATACTTGTCTCCAGTTCAGCGTCGCTTCCGGAATCTTCACTATCATTTCGTTCACATGCAGCCATCTCTTCTTCAGTTTCATTGTTCTCAGATGTTGTTCTTTCGTCATCTTGGATGCTGAGTTCATCTTCGCTTTCCGTGTCATCTTCTTGCGAACTTTCGTTTATCGTTTCATCTTCTCCGTCTTCGACTTCTGCTCTCCGACTTTGTGCTCTTGTAGTCACATTCGCTTGTAGCTCTCCTTGCAATATACTGATTGGTGGAACCTCTTTCAGTTCTGCAATTATCTCTGGATGTAGCAGGAACTTTTCTGGATTTTCTTTACACAGTTCTGCTGAAATGCTGGCACACACTAAAGTTAAATATGGCGCGATATTTATTGTCCTGTCCTCTGTAGCTGCTCCTTCGTTACGACCGCTCATCCGCACTTCGATTTTCACCAACTTAGCTGGAATCGGCTCTCCAGCTACACATTGCAAATGAACTCTGCCGATTTCTTCTACTGTCGTTCCTTTCAGTAGTTCCTCGTTGATTACTGGTATCTCGGTCCCCGAGTCAATCAACGCCTCGACTTGCACAGGCTGCCCATCAGTCCCACGTATCTCCACATTTACATGCTGCAACGATATCTTCTTTATGCGTTGACACTCCTCTTTACTTTTTGTTTCTCGACAACTTTCTGCAATGGAAGTAGTCTTTATCGCTTCTTTCAGTATGGTGAACTGCGGCGTACACTTCATCACTGACTTTACTTCTGTTTCTTGGTTGCATTGTTCTTCCCAACCAGGAGGTGCATTTATCACTTGTATCTGGTTTACTCGAAGATTTTCTGCACTTCTGCTAAAGTTCTTCCTCAGATTTGCCGCTCCTGGTGCTTGGCAATGTTTTATTAGGTGTTTATCAGAATTGCAATTGTGGCAACGCTTCTTGATAAAACTTCTTTGCTCCTTGTTCTCCCACTTGTTGTACGGCGTGTAAGATGCATTACTTTCTGTTGGGCGTCCCAGCGGCGGAGTTCGATTGTAGGCTTGTCTGTCCCACGTTGACTGTTGTTTATCTTGCGACCACTGCTTTCCAGAATAATCATCTTTCTTTGCATCATTACTCTTGGCTTGGCTTCCGGTGTCTTTGCTATCTTTGTTCCACTTGGGTTGCTTTGGACTATTGTCCCATGCTTCAATTTTCGGTTTGTCTTGGAACATCACACCAATCCGATTGTTTACATGTATATCTGCGAGATCTGCAACATTACTAGCTTCCAAGCATTCTGTGCCCTCTTTTGCTAAGACAAACTGCAGTGGACCTGGTGGTAAACATTCTTTCAGCTTATCCGCCACTAACAAATCAAACAGCTTCTCGTAGTCTTTGTCCACTCGTCTACTTCGGACATAATAATTCAACAGGTTCTTCAGCCTAGCCGTGAACATCGTATACGTTTCTTCGGCTGTCTTCTTGGCATCTGCAAACCTGGACCTGTACTCACGAGCTGTTAACTTGAATTCCTTCAACAAGTGCTCTTTCACTGCATCGTATTTATCTAAATTCTCAAATGACAATCGATTCAATACCGTTCGCGCTCTCGGGGTCATCAATGGCAACAACAATTTCACCCAATATTGCTTTTCCACAGCGAAGCTATTGAATGCATTTTCAACTGTTTCAAAATATAATGGCACTTCCATCATATCATACGGCATCTTCGGTAACACATGCTTCATTGCGTCACCTATCTTCTTAATCTTGGACACCATTGTCTCACTTTCTTTGAGTCTAATCTGTTCTGACACTTCTCGGCTCTTACGATCATCTTCGTCTCTCTTCTTCAGTCGATCTTGATCTTCGATTCTCCGCAGTTCTTCCTGTTCTATCTTCTGTTGTAATAGTTCTAACTGCTTTCTGCGTTCTTCTTTTTCAATGGCCATTTCTTTAAGTTGAGCCTCCTTGATAGCAAGTTTCTTTTGTTCTAACTGCATCTGCTCTTCTCTTTCTCTTTCTGCTTTTTCCAAATTGTCTTTTCCGGCTTGAAATTCTTCCTGACGAATTTCTTCTGCTCTCTCCAGTTCTTGTAAACGCATCTTTTCTTTTTCTTCCTCGCGAGCCTTTTTGTCCTCAATCTGCTGCTTTCGTATTTCTTCATCGCTTTTTCTTGCTTTTTCGTACTCTATCATTAACTCCGTCCGTCTCCGTTCTGATTCATCACGATCGAGTCTCATTTGTTCTAGTTGTATCTGGAACTGCTGCCTCTGCATGTCTATCTCTTGTTGTCGCAATTCTTTCTCTTCTTGCTTACGTTCTTTTTCCTCTTGTCTGCGCTGCTCTTCTTTCTCTTTTTCTTCTTGTTTGCGCTCTTTCTCCTCTTGTCTGCGCTGCTCTTCTTTCTCTTTTTCTTCTTGTTTACGCTCTTTCTCCTCTTGTCTGCGCTGCTCTTCTTTCTCTTTTTCTTCTTGTTTACGCTCTTTCTCCTCTTGTTTACGCTGCTCCTCTTTCATTATCATGAATTGCAGCAACGCCTCCATAGACATCGGTGCCTCAGGCTTCTCCACTGGCTTCTCCGCAGCGCCTCCGACAGCACCTTCTTCTTCTTCTTCTTCTTTCTTAGCCCAAACCTCGGCTAAATTTCTCATCAATTCTTCCCTCGACATCTGTTCAACTTCTTCTGCGTCTACGCCTGCTTCAATTAATAATTTTACTAGTCTCTCCGAAGACATCTTCTTAATAGCCGCTTGCTTTTGCTCCGTAAGTTTCTCCATCTTACTTCTTTACTTTACAGATGCTCGATAAAATAGTAGGCTACTCTTCAAATGTTTGCAATTGACTGACTTCAATTCTTTAAGCAAACTTCAATAGACAAGCAAGTTTTTCTACCTTGTAGTCGTTGTGTTGTCATTTCTCACTGACGTACGGATGCTCGATGTATCGTTGCTTCTCCCGTGTGCTCGGCTCCTCGATAAATTCACAGCGTCCGTTCCTCCACAACGTCTGTTGATTGAATAGAATCCCTCCGTTCGTAACTACGATCGTTCTCCTGCAACTTGGATCGTTATCCTGCAACTTGGATCGTTATCCTGCAACTTGGATCGTTATCCCACCGCTGCCACCAAATGTCACAACCTCCTTGTAATCACCTCCTCCTATCAGTCTCTTCGGAAGCTTCTTCGTATAAGTTCGTGGTAGCGTAGGCCTATCCCTAGATAACTGTTTCATTAGCTAAATGGCTAGGTTAAAGAATCTACAGTCTTTCACTGTTTTGTTAACCAACAACGACGACGTGTTTAACTCTTCTTATTATACTCCAAAATCCGATATAAAGTAAAACGATCAGCAACAACACAACAATGACTACACTTGCGTTATCATAACAACTACACGACTACTATCTTCATCAGTCTACTCTATCGCAACTCAACAACAACTCTTACAGCCTATCTCAACGGCTCTCAACACGCAACTCTCCTTCTTCACTTCCACTCCCTTCTTGTACAATTAACGTACGCTCGTCTAGACGTCACGTGCTGTCCAGACAATCACCTGTGCAGACGCCGCGCGGCAATTTGCACCTGGCCTACTTACGTCGCTGTACGACAATCGGCGTGCACTGATTAAATTAGCTGACAGGTACATTACACGTTTCGCATCGTATCGTATCTAATCAGTTATCGAGCACCTCTCGCAGCATAGACCATTCAGAGGCGCATTCAGCACAGAAGCCCCGGGCTAAAAAATGTCTTGAGAGAGCGAGAGGATGCA
Source organism: Lumbricus rubellus (assembly GCA_945859605.1). NCBI lineage: Eukaryota > Metazoa > Annelida > Clitellata > Crassiclitellata > Lumbricidae > Lumbricus > Lumbricus rubellus. The sequence continues at coordinate 2,981,163 of OX243819.1, forward strand.
GGGAAGAGCCCAGACATGAGCATAGCCCGTAAAAGCTGGATGAAGGCCATTCACAGCAGATGCCCGGCTCGCATTCAAGGCACACCGAACACGAGGAACAAAGATGTAAAGACGGTCGGTAGTGCGCAAGGGGTGAACAGATGTCTGTGCAGCTTATGCATATATGCCTACTGTAACACTGTATCCCGTTGAAAAGTAGACCCCTAAACCTTTGTCATAATTGCTTGAAATTAGTATAATACCAGTCAAATCTTATATGTGCAGTATCCTGCAGCATTTTCCAATAAAATTTATTGTGATGAATATGACTTAGATCGGTGCAGCATGAGCAAAATAATTCAATCTTTAAAACAGCCTTTGTAGGCCTATATATCGATTACACTTAGACCACAGCACATAAACAAACTCTAGTAGAGTAGACCTAACTGACTCACGTAGCTATAGGCTTAAATATTTAGAATCAATTTATCGTTCAATTATTAACGAAATTTAATGCGACTTTTTCAGTGGCTGGAGCCCCATGGAGTGAAGGAGGTAAGCGACATCAAACGTTTGCTTTTTATATTATTCCTAACATTTGCACGGACAGCCCCCAGTGTGAAACATCTTAGAAGTGACTTGGATGCCCGTGGATAAACAGAGCATTCGCAAGTAGGTCTAGTCTGGGGCAGTCCCAATATCACATTGCAGAACCAGAGCAGCGATCCTATACGTATAGGCCTACTCAAATCGCGGCTGAGTAATACATGAACTACTTTAATATAATCCATTAGCTGCTTTCGTATAATTCTGGAACTGCTTTAATATAATCCAGAAACTGCTTTAATATAATCCAGATCTGTTTTAATATAATCCAGAAACTGCTTTAATATAATCCAGATCTGCTTTAATATAATCCATAAACTGCTTTAATATAATCCAGAACTGCTTTAATATAATCCATAAACTGCTTTAATATAATCCAGAAACTGCCTTAATATAATCCGTAAACTGCTTTAATATAATCCAGAACTGCTTTAATATAATCCATAAACTGCTTTATTATATTGCAGGAACTGCTTTGATATAATCCAGAAACTGATTTTATATAATCCAGGAACTCATTTAATATAATCGAGGAGATGCTTTAATTTAATCCAGATGTTGCCTTACTGTAATCCAGAACTGCTTTAATATAAAGCACGAACTGCTTTTATATAATCCAGAAGCTGCTTTAATATAATCCAGGAACTCCTTTAATATAATCGAGGGTCTGCTTTAATATAATCCAGAAGCTGCTTCAATATAATCCAGAAGCTGCTTTAATATAATGCAGGAAGTTCATTAATGTAATGCAGGAACTGCATGCTTTACATGTAATATAATCCAGAGACTGTTTTAATATAATCCATGGACTCATTTAATATAATTGAGGAACAGTTACTGTTTTAATATAATCCAGAACCTATATTAGGCCTATATCCGGGAACTGGTTTAATAATATTAAATAATATTATAAAATAATATCATCCAGGAATTGATTTAATATAATCCCGGAACTGCTTTGATATAATTTATTTATTTCTCGCATTTGGTAAAGCGCCCCTTCTCCTACTCAAAGGCGCTCCCGATTACAGCGAGGACACTGCATCGGAGTTTCACGCCGAAGCGCACAAGCATTTGCGAGTGAAGGACTTGCTAAAGGTGCCGAGGAGGCAGCTTGAGGTGGAATCAAAATGGAACCCTCCGGCTCCAAGGAGCCAAACCAACCACCGCAATACCGCACCCAAAAATCCAGGTTCTTCCTTAATATAATCCAGGCACAGATTTATTATAATCCAGGAAGTGACTTAATATAATCCTGGAACTAATTTATTATAATCCTGGAAGTGACTTAATGTAATCCTGGAACTAATTTATTATAATCCAGGAAGTGACTTAATATAATCCTGGAACTAATTTATTAAAATCCAGGAAGTGACTTAATATAATCCTGGAACTAATTTAATGTAATCCTGGAACTAATTATTTTAATGTAATCCTGGAACTAATTTAATGTAATCCTGGAGCTAATTTAATATAATCCCGGAACTAATTTATTATAATCCAGGAAGTGACTTAATAATCCTGGAACTAATTTAATGTAATCCTGGAACTAATTTAATGTAATCCTGGAGCTAATTTAATGTAATCCTGAAGCTAATTTAATGTAATCCTGGAACTAATTTAATGTAATCCTGGAGCTAATTTAATATAATCCTGGAACTAATTTGATGTAATCCTGGAGCTAATTCAATGTAATCCTGGAGCTAATTTAATGTAATCCTGGAACTAATTTAATGTAATCCTGGAACTAATTTAATGTAATCCTGGAACTAATTTAATGTACGGTAGGCCTAATCCAGGAACCAATTTAATGTAATCCAAGAACTAATTTTAATGTAGGCCTAATCCTGTAACTGAGTTAATATTATTATCCAGGAACTGATTTCAATTGCTAGATCATGTTAAAGTGACCATGACTCAGTTCTCTCCATCCTCCAGCTCTAAAGGTGTTGAAGTTGGAACCGACATTCGAACCTTTCGAACCATCTTGTACAGCTCTTCCAGCAAAGTATCTCGACAAATCCAACCAGCGATTAAATGGTAAGAGACCTTCCTCATTCCTGTCTTTGTTGTGCATCCGAAATCTTTTCGTCCTCTTTCAATAATAGATGTCCAAGTTATTCATCACTTAACCGGACAAGAAATCTACTGAACAACCCAGGGTCCTTTTCATCCAACTCTTCGGTTGGATTTCAGTTTCGCTTGCAGTCATGACGCACCAAGTAACAACGACTCTTGAATATTATGCAGTTGCAATTTTAGAGACTAAACTGTTATTGCAGCAGATACTGAGCTGTTCAACAACTTATAGCTTAGTAATAGTAGGCCTACTAATAATAATTATAGCCGCTGATTGGAATGTATGCAGTGTTGAGAGTGAGACTGAAAGAGCTGCCAGAGTGCAGTCAGTAAACTATTATTTTTATTCATCTGACGGGCTAAAAATTCTTGCTGCCTTTGATTGGGTGTGATCGTAAGTAGGCTAATTGTATCGTCTTTCCTGTCGATCCTAGCATATTCAACGTCGAACGTGCTTGGGATGATAAAATTATAAAATGGCCTCATCAGCTGAGCCGGTTAGCCACGCTGAAAGAATGGCATGGCTAACAGTCTAGAAATGACAAGGCAGACGATTGGTTAGAGACAGCGGCGGAGACTTGGCTCTGGCTTTAGTAGATGTCTTTTTAATTTTCTGAGGGTCTTTTATTATTTCCTGAGGGGGTGCTCGGTAGTACAGTGGATAGAAATTTTCCTGATGTAAATTTTCCCCTTTGGATGTCTTTTATTATTTCCTGAGGGGGGTGCTCGGTAGTACAGTGGATAGAAATTTTCCTGATGTCTTTTTAATTTTCTGAGGGTCTTTTATTATTTCCTGAGGGGGGGGTGCTCGGTAGTACGGTGGTTAGCGCGCTGAACTGTCGACCAAGAGGTCGGGGGTTCAATTCCCCGCCGGGGCAGAAATTTGTTACGAGATTTCTGTTCCACAAGCCGACTCAGCTATGATGAGTACACGTCAGTGGATGATGAGACGGTGAGGGAGAGGATTGGCCACTGTCCTTTGGGGGTCTTTTATTATTTCCTGAGGGGGGTGCTCGGTAGTACAGTGGTTAGCGCGCTGAACTGTCAACCAAGAGGTCTTTTATTATTTCCTCCTCTTCTCCTTTGGGGGTGTTTTCCATTGAAGAAAAAACGAGTAGCTAGGGAAAGGTTTTGAGGTAATAAACGAGCAATCTGGGGGTGTTTCCATTGCCGATAAATTAAGCTAAAATAGTGCTACAAACCAGTTAAAAGTCTTAGTCTTTTGTATAAGCTATTGTATGCAAGAAGGCCTTATCGTTGCAACCGATCCATAACATCGTTGACACTTCGCACGTGGTACAATGCGATTAAATCTTATCGTACGCGGTGCAATTTGTGGAAAAATCGACCTTGGCCAAAAATCTTGTCGTTCTACTTCCGGTTCTGTCGTCAAGATAAATTCTTGTCGCTGCTGTATGATGAAGACAAGTTTATAGGTCACGGTCATTATTATGAAGACGCAAAATGAATATCGCTGTTTACAAGACTTATAATACACACACACACTTTTTTTCTAACTTTTTTTCTAACTTTTTTTTTTTAACTTTTTTTTTCCAATTTTTTTTCTTACTTTTTTTCTAACTTTTTTCTAACTTTTTTTCTAGGTTTTTTTTCTAACTTTTTTCCTAGGTTTTTTTCTAACTTTTTTTCTAGGTTTTTTTTCTAACTTTTTTTCTAGGTTTTTTTTTCCTAGGTTTTTTTTTCTAACTTTTTTTTCTAGGTTTTTTTTTTTCTAACTTTTTTTTTTTTTTTTTTTTTTTTTTTTTTTAGGTTTTTTTTTTTAGGTTTTTTTTTTTTTTAGGTTTTTTTTTTTTTAGGTTTTTTTTTTTTTTTTTTTTTTAGTCATCCGTCCCAAAAAGTCAAGAATTTTGTTTTCTCGAATGTCTTTTTCTTCTTAGAACAGGCTGCGAATGTACATTAGAACTTGTTATTAAAGCGTGTTCATAGAGAAGTAATGATTGCACAAGGGCTGTAGTAGTAAATCAGTTTGCTAATAGTAAATCAGTTAAAATCACAATGATATCAAGTCTTTATTATCAATCCATGTATTGAATGACTCATCATAGCCTAACCATTTAACCAAAGACCGATTTCCTCTTTTTCTTATAATCTTTTCTATTTTAAATGTATCTTGCGTTGTCAGTTGTAACTCAGCTTCATAAAATGTCCCTTGTATTTGTTCTCCATGATAGTCAGATATTTTATAGGTTATAGGATCCGTGTATTGTATTTGTGTAATAGTAAAAATTTCTTGTGTCCAACGATTTGTGTAGCCTTTCTCAAATGTCTTTTTCTTCTTAGAAATTCTTACTTTATCTCCTACCGAAAATTTAGGTTTAACAGTTTCAGGTACAGCGTCGCCGTATAGATTTAACCAAACAGCTTTTTCGTTTGCTTTGATACTCGCTTTAACAGGAGTCATTTTAATGGAAGAATGTCTTGTGTTGTTGTATAAACTAACCATATTATCTAAAACATCGATATATCTCTGAGTTGAGTTTGCTGTAAAATATTTAAACATCTTCTCTTTCACTGTTCTATTAAATCTCTCTACGATACAAGATTTCTCTTCGTTCTCAGTTGAATACAACTCCATACCTAATGATTTTACCTGTTTATTATAGAATTCAGATCCCTTATCGACCCAAAGTTTTTCACCCCTTCTTTTACTCGTATTAAATATTTTAACGAAAGCATCTGCCACAGATTCTCCTCGCTTATCTTTTAACGGCTGAATAAATGCATACTTGGAGAATATATCAATGACGCTTAACAAATATTTCACCCCAGAATTAAATTTAGCATAAGCCTGCATGTCAATCAAGTCTGCTGCCCAAACTTTGTCCACTCCCTGCACATAAACAACTCGCTTCCTGAACTTCCTGACTATTGGTTTATGTAATTCATCGGCAAGTTGGTCTGTCCATCTCAGAGTTTTTTTTTCAACCCCATTCCAAAATGGGTTTTCGTTGATAAAATTGGTTTAACTATAGATCGTTCAATTCGTTCGCGGAACGATGGATTAGGTATATTATTTAATTCATCTATCATAGCTCTGTCAGCGACGTTTCTCCCTGCTGTATCAGTATGTTTAGCATAAGCCATGTCATGGCGATAGGCTGCTGCATCAACCCTATCTACTGGTTTACTCCAGTCTTTTGGCGTCCCATCACTATTCAATCGCAAATCCAATCGAGTTCCTGGACCCGTGAAAGAATGTCCTGGAAGATGCATTTCGCCCGGATATTTTGCCCATGGAAGTTTAATGTTGGAAGTAGCAGAATTGACAGCTGAGACTAAATCACCTCCTTGTACTGTAGTAGACATTTTAGTAAACTGAGTTTTTCTAGCGCCACATTCAACGCATACACATCTAAGCATAGGTCTGCCATTCTTACTGACAACTCGTTGAATATCTCTACACTCAGTTTGTCGCTTACATTTTACGCAATACGAGCTGTGCTCCATTTTAATATAATATAATTAAAATGGAAGTCCAAGACCTATCGTGGAATGAAGAATCAAGTAAACGCTTTAACAGTCCTCTCCTACCAAGAAGCATCAGAGGTTTGATCGTCGGTAAGTCTCAATGCGGCAAGACAATATTACTACTTAATTTATTACTGAGACCTGGTTGGTTAGACTATGATAACTTGCAAATCTTTGGAAAATCGCTTTTTCAATCAGAATACAAGATACTCAAGAAAGCATTCGAAGAGAAATTACCAAAGGAAGCAATTATAAGACTTTTTGATAATCGAGATGAAATAATGAAATTAAATGTATCACCGACCGCCGTAGTCGAGGAGATGTCTAAAAACATGGCAAAAAAATCGGATATAGAATGCAAGTTCTTTGAAACCTCTGAAGATGTTCCAGATCCACGAGACTTAAGTCGAGATAAGAAGAATCTCATGATTTTTGATGATTTACAGTTAGAGCGACAAAATAAATGCGAATCGTATTATATAAGAGGTAGGCATAGTAATGTAGACTGCTTTTACCTAGCACAAAATTATTTCAAACTGCCTAGACAAACTATAAGAGAGAATGCTAACTTTATATGTCTATTCCCTCAAGACCTCAAAAATATTAATCATATATACAGCGATCATATAGGCGTAGATGATATGACTATTGAAGAATTTCGAAAACTATGCAAAACTGCGTGGGATGAAACGCATGGTTTTGTGGTTATAGACCTTACTAGTAAAACAAATAAGGGCAGGTACAGATCTGGATTAGATACATTTTACATTAAATAAAAGCAATAATAAAATGATAACAAAATTTAAGATTTTATATTCTAGGTTTAAAAATAGCTATCTAAAATGGAAACCCTTCTTGACGAAATTTTATCTACTACTCAAACGATTGCACGCAACACAGAAGCTAAAGAATCCTTTTGCATTTTGTTGAGCGAAAGGAGCACACGAATTCGAACGAAATTTAATCCACTAATCGAACTGGACAAAAGTAAGAAGTATGAAATGGCCCTTGTTAATCTTGAAACTTACTACAGTTTTCCCAATATAGACGAAACAAATAATAAATTCGTATATTCGTCAGATAACGGTGTAACGTGGGAAGATTTAGACATTCCAACCGGTTGCTATGAAATCGAAGACTTAAACGATTACATACAGAGAATTCTAAAAGAAGAAGGTCATGGTCAATGTATAAAGTTGCAACCAAATAACAATACTTTGAAGGCTGTTTTGGAAATTGATGAGAACTATAAAGTTGATTTTACAGTAGAAAATTCAATTAGCACCGTTCTAGGATTTCAGCGTCGTGTATACTCCGAAGGATATAACGAATCCGAGCACATAGTCGATATAAACAGCGTGAATAGTTTACGTGTTACCAGTGATATAATAGGATCATCGTATGCCAACGGAACTACGGAGAACATAATTTATTCTTTCTTTCCATCGGTCGGGCCTGGTTATAAGATAATCGAATCTCCTCATAATCTGGTTTATCTTCCAATAACGCTATACTCTATTTCATCGATGGAAACAAAACTAATAGACCAAAATGGAAAACTAATTAATTTAAGAGGTGAGGAATTGTCGATACGATTTCACATAAGAGAGGTTTAATTTAAAGTTTATATTTAATATAAGATGAGCGCTTACGCTAAGGTCAAAGTTAATATTTCTGAAGGGCAAAAAGAGAAGATTAAGCGAGCTGTTCAAGTCGGAACTGGAGTGAGTATAAGACTTTCTCATGAAGATATAACTGGTGAGCATGTATTAGCTCTAAACCAGAGGCAAATTAACAAGTTAACTAAAGCGTATCAAAATGGAACTGGAGTGACAATTAAAATGGGTAAAAAGCAATTAGAAGACAATGCGAGAGTCGAAGGCGGATTTATTGGCGCTATTCTACCGTTCTTAGCAACAGCCGGAAAGTTTCTACTGTCTAGTGTTCTTCCGAGTTTAGCCACAGGAGCCTTAACAGGATTGGGTTCTGCAGCTGGTTCCAAAATTGTCGATAAAATAAGTGGATCTTCGATCTCACATCCGATAAGTGGATCTTCGATCTCACATCCGATAAGTGGATCAGGCGTGCTCTACGTTAAGAAAGGAGGAATATGCTGTAAGATAGTGCCTGCTGGGGAAGGTCTTTTTCTATCTCCGTGGAAAAAGGGTAGTTCGATATCGGGTTCCGGTCTGTTTTTGAAAAGAGGAGCAGGATATATCAGCGGTGAAGGTCTTATCTTGGGACCCAATTCACCATTTAAAAATATTCCTATTCTTGGAATGTTACTTTAAAAAACCACTTATATAAATGTCTGGATACGGTCACCCAATACACAAATTTATCACCAAACGGAAGCCTCGTGTGAGTACAATAATTTGGTTGCCTAAAGTGGTCACTCACGCTCCTGCAAGACAACGAGCAGGCGACAGATATGAGATGTTTGCTCAGCAAGCGATAACGATTGAACCAAAGACAAATATTACAGTAGAAGTAGGCCTTGGAGTCCGAATGACCAGTGGAATGTGTCTAGTCTCTCTTAGACAGAAGTTGAAACAACTCAGACTGAGCCTTCAAGATGGTACAGTACTAGAGGACGCAGAGGATATAATAATTACAATACAAAACAACTCCGATTCACCAGTTACTATAAACGAAAAAGACTCCATATGTTATGTTAATTACTACGATGCATAAATTGTACGTTTTATGTTTACGTTTTATGTTTACGTTTTACGTTTACGTTTTAAACATTATAATAAAAAATGTCACTACTGAAAATTAGCGATCCTGCAAAAAGAGATTTTATTATCGAAGAGTTTTTAAAAACGAAAAAAAATATTAAACAAAACTTTCTCTCAGAGAGAATAGATGATCTTGGACTTCAACGAGAATTAACGAAAATCTACAAACCAATAGTCGACTCTCAATCAGCAATTTCAAAAGAACAAAACGCTTTGTTGTCGACAATAAAAGATAACTCTGCAGCAACATCACTCGCTCTAAAATCACTTCCAGATTCGTTGAAAACTATTCAATTTCCCCAGTATCCGTCTATAGAGGCGTACGATGACGCTGACCCATTAGAAGACATTAGAAGGTTAGAATTAGGAAATATTGCAGTTGAATACCTTAAAAAATATGCTTCCGATAGAAGACTTGTGGATACAACATTCGGATTAAGATCAAGAGATGGAAAATTCTACATCGGTGACAGCGAAGCCTCAATCCAAGGAAATGATATTACAGTTGGAACCACAACTTATCAAGGAACTCCAGGATTATGGGAATTGTTAACGTTAGCTAGTCCAAACAGTTCAATTTATGATAATCGTGATCTCGAAGAATACGCCGAGATTCTAACTAAAACGAATGCCATGAGTCAGCCAAATAAACCAAACAAACCTAAATCGTCTAGAAGTGTAAAATATAAACAGATAATAAAACCCATATGGGACGATTACATGAAGTTAAGAGGTAAAACAGGAAGCGGAATAATTACCATTCCTTCAGATCCTAACGAATTAGTAAAACAATTAGAGTTGCGAATATATAGCTACAAAGCGGGAAATACGGGTGTAAGGAATGAAATTGTAGGTATGACAGATGAGTTACTAAGACAAAGAGTGATAACCAAAGATGAATATAAAAAATTGATGATCTAATTTAAAAATTGATGATCTAATTTAAAAATTGATGATATAGAAATGCTGGTCGTTGCGAGAAGAAGTTATAAAAAAGTACACGTTGTCGGTGGAGCAGGAATATTCGATTCCATTGCAGGATTTCTCAAAAGACTACTGACATCGAATGCAGCCAAACAAATTGCGAGCACAGCTGTCAAAGAGATTGGAGGTGTTGCTAAGGATAAGGCGATCGACGTTGGAAAACGATTACTCAATAAGATACTCCCTAAAGCTCCCGTTCAGCAGCCGATAACTCAGGAAACTAAAGTCATTCTAGCTAGATTACTCGGGTCGAATCCGCAAATGACGGGAGGAGCTATTAGAATTCAAGATCTCGTAAAACGCTTAAACGGAGGTGGTTTGAAAATGGCTTAAACATATTTTCTTATTTAAAAATATATGTATAATAAAATGCAATCCGATATTCTAAGATTCACAGAGCAACCATTGATCGATGAAGGTATAGAGCGATACGAATGGCATGAGTACGAACCTGTAGCGAGAACTAACCTTAACAGTTCTGGTGAAATAAGAATAAATATTGAATTACAAGACTTATACAGTCACCCAGCAGAGTCATATCTACAATTCGATGGAAGACTAATTAAAGCCGATGACACCGCATACGTTAATGCCGATTTAGTCGCTCTTACGAATAATGGGCTTATGTATCTATTCAGTCAAATATCCTATCAGTTATCTAATCAAGAAATCGAAACGCTATTTCATCCGGGTCAAGCTACAACGATGCTCGGTTTACTTACGTATCCAAACGATTTTCAGTTGACTCAAGGCTTAAATCAGCTGTGGTATAAAGACACTGCAGCGACTGCTGTTATTGCGGACAACCCCGGCTTTGCCACTAGACAAAGCTTTCTCATTCGCAAACCAAACACTAAAGGAATGTTCAGCTTTATTGTTCCGTTGAAGCATATTTTTGGGTTTTGCGACGATTACGACAAGATTATTTACGGTTTTAAACAGACGCTGACTTTAGTTCGTAAAGCCGACGATGATGCAATATTCCGAGATAACGCTGCAGCTGCTGGAAAAGTTGCGATAAACAAAATTTCATGGTTTATTCCACACGTTATTCCTTCCGATATGGAACGAATGCAGTTGTATAAGACGATTGAATCAAAATTAACGTTGCCAGTTGCGTATAGAGCTCGTCAATGCGACACGATAACAGTTCCTCAGTCGACAAGTTTCAGTTGGCGTCTTAGCGTAAAAACATCACCTGAGAAACCTAGATATATCATCGTAGGATTTCAGACGGACCGTAGCGGTAATCAGGAAAGTAATCCGTCGCTATTTAATCACTGCGATCTCAAGAACATATATGTGATGATGAATCAAGAAAGATATCCAGCTGTCGATCATAACCTGTCGTTTCCTAATCAACAATTCTCCAGAGCGTACAGAGACGCGTCCTCCTTTAGTCAAAAATTCTATGGTATGGATAAGTTGATTACCCAAAGCAATATAACACCTGTAGATTATAAAGAATTATACCCGTTGTTCGTGTTCGATGTAAGCAAACAATCCGAGCGTTTGAAATCGTCAGTCGTTGATATTCAGATTAAGGCTCTTTTCAATGCAGCAGTGCCAGCCGACACAGAAGCGTATGCTGTCGTAATTTCAGATAGGTTGCTGCAGTTCCAATCGGATGGGCAGAAAATGAGTGTTGTGTATGGAAAATTGATTTAAAGAATACTTATATATTATGAAGCTACCAGAGCTTAGAATGTTAGCCAAGCATCACGATGTTACAGGCACTTCACATCTCAACAAACCTCAAATGATAGCTGTATTGATTGAAAAGAATATTCTTCCGACGGACTACAAGTCTGTGTCATATAGACATGACACGTTGGGTAGTATCAGGAAACAACCGAGAAGAGTAGATATTATAGATCGAGAGACTGGCGTTGTTACCTCGTATCCATCGATGTATAAAGCTGCTAAGGCGTATGGTCAGAGTGCTGGCATAATAGCTTATCATAACGGAAATGTCTGGAGAGATAGATACGAAATTAAAGTGTTTGAGAGATAGAATGATATTGAAGTGTTTGGGAGATGCTAATATGGATTTTAATATTTTTGCGTGGTAAGATAAAATGGATTTAAAGAAAAGTAGTTTAAGAAACATGAACCATGTTGAACACTTGCTCGACTCATCGGTTCCTGACATTAAGGTTCCTACGCTTACTCCCACACCTGGTAAGTACAAACCAGTAGCGCCTAAGAGAAAATACAAAAATAGGGTTAGGACAAAAATAAATGAATTTGCGGATTGGCTACTTAGTTATGTGCCTGAACGAGACAATAAAGTCGTAAATGAAAAACTAGAATCGTTGAAGTCAACTGTTTCCAGGATATTTGATAAAATTAAAATTCGAGAAACGGCGTCAGCTATTAAAGGATTTACCAAGCAGTATAGAATAGATGGAATTAATGGAATGGATGCCTCGTCGTTTCTTGATTTCGTCAGACCGCAGGTAGTTAATCTGTTGTCGAGTAATCGCCAGACAAAGACTAATTTAGTTCTTACTTGTACTATGGAACGAGTAGATATGAAATCTGGAATAGTGACTTCTGAGGATATACCATTCGTTTCCAGGGCAGAAGTTATTTTAGAAGCTACCGACTTGAATGAAATATACAGCAGAAAAAAAGATAAAATCATGGAGTCTATTGCTAGTTTTCAGATGCAAGGAAGTAATTGGAGATTTAAAGCTGTTGTAAAATTAGATATCAATACGGTAAAATATAAACCCTTGAGAGGTAGTTCTTACATTCCACTTCCCGACTTTTTAGCTCATAAAAAGGCTATTATCAATATGAAAAACGACGACGAAGAATGTTTCAAATGGTGTATCACTAGAGCTTTGAATCCGGTGGATGACCATCCGGAAAAAATAACTAAAGCTTTGAAAGAACAGTCTAAAAAACTTAATTGGAGTGGCATTGAGTTTCCAGTTGCTGCTGATGCTAATGTGATAGGTAGGTTCGAGAGAAATAACAATATTAATGTTAATGTATTCGGTTTTGAAAAACATGTCTACCCGCTTTATCTGTCTAAGTGTGAAAGTAGTATTTGTGTAGATCTATTGCTTATTTCCAACGGAGAAAGGAAACATTATTGCTGGATCAAGAATTTTAACAGATTGATGAGATTTCGGACTAATTCGATGTATTATTGTAAAAGGTGTATGAATGGTTTCACAACGCCAGGAGCGCTTAACAACCATAATGAGTACTGCTCTCAACATAACGCACAAAAAATAGAAATGCCAGAACCAGGAACTATGTTAAGTTTTAAAAATTATAACAATTCTATGAGGGTTCCGTTTATAGTCTACGCAGATTTTGAGTCTTTTGTAAAACCGATCGATACATGCCAACCAAATCCAGAGTTGTCGTACACTAATAAATATCAAAAGCATACTCCTAGCTCCTTTTGTTACCACATAAAATGTTTCGACGATAGTGTATATTCTCAAGATCCTGTGACGTTTACGGCTGAAAGCGAAGATGATGATGTTGGTCAAATATTTGTAGATAAACTAGAAGAGAATATAAAACAAATATATAATCAATTCAAATTCCCTAAAAAGATGAAATTTACAGAAGAGGACAAGAAGTGTTTTGATACAGCTACTACATGTCATATCTGTGAAAAAACGTTGGGCGAAGACCGAGTGAGAGATCACTGTCATCTTAGCGGTAAATTTCGAGGGGCTGCTCATAACATTTGTAATTTAGACTATAAAGTCCCCAAGTTTTTCCCTGTAGTGTTTCATAATCTTTCCGGGTACGATTGTCATCTGTTCATTAAGAAACTGAAAGGTAATAATGGAGAGAAAATTAATTGCATACCTAATAACGAGGAAAAGTATATATCTTTTAGCAGAGAGGTCGTTGTTGATAAGTTTGTAAATAAAGAGGGAAAAGAGATTACCGTCAAGCGACAACTGCGTTTTATCGACAGTTTTAAATTTATGGCTTCTAGTCTTGATGCTTTATCGAGGAACCTAAGCAAAGACCAGTGCAGAAATATTGGGAAACGATATACTGGAAAGAAGCTCGATCTTTTGCTGAGAAAAGGCATATATCCTTATGACTACGTCGATTCATTTACTACCTTTAATGAAACCGAACTCCCACCTAAATCCGCTTTCTATTCTAAGCTAAATGATTCGAATATTAGCGATGAAGACTACGAGCATGCAAAAACAGTATGGAAAGAATTTGGATGCAAAACATTCAGAGAATATCACGATTTATACAACGTTTCGGATGTTCTGTTACTTGCCGATGTTTTCGAAAACTTTAGAGATGTGTGTATGAAGAACTATACGCTTGACCCTGCATGGTATTTTACATCTCCTGGTTTAGCCTGGGATGCCGCTTTAAAATTGACAGGCGTGAAATTGGAGTTATTGAATGATTACGATATGATTCTGATGCTTAGGCAAGGGATGAGAGGAGGAGTGAGCACAATATCAAATCGTTACGGGAAAGCGAATAATAAATATATGAGCGATTTCAATAGTAACGAAAATTCTACATTTATTACTTACCTGGATGCGAATAATCTATATGGATGGGCTATGATCAAAAATTTACCTACTCACGGGTTCAAATGGATGAACGAAGATGAATTAAATAATTGGAGAAGTATTCCATGCATATTGGAAGTTGATTTGGAATATCCTAAAGAGTTACACGACCTGCATAACGATTTTCCGTTAGCCCCCGAAAGCATTGAGATTAACAAAGTCAAAAAGTTAATTCCAAACTTAAACCATAAAAAGAAGTATGTGCTGCATTACGATAATCTGAAGCTGTATGAGAGTTTGGGTTTGAAAATAACAAAAGTGCATAGAGGTGTACTATTCGAAGAAAGTGATTGGTTGAAAAAGTATATCGATTTAAATACAGCTCTTAGAACGAAAGCTACTAATGACTTTGAGAAAGACTTTTTCAAGTTAATGAATAACAGTGTCTTTGGAAAAACTTGTGAGAACATTGAAAATCGTGTTGATGTAGAGTTAGTGTGTCAAGAGGAGAGGGCTATTGAACTAGCCGCTAAACCTAATTATGAGAGATGTACTATTTTCGATGAAAATCTAATAGCCGTTCACATGAAAAAAACTAAATTGTACTATAATAAACCTATATATCTTGGCATGTGTATATTAGACTTGAGCAAAACGTTGATGTATGAATTTCATTACAATTACATCAAGGATAAATACGGAAATAGAGCTAAATTATTATTTACCGATACAGATTCTTTGACATACGAAATTAAAACTGAAGACTTTTACTCAGATATCGCAGGCGATATTAAGACTCGATTTGACACGAGTGAATACCCGAGAGATCATCCATCTGGTATTGAGGTTGGAGTAAATAAAAAAGTTATTGGAATGTTCAAGGATGAAGCTAGTGGGAAACAGATAAAAGAATTTATCGGGTTGCGAGCAAAGTTGTATTCTTATAAGATGGCTGCTGGAGATGAGCACAAGAAATGTAAAGGTATTAAGAAGAATGTTGTCCAGAAAACTATTACTCACGAAGATTATAAAGACTGTTTATTTACTAAAAAAGAACAACAACGAACGATGAATGTTATTAGATCTTATCATCACGATATTTATACAGAAGAAATTAATAAAGTTGCATTATCTGCAGATGACGATAAACGGGTAATAATGGAGGATGGAATTCATACTTTGGCATATGGTCACTACTCGTTGAAAATTTTTAATTAATGTTTATATTAAATAAATGAGCGTCAAACAAATCGATGTCGAAGGCGTAGTTCTTCCAAATCATCCGTTAACGAATTTTGAATTATTGGATGCCGCGAAGAAGCTGAATATTCCGAATTTTAGAGGCGTTTTCGTGCGAGACGAGCTGCCTAATAAACCTAGACGGATTGAATGTGGGATATTGAATCTAGATGATTCTAAAGGAACCGGTCAGCATTGGTGCGCTTTCTTAAAGAGCGGTAATGAGAAAATATATTTCGATAGTTACGGCCTTCCTCCCCCTCTGGAACTGATAAAGTATTTACGCCGTCCAGTGTTATATAACAGCGAGCGAATACAGCCGGATAACGAAGTGTTTTGTGGCCATTTATGTCTGTACGTCTTAAAGAAGACGATGAACGATGGTTGTAAATTTCAAGAAGTTATAAATGGCTTGCATTAAAAATT
Organism: Lumbricus rubellus; assembly: GCA_945859605.1. Lineage (NCBI taxonomy): Eukaryota > Metazoa > Annelida > Clitellata > Crassiclitellata > Lumbricidae > Lumbricus > Lumbricus rubellus. Next base: position 2,997,229 of record OX243819.1, read on the forward strand.
ATTATTATATATAAAATGCCTGTCGATAAATTCGGTCACACCGATGTTGGTTCATCACAAAGAGTAATCGCTGGAGGTGTCACTCTTAGTCAAGTAAATGCTAGTTTTCTTCGATTGGATGGAGCAAACATCGCGACTGGAAATTTAAAAATGGGTGGTCACAAAATTAAAGGACTACCAACAACGAAACCTTTGACAGCAGCAATGGATGAGGCTTTAAGTTGGGGTCAAGCCATTGATTTGATAACGAATCACGACGATTCTCCGTCCAACGATAATCATTTGACGAATAAGAAATACGTTGATGAACAAGTTACATTGAAGGTGTCTAAAACTGGTGATACCATGACTGGTGATCTAATCTTAAACGTTGGCTCCGATCGTCTGCGTTCAATGGGTTGTAAGGACTTGAGAGGAGATAATAAAGAATTCACTATTTTTTTAGGTAGTATACGAAATAAACTACAATGTTCGTTAAACAATCCTATTACATTACAATCGATGGATGGATTTCGTTTTAGAATAAACAATGAAATCATGTTAGAGATGGTTAAGTCACTCGATGGCACTCCTCCGTCTAAAATAAATGTGTATAAGTCCATCTTTATGCATGATGCTTACATTACAGGGCTACACGAACCCAACAGCGCCAGCGATGCAGCTACGAAGCAGTATGTAGATTCTATCTCAATCGGTCCCGCGCTTAGCATTCATTCTTTAACTTGGCAATTCTTAATCGCTAAAACTCACACAAGAGTTACTTTCGATAGTGTAAGATTCAAAACCGATGGTGTTATAAGTGCGGGAATGACCCGTTTCACTCCCGGTAAAGCCGGATACTATTTCGTTTCGACGTACATAGAATTTGGTAACAGTAGTACCACTCCTGGTAACGTCTACCTGTATAGAAATGGGGCGAATTACATGCAAATTGCGGGCGGAGGGGGAACGGGAGCTGCGTTTAACAATTCAACCGGTAGTTGCATAATTTTCGTAACCAATACCGATTTTCTCGAGATATTCGCTTATTCGCACATCGCACTAAATATATTAGCTAGAGACTTTTCGGCAGTATTCTTACGACCTTAATTTCCTTGCTGATCGAAATAATAAAAGACTTCCAAAGGGCGGTGACCAATCCTCTCCCTCGCCGTCTCATCATCCACTGACCGTGTACTCATCATAGCTGAGTCGGCTAGAGGAACAGAAATCTCGTTACAAATTTCTGCCCCGGCGGGGAATTGAACCCCCAACCTCTTGGTCGACAGTCCAGCGCGCTATCTACTGTACTACCGAGCACCCCCCTCAGGAAATAATAAAAGACCCTCAGAAAATTAAAAAGACATCAGGAAAATTTCTATCCACTGTACTACCGAGCACCCCCCTCAGGAAATAATAAAAGACATCCAAAGGGGAAAATTTACATCAGGAAAATTTCTATCCACTGTACTACCGAGCACCCCCCTCAGGAAATAATAAAAGACCCTCAGAAAATTAAAAAGACATCTACTGGCTTTTTTGGGCTGGAGGGCAGGGGGCGAACGAGAGGCCAAAGGACTATCGCAGAAACGCAAACTTTTGAATTTCCGCACTGTAATGGTAAGCTTATCATTAAATGATGAGCAATCTCGTTAAAATGACAGCTTAAAATTATTTCTAGGCTGTTTAATATTAGACAGCCTAAAATTTCTAGTCTGTCATTTTAACGAGATTGCTCATCATTTATTTTCTGATAGTGGTGGCAACCATTGTAGGCCTATAAATGTTTTTAAATTTCCGCACTGTTATGGTAACATTTTTTCCCCTCATCTCGTCAATTTTCTCATAAGTTTAAAACTCAAAGTTTAAAATCCAATAAATTAGGCCTACTCTTTCCATTGTTTACTTTTTCTAAATTTCCACGTTGCAATGGTAGAATTAGGCTGTCATCTTAAATAAAACGTCATGGTTTAGGACTTTGTAGTGTCGCCTCCCAATTGACGGGCTTTTTTTCCAAAACCTGTTAAGTTCACTTATTGAAGAAAAAATATTCGTGACCTAAATGCGGCAATTCATGATTTTCTGTCAAGTTTGGCGTCAAAATAATCAGCAACCTGGTAAAACTCGGTGTTGCTTCGAAAAACGCTTAGGCTATCAATCAATCAATCAATCGTAGGCCTAATTTATATAGCGCCCCTTCAAGGTACCTACTCAGAGGCGCTCCCGGCCGAGATCAAGCGAAAAAAACAGTCTTCAACAGTTTGTGAAATTGAGAACAGCTTGAGAGGTGTCGCATAGTCAAGGGAAGTCCATTCCAGGTCATTGAACCAACCACAGAGAACGAACGCCTCTGCATTGTTGCAGAGCGAGTGAAAGGAACCATTAGGCTAGCCTATGTCCCACCTTTTATCGTTTCCAAAACCTGATTTTTTTCAGTTATTCTTGCGTTGACTTAACAGGTTTTTTTAAACAAGCCCTTCAATTGCTTAAATTTTTTGGGATTTGCACACTGTAATCTTAGTTTTTTTGTTCAAGACTTCAATAAATGCCCCATCCCATTCATTGTTAATTTTTTTGCAAACTGTAATGGTGACATTTTAGTTTAATCTGTCACTTTAACAAAATTGCTCATTATGAATAAGCAGTGGATTATACTGTATAAATTTATAATAATATTTATCATATAGGCCTATTTCTGAAATATTAGCCTATGGGTAAAAAAGCATCACGGTTCCCCACCCGCAAACTTTGGAGAGGAACCGTCCACTCTGTCTTCCCTCTAAGTCTCTGCCTATGGAACATCATACAGCGGAAATTTATAGTCTTTCAGTTGCAGTTACTTGGTCATTGGTTATTAGCGTTTAATAAATTAGTATGTGCCACGTGTTCAATTCATCTGGTACAAGCACTCTCCAAACCTAAGCAATTGAGAATGACTAGTTTGTAGTCATACATGGGCGCTTTATACAATACAATACAATACAATACAATTCACTTTATTGCAACCAGAAAACAAGAAGACAACAAAAGTACAAAACATGCATGCATTGGCTACAAAGGGGGGCCCAAAAGGGATGGACATCCCGCTGGGAAGGGTCACCCAAGTAAAAAATTCCCAAGAAAAAATTAATCAAGATAGCTGAAATGAAAGAGACTAAATCAAATTAGGTAATGACAGATTGCAGAAAAGATTATATTGTCAAGAGCAAGTAGAGAAACAAACTTAACTAAATACTTAACTAAAATCTTAACTACACAATGTCATGGTCAAGTGCACTTCAAGTAGCTTTAGTGGAGGAGAGTAGAAGAACATAAAGTCTCTTTTTAAATACATGCAGACTACTGGATTGACGAATGTCAATTGGTATTGTGTTCCATACTTTAGTGCCATAAGATTTAATAGTAAAACGCCTAGTATTAGATTGAGCTTTGACAGGGCGAAAAGCAGATGAATTTCTAGTGAAATGCGAATGGATGTCAGAGGCGTGAGGGAGGTAACCTTTGCGTATATGCATTATGCAGCAACAATGCAACATGAAGGCTAACAATGATGAGTTAAAACGTGGAGTGGAACAATAGAAAAAAATTACCAGTTTAACAATACAAAGAACTTTATGGGCATACATTGTAATATGACTGAGTTTCTTAGGTACGATACGAAGTGGAACGAGTTGTCGTCGTGGGGTGGATTGATTGTGACGGCAGAAATGCGCCATTGGGAGCAGCCGATCATTCTTCACTACAAGGCGCACAACGGGCTTGATTATGCGGCCAGTGAAGGCAACTACCAGCTTGAAGGTTGGTCCCCCTATCTGAACTTCTATGATACATAGTGCATCACTTGCAATGCTTCCAAAGTCATGGAATTCATGAGGTTCCTGGTTAGGGGTGCACTGCACTAAAAGAAAGATACGCGAATCCTGTCAATGAAACCATTTCATGGATGCATGGTATGCATGTCTGAGGATTTTTCCCCTACAGAACCGCTATTTATAATTTCTGATTACAATCTGGAATATAAAATCTCTTTCTTTAGACATGTCATGAGTTATCTTAAATGGCGAGTTAGCCCTAGCCTATTAAGGAAAGGGTGTCTAGAATATTGTCATCGAAATACTAGAAAAACAAAGCATGAACTCGTTTAGAAAATTATTGAGATAAAAAGACAACTGAAATTAAACTAAAAGACATATACATATAGAGCAAACAGTATCGTTGATAGGCTACGCCTATAGCGCCCTAATCGATGGTCGTGCCCTCCCCCAGACCCCCCAACAAAACTTCGCCCCCACTCACGTTTCCGTTCGCATGGAGACAGTTTCTGCAGGTGTGAAGAAGTCCTGTTACGCAGCGAAGGGCTTCGGTCGGCTCACTGGTCTGGTTGGTTCTGAAGTCGTCCGTTGGTCCGTTCTCGAACCCAGCGTCGAGAGTTCCCGTCCTGCTGGCGTTCCAGCTACGACCGCTGGTCGCGTCTTGTAGAGGAGTGCCCGTTTCTTCCGGCACCGCCCACCTCGGTCGTAGAAGTGGCGGAGAAGATTCCGCTCTCACAGACACCGCCCACGTCTAGCATAGACGTGGTCACGTGGTAGAGAAGTTGCGACGAAGTGGCGGAAAGCGACGGAGAAAATGGCGGGAAAGCGTCCGCCCCTTCTAGACCGTCCTCGTCTGGTAGTAGCACCGTTGTGCTCGGACTTCGCCTGGTAGCACCGTTGTGCCCCGTATTCACCTTCTTGCACCGTTGTGCGTTGTCCTACGCTCGAACGTCCTTCAGCAAAGATCAGCGTGCATGCCCACTTCGCATCTCCGACCGACGACTGATGACTCCTCACTTCCGACGACTGACCGCCGACTGACTCTCCTCCGACGACTGATGACTCCTCGACGACAGCTTCCGACGACTGACCGCCGACAGTCCGTTCTCTTGCCTATATAGGCCTATCTGCCTTCCAGACAGATGACCTTTACCCCCGACACACCTTTTGGACCCAACGACCATCGACGACCATCGATATATTATATAAGCTAGATTATTATAGGTATATCTATATACTATTGTCAAACTGTCATTTAAGCACAGAATACTATTATATACGACATAACACAATATAGGTATATAATGCATAGGTCTACAACAATGGGCCCAATACTATTTACAAGGGCAACTCGTGACAATGGCCCCCCACTTAAGAGAAAACTAACTTAGCTTTTCTTTACAACTAAAACTAAAACGATTGCCCTGTTAATATCTAGGTTTACTCATCCTAATTCCTATTTAGGCCTACAGATGGCGGCTTAAAAAATCGGCCCCCACATTTTCAAACCCTTTAATGGGGCGTATAGTAAAGGAATACGGCTGCAAAATTAAAACCCAGTAAATATTAAACTCCCATTTACTGGATTAGCTCCTTGATGATAGATCAAAGACTAATGATCCATCCTACTTACTCACTCACAACATTGAATAGGCGCATGCTGCTGTGGAAGGCTCAATCACTCCTAACCTAGTCCTCGATTTCCTTGTCCAGCTCCTGTCTCATAGCCTATGGCACAGGATATGGCCTCTTCATCGCTGCGACATTTACCGTAGGCTGAATCCGATGACCGACTAGTTTGATTCTTCTTAGCACATCACTGAAGATGTTTTGAAATTCTTCCAAGAGGTTTTCGACCTCCTTCTTCTGATTCTCTGACAGATCATGGCCTATCTTCACATCTTTGTAGGTCTCATTCTGCAAATTGTTAAAGAGTGGCAGATTTCCTTCACCTGTCATCCTCATCTCTGCATCCGACAATTCTTCGACGACGACAGCCGCTCCTACAGCTTGCATTTCGTCGTTCACGGTTTCCTCGCTCGGTCTGTTCTCTGTCTCTGGTTGACGCTCATAATAGCGTTTCAGCATGTTCGCATGGAACGTCTTTGCTCGGTGAGGAAACTGGATTACATAATCAGCTTCTCCGAATCGTTTCAGTACTTGAAATGGACCTTTCCATTGCATTTGCAGTTTGTTGCTCTCTGTAGGCAACAGTAGCAGTACTTTATCGCCTGGATCAAACTTTCGAGGCTTGGCATGCTTGTCAAAATTACGTTTATATTTATCAGCGGCTCTCTGCAGATTTTCTTGCGCTAAATGACAAGTCTCTTGAAGACGATTCCTAAGATCGACAACATATTCATAAGTCGTCTTCTCCTCTGGTTCAGCAATGTCTTTAGTCCACAGTTCTTTCAAGATCGCCATGGATCCTCGCACAGGTCTTCCGTAAATCATCTCAAATGGACTGAATCCCGTACTTTCATTACTGACCTCACGATATGCAAACATCAAAGGATCTAAGTATCGATCCCAATCTTTCACTTTCTCTGCACACATTTTCCGAAGCATTTGTTTGATGACTCCGTTATATCTTTCAACCAATCCACAGTTTTGACTGTGATATGGAGTGCTGAATAATTGTTTTATCGACAGAAGTCGACCTACTTCCTTCATCATTGCTCCTGTGAACTGTGATCCATTATCCGAGAGCAGTTCCAATGGCGCCCCCATCCTTGAAAAGATGCTAAGCAATGCTTCTGCAACAGAACAGGTGTCAATTTGCTTAAGCGCGATACACTCCGGATAGCGGCTTGCACAATCCACCAATGTTAAAATGTACCGGTGTCCTCGCTCTGAGCATGGAAGTGGTCCAATCAGGTCGACCACGCATCTCTTAAAGACCGTGTCAATTATCGGCATCTTGATCAAAGGGACTTTCTGAACTCGCCCCTTCGGCAAGGTTCTTTGACAAATATCGCAGGATCGACAGTATCTTCCGATATCACTGTAGCATCCTGGCCAAAAGAATTGAGATAGAATTCTCTCTTGAGTTTTGTGAATGCCCAAGTGTCCTCCAAGAATTGAGCTATGGGCTATTTCCATTACTCTGGTTCTCAACCTGGATGGAATTACCAGCTGTTTCACTTCATCGCCGAAGTTATGATGTGGTGATCGAAACTTGCGATACAGCAGTCCTCGTTCCACATCAAAGCGTACGATGCGATCGTCATCGTTCGTTCCAGTCGCTTCTTTCTGTGTAGAATACTCCCAGTATTTCTTCAATGAACTGTCCTCAGCTTGTTCCTTCTTCAACGTTTCCAACGTGACTTCATTCTGAAAGTCTGGAACTCGTAATTGCTTTGGCAGTGCTCTTGCCTTCTCCTTCATCTGTCGGGTTTCAACAGCTGATGTCACATTCAACTGCTCTTCAGTACTCCCCGCCTCTTTCTCTGCGTCAATCAGCAAGTCTTGTTCGTGTACTTCAGTACTCTTGTCGAAGGATCTGGGCCGTAGTTCCGCTCCAGAGATATTTCCAATTACAAGGTCGTATAAAGTTTCCTTCATGCAGAGCGCTTTCACTTTCCCTGTGAAGTAGTCCGTTCTGACTTCAATGATAGCGGTTGGCACTTTCCTCGTAGTTTTGTCAATCAGAATGCACAACTCATGTTTCCCACTCATCTGATTCTTTTTCACCAGCCTCCTGGCTACAACCACTGACGAACATCCGGTGTCTCGAAGCACTTCGACCTGTTGATCTCCTACATAACCAATCGTTGTCTTCATATCAGTTCCGTATTTACCCGGTCTACAGGCTTCAGCTATGACGTGCGCTTTGCAACCACATCTTAGTTCGACATCTTCACCATCGGACAGATTTTTCAACGCCTGACCAGCATTTTCGTCACTCCCTTCCTTGACCAGCGTTCCTTCTGGATCGGTTGAAGTTGCGGTCGTTTGGTGCGTTTTCTTATCACCTGCGGAAGATGCTGATTTATCTTTCTTGTTCTCAGCTTTTTTCTTCTGGTTCTGCCGTGCATTTCTAGGCTTCCAGGAAGTCTGCATTCCTGCTGCTTTATGTGACGTATTCATTCTAAACCGACATGAATTATAGGAGTGCCCGTATCGGTTACAAAAAAAACAAGGCCTATCAGTAGCCCCGTTACGTTTTTGGTCTTTCTTTCCAGCCCTCTCATTTTCCTTAGCGAAGTCTGGCTTGAGAAATTTTCCCTCTGTTCTTACTTCTTTCTCTCCATAGTCCGACTGGTATGGCTGTTTTGACTTTACTTCGTGTGCCTCTATGTAGGTCTCCGCCAATTTAGCCAGTTCCTGAAGATCTTTTGGCGCCCTTTCTCTCAAGAACAGCGCCAATTCTTTGCTCACAACAGAGAGATACTGCTCCTTTACCAGCAAACTCTTCAATCCATCAAAGTCTTGAGTGACTTTGGCGAGCTCAATCCATCTCATCAAGTAGCTTTCTAACCTGGTGATGAATTGTTGAGGCGCTTCTCCCGTCTCCGGTCTACAATTATTAAACCGCTTGTGAAAGCCTTCTTCCGTCATCTGATATCTTTTCAGAAGAGCATCTTTCAATGCGTCGTAATCGTCGTATTGTTCAGGCGGCATACGCGCAAACACATCTAAAGCGCGTCCCTTCAAAAGTGCGGCCAAATAAACTGCCCACTCCTGCCTTTTCCATTTTCGAATAGACGCATATTTCTCAAATCTTCTCAGATAAGCGTCCATATTATCTTTGCCATCCTCAAATGGAGGTAGCTTTGGTCCTTTCCTCGCATTGACTGTAAAATCCGAGGTCCGCTCCTCTTCCTCCTCCTCTTCACCATCCTCTTCCGATGCTGCGTTTTCACTAACACTTCTGATGCTAGCCTGCCGTACAGTCTTTCCTTCGAGCTTAGCTTTCTCCAAAGCCATGGATTGTTCATGCTGCTCCTTTTGCATTTCCAATGCTTGCTCGTGCGCCTCCTGTTTCATCTTTCTTTCAAGTTCCAATTTTCTCATTGCAGATTCATCGGCTTCTGCTTTTACTTGTCTCTCCAAATCTAACTTCCTCATTACATTGGCTTCGGCCTCGGCCGTGGCCTGTCTCTCCAAATCTAACTTCCTCATTACATTGGCTTCGGCCTCGGCCGTGGCCTGTCTCTCCAAATCTAACTTCTTCATGGCGTTTTCTTTGGCTACAGCTTTAGCCTGTTGCTCCATCTCAAACTTCTTGAGTGCGTTTTGTTCTGCTTCCACTTTAGCCTGACGCTCCAGTTCAAACTTGCGCATCTCTCTGTCAGCTGCTCTCTCTTCTCGCTCAAGAATCCGTTTCTGTCGCGCTTCTTCATCCGCTCTGTGCTTTTCCACAAACTCAAGAAGCTCAGGCCCTTTCAAGCCACTCCTTTCGGCAAGTGCTATCAATTGCTCCATGTTGCAATATAATTAGCCGGCTGGGCTAAACTGAAACAGAATATCCCCTAAGCGACAAATGCTAGTCTAATCAGTCTATATAATTACCTTAGACCTCACTATAGGCGACACTATAGAAGAAGTATGTTTACCTAAGTCTACAACAGATCTTTAAACAATCCCTCTGGCCTCTTTATGCAGCGTGAAACACCTACGCTATAATAGCATAAATTATCTTTAGCAATGCTTCAATGCGTTTAGCTAAATCGTTTAATCAGTGTCTAAATCCCCGTCTAATTCTATCGAGTCAAATGTAGCTTATGTTCCTAATACAACGACCATATCCTAAACAAACTCAACCATCCCACCTATGCTGCCACCACATTGTCATGAGTTATCTTAAATGGCGAGTTAGCCCTAGCCTATTAAGGAAAGGGTGTCTAGAATATTGTCATCGAAATACTAGAAAAACAAAGCATGAACTCGTTTAGAAAATTATTGAGATAAAAAGACAACTGAAATTAAACTAAAAGACATATACATATAGAGCAAACAGTATCGTTGATAGGCTACGCCTATAGCGCCCTAATCGATGGTCGTGCCCTCCCCCAGACCCCCCAACAAAACTTCGCCCCCACTCACGTTTCCGTTCGCATGGAGACAGTTTCTGCAGGTGTGAAGAAGTCCTGTTACGCAGCGAAGGGCTTCGGTCGGCTCACTGGTCTGGTTGGTTCTGAAGTCGTCCGTTGGTCCGTTCTCGAACCCAGCGTCGAGAGTTCCCGTCCTGCTGGCGTTCCAGCTACGACCGCTGGTCGCGTCTTGTAGAGGAGTGCCCGTTTCTTCCGGCACCGCCCACCTCGGTCGTAGAAGTGGCGGAGAAGATTCCGCTCTCACAGACACCGCCCACGTCTAGCATAGACGTGGTCACGTGGTAGAGAAGTTGCGACGAAGTGGCGGAAAGCGACGGAGAAAATGGCGGGAAAGCGTCCGCCCCTTCTAGACCGTCCTCGTCTGGTAGTAGCACCGTTGTGCTCGGACTTCGCCTGGTAGCACCGTTGTGCCCCGTATTCACCTTCTTGCACCGTTGTGCGTTGTCCTACGCTCGAACGTCCTTCAGCAAAGATCAGCGTGCATGCCCACTTCGCATCTCCGACCGACGACTGATGACTCCTCACTTCCGACGACTGACCGCCGACTGACTCTCCTCCGACGACTGATGACTCCTCGACGACAGCTTCCGACGACTGACCGCCGACAGTCCGTTCTCTTGCCTATATAGGCCTATCTGCCTTCCAGACAGATGACCTTTACCCCCGACACACCTTTTGGACCCAACGACCATCGACGACCATCGATATATTATATAAGCTAGATTATTATAGGTACATCTATATACTATTGTCAAACTGGCATTTAAGCACAGAATACTATTATATACGACATAACACAATATAGGTATATAATGCATAGGTCTACAACAATGGGCCCAATACTATTTACAAGGGCAACTCGTGACAAGACACAATGTTGTAAAGAACCGTTTTTTCTGAGTTTATCTGTAGGCCTATTGAAGGCGCGGTATGCATGTCTGTGGTTACAAATTGATCGGTTTGACCTCTTTGTTCTCCGCGTCAGGATCGCCATAGCTCAATCCAGATCATTTGCCTGCATTGGCCTTTCCCTATGGAGTTGACTTCCCACATCAGTTCGCTCTGGTGGTCTTTCGTAATCTTTCTTTTGTCTCAAACCTGCATTTTACTAGAGGTTGCATACACTGGGAGCGCTTCTGAAAATTTTTTGCTGTGAGAAGCGATTTATAATTGGCTAGATACAATACAATACAATTGCTGTATGTTTGTTATAGAGCATGCTTATATAACTGTGGCTTCACGCTTGTGAATATATATAAAGCTTATGTTGTTATAGTTCCACGACTGGTATAGTCCTGGGATGGGCTATGGTTACGGCTTTTGTTGACCGTAGAGGGACATCTAGTGACTGACTAGGCCTATATAAGGTTTGACTTCAAGGGGCGTGAGAGACTCTCTGATGTTTTCGACTGCTGTGTAACTGTCTGTAGGCTATGCAGTTTTATTGTCAGAGAGCTCATAACCTAAGTTTAGTTAAGGTTTCTTCGCTGTACACCCAACCGTGGTGTTTTTAGTTAAGTTCTTTTCGTCGTCAGCCTGTTGCTGCTTTCAAGACGGTTTCTGTCGGTTGTTCGCCTCTGAAGGAGCGTCATGGTCGACTTCAGTTCTGTACTTCTGTTGGTAACTTTATCAGTTCAGTTTTTCTGTTGAATTATACCTCTAAAACGAGACAACGAGTTATTCTTTGCACTTAACATAGGGGACCACGCAACATATGAGGGCTCGCGGGATTTTTTTCACGAAAATTGAAGTTTTGCGTCTTCGGTCAGCTACGCGTTTCTGTGAAATTTTGACTTTTGGGGGCGTGTCAGTTATACGGTATTCATTCCGGTTGCAGTTTGACGTCGATTTCGAGGTGTTTTTCTTGAAATTGCGAGAATTTTGAGAATTTTGAAATTTTTAGGGGGGCGTGTCTGTTCTATAAATTTGGTTGAAATTCTGAGTTCCGGGTGAGAACATGGAAACACCTGTCATGTCTCAACCTTTACTGGTTGATGACATATTTCAAATGAATTTGGAGGAAGTGCGCGCTGCATTAGATAAGTTGGGACATGAGACAAAGGGATTGACTAAAATTCAGATGCAAAAGGCATTAGCTAAGCTCGTGATGACACCGCAGTCGTCGCCAAAGGCAGGAATGGGTGTTGAGGCTGAAATGTTAAAATTAAAGTTGCAGAAAGAGAAAGACGAGAGTGACCGTAAACAACGAAAGGAAGACCGCGATAGTCAGATGGCTTTTGAGTTGGAGAAATTGAAGTTGCAATTGGAAATGGACTTTCGGAAGACAGAGAAAGAAGCTGACGCGTTGGATCGAAAATTCCAGTTAGAAGCGGCAGTTAAGAAGGAAGAAGCTGAAGCGTTGGAACGGAAATTCCAGTTAGAAGCGGCTGTTAAGAAGGACGAAGCTGAGGCGTCAGAACGGAAGTTGCGGATGGAGGCGACAGCTAAGGAGAAAGAGGTTGAAGCATGCGAACGAAAATGAAAATTGAGGCTGAGATCTTAGAACGAAAATCCAGAGTGGATACGGAAGCATTAGCAGCGAGACTTACTTTAGAGAATGATGCTAAAAGAATTCAGGTCGACGCCGATGAGAGAAAATTGCAAACGAGACAACAAGTTATTCTTTGCACCTAACATAGGGGACCACGCAACATTGTACACAAATACATGCCATAATATGCACACATACACACACCAGCATGATGTGAGCAAAGACGAAGTAATAGTATCGTTCGGTAGATAGTGATAGACCTCCGGATGCCACACAGAATGAAAATACCCAGCTTGTGTGACCTGCTTGGCAAGCGAAAGAACATTGGCATCAAAATACATGACCAGTCTGGTCACTGAAGTAGAGGCTTTGCCATGGCCCTCACCTTTTTTGCTTCATCGCATTCTCGCCATTGTCTTCGCTCTGATGCACACGGTCAGCTGGTTGCTCTCCCAACCCGAACATCCGCAGTGCTGAGCACGGACTTCGCGTTGTGCCGTCCAACTTTTGGGAATTGGTTGACTAACACCAATAAGCATTCCTTGTAACTTCATTCATTCATTCATTCATTTCGTGAATTTATATAGCGCTTCTTCAAGAAACTACTCAGAGGCGCTCCCAGTCCAGCCACAGCTAAAATAATAGGTTTTGAGCGACTTATAAAAAGCAGGTGAATTTAGTCTAGGCATAAGTCGCAAGTTTAGTGGGAGGCCATTCCAGATAGCGGGACCCACAGAAGAAAAGGCTCGGCGCTGTCTTGTAGAAGTGCGAGCTCGAGGAGCCAAAAGCTCCCCCGTTGTCGTAGAGCGAAGAGCTCGACGGGCTGCAAGGTCAGAGACAGGTCGACAAAGAATAGACAGGTATGATGGAGCACAATCAGTAAGGCAACGCCAGACAAGTGCAGCAACTCGGTAAGAGATGCGCTATGAAACAGGGAGCCAGTGAAGAACATCACGCATATAAGCAGAGACGGGGGCATATTTAGGAATGCGGCCAATGAGGCGAGCAGCCGAACGAAGAACTCGTTCAAGGCGCCCAATTAGTCCAAGTGGCAGACCCATGAGTACCGAACTGCAGTGATCAATTCTACTGGTGACAAAGGCATGGACAAGTGTCAGAGTAGCACTATGAGAGAGAGATCTTGAGACAACTCGGAGTTGCCGAAGCTGGTAGTAGCAACTGCGAGTGACCAAATTGATATGCTTAGAGAAATTGAGCTCTTGATCCAGAGTAATTCCAAGGTCGCGGACTGTGAGAGAGAAAGATATATCAGGGAAAGTTGCTGTTATTAAGTGCAGGTCAATGGATGCCAATTGCCTGCGAGTACCAAACCAGATAAACTGAGTTTTAGAGGGATTTAGTAACAAACGATTAGATGCCATCCATGATGTAAGAGCATCAATGGCATTGGACATTAACGATACAGTGGACACTGCATCAGTGGCAAGGCAGTGAGCTTGATGTTACACTTCGTCTATCATCAGAATACATGGTCTGGTCACTGAAGTAGAGGCTTTGCCATGGCCCTCACCTTTTTTGCTTCATCGCATTATAGTCGCGGCTGGGCTGGAAGCGCCTCTGAGTAGTTTCTTAAAGAGGCGCTATATAAATTCTAATAATGAATGAAAATAATGAATCTAATTTTCTATTCCACAAGTGATAATAGAAACCATGTCTCTTCGATCATGGTTTCTCGTCGATAGGTCAACTGTTGTGTCTCTGACGAGTCTATACCTCTGAAAGGGCGTTATAATTATGAATCGCGAAACTGTTTCGCCCAGCGTTCAATGCAAGAATAATTAGACCGATGATTTGTAACTTGTATTTAGTGAAAGTGGTCGGTATATAACTTATTGCTTCGGGGTGTTTTTCTATTCTCAGAACAAACTCATTTGAATTCGAATTGAATTTGAATTTGAATTTCTTCCATCGGGCGGAACCCTACGACAACTTTAAATGACTTGCCATCCATCGTCTTGATAATGTTTCTTTACTCAATTTTCTTTTGGTTGGTCACCGACTAAAACGGCGACTATGATGATCTTGTCTGAACATTGGAAAATCCGAGTGATTAATTCGCCGACATGCCCTACATTCAACTCATTGCGTAGAATAATAATATGACGTTCTCGTTATTAACGAATGGCGTGTTATCTCTTTCAGTGGCTGGGGCGGAATCGAGCATAGTAAGCTTAGTTGGTAAGCAACATCGACTTTTTGCTTTACCTACACGTAGCATAATGATCTGACAGACGACATTATGAATAATAGCTTAAAGCCTTGACGTATTGTCTCGATAATTTGTTATATATGTTCAATTACAATTCTAGCATAATACAATCATTGACTCAGTCATCAATAATTCATTCGCTTACACAAATAGACCAATCTTCTTCTTCTTTATTCTCTTCCGTCAGTCGAGTGACGACGATGAGGCTTCCACAGTAAATATTTAAAATTTTCTGTTTCTGATTAGATCTTTTGCTTTTGACATGTCAATATTCATCTCTTTCAGGTCTTCCCCGACGTTGTCCAATGTCCATCCAGGTTTTTGGTTTTCTTCCTCTGCTTCTCTCTCCCTCTACGTGCCCATGCAAGGCCGTGAGGGGTAGTCTTTTCCTTCCATTCGCTCCACATGGCCGAACCATCTGAGCCTCCTTTTTCTGATTTTGTCCACCACCGTTTCTTCTGCGCCCAGCTCCTCTCTTGTCTCCTCGTTTCTGATTCTCTCTCCCCTGCTCCTGCCCTTGATTTATTTAAATAGACCAATAACTGACTTCAATGACGACTTATTCAAATCAATTCTTCATTCAGCGATTGTTCGACTTATTGCACTTTGTCTCTCATAATTATTATACGCTGATACCAAGCAGGAGATTTTGATTGGCAAAGAATTCACGTGGCTGACATTAATTGAGGAAGCTCTAAAAACTGATTTGATTGGCAGATACTCTAATCAGCCAGGAACTGATTTTGATTGACAGATGCTGTTCCTTGGATAAGTTTCAATCCACCCTCCAGCGCTAAAGCCCCAGCGACGTTAGCAGTTGGAACCATCATCAAGTGCATTATGAATGGAAACACCTCCTCAACACCCAAATGGTAGGAAACGTTGCTTATATACAGGGTGCGCCAAAAAAAATACCCCCCTAGGTGTTTTGCCAATATCTTGGCCAAAAGTAAACATTTTCAAATGAAATTTTACAGGCTTATAGACAATTCATATTTACAAATGATGGCCAGATTTCATCAAAATATTTCAAACGGAACAAAAGTTATGCCACTTTTAGGGAGGTCACCCCCCGTTTTTTGACGTTTCAAAAACGAAACGCAATTGTTTGAAGGTTTTTGGCCAATATCTTGGCCAAAAATAAGAATATCGAAATTAAATTTCACAGTCTTATAGACAATTCATATCTACACATGGTAGCCAGATTTCATCACAATATTTCACACAGAACAAAAGTTATGCCACTTTTAGTGAGACCACCCACCGTTTTTTGACGATTCAAAGGCGAAACGCAACAAAAGTAACAAAAACAAATTTTATTAAGTCTTCTATCAAATAACTGTTGTCAAATGAACTTGGTAGTGCTTCCCAACTTGTGTTCAATGAGCCCACCACCAGTGCCAACACTTCTTTTGAGTCTCTGTGCAAAGGTCTTGATGAACCTGTTGATTAATCTGACAGATTCCTTATTTACCAATTTGATTGTCATCTTGCTAAGTGACTTCTCAGTGACGCGCAGCTACGCTGGTACCCTGTTTCTTTTTTTAAATAGTGCTAATAATGATTATCTGGCAACATTAAGGCTATTTGATAACAATATTATTTGAGATGAGAAAAAATCGTATTTTTTAAAACTTTTTTGTTGCGTTTCGCCTTTGAATCGTCAAAAAACGGTGGGTGGTCTCCATAAAAGTGGTATAACTTTTGTTCTGTTTGAAATATTTTGATGAAATCTGACCATCATGTGCAGATATGAATTGTCTTTAAGCCTGTAAAATTTCATTTTTATATGCGTACTTTTGGCTAAGATATTGTCCAAAATAATTACATTGTTTTTTTGTTACTTTTTGTTGCGTCGCGTTTTTGAATCGTCAAAAAACGGTGGGTGACCTCACTAAAAGGGGGGTGTAACTTTTGTTGTGTTTGAAATATTTTAATGAAATCTGGCCATCATGTGTAAATATGAATTGTCTTTAAGACTGTAAAATTTCATTTCAAAATTCTCACTTTTGGTCAAGATATGGGCAAAAATCTTTGGGGGGTTATTTTTTTTGGCGCACCCTGTACATGTATGCCTTTGTTGCACATGCGCCAGTGTACATCCAATATTAATCTTTTATTCCTGTCTCAACAACGGAGGTCAAAATTATTATTGTCCATTTGGATACTGGACAGCAATCCTATAGTTATTAGAATAACAGTGTTTTCATGTCTGCAACTGGCATATTGCTTTCCTGGCCTATCATATGCTTTGGTATTTCATTTGTTCATTGCATGATAGTGCAGTTATTGTATTATACATCGTGGTTCGATAAAAGTAAGCCAAACTGGTTTCCTATTATAGGCCTATCTCTAATGCCTGATGACTAATCATTTTGAAATTTCTGACATGATATTTTGAATTTGTATTCTGCGGTTCAATTCTATAAATATTGGGAAAATTTAGAATGATTAATATTTATCAGGCTTTGGAGATATATGAAAATCAGTTTTGCGTATTTTTTTAAACCACAATGTAGAGACAGAACCAATTAAGAGCTACGGACGCTGCGGAATTTTCTACACTATTGCGCTGGTTCTATGAGGACTAATTGAATTGATTTATAATGTAGTGATTGCGATTTTAAACATGAACAAAGACTGTTATGCATAATAGATACATGTATATATAATTATATATACACACATGTACATAATTATATGTTATATAAAATTATACATAATAATTAATTATATGTACCTTTCGTATCAGTCTGTATAAATTCTATAGGTTCCATGACATTTAAACACACGACACATAATCACGCGACACTTAAACACAGACACTTAAACACAAGTGTCGCGTGATTATATGTCGTGTGTTTAAACATCGGCACACCATTCTATAGGGCCTAATATGCGTGCGACAACGAGTAGGGTAGGCCTAACACTGATTTGTTTATATATGCCCTATTATAATAGACTTGCATACAGTGGGACTTTATAAGTAGCTCATCAGCCCTATTATAAACTTCAGATATAAAATTATATATAATTATGCATATATAATTGGACTGCGTTTTACAGGTACGATGCCAATTATTTGAATGTGGTTTCGAGGTCTAGTCAACTGTCTGTGACGGAAGATATGCGCCTTTGGAAGCAGCCGATCACGCTCAAATGCAAGGCGGATTGGTCTTCAGTCACTGTGGTCGAAAGCAGCTACACGTTCCGAGGTTGAACCCGATGGCAATTACAGCCTACTCTAACCTATATTAGGCCCAGGATTCATATAATTTGCGTTATCTAATTAGTTCTCACTTAGATTATTACCTGATTAATTTGCGATACTTGTAATGCTTTATGTAACTTTTTTCCTGCCTTATTATCGTAGTGTGCTTGATACTTGCGGACCAATAAAAAATTGATTTGATTTGATTTGATATATTAAGCTGCTGTGGTTCAAACTCCCAATACTAACTCTTCCAATACTTCCAAATCTCACAGCATTCAAGATGTATGGGTTGAGGTGCAATGCGCTCAGGGAAATTAAAAAATTAATGCATTCTAGATAACATAGTTCTTTCAACGTTGGCTCTTTCTATCGTCTTCTCAAGACTTTTCGACCAGGCCTGGGTTGGGAGTTCTTGAATGGGCGCTATATAAACTTGTGATTGATTGGTTGATTGATAACGGCATTGATCTTTGGGTACTTAGTCTTCCTTATCTTCTATTCCTTGAATGATATGGAAAACAATCTCCTCGATAACGGTTAGTTAATTGCGTGACTTGCGTCTCTAACGAGTAGGCTATCTCTTTAGATGGCGCTCCATCAATCACAAATTGTTTCGTTTGGTTCAAAGGAAAAGAATAATGAGATCTATAAATCAATGAACGATGCGTGTTTGATTATTTATAGAACTCAGATGGAATTCTTAAACAGCTATTATGGCTTTCAATTGTCCTTTATATAGGCCTACCTTTAAATCGGTCACTCTATTGACTTGGCCTAAACATTTACACAAAACATTTGTTGTTGCCTCACGTAGTTTCGTTTCACTGTGTAGAATAGTAAGATCGTTCAATTTTAACGACTGGTGTGTTATTATTTCAGTGGCATCGAGTGGAGTAGGTAAGCAACAGCGACAATTTGATTTTTTTCTTAAGTTAGGCTACTCTTAGTATTTGATCTGACAGCTGACAGTGTGAATCACCTTAGAAGTAGCTTGCTTCTAAAGATGTCGTAGAAATTATAGAAATTTCTCATAATCAAATGCACCGTAAAAATTAATTCTATTATCCCAATAGTCTTTTTCGTTGTTAATCGGTCACCGTAAATGCGTTGCCAGTGACTGTCGTGTATGTCCTTTGAGAATGGAATCTTTTTTCGCATTGGTTCTCATTCCTTTCCTGTAGCATGCAAGCATGTGAAATGGAACATCGTTTGGACAATAATGACAAAGAAGATGAAGAAGACGAAGACGGAGAGAGAGACAGACAGACAGGCAGACAGACAGATAGAGACAGAGACAGAGACAGACAGAGACAGACAGAGAGAGGAGGAGGTGGATGGGGAAGAAGAGGAAGAAGAAGAAGAGGACGAGGATTAAAAAGAAGATGGTGATGATGAAGTTGAAATGAATAGGATAATTTTGTGATAAGCAGATTAAACAATGTAAAAAGTTAGGTAGGGCTAAAATAAGAAACCAGAAAAGCCAAGATCAGAAATGACGATAATTTCATCATGACAGCATATTATGGCTTAGCAGGATCAAAATTTCATGATGTTGTGAGAATGACAACTGTGGCTCGTTTGCTATATGCATCACCGGCATGGTGAGGTTTTGCGGGTCAGCTGGAGCGCAATAGACTACAGTCCGTGATGGCTCGTCTAGTTAGACATCGGTACATTCCAGAGGATAGCCCAACATTGGAGCAGCTGTGTGAAAAGGCAGATAGGAGTCTCTTCACCGCTATCTTGACGGACCCGGGACATGTCCTAAACCCGCTCCTCCCTTATATGATGACACTCCCCTATTTCATGCGTCCCAGACCCCATGACCGAATTGTCCCACGGGCAGACAATTTAATGAGGAAAACGTTTTTAATAAGAATGCTTTATGATGCCTAATTTTATGTAAACCAAAGTGCGGTTATGCAGTTGTATTAATAAAGAATATACTTGCTCACTTACTAATAATTATCTCATATTTCATTTATATATCGTTTTCCGATATTTTGAATCATGTTACATGACCACGATACACTCCTAGCACTGCCGATACTACTGCTACGTTTAATAACGCTAGAGTCACAATGTTCCCACGTTCTGCTAAGACCGGTGACTTCAGTTTAGCTAGCCTCAGTTGGCACTTTCTCACATACCAGAAGACCGAGCAGCTGATACTGATTGACAAGGAGTTCATGAGTCTGACGTTAATTGAAAGTAAATCCAATAGAAACTGCTTTAATTAACATAATTTATGACCCTATAGTCATCCATGAACTGATTTTGATTGACAGTTGCTGTTCCTCGGGTAAGTTTCTATCCACCCTCCAGGGCTTACGCTCCCACGACGCTGGCAGTTGGAACCTCAATCGAGTGCATAGCAAATGGAATGACCTCTCCAACAATTAAATGGTAAGACACGTTGCTCATCTGCTCATTAAATGTTACCTTACATGTACATCCACTAACCTTTTGTTCGCGTCTCAACAATGAATATCAACATTCTCTATTAAGTTTACGAACCGGACTAGAATCGAGAGCTGCAGCAGAATAGTATTGTTTCGAGCCGTTCAACTCATCTATTGCACTGTAGCCTATTGTATTTTTGCAGCGTTTGATCTAGAAGTCTGGGAGGAGGAAGGAAGTCTCTGGAATGAAAAATCCACCCCTCCCCAAAAATTGAGAGGTGTTGTACACATGCAATACGTAAGCTTACCCTCTGTCGCAAATTTTGTCGAAAAGTATTTTTAAAAAGTCCTAACGCGTTTTTTAATCTAGTGCCATACGTGTTCCTGTGAGTGAATTTTGGTGAAATACTAAAAAAGGTCGTCAGAAAATATCCGGTCATAGGGTGTAGATCCCACCCCAATAAAATAACAAACCGGGGACTGACTAGATTAAACACTTTTATTTTCGTTTATTTATTGTTTGCTGGACAGCAATAAAAGGGTAGGCTCCAAGCCCTAATGAATAGGCCGATCCGTCAGCGATATCTTCCAGGTGATGTTCCAAAATCGCCCTTTTTGCTACCTTTTGGTTGCGGTATGCTTTTGAATCGTCAAAAACAGTTGGTGGACTCAAAAAAAGTGATTTAGGCTAAAGTTTTGTTCTATTGTAAATATTTTGGTGACACGTATCCAAGAAGTGTCTTCTTCATCATCTTCTCCTTTTACTTCTTCTTTTACTTAGGCATATAAATTTATATGATTTGCCTTTAACCCTACTTCTCGCGAAGATATTGGCGAAAATCGTAAGGGGCCTTTTTTGTGATCCACCTTGTTCATGTGGACGTGTTTGTGTATAGGACCTATGTGTCTTTACATGCAGCAATATGCAAGGCTGATGAGTTTACGCATGAATTAGTGCTTTATAAATATCCTATCAACTTAAAATGACAAATTACTTTATCGTTATTAGCCTACATGTATAACCATGCAAATAATGGACTGCGTTGCTTAGGTACGATAGCAACTGGAATACCGTGTCGTGGTCCAGTGCAATGTATGTAACGGAAAACATGCGGCATTGGAAGCAGCCCGTCACTCTTCGCTGCAAGGCGCAGAGCAGCAGCTGGCCTTCTCGACAGGTCCAGGACTTCTACACTTTCCAAGGTTCTATACTACTTGTCAATTATACCATAATCATTCTAAACTATTCGGATCCGCACAATGCAGTTCCACTTGTAATACGGTGCTTCCAAACTCATGGAATTCATGGTTTCTGTGTAAGGGTACAATGAGATTGAAATATATTCTGGATGGTAACACTCTTTCATGAATAGGCCTATAATTATGTATAGGAAAAACATCAGTAGGATTAGGCTATCTTTGAGAAACATAATATATTGAAGAGGCGCTATACAATTTGCAATTATAGGCTACTTTCTGTGTGCTTGCGTTTGATTATGTATCTAAGATTAGCCTATGCCATGGCTCTGACCTTTGTGCTCCAGCTCATTTGGGAATGAGTTTTAGGTTAATGATGCTCTGGGACAGGATCGGATCCAGGGGGTCAATCCGGCCATGCCCCCCATTTAGAAATTTCATTATTTCTCACCGGCCATTATGGCGTGAAAAGTGGACGTGCCCACCTCCCCCATCAGTTCGGCAGGTCCTTAGCGACGACGGTTTAGCCACGAGGATTTGCAGAGGGTGAACAGGAAAGGGGAAATGGTATATATTGTTACGGATCACCCCAGACTTCTAGGGTTCCTCCGCGACGAGGTTCAGGGTCAACTATTTACCCAGGACGACCCACCCTGAAACCTTGACAATGCCCGCTGGACCCGGCTCGGACGGTCTGTCCGAGTCTGCAACCGAAGAAAGAATTCAAGACGTTTTCTCCAGTTATCATCGGTTTTCTTCGACAAGCACAAAACTGAGCAGTTCACTTTCTCAGAATAAACAAGGTGTACAGCAATACCGTCATACCGTCAACAATATTAGCGATGGGGGTGTGTTCAAAGTGCGACTGTTCGAAGGGAGAGGGGGTACGCGAGGACTGACGAGGATGCGGACAGAGGAAGCACGTCCGCCGACGAGGATGCGGACGGAGGAAGCACGTCCGCCGAAGCTGTTGCGGACCGACGAGGATGCAGACGGGGGAAGCACGTCCGCCGACGAGGATGCGGACGGAGGAAGCACGTCCGCCGAAGCTGTTGCGGACCGACGAGGATGCGGACGGAGGAAGCACGTCCGCCGAAGCTGTTGCGGACCGACGAGGATGCGGACGTAGGAAGCACGTCCGCCGACGAGGATGCGGACGGAGGAAGCACGTCCGCCGAAGCTGTTGCGGACCGACGAGGATGCGGACGGAGGAAGCACGTCCGCCGACGAGGATGCGGACGGAGGAAGCACGTCCGCCGACGAGGATGCGGACGTAGGAAGCACGTCCGCCGAAGCTGGTGCGGACCGACGAGGATGCGGACGTAGGAAGCACGTCCGCCGACGAGGATGCGGACGGAGGAAGCACGTCCGCCGAAGCTGCTCCTTGCAATCGTCTGTAGAGAGACGCCGAACCTCTAGACCGATGCTTCGCTCAAGGCCGAGTTTCAAAGTCTAACACCCTCCACAAGTGAATCTTTGCCCGGGTCTGCGTTCTACCGCTACTCGAACCTGATTTCGACTGCACCCAAACAGGCGTGCAAGCCTCCTTATATACCAAGCTGAAAGCGATGCAAGCGAAGCGATGCAAGCGAAGCGATGCAAGCCAAGCGATGCAAGCCAAGCGATGCAAGCGAAGCGATGCAAGCGAAGCGATGCAAGCCAAGCGATGCAAGCGAAGCGATGCAAGCCAAGCGATGCAAGCGAAGCAATGCAAGCGAAGCGATGCAAGCCAAACGATGCAAGCCAAGCGATGCAAGCGAAGCGATGCAAGCGAAGCAATGCAAGCGAAGCGATGCAAGCCAAGCAAAGCGATGCAAGCCAAGCGATGCAAGCCAAGCGATGCAAGCCAAGCGATGCAAGCGAAGCGATGCAAGCGAAGCAATGCAAGCGAAGCGATGCAAGCCAAGCAAAGCGATGCAAGCCAAGCGATGCAAGCCAAGCGATGCAAGCCATGCGAAACAGCTGTTAATAGCAAACAATAAAATAAATAAAATAAAAAATAAAACTATCTCTAGCGTCAACCAAAAACCGCTACAATTCCGGGCCACCAAAAGAAACCGGAAGTCCTCTTTCGGACACCATTAACTAAAACGACAGAATTCCTGTCCAGCTTCTAAGTTCAACTCAACTCAGAATTCAAAGCCATTCTATTCAAAGTCATGCAATATTAATTTCAAAGTCATGCAACCTTAACGCAGATTAGTTCCTCGTAGAACTGGAGTCCAACAAACAAATTACTCTTTGTCCTTGAAAATGTTAACGAGAGTCTTCTCGTGAGACAATCAAAAGTCCTTTGCAATTCTGAACCATACACAACAAATAAACAAAAACGGAAGTCCGAAGCTGGACAACACTAACCAAAATAGCAAAGCCCTTAATGAAGGTACTTGTCTTCAATTGTCTAAGTCAATAACTATTGGAAGGTCCAACATATCCCCAAAGACTAAGGGATCGAACTCTACTAAAGGCAGAGGAGGAACTGGGTTTTCCACCACTGGAGGAGGAACAGCGACCACATCATCATCATCATCGATCACGATAGCGTCTCTAAACGGTTCCACTTCTTGCACAGACACAGGTTGGTTATCCTGGAAGCCCTGAGACACTGCTTCAATCATCCACGAAGGACATTCAGGAAATTCCTCTCTTAACTGCCGCACTAGACGCCTAGAGGAAGCTAACCATACCAACCGACGTGCTCGACGAATCACACCGGCAAAAACGGTTCCAACATCACATTCTGCACTATCAGCCGCTGGTTGAATCACTGAGGAAGGACCAGCCGACGGCGAATCAACCGCCGTGGTCATTACGTCACGTTTCAGAAGAACATCTTCCGATTGCGGCGGATCTCCGGTAAACAACCCGTCATCGGAAAATGGCCGATCGCCAAACATTGCACCCAGCAATGGATCGTGGGTCCAAGGCCTGTTAAATGACGAAGTCCCTGCTTCGTTAGAAGACCAAACAACCGGTGGCATGGAGTCCGCATGAGAAACCGCATCGGCCTTACGATTTTTCGTGACACCCAGACATGACGATTTTTTATGCCTTCGACTTCTATGACTCCTGAGCGTTCCATCTGCATTATCACCGGTGTATTTCACTCCACAGTCTTTACACTTAGCTTCTTTGACTGGACCCATACCATTGACCTCCAAAAATAATGAGTACCAATACAAACCCGACAGAAATCACTTCACACACACACAACTAGCATGTGACAACCACAAGCGTAAAACGTAGAATGACAACAAGGCGACCGGTGGACACGAGCGCAGCACACGATGCCAGCCAAACCGATGCAGGCCGACACCAAACGATGCAAGCCGACAGCCGAACAAGGGCGGGGCGAAGCAAGCGAAGCAGGCCTAAATGACGCAAGCGAATCAAGCGAAGCAAGCGAAGCAAGCGAAGCAAGCGAAGAAGGCCTAAATGACGCAAGCGAAGCAAGCGAGGCAAGCGAGGCAAGCGAAGCAAGCGAAGCAAGCGAAGCAAGCGAAGCAAGCAAGCGAGGCAAGCGAAGCAAGCGAAGCAAGCGAAGCAAGCAAGCGAAGCAAGCGAAGCAAGCAAGCGAAGCAAGCGAAGCAAGCGATGCAAGCGAAGCAAGCGAAGCGCCGGTCGGAAGCAAAAGCCAACATGAAAAGCAAAGCAAGCTAAACAACTAGCACAAGCCAACGGCGTCTAAAAGCAAAAGCAAAAGCAAAGGCAAAAGCAAAGCAAAAGCACAACGCTTTGCTGTCCAATATCAAAACCCTACAGCAACCTACTGGTAGCGATCAGGTTTTCTAACAACACGCCGGGGGCGAAGAGACGTTGAAGCCACGGGTGCTTCCTCATGTGTTGTTGATCCTCTTTCTTTTGCTCGATCGATAATTTCTTCCCACTTTCCTTTGGTTCGTCCATAGCAAGGACGCAATTTGTCCACATGTGCCACAAAAGATTTAGCTTTCTGCGTTCTCTGGATCATGTAATTAACCGGACCGCATACCTTTGTTATCATAAATGGGCCAGAAAAGTTTTTCTGCCATTTAGGTGAACGTCCCACGAATCTACGAGGTGTAAAATACCATACCCAATCGCCTTCTGCGAATGTCTTAGGCTTCACCCGCAAGTCATATCGTCGTTTGCGACGTTCGGCGGCCGTTTTAAGATTCTCTCTAACCACTCGGTAAGCTTGTTCCATTCGTTCTGACAACTCCTGTACATAGGATGAGTACGTTGGTCTTTCACTTTTCTCTTCTTCCGGACACCCGAAGACAATATCCAATGGAGCTCGGTTCTCTTTTCCAAAAATCAATCGGTTTGGGGAAAATCCTGTGACTTCGTGGCAGGACGCACGGTAAGCAGCCATCACATAGGGCAATCGTTCATCCCAGTCGCGTTGATTGAGACTCACCACTTTTCCTAACATTGAATTTAGGGTTCTGTGGAATCTTTCAATCAAGCCGTTACATCTCGGATGATAGCTTGAAGTCCTGACTTTGTCTATTTCTAGGAGTTTACACAACTCCTGAAAAAGATTACCCTCGAAATTTCTCCCCTGGTCAGTCAATATCTGAATTGGCGTTCCGTAACGGACGATAACATTCTCCATTAGCGCCCTTGCAACCGATGTCGCTTCTTGGTTAGCCAGAGGGATGGCTTCGGCATATTTACTAAAATTGTCCATGACGGTCAATATGTATACATGTCCACGTCGGCTCCGAGGATGGGGACCGGTAATGTCCAGACTTAGCCGTTCCCACGGCTCGCCACAGGGCACTGGCTGCAACGGTCCCTGTTTAGGGGGTTGCCCTCTCCTGTACTGGCAGCAAATTTCACATTCCTTGCAAAATTGCTTCACGTCTTTTGACCATCCTATCCAATAAGCTCTCCGGCGTATCTGATATCGAGTTCTTCGGACTCCTAGGTGGCCGCCCGTTATCCCTGTGTGTGCCAATTTCAAAAACCGCCTCCGAATCGTTCGGGGTATAATCATTTGTTCGAGACCTTCGGGAGTACGTCGACACAAGACATCGTCTTTGAGATACAAGGCATCCCTCTGGTGCCAATAGACTTTTACCTCCTCACTTTCGCATAACATTTCTTGCAGGGATGGTACGTCGGTTCCAAGCTGTAGCCATGAGCGTACTAGTCTAAGTGTATCATCTCCCTGTTGAGCCATCGCGACAGATATCTCTTCCGTAACATCAGCTGATCCAGTCGCCTCGGTTACTGCTCGGGTGATTGCATAATCATGCGGCACACTATCCATTCCGCATTGTCGACAAGGCTTCCGTGACAACGCATCAGCATTTCCATGACGACGTCCAGGTCGATGAACAATCTCAAAATCATATTCCGAAAGGCGCTCCAGCCAACGGCCCTGCTGTCCAATTGGTTCCGGCGTTTTCTGTAACCACTGTAGGGCTGCATGATCCGTCCTCAGAATGAAATGCT
Organism: Lumbricus rubellus; assembly: GCA_945859605.1. NCBI lineage: Eukaryota > Metazoa > Annelida > Clitellata > Crassiclitellata > Lumbricidae > Lumbricus > Lumbricus rubellus. The sequence goes on from OX243819.1 coordinate 3,024,052, forward strand.
TGCCCAGCAAATATTGACGGTAAATGTTCATGAAGTGAACGACGGCTAACAGCTCTTTCCGCGTAATGCAATAATTCCTTTCCGCAGACGATAGCAACCGACTGCCGTAGGCTATGACCTTTTCGTCTCCTTCAATTCGTTGAGACAGCACCGCTCCGATGCCGACATCGGAAGCATCACAATCCAACACATAGACAGCCCCGTCTACCGGTAGACTCAATATCGGCGATGTCGTCAGTGCTACCTTTAGCCTATCAAAAGCGTCTTGACATTCATTGGTCCACTCAAAAAGCCTATCCTTTCGTGTCAAAGCAAAGAGGGGTTCAGCTAAAGACGAGAACCCTAAAATGAATTTCCGGTAATAGGCACACAAACCAAGAAAAGATCGCACGTCTCTCAGTCGTTCCGGAATTGGCCATTCTACCACCCCCCGAACTTTAGTTGGATCCACTGAAATCCCGTCGGCAGAAACAATATGTCCTAAGAAGAGCACATTCCGTCTCAACAAATGGCATTTACTAGGTTTAAGCTTCAGTCCTGCCATCCTTAGACGCTGAAAGACTAATTCCATTCGTTCCAAGTGTTTCTCCCAAGTTCTTCCAAACACGATTACATCGTCCAGGTATACAAGACAGATTTCGAAGTTCAGCCCTGATAAGACAATGTCCATTAGACGCTGAAATGTGGCCGGAGCGTTGCAGAGACCAAATGGCATTACTCGCCATCGGAAAATACCTCGTCGAGTGACGAAAGCAGTCTTATCCGCATCGTCCGGACTCATGGTTACCTGGTGATACCCACTTCTCAAATCGAAAGTGCTAAACCACCCAGCTTCTGAGAGAGCATCGAGACACTCATCTATCCTAGGTAAAGGGTACGAATCTTTCTTCGTCTTGTCATTTAGCTGGCGGTAGTCGATACAGAACCGCAGACTGCCATCTTTCTTTTTAGCCAAAACCACATTGGCAGCCCACTCACTCATGGCCGGTTCTACCACGCCTGCAGCAAGCATTTGATCCAACTGCTTATCAATAGTCTCTCTATAGAAAAGTGGCTGTCTCCTTATCGGTTGTTTGACTGGTCGGGCATCGCCTGTATCAATTCTATGCTCAACAAGAGTCGTTCTACCCAAATCCGATTCGTTAAGGGAGAAAACATCCTTATAACTTCCAAGAAGACATTCTAATTTATCCTTCGCCTCCAATGGTACATCTTCAGGCAGGTCTGCTATCAAATCGTGAACAACACGGCTCTCAGCTGGTGTTTCAATAGGAGGTATCTCCTTACCTTCCATTGCCACTTCCACCGGATGTAAGCCACCGATTACCTGGTCCTTACAGAGCTTAGCTGGCTGTTCGCTTAGGTTTATTACTCTAACCTGGGCCGTGTTTGCATTATCCTCCACCAAAACCCGAGCGACATAAACTCCCGGCACGACTTCAGAGGTTTCTGTCATCCATGCCGGTGCACACACAGCCAAATTACCATACAAAGTTCTCGAGGGAACATCACATTGGGACCTAGGGTTCACAACCATTTCTTCTGCTACAACCACACGTCGACACCATGAGGAGCCATTACCCTTGACCAATGGAATGCGCTTCCTCCCAATAAAGAGTGCACCATTTCCAAAACCAAGTCTACAACGATGTTCTCTTAGCCATTCCATACCGAGCATTGGCTCGAAGACCTGGTCAGACACTATAAACTGAGTGCTTACATCAAAACCACGCCAGAACTTTAACGGAACAACTACCTGACCAAGGACTCTTATCTCAGTACCATTGGCTGCCAAAAGAATGCGCGAACTAGGTTGCCATTCTAAACCTTCAACAAAGTCAGAGGGTACTATACTCACTTCTGACCCCGTGTCGATGAGGCAGTTTCTCGGCTGGCCGTTGATCGTAGCTCGAACGTATATGGCGTTGTCGGTGGCAACCGAGGATCGTTCTCGGGTTGTGTGATTCGTGACAACACCGTCTGTTGTACCGGATGTCGACGGACCAGGAGTCTCGTTATTGGCGTCTGAAGATCGACGTGGCTGGCGGCACTGACGAGCGATATGACCCTCTCGGCCACAGTTGAAGCAGGCCCGGTTCCGCCCACCGACTCCAGGAGTAGCAACGCGCGGTCGCGCAGTCAGGTTCGTAGTCGGAGACTGGCTTCGAAGCTCTTCCAGCTGCCGCTGGAATCGTTCCTCCATCTGCTGCTGCCACTTTCGCTGAGACGCGAAGAAGCCTTCCAGTTGCGTCTGTAGCTGAGTACCAGTGTCCGTCTCTTGCGTTCCACGCACTCGGTTGGGTGGTTTGCGACGGTCATCAGAATCAGCCATCTGCTGATACGCTCCTAGACGCAGAGCCATTCTATAAGCCTCATCAATCGACTTTGGCTCCCTCTCCCGCACTTTGAGAGACAACTCGCGATCTCTGATAGCTTCCAGAAACGCGTCCCGAGCAACAATTTCTGTCGTCTCGCTTGAGGGTACTGGATATGCGAGTACCACCAGACGTCGGATATCGTGAAGCAGATCGCTCAGGCTTTCGTCTACCCGTTGTCGACGATAATATAGCTGAGCGCGAAATGTCTCTGCCTGCCCGTGGGAACCGTACCGCTGACGAAGTCGTTCGACAAGTTGTTCGTAGCTGACATTCTCTTTCGCACCGAAATCCCACAAGAGCTGTGTTGCAGCTTTGTCCAAAGCGCACCGTAGGAAGTCCACTTTATCGTCTTTCGTCCACCGATTGTGTCGGGCACACACTTCAAATTGTGCGAGGAAAGACTCCAAGGAACCGGTGCCGTCGAACTTTCCAGGCTTCATGGGAGTTTTTCTTTCACTCACCAGGCGGCTGACGTCTTCCAATACTTTTGAGTCCATGATGTTCCTGTCCGAAATCAGCACACTTTTACGCTCTTTCTTTGGCAAATCTTCAAAATCAATCTTCTCAACAAATCGACTGGACTCTACCTCGTAGTCGATAAAAGAGTCGGTTCTTCGTCTGGCGGTTGGCGAAGAAGTGATTGGCAAGCCAGCAGCACTTCCGTCCATCTCAGCACGAGGGAATTCACCTGTAGCAGAGCTCCACTTTGGAGTCGCAGAGAACGCCATCCTCCGGAATTTGCTTGCAGTTCCAATTCGTTACGTGCTACGGTAGCTGAAGTCTTTTCTGAGTTCTCGAGTTCCAACTTGTCGAAGTCCACCGAAATTCACCAAAACCGCTCTTCTTTGGACCAATTTGTCGATGTCCAGCGAATTTCACAAAACCCCACTTCTGGTACCAATTTGTTACGGATCACCCCAGACTTCTAGGGTTCCTCCGCGACGAGGTTCAGGGTCAACTATTTACCCAGGACGACCCACCCTGAAACCTTGACAATGCCCGCTGGACCCGGCTCGGACGGTCTGTCCGAGTCTGCAACCGAAGAAAGAATTCAAGACGTTTTCTCCAGTTATCATCGGTTTTCTTCGACAAGCACAAAACTGAGCAGTTCACTTTCTCAGAATAAACAAGGTGTACAGCAATACCGTCATACCGTCAACAATATTAGCGATGGGGGTGTGTTCAAAGTGCGACTGTTCGAAGGGAGAGGGGGTACGCGAGGACTGACGAGGATGCGGACAGAGGAAGCACGTCCGCCGACGAGGATGCGGACGGAGGAAGCACGTCCGCCGAAGCTGTTGCGGACCGACGAGGATGCAGACGGGGGAAGCACGTCCGCCGACGAGGATGCGGACGGAGGAAGCACGTCCGCCGAAGCTGTTGCGGACCGACGAGGATGCGGACGGAGGAAGCACGTCCGCCGAAGCTGTTGCGGACCGACGAGGATGCGGACGTAGGAAGCACGTCCGCCGACGAGGATGCGGACGGAGGAAGCACGTCCGCCGAAGCTGTTGCGGACCGACGAGGATGCGGACGGAGGAAGCACGTCCGCCGACGAGGATGCGGACGGAGGAAGCACGTCCGCCGACGAGGATGCGGACGTAGGAAGCACGTCCGCCGAAGCTGGTGCGGACCGACGAGGATGCGGACGTAGGAAGCACGTCCGCCGACGAGGATGCGGACGGAGGAAGCACGTCCGCCGAAGCTGCTCCTTGCAATCGTCTGTAGAGAGACGCCGAACCTCTAGACCGATGCTTCGCTCAAGGCCGAGTTTCAAAGTCTAACACCCTCCACAAGTGAATCTTTGCCCGGGTCTGCGTTCTACCGCTACTCGAACCTGATTTCGACTGCACCCAAACAGGCGTGCAAGCCTCCTTATATACCAAGCTGAAAGCGATGCAAGCGAAGCGATGCAAGCGAAGCGATGCAAGCCAAGCGATGCAAGCCAAGCGATGCAAGCGAAGCGATGCAAGCGAAGCGATGCAAGCCAAGCGATGCAAGCGAAGCGATGCAAGCCAAGCGATGCAAGCGAAGCAATGCAAGCGAAGCGATGCAAGCCAAACGATGCAAGCCAAGCGATGCAAGCGAAGCGATGCAAGCGAAGCAATGCAAGCGAAGCGATGCAAGCCAAGCAAAGCGATGCAAGCCAAGCGATGCAAGCCAAGCGATGCAAGCCAAGCGATGCAAGCGAAGCGATGCAAGCGAAGCAATGCAAGCGAAGCGATGCAAGCCAAGCAAAGCGATGCAAGCCAAGCGATGCAAGCCAAGCGATGCAAGCCATGCGAAACAGCTGTTAATAGCAAACAATAAAATAAATAAAATAAAAAATAAAACTATCTCTAGCGTCAACCAAAAACCGCTACAATATCTTTGTTCTGGGAAATGTTCTGTTTTTTTGTCTCGAAATGTTGTCCGAAGGACTAAAAAATGGTCATCAACTTATTGCCGGATACAATGATATCTTTTCCCTGAGAATTGAGAATTGGACAAAGTTTAACGACTAAAAAAGGTCATCAGATTTTTCAGCGACCAAAGACGACATTTTTCCATGCCCCAAGACCGAAAATGTTGGTCCAACTCTTCGAAAATTTCTGTACCCGCCCCTGCTCTGGGCAAGAAGAGCGTACGGATGCGGGACGTCTTGCGTGGCTGCCGGACAGTTCAAGTCAACAATTTTAATTATTTGTCACCATCCGTTTTAACCATGAATTGCAATCAATCTGCGGTTTTGAGTTTGAAATTAAACGAAGATAATTATCATTAGTCTATTGATATGATTATTTTTGGCCCCCGAGGTAAATGATCCCTCAGAGACTTACACCCTACATGTAATTACTAAAATAAAATTATTATTATTATTATTAGTAGTAGTAGTAGTATTAGGCATATTATTGCTGCTATTATTATTTTATGGAACTTTTCAGCAACTGTGAATAACTTTCCATTGTCCTATATAGCATTGGCGATGACTAGTCTATAATATTATGCGAATTGGTCACCGAATAGCCTAACTGTGCTCTGTCCAAAACAGTAAGATAAACTCCTATAATTGACTCGCATAGGCTTCAAGCGTTACAGCAGCCTACAATGTATAACAATTTGAATGAGATCGTTCAGTTATTTACGAATGATTTGTTATTTTTTCAGTGGCTTATGCATCCAGCGGAACAGGTAAGCAGCATCAGCAAGATTACTTCCTATGCTACTCATAAAAATTATTCAAATTGACTGCCAACATTGTCAATCGTTTTAGAAGTGGTTTGCTTTCAGCAATGCTACCTAAATAGCCTAATTATTGTCGTAATCACTTGAAGGCTACAGCAACAGCATTGCATCAGAATCCTAAGTTAACGTTCCTTAGGAAATTCTTCATTGACTGATGCACCATTCAACTGGTAACTAACTTAAGTAATCGCATGGTTATAAATTATAACTATTATCAGTCAACGTCTAACATGACGATGATTCCGTTGTTATGAATTACAGAGGCGTGGGTGATCGCAGTAGCTGTGATTGTTCCAATAGTGGGTCTGGCCGCCATTGCTATCGCAGTCTTCTTCATTAGGCCTATTCGACGCTGTAAGTACAGTTCCGTTGTAGATAATTTCCTGATTCACAAATTAACTCACTTGTTCCTAATCTCATTTCTATTAAACTCATCGAATTCATCACACTTTGATTATATCCCGGGCCCAAGACTAACTAAACAAAAACCTAAAAAAGAAAAATATGTCTATGGGCTATGGCTATGTCTAACCAGACTCAAGTAAGGGGCCGTACAAAAATGGCGTCCGGCGATTTTGGCCGATATTTAAGCTCCCACCTTTTTTCGTCACAAATATCATCACAAATGGTTGCACCCACTCAAACATGACGTCACGAGCTCCTTCCTAAAGTCACATTTCCATTTTGATAATAAAAGTTTGCTTCAAATCACACTTGCTGTTACCGGCAGTATTTTTCATGCTTCAATATTAATTAGGCCTCTTGAATTACATGAATAATAAATGTAGAAATTTGAAAATATGCAATGTGACTCTGCACTTCTGATAGGCTAGGCTATTGTATTAGGCTAGATGACAAAGTTAGCCTATGTGTGAGGAAGGAGGATTTCAACAGCTGATATTAGCGTGAATGTGATTTGAAAATGTTCATACAAATGAGATGAACTTAACTGAACTAGCTTAGGCCTACGTCCTCTTCATGACGAATTAGCCTATAATTAATTAGCAAAAGTGTGCACATACAAAATCACAGATTTTAAAAATTATTTTTAGATCACTTCGATTCATGTCCTAAGATAATTAACATCAAGTGATAATTGATAATTATATTCATTTTGTAAGCTTATAATGTTAGTAGGGTTCTGAACGAAATCTTGCAGTGACCATAATTATTATTATCAATTTACCTCTGAGAGCTATGCAGCCTTACATTGGGTATCCAAGGACGTCGTCAGCTACGCTCTGCTGATAAGGGAGTCCTCTTGGTTCCTTTTGCTCGTACTGCTACCATGAAGAATCGAGCCTTTTCTGTGGTTGGTCCGACGGTCTGGAATAATCTTCCTTTTGAGCTGCGCCTACACCCCAGGACTCTACCAGGATCGTTCCTTACTAAACTTAAAACTGTTTTTGGGGGCGCGCTGGAGTCGGGAGCGCCTCTGAGTAGTTTTTTTTACTTTAAGGAGCGCTATATAAATGTCCGAATGAATGAATGAATGAAATCGTGTAGGCCTACCAGTAGCCTATTTGAATGATCAACAAAGTATTAATAATGGTCACTGTATAGGCCTAAGCGCAGGCCTATATTCGAATAATAATAAATACTGAAAATTTAACTTTTAAAATCAGTGTTTTACTTTTCTTATAAAAAAATTGCTGTGAAATTGTGAAATTTAATTACGTTAACCTGATGTGGTCTTGAATTCTCAAAACCTTTCCCCCTTAAAGCCTATTGCAATTCGTCCCAAATTTCTGACTCCTCCCTCACCCCTGGGTGCTGACGTCATTTACGGAGGACTAAAATCGTCCAAGTTTTAATAGACAATTTAACCATAATTATGACAAGGATCAGCTTCATGTTTGCGTATTTTTTTCCAATTTATAAACAAGAATCGATGGCTAAATTTTCAGTCATATCCTTCTGTTGTTTTTCCCGTCTACAGGCGAGAAGAAAAAGATGTCGACAGCGAAGAATAAGCCTACCAACGGTTCAACTGCTGCACTTTTGCTTCAGTACTAGCAGGGCCGGCGCCAGAGTATTTGGCACCCTAGGCGAACCTGTCGCACTGCGCCCCCCGCGCCCACGGCAACTAAGATTGAATTAATATTAACTTTCACAAGGGAATGCTATGGTGCCTTGGTGCTTATGGGTTAGTTCACCTGATTTATTTTTGCAGTACCGTCAGCGTTGTCATTGCACGTCTTTTCCGTGAGGGTCGGTTAGGGCTCAGGTTAGGCATCGTGAGGGTCGGTTAGGGTTAGTATTAGTTTAGCCATTAGAAACTCTGGTGGATTCATGGCAAAAGACACTGTGTATTTTTTTAAAAATAAATCAGGTGAATTAACCCATAAGTACCGGTGTTTACACCGGTGCTTTTGTTTTAATTCGTATTTGCATTCAATAGAAAGAAGAATAGTCTGAATAGAATAGAACATGATTGTGTAATCTATATAATAGTAGGCTATATTCGTTTATACCGGTAATGTAATTTCAAAACTTCATTTTTCGCTTTTTTGCTTTAGCAAATGTAGAAACGAGTTCCCTCAGTTCAATGTTTTTGGCAATGTCATGTTCAATTGACAGAGTAGCTAGTCCACCAAGTCTTTCTTGTAGCATGGACGTTCGCAAATATGTTTTATCAGTTTGAGCTTAGAGAATCTTTCTTCAACCGATTGTATTGCCGTGTCAAGAACATCGAAGTAAAAGTTTACTTTGAATTTGTCTTTAGGATTTTAATATAAATTAACTATAAATTAAAAACTAAAAATTCCATGTTAGTGCCGCCCCAGAAATTTGCCGCCCTATATATTATATTTACACCGTTTACACGCCAGATTTTGATTTCGAAATGACGTCACCGGATGTAGCGTTATTTCCTATAACGTAAGTAAGCAAACTAGTGATCAAATTTATACTATGCAATTCGTTTCATCTAGCGGGAAAAAATAAAATGTAATATATTGCAATAAAACTTTAAATACTAATATAAATTAACTATAAATTAAAAACAAAAAATTCCATGTTAGTGCCGCCCCATAAATTTGCCGCCCTAGGCGGCCGCCTAGTTCGCCTAGTGGTTAAACCGGGCCTGAGTTCTAGTCTCGTTTCTATTTGTTTAGCCTACTTCATGATGAATATTCATTTAACCGATTTTTATTAATATAGGCCTAGACTTTTGACCAGTGGCGTAGCTACCATGTGTGCAATGTGTGCAAAGCACACGGGCCCACGACCTCCATGGGCCCACAGAGTTTGCTAAATAATTGTTTATTTTTAATCGAACCTAATTAGTACGCTAGGCTAATTCACATTATTTTGTGACAAATGTACTTTTTGTGAACAGACATTACTTCTTTACTTTACTGATGCAGTGGCGCCTGCCAACCGCCATGTTGTTGACAGGAAAAATTGTAGGCCCTACTGAACTCCTTTCAACTTGAATGTGCTTTTGTCTCGAGTCATGAAAAAGGTCTAACATAGTTTTAAGTTGAGAACAAGAAACGAATCTTACCAAGCAGCATATAAGTTTCTTATTTCGCTTGTCACAGTCAGTCATGCTCGTATATTCCGGTCATTTACTGGATGTGGTAACGGTAGTGACCCGACATCTCTCTCAACGAGGGTGAGAATTGTCGGGGTTTGAGGTGGTAGTTATAGTCTTCTAGTTCACTTTTCACAACCAAACTCCAATCCTCATCAGGCCCGGATTAACCACGGTGCTGATTGTGCTGCAGCACAGGGCCCCGAGTTTCGGTGGGGCCCCCAAATTGTGAAAGTAAGCTTATAGGAAATAAATAAAGTGAGGATTCAGGAAAGAAACAGTGCAAATTGCAATGCATTATGCATAGCATTCGAGAACAAATGTCTTAGAAAGACACTAAGAATCCCATGGACAAAAAAGCTGACCAACGAACAGGTGTACACCACAGCAGGAACAAAGCAAGAACTGTTGATCCACGTAAAAACAAGAAAGTTGCGATACTTTGGACACGTCATGAGACAACAAAAGGACAGCATAGAAAACAGCCTGATGACGGGATTGATGGAGGGGAAAAGAAGTAGAGGAAGACCTAGAACGGCATGGATAGACAACATCATGGAATGGACAGGACTTTCGGGAAGGAGACTAATGAACATGGCAGGAGATAGACAACTGTGGAAGATGCTCATCCATTCGTGCAGCCAACCGTCGCAGAGCGACGATGGCGGAATGACATGACATGACATGCATAGCAAATTAGCAATTATATGACTAAATATATAACCAAATAATGTCATAGTATATGATGACGTCACTTTGATGTATCCCTCTCAAACTGTACGAGTCACTGTCACTCACTTCTAACTTTTGTGTAGAAAATGCATGAGACTTCCGATGATATAGAGAAAAAGACCCAGGGTTACGTGGATAATCACCAATAATATAAAGAAGCCGAACCATGGGCGGTGGGCGGAGTTTATCAGGGGCTAATGGGGAGAGAGTTAAGCCTACAAGAAGGTCCAGAGTCATATTTTTGCCAGAAAAAATGGTATCTTTTCCCGGGCTTAGCCCCCCAGAAGGCCCTGGCCCAGACTCGAAAATGTATGCTGGAAAAAAATCACGAAGCGAAACTTCAATCTCATAACTAATAAAGGTCACTTTTTGGCGGATAAAATAGCATGGTTTTATGAGATTTCGACCTGATGACTAAAAAAGGTTATCAACTTTTTTTGTGCCGAGGTTTAAAAAATTCGGCGCCGCTCGCTGTGGACTAAATTTCCACCCCAACCTAAGCCCAAGTTTTTACCCCCTTCCCCAAGAACGGAAACCAAACTCCGCCCATGATGTCAGTGCGTGAGTCGTGAGCTCGTGACAATAATAATGTCCTATGGCTCCTATCTGCTTCTTATGTGCTGTAAAGTTTAACAAATTGTGTTTCGGGTTACTGTATGTCTGCCTGGCTTCTTAAAATTGTAAGGGTCGGTTAGGGGCCCCCGTCATTCGATCAGCACAGGGCCCCAAAAACTGTAGATCCGGGCCTGATCCTCATGCTGCTCTCAACTTCTCTCAGCTCTTATCCAACAATCGGGGAGACGCAAAATTGAACACGTGTAGATCAGGGTTGTAGGAATCACGTATATATTTACCCCTATTTTGCACTTGCATGGAAATTGCTTAACTTATTTTTAGGTAGGCCTACAATAAAACATTGATGATAGTGTATTTTTGGTGTGCACATTGCAAATCATGGACGGTGGACCTGAATTGATAGCCTAGAGCCCTAGATGATTGACAATTTCTGCAGAACAAACTGGTAGAAATAAACTCTATGATGCCATGACATTGTACTAGAAGGCCTACTAATAATAAGTGGTTAAGTATAATAATTATGCTAAGTGATAGATTTAAAATTCGACGAAGCTAGGCATATTATAATAAACACTTCATCTGTATCATTCGTGTTTATTCTGTGAGGTCTAATAGCAACATGTCATTGATTAGTTTTAATGATCTTGATTGCAGCTGCAGAGTAAGAATTGAGGAGGGTTGTGGGTTTAACCCCCAGAGTCCCAGTCTTTCTTTGGACGCCATAGTAGGCCTAAAGTCCTCATTGTACGCCCAACTCCACACAAGTCTACGTCTGACCCCTGTTATTTTTCTACAATTCTCATGCTGATTGCAAGAACACAAAATACCGGCCTAACAAGGTCAATCAGGGGCCCATGCGGAACTTCTGCACATGGGCCCATGAAAAGCTAGCTACGCCACTACTTTTGACTATTATCAGCTTACCGGATCCACAATCTTTTTGTTTATTAATTATTATAAAACACGGCTATTTTCACCTCATTTGCAATGCTGCATGTTCACTCTGCTTTACATGTATAATAGCCTGATTGAATGCCGCTAGTTTGCTTGTGCATTTATGCAAAGAAAATTATTTTGCATCGCCGATAGGTCTAAGCCATAGGCCTACTGCAGTTTGTTGTATGAAATCAAATTTACATTTTAAAGCATGTTTAGCATTGATCCTTTTTTGGTATTACAAAACAAGCTGCACACAGGATCGATCTTGTTGTGACCACTGATAATATTATGCAGTGGGCTAATAGTTATTGAATAGCTAATTGCCTCTGAAAGTTCGGATTATCGCTCGGTTGGGGTAATTCCAGGATTCGTTAGGGCAAATTACAGGGTTCTCTTAAATTGCAAATCCAAAGATTCTTTTAGGCAACCCAGAGTAAACGTTTTGTTGGAGAAGTTAGTTTTAATCAACTGCGTCTGTGTATGGAGCGTAGACAGCATTGGCTGATATAGGCCTATACCATAAACTTAGGCTACTTATTGCGTGTGTCAAAGATATGTTACGTCGTATTGGAGTTGAGTTTGCGCTTAGAAATAAACTACCCGGCATAAGTAGCCAGGCCTACATAAGTTACTGATTGTGACGAGAAGTCAGTTATTGATCGCTAAAAATCTGTGCCTGTGGACGATCGTCTGTGTGAGAAGAGGGAGTGACACTGGACGACACACACCTCTCCCACTTTAATCTACTCCTATGTGAAGGTATGCGGTGTGATGAGTGGCGTAGTCCTGCGGTGAAGCGACTGATTAAGGAACAATGTATTAAGGAACAAGACCTGATAGCCCAGGACTAGAACACTACTCGCGACGTGAGATCTGTCGTATCGACGGCTCAGTCCATCATTTCTATTTATATATTATGTTCAGATACTGATAAGGAGACAATCATTGTAACAGGAAGACACTCGTGTGTAAGGCATGCATAATGTTATGTATATAAATTCCTTAGCAAAATAGCTACGACGTTGTGCATTTTCGTACTTTATGGCTCATTTGGGTGCTCTAACAACTAATGAAACTGATGCATTATGTGCATGAAACATGTTTAGGAAAAGTCATAGAAGCGATTTCTTCAACTATTTTCAGGGATTAAAATTTTCGTTAAAAACTGAGATGGGGGTAATTGTTTACCTCCCGGTGACCCTATAATTAAGGGTTAATTGGTCCAACCGGCTAGCTTTTTAGAGGAATTGAATATCCCGCGACACTAGCATTTATCTTAAATGAGGCGTCTTGGCGTAGTACGGTCCGGCGATTAATGCAATGCAGCTCACCGAACCATTACAGGCGCGGATTTAGAGGGGGCGGAGCCGGCGTACGCCCCCCCTAAACCTCAACAAATGTTCTCAAACTAAACTGACCTAAAACTAATATAATTGCAATTTGGGAATAGGATGTTTGAAGTAGCTGGACCGGCAGAATGGAGCTCTCTTACCGGCAGGGCTTAAAGTGTGCCAGGACGGTCATGGACGGCGTCCAGGCACTTATTTTTGAGGCTGAACGCCGTCCTGCCACTTATTTGGCCAGCACTGTCTGGACGGTCGTCCATGACTGCATGGACGGCGTCCATGCAGTTACGGACGACCGGCCATGACTGCCTAAAAATGGCTCCATTTGAGGTCGACACAGCCAAAAATGCGCTGGTCGCTGGAGCTCCGACCCAGACCCCGCTGCGGGAACTTACTGTCAAGACAAAACTATTCTCTTTTACAATAACATTTTTATTTTTATTGTTATCCTTGTAGCTTGCGATACTAAAAACCACTTATTTTTGTAGTTTTCGCGACTTTATCGTTCACAAATAGCTGGCAAAAAGAGCCTAAAAACAGACCCCGCTGTGGGAGCTTACGGTCAAGACAACAACCTTTCTCTTTTACACTAACATTTTGATTTTTATTGTTATCCTGGTAGCTTGCGACACTAAAAAACCACTTATTTTTTAAGTTTTCGCGACTTTATCGTTCACAAAATAATATCAGGCAAAAAAGAGCCTAAAAATGGCTCCATTTGAGGTCGACACAGCCAAAAAGTGCTGGTCGCTAGGGGAGCTTACGACGCTCCCCTAGACCCCCTAGTCTGGACGGGCTTCGTGCCTTCGGCACTCGCAACTTCGCGCCTTCGGCGCCGCCACTGACGACCAATTACAATACAGCGTCCAGGCACTTCTTTTTTACACTTTAAGCACTGGTTACCGGAGCTCTCTTACCTACTTACCTGAATTGCTAGCAGACGTTGCCCACGTGACCAATGACTTTTGCCGTTACGTCATTCACAAAGTTCATGTACAGACAAATAATTAGGCCTATACCCCTTCACCACTGCGCCAAACAAATGCATGTATGTGTGTGGGCTTATATGCCTATGTATTTACGTATAATGTACTTATGTTTGCTTGTATGTATGCAGGCCTATGTATGTATGTATGTATGTATGTATGTATGTATGTATGTATGTATGTATGTATGTATGTATGTATGTATGTATGTATGTATGTATGTATGTATGTATGTATGTATGTATGTATGTACTATGTATGCATGTATGTATGTATGTATGTATGTAGTATTTACGCCCCCCCTAACCAGAAATCCTGGATCCGCCCCTGCATTAGACTATAATTGTTGTATTATGTTATGCCTATATCTGACAATTATAATTATAGGCTACCAAAGACAATTATAATTATAGCCTATACCTTCTGGGATAATCTATCTGGAATGGCCTCCCTGCGGCTCTCTGTTCACTTCTCCGTGACTCTGCTGGCTCTTACTATTGTCTTCTCAAGACTTTTCTTTTTGACCAGGCCTGGGTTGGGAGCGCCTCTGAGTAGTTATCTTGAAGGGGCGCCATATAAGTTGATGTGATTGATTTATTGATAATACTATTATAGGTCGCTTTTATTTAATTTTATTTAGGCACGCCATTTAAGTTAGCGGTGCGCGAGCTTAAAAACCTTTCTGGTTCTTGGTCTACACAAGTTTGAGAACCACAGTGACTGTTCTAGAGAACAGCGCTGTTCAACTTGACTTACGTCACCAAACGACAGAGAACTTGGAATTCTATACCTGCTCAGTCATTTGTTGTTGGTCACTTTACGATATTAACACAAATATAAAACTACCATTTAATTCTTAATAAAAATAATTAATTCTTGTTGAAACCCCTGATTTCTACAAGTAGGTTATCCAAGATTAGGCCTATATTTTGTCCTAGTGCTGTTATTGGCCCATTATATTATATTTTTTAAGCGTAGGCCTATTCAAGAAAATTAAGTTGTCATACCTCAACTTAATAGCCTACACGAAGAAGGGAATGACAAGTGGATTTAAGTTTATACAAAATTCTAGGCAGGGAAAAGAGATTTTATTGGTTCCATAAGCTAAAGCTGCGACCTATAGGCTAGGCCTACTCAAGAGATGCTATTAAAATTAAAGTTTTCTTTCATGGACAGTTTACAATAATGCGATCTTATACACAGAGCATACGGCCAACGAGCAATTAGGTGAACGCCTAAGGCTTTAAGAATATTATAAACTCATAATATTAAAATACATAGGCCTAAACCTACGCTATCATAAAAAAACCATTTTAATTACTCATAACAACAGTAAAAGAAATCAAAATTAAAGACTCATGGATATACACCTATTACATTATATTTAAAAAATAATTATCTATGTTTTAAGGCCTGACGTCATCTCGTCTATAATTATATGACGTCACAAGACAGTCTTAACATCCAAGTCGAATGCGTTAGGCGAATCTTTAGTTTGTCAACTTTTAACACCAAGTTGACGTAATTTTCAGTTTTTCTTTAGTTAATTCCTGGCATTTTTACTTTTTAGTTTTCAATTCTATTATACTCTTTATCGATCTGCTCAGCTTTTACCAGCAATTAAATAGATTTCCGCTTCTTAGTGATCGTCGAAGGTTAAGCGGCGTTTGTTCTTCGGCAGATCGCATAGCTGCCCATCATAGACTACGCAGCCATGTCGAAGAAACGCAAGTTTGACGAAGTCGACAGCGATGGCGAGGCAACAAGCCAAGACTTAGACGGTAAGTTTTTACAGAGAAGTTTTCGGCATGACTATAGCATCGGGGACCGACGTGTCGGTTAGGATCAGGTTAGGCGTCGTGAAGGTCGGTTAGTGTTCAGGTTAAGCGTCGTGAGGGTCAGTTATGGCTCAAGTTAAGCGTCGTGAGAGTCGGTTAGGTACAGGTTAGATGTCGTGAGGGTCGATTAGGTCAGATTAAGTGACGTGAAAGTCGGTTAAGGTTAGGTTTATGGTTAGTGGTGTCATTCGGTCCCCGATACTAGAGTTTCGCTAAGTTTTCACTAGTGGACCATGTTTAATAGGTGCACATGACAGAGGCGTCAACCGATAACTGAATTCTAGGAGGGAAGGAGGATAATTATTGAGCCACGTTGTTTAAGCTTAGTTGGAATAGAAGCCACTGCCGCGAAGTCAATGCTAAACTCAGTTGCTTGAGCTATTTAAAAAGCAAAAGCATACAAAACGATCAACTAACGTGCTTTTTCATAACCACATTTTCAGCGGCGCTCCCGACTATTGTATACAGCGCGGACACTTAATCGGAGTTTAACGCCGAAGCGCACAAGCAATTCCGAGCGAAGGACTTGCCCAAGGTCCGTGTGTAATATATTATAGCCCACGCGGCGACTTTATGACAGCTACTGAATTCTTTGCAATAATTGACGCAACTAAGTTCATTTGGGTA
The DNA here is from genome assembly GCA_945859605.1 of Lumbricus rubellus. Classification (NCBI taxonomy): domain Eukaryota; kingdom Metazoa; phylum Annelida; class Clitellata; order Crassiclitellata; family Lumbricidae; genus Lumbricus; species Lumbricus rubellus. The sequence continues at coordinate 3,040,237 of OX243819.1, forward strand.
TTGATTTTGTTTCTTTTTCTTATAGCACTGTCTCAACAAGGGATGGAATCGAAACGTGCAAAACTCGCGTATAGTCGCAAACCTGTAAGCTACGTGGATAAGAATTTTGTAGACCTATATCATAATCATGAAGAGCGTGCACGGCTCATAGTCTGCCATGTTACACTTGCTTTCCTTTTTGAAACAGATCTTTACTGCAAGAAAAGAGGTCACATTCGACGCCCAGTTAGAAGTATCTATATAGTTTGAGCCTATGCTTCATTGTTTTTAATGAGAAAATTATTAATGAAGTTGATTTTAGAGCCCCAGAGGTGACCCACTATCGAGTATCGTTGTTTTATGGATCGATGCAGTTTGCTTTTGATGTTCATAGTCAAACGGGGTTCAGTAATTAACTTGTGCGTTGTTTATAATTATGATTATACAGTACTACTATCATAGCTTCCAGAATGATCAATGAAATTGGACACATATAATTTATATTCAGAAATTATGTGCTAACAGATAAGCAATTCATGACATTCAACAGAAAAGGGAACTCATAAAACGAAACATATTAATTTTATGACGTGTTATATTACTTGACTTTCTTCTGAAACGTTCTCTTATGACGTATGTAAACAAGGTGATGTATTAACTGTTACCAGGTGAACAGAGGTTCTTGGAGAAGACTTCGAGCTTTCTGTTCCAACTGTGTCGGCTACCTATTTACGACCGACAACTATTCAACTGACGTTCCAAGAAAGCCAGCCGGCACGAGTAAGTGCAGGAAATCAATTATTTCGTTAACTTTGTGCATACGATGAAGATTCGAATTACAGTGAGAACGGGATTCGTAGGAATGTAGGCCTACACATATTGGGCAGCCTTTCCCCAATGTCAAGCGCCTCAGTTTTCTGTTTCTCCTCATAGTAGATGCAGCGCTTCGTGGGAAAGCAACTATTTGCCCACCAGTTGGTCTACAATTAACTAGTGCTAATTGTACACAGATACAAGCTAGTGCCATTCGCATAGTTATAGTCAAGTGGAGCTCTTGACAATTTCAAGATCACGATAACGTCGGATGTCCAGCTAGTTACTGTAGGCCCACACTGCATGATGGTCTAATGTCAGCGTCGCCTCCTTAACTGACTCGACCGGAAACAGAAAGAGAAGTTTGAATCTTAAGGATTGGAACCGCATCCTCTCATATGATGACAGTCCAACAGTACACGAACACCACAAGAACAGAGCGCTTCCCTAAAAAAAACCAAATACAATGGACTTGTATAATCTGAGGCAATTCATCTATAATAGTGTGCTCTTATCACGTGAATTTAAATTTGCCATTGTTAAGATCTCTATACTCATCAATATAATAACTGATAATGCTATTTTCCATTCGGAGTAGGTAGCCTATTGTTTCTGACTGGTAAAATATCATTCTAAATCATTGGCCATTGCATTGGTTTTAGCATTGGCTTCACGAAAAGTTGCATTGACAAAGAGAACCGCTGTTCCTGAATAGAAGTTGGATTGATGAAAATAATCTTTACTTAAATAGACGTGGGGTCGATGAAATGATTCTTGCTGAAGTTGGAGCTGGGTTGATGAACAACACTCGCTATTTAAATAGAAGTCGGATTGATGGGAAATGACTAGGCATTTTTGAACACTGTTTCATGTGAATAATTTATACGCTAAAGCGCACCCTCAAACCAGCATATAGCCTACATCCATGGGACTTGTTTAATCTGAGTGATTGCAGGACTACACGGGTACACTCTATAGTGATTCGTGCTTGTAATACATTTCAGCTTCATTGTATGAGCTTTTTGGTTACAATCTTTCAAGTAACATGTATAATGATCAGTGATTGATCACTAATTTTAGGTGTTTTGCTCAACGAAATTCTTATGTGTTTCGTCTATTTCATGCAACTTACATGCCAGATTATCATTTTTTAAGGTGGGAAAGAGATCCGCTTGGAATTCCGGGATACTGCTCCCATCCGTTTCACCGCTTACGATGTGACTACGCTGAAGAATGAGATCCTGATATTCGGCAGAGGCAAAGAGGAGGAAGACCGTTTCATTAATATCTACAACCGAAGCAACTTGATTGAAGCAAAAGCAGTCATTCCATTGGAGAACATTTATGCAGTGCGCATAGCAGCTTGCAACGTTTCAAACTGCGTGTACGTACTCGCTGCGGAACCGGAATCCCTTTCAGTTATGCGCCTAACGAAAGATGACCACCAGTTTAACATCTCGCCATGGATCAGCAATCTGCCTCGGGCCTATTCCAGTTTGACCGTTTCCAATCGTGGAAACATCGTCCTGTCGCTGCAGATGTATCAGGCTCCTGCTGAAATACGCGTGTATAACGCGAGTGGATCCGTGCTTCATAGAGTCGTCTTGTCTACCAACGTCTACGGGTTCAGATACGTGGACAATGTAATGCAGAAAACGAACGGAAACATTGTGGTGCAGTCTCTCAACCTCCCAACTGGTCAGGATATGATGGAGCTCGACCCGACTGGGAGAATTGTGTACCAATACAACTCCTCAATCCCTTTGGATTTCATCGACGCGAGCTTCGTCGATGTCTATGATAGAACTTTCGTTTGCTATCAGAGCAGAATCGATGTTTTAGACCAGGAATTTCATCAGCTGGAAGTCGCTCTAGCCCGCCCGGACACGAGAGGCGAGGGTGGATACCACGACAAGTGGCGTTACAACAGCGAAGGGCATGAGGTGGTGCGTGTTTTAGCTGATGAGAACTTTCAGAATGGAGTTCTATCTATCTTCCATATAAGCGAGAAGTGAACCACTCGAGAGGACAGACTGTACCAATGATGGACATAGTTTGTATTACAAATGTACATATAGTTTCAACATCTCGTGGAATGGTCGTAACCCAGGCTAGCTGTTGTTAATTTTAGTCTAAAAGAACTGTATTGAAATACGAACTCTGGTTAGCCTACACTGAGAATTTTTTAATAATTCTGGAAACTAATAAAAAAGGAATTGTATTTTCTTTTGCGTCATGCGTTTTTTTATAAAGAAATTCTGCTTATAAAATGTGGTGATTATTGGTAGGCACATGATAGTGCACTATGCCAGAAGAAAGCTGCTCAATAGGCCTATATACTGGAACCTGAGGACTAGGCCTGGCGTTGCCTTACTGATTGTGCTCCATCATACCACGTCTATTCTTTGTCGACCTGTCTCTGACCTTGCAGCACGTCGAGCTCTTCGCTCTACGACTACGGGGGAGCTTTTGGTTCCTCGAGCTCCCACTTCTACAAGACAGCGCCGAGCCTTTTCTACTGTGGGTCCCGCTATCTGGAATGGCCTCCCACTAAACTTGCGACTTATGCCTAGACTAAATTCACCTGCTTTTTATAAGTCGCTCAAAACCTATTATTTTAGCTGTGGCTGGACTGGGAGCGCCTCTGAGTAGGTTTCTCGAAGAAGCGCTATATAAATTCACGAAATGAATGAATGAATGAATAGGATAGGCCTACTGACAGCTACTGTACAGAATATACTTTCAGCAGTCCATTAGTGGGACGCAGTGGTGTAGCGGTTAGTTTGGCGCCTTGTGACCAAAGTGTCGCTGGTTCGAATCTGCATTGTACCTCAAGTCATTGCGTATATGGCGAAGTTGGACAAGTTGCTCACCCACAATTGTCTGTGAGGAAACCAGTGGGAACCATCTCACTTATCTCATTCCCATGGGCAAAAAGCCAATGAACCTGCCTTCTGGCAGAGAACTCACACCATCAGTCCATTAGTGGCTCTGTATTCAATCCTGCCACATTGCATGACTTGTCGCGGTTTCTTCTAGTTAAAAACCATACATGTACAATGTATGACCGATGCACATTGCACATGTACATATTAGCATCTTTTCGTCAGGTTTTCTCCCAATAGGCAGCTGTTCGAATGTCCAACGTCGCCATTCATTCCACTGCACTGCTATGCCTTCCACTTGCGTTTCTCATACGCATATCCTCCATCTTCCAGTTTAGCATCATCTATCTTGGTCTTCCTCTCTTCACACAAACTGTTTTATTATGTTGGTAGAAGTAGCCTATTCATGCGTTTTGTAGCATACATGCAAGCATCCATATTATCTACATCCAATCATGTGCAACATCATTAAATACATTAACAAATATTGAAGCTCTCTATTTAATAGTAGGCTACAAATAGAGGCATAGTACTAGGCCTATTATAATGAGTTACTTTACACGGTTTAGATGTGGCCTACTGTAACAGAGCCTATATGCAATTACTCGTACCTCCGAATACTTAACGTAGTCGTAATAAAAACGGCGTGAAGTAGGTTATAAAATATCTGCGATGCAACTTGATTCATTCGGAACTAAATCACATGCTATAGACCTGCTTCGACGTGCTATTTTGTTCGTAGGCCGTAGGCCGTGATATCCAGGCCGCATGACTTTGAACTGCCTATAAAAGTTGACTAAAACAGTCTACATCGCTCGAGTAGGCCTAACCTTCTCTTTCGAAATGCTCGCAGTGTTTGCTTTATGAACCAGTAAAAAAGAACTTTCCCTGCAGCCTAGAATAATTCTGCATAGACTTATCAGGAATTTTGAACGAACAGTTTTTTTTTATTTTAATGTATATTTGAAGGAAATTGCGAGTTTTCGTATACAAACGGAACTTACACGGGCAAAGTACACAATTGATGGGTTCACCTTCGGGCCATCTAATAGGCTAAGTATTGAAAACAGATATGACGCCGCAGACCGAAATGAGCATTGAGGTGATTTTCCAAGATATTGAGTTTGATACATCATCTCAAAGGCCTTGTCTCAGGCATAATATGACACAAAAATTATTGCTCTAGCTTAATTCTAACCGAAGATTATAAGGAAATAAGTGATTTAATTAAATAATTAATTAAATTAATTCAATTAATTCAATTAATTAAAAAAATAATATGCATATAAAGAGCATTAAAATGGCTTAGCAACTTGTCTTTAAAAAAGTGAAAAAAATTCCAAGAAAATTAATTTTTTGGGGTTTTTTTAATAAAAAATTACAAACATACTATTTCCCTAATATCTCTGTTGTGTAATCTCCGACATATAAGCTTAATGCTCATTTCGGTCCGCGGCGCCACACATTTGTTCGTGATAATCGCCTGTTTAGTTGATAATTGATCATAAAAAATAGTTTAACTCAAATTAATGTTTTCCATTTGATATCGCGACTTGAAAATAAAAATATGTGTTGGGGTATGTCAGACCCCACCTCACCTCTGGCGTAACAATGCGTCGCCTCACCTCCAACGGGTTAAATTAATTTGCTTTGATAAAGTACATTAGCCTATATTCTAGGCATTATAACCATCACAGTAGCATTCGAAACTTCAGATTAGCTATGCTCTAACTCTGATGCAGTGAGCATAAAACTTCAAGATTGAAATGTGTTAGCTACAACGATTAAACCAGAGGCAGCCCTCTCAAGTCTCAACGCCTTTCTAGCGACAGACCATGGCAGTGGCAATATTTCTCGACAAGAGGCAGGTCAGGGCGTCGAAAGCGCTGGAGCAATAGATCTATAGGGTGGGGGTGTGGTCTGTATGGGCGAGGGCTCGTACATGTACTGTATCTCCAGAAAAGTTATGCCGAACTAAAATTAATGTCAAATTTTGCAATTTCGCACGAGAATAAAGTCTAGATTTTGATTGTTATTAATATAAAAATGGCTTTCGCTGAATGAAAACCTGATATTAACCTGCTTGCTATAGCCTATAATTAGCACAGTAATTTTATTTCAATTTTTTTTACGCAGTGGAAAAAGACAAATCTCAGCTTTTATTCTCAGATTGTGCAATCTTTACACAACGCATTCCGGATCACATAAGTAGGCCTATCGAAGAAATACACTGCTGGCTTAACTTTTGACAGCCAGGTTAAAAGCATAGCCTACCGTAAGACAATACTGATTGTTTCAAGCAAATGATCCAGAGCAATGATAGACGAACAAAAACATAGATCAGCTAGATCACATAACTTCAGGACGTTTTGCATTCTGTTGCATTGTATCTGTAACTTTATAAAACGCCTCTCACAGTGCACTCCAATCAGAGGCGCTCCCAGTGCGAAAGACCCAGAATTTCAAGTGATTTGTTCACAGTCAGCATTGGGCAACCAAGTACCTGTGGTCCGCTGTATAAGGAGCAACTACAGGAACACTTGTAACAGGACAAATGCATAACATGAAGTTGCAAATTCCTGTCATAAATTACGGACCGGTCTATTTCTTTGATTGTGACAATGACTAACTAGAGCACTGAGAATCTTGTAGTTACACCATCTTCACCTTTCTCGCATGTTCTGACCTTTGGTCAACGGTGTCTTTGTCCTGGGCACGACGTTAAACTGCATCTATCCTCCGCCACAGGGAACCAACAACGTCCCTGTGCCGGTCCTAAGCCCGGACAAAGGAGGAAGGTTTGCCAGATGGGTGGAGATACACTGGCAGGAAAAGACCAAGACGATTGAAATCCGCAAAAACCACGACACAAGTGACATAGCGACCCAGATGCTTCAAGTTGTCATGATGTGAAGCATACATGCACAGGTCGGTCAGGACAGACCGGTGGAGAGAGTTGGAGGAGAGAGCGTGGGACACATACGGGCATTGTCCCAGGTTGTCCTTCATGCCTCTCTCCCAATATTCTCTTCAATCAGGCAAGGTGGTCTAGCTGCTCCAAGATGTTAATGGTATGGAGCAGACCTGCTGACCGGACCGGTTGAGGCTGGGCAGCATGACGCGAGACAGACTCAGACAGAGATTGGCGTCGGACTCTTACGGGCATTGAGCCCAATGATATTGATGATGATGATGATGATGATGATGATGATGATGATGATGATGATGATGATGATGATGATGATGATGATGATGATGATGATGATGATGATGATGATGATGATGATGATGATGATGATGATGATGATGATGATGATGATGATGATGATGATGATGATGATGATGATGATGATGATGATGATGATGATGATGATGATGATGATGATGATGATGATGATGATGATGATGATGATGATGATGATGATGATGATGATGATGATGATGATGATGATGATGATGATGATGATGATGATGATGATGATGATGATGATGATGATGATGATGATGATGATGATGATGATGATGATGATGATGATGATGATGATGATGATGATGATGATGATGATGATGATGATGATGATGATGATTGATGCATTGTAACTTGCTTGTATTAAACCTCAGGTTGCAGGACTCCCATTTTACAGCAGCGTGTTTGTGAAATAATCAAATGCTGTCAATAAACTGCTGAGCATCTAATATTATTATACACGTAGACCTGCAAGTCCTGCATAGACCCACACACACACACTTCTCCCCTTTCGAGGATCTTGAGCACTAAGTTGAAACCCATGGGGCAGAGTTGATTTTCTTTTGTGGTCGATCAATTTGTGCAGCGAAATCAGGTGGAGTCACCAATTCAAACTAAAATCAATCACACAGTCAACTGATATATCAATCAGTCAATAGGACAATCAATCTGTTGTGGGTCCACAAATCCACCAATCGATCCACCAAATCTAACCTAATCAAAATTAATAGTTTAATACTGATTTTCATTAGGCCTATGAATCAATCGATAAAACCAGACAATTGCAACCATAGGCGCTACTCTACCGGTCTTTTGATAGAATGATTAGGCTTAAATTAGTCTCCAGTCGTCCAACAGATTGGCAGAAGACTATGCTATGTAACCGGGCGACTCAAGAAATAGCCGTAATAATATTACGTCATTCCAACTAATGACTGACGGACGGACGGCTGACTAGCGGTTTGGTGACTCCACCGCATTTCGCTGCACACTGTCTCCTAAACTTCGTCACAAAGCTACGAAAATGATGTAATAATTATTCTTAACTTTTGTATGGGAATTCATGTAATGAATGGGATCAACGTGTATGTGAATGTGTGCTTGTGTGTGTGAGTGTGCTTGTGTGTGTGTTTGAATCGCTTACTGGTGACTCGAGTCTTTTTTTATCTATTTGCTTACTGATTAAATTTAATTTAGGCTACATCGCAGAGAGCGACTCTGATTAGTGCCCTTTAAGTGGTGGTCTACTAAGTTTCTAATCAACAGATTCAACACTGTACATGTAGATAGAATCAGTCAGTCAATCAGTCAGTCAGTGAGTCAGTCAGGTACTCAAGAAACTGCTTGATCCAACAGCAGATATTGTCATATTGACCTATCCCCATCCACCACACCTAATTGAGATTTAATATTATGCATATAATCTTTATGTTTTGAAATCTACTGAAACTTGCTCTTGACCTGCAATGCGTGTTGTTGAATGAGAAATTAATTAAGATTTCGCCAGATGACTAAAAAGTCATCAACTTTTTGGGCGGATACGGAAAAAATCCAGACCCAAGGCCAAGAAAACTGTTTTCTATGAATATTAGGCTATGTCTAACATTGTCTATTTTGGACCACTTAAGTATTATTAGCTCATTAGACTGTACAGTAACTGTTACACTGCTCTAGGCGCTCCTACCAAGCTGGGACCGTAAGACACATTCAGGATATCTTGTGTGATCGTGCTTTTAATTTATTCGTGTCCTGCTGTTTTTGATTAGTCACAAAATAAATGATTTGATTTGAGTGGTCCAAGACCTACTTCTTCAATGACATATTCAGTCTACATGTACAAGTAGTTCGTCTGAACTACTGCGAGTTGATCGACTCATAAATAAATCAACAAAACTCATCTTTGTCGTTATCTAGTTTTGTTTCCGTCACATCTCTCAACTCCTCTTCACGAATTCCTACTCTGACTCACCCCATGATCCAACACCTTAAAATCATTCTCAGCTTGAAAACATCCGCCTTAAAAGCCCATCTTCCTTCTCTCTGTGATCTTCAAACAACTGGACTTTGACCTCAATTTGAAATCGTCAAACAATCCCTCTGACTCGACACAGCGCTCGTGAATAAGCTGGTGCCCTGCTCTTGGCTTTCGAGTGGCGTCTTAAAATATGTTTGAATTAACGATTATACGTGCATATGCATGGTATGCTGGCCTACTATGGATTATCATGTAGCCTACAACATCCGTGAGGTTGACCTGTCATCTCTACAGCTTATCAAGCTGCGTGGGCAAAGGCTGCCGTAGAACACAAGCCCAGCAGGCCTACAGTAACTGTACACAGGTATGAACCTGCATTATTAATAATTAACTCCCTCCTTCAATCCTCACCTGTAAGCTACAGTTACTTCGTCTTCGTCGATGACAAATAATCTCGAGAGCCCCCGACGTAGGCCTGGTCGGCCGCGCGAGAGCAAGAGAGCTCCCCTCTAATCAGCGCGGTCTCGATCGGTCGCTTGCCCTTTGGACCTAAGCCGTTCAAACTAACGATCAGTCTTGAGATGTAACGGACAGAAAGGCATCGCGATTTCTTCGTTTCTTCGTGTTTCAATACAAGATTTTATTTTAGAAAAGTGCTTTTATTGTTTAAAGCAGCATTGCTGCTTGGAAATGTTGTTACGTGGTATTCTCCCTCAGACCTTTTTGGTCTTCGTCGCAGCGTTCGTTTTGAGAACAGTCGAAAGTAAGTAACCTGACTCCTTTGCTTGTTAGTGGCTTCAATGCGCGCGACAGGTAGCATTGATTGGACACACACCTGGCTGACAAAGTAGATAAAAGAGAGCAGGTATAAAGACATCGCCTGTTGTCTTAAGGGGCGTCCGCCAACTGTGCCAGACATTGTGGTCAAAGACTTAATCCCTGGACAAAGAATATCAGAATAATCTCATACTGGAAACAAGGAAACGTGTTGCATGCTGCATGACGATGATTAAAGCGGTCTCCAGTGTATATAAAAGGTTTAAGCCGCTTAACCAAAAGTTAATTTAGCATTCGAGCATCTTTGACTTGCTTACTTACTTACTTACTTATTCATGATAGGCCTATCATTTATTCTAATAAAGTTTCACCAAATAATGACTTTCCAAATAGGGGTCTTTATGTATTGGTTCACTCATGATCTTTTACCTACAATGTACCCCTTAACTTTACATGGTATTTCCAACAAGGATCTGACATACACTGCTACTCTACTAGGAACTCCTCTCACTATCGTACCATATCTGCTCGATTAAACTCAAGAAGATTCCATATTAGATACTTAAATACACTGGGCCTGGTGTATGAAACTCAGTTCCTAATCATATTCAGCAGGCAGTTAGTTTATTAAGGGCTAAAACACTGCTACGCGACTACTTGATTAATGATTGCGAAGATATTAAATATCTTAACTAGTATATTGTATTATTGCAAATACTTATAAGCCTACTTAACTAATAAACACAAAACAAACAAAAAATAAACAAAAAAGCAGTGCCTATACAAGTTAAATTTTAGGTGTCCGACGCCACTCTCTGAGTCTGTCATGTAAAATAATTAAATATTGTCTTTCACCGTAGGTCAGTTGGTAGAGGTTCATCCTCCGAACATCGGTGTTCAAATTAATGACCAGAACGTCGTCCTCAGCTGTAACGTGACCGGTCTGCAACCCAGCACCTACATCATGTGGACCTATTTTCCACCATGGGTGACGACTGGATTTGACATCTACTCAACCGTCGATGGCATCAACAGAGACACAGCCAACTTCACCATTCGCCATTCGACGGTGGGGACTGACACACAATCTGTTGAGCTCGTAATCAACACGGTCAAACGGGAACTGGCCACTCAGTACCTGTGCAGTCTCTCGCCCATTCTTGGCTTTTCAAAGACCGCTCATGTCGTCGCATTAGGTAAGATCTTGATACGCCTCATTATTTTAACACTTCACTTCAGTTTTGGCAAGACAGTGTGGGTTTCGTAACACGAGACAACTGCAAAGTAAGATTACACAGTCATGTAGGTCTTAGTAAGCTGAGGTCAAGCGAAACTGGTTAATGTAAAGTCTAAATAAAGTGGTAGGCCTACATGCATGTAAACCTAGATAAGTTATCTCAAACGCGCTTTTATGTGACGACATCTTTTGAATGCCAGGTAAGTTGGCGACAATTGGCACCAGCGGCACATTACGGAGGTCTATAGCAGCGTTTAGTAGCCCTACTTGCTATGGAGGACAATTAGGCTATAGTTTAATCGGAGGAAGGTCGAGCGATCGTCCGAGAGCAGTATCTTTCGCGCAGTAAAACGAATCAGACAGTGTGAGTCTGTTCACTTTTACTATGTCACATCCAATACGTGCTATAAATTATAATGCACTTGGGCAAGGCCGTAGCCAGGATTTGATTTGGGGAGTCAGGGGGTGTTGGGGTGTTTTCCCGACTTGTTCTTTTGGAGAAATTTCAAACGACCATTTTTCGTCATCGCATGCATTTCTGCCCTTTTTCTGGCTCGTAGGCTAATACGTTCACGGCGCTGAAAAAAGACCATTTTCCACGATTTTCGACTAAAATAGGCCTATAATTCTGCTCGAAGTTACATTACACACTGAAGTTCTTACAGCATGTGCTAGTAAATGAATAATTTCATGTTTACATTATTTCATTTGGGGGGTGGGTGTGTTCAAACACCCAAAACACTCCCTACCTACGGCCTTGCACTTGGGTGCTCCTCTTGCTACAGTTTTGTAACAAGTGTTGATCATCCTGGTTTAGTATCTTAATCTGTTCGTTCATTCATTTATCTACAGACCCGATCGAATGTCCGGGTGAAATCATTGAATACCACGAGGGAAACGAAGCGAACCTTTCTTGCAGTGTTAACTTCTATGATTCAACGCAGACGTATGTTCCGAATATCATGTGGTACAAGGACGGACAACCAGTTCCTGGAGTCGATGTAACCGTGGAATCCAATAACAGAAGAATGTAGGTTCAGCAGCTGCTGATTGGTGATGGATATTTTCTGTCGTCAGCTCATTCGTAGTCAGGATATCGTAGAAAACTCAAAGAGAAAGGATCTAAAAGGATCCCGTTAAGAAACGTTCCGAGATAGCTAGTCTGGTCTAAATAAGTCTCTACTAGCTCAATCCAGTATGGCGCTGCTTGCTTGGCTTTGCTCCTGTTTAGGCCTACATTTTTTCTGCTCTTAGCCTCTCTAGCCCTACTCCGAGTACTAGCCACTTCCGCTTCTTCGTTTGGCTGAACATAGTATCCTGACGGTTCCTTTTGCTCGTAGGCTACTTCCACTTTGCAGAGCCGTGCCTTCTCGGTGGTAGGACCCTCAACCTGGAATGGGCTCTCTTGATGCTCCTATCTATTTCTAACAGTCCTTTCCAAGCATTCCTGCCTCGTCTTAAGATGTTGTCTTTGGTCGCGCTGAGGTTGGGAGCTGATCCGAGTATAGTCCCCTTAAAGATGCGCTATACAAAATTCACTTAATGAATAAGCCTGAGAATGAATGAATGTGTGATGAATGAATGGTCTAACTTGTCTAGTCGAATCTCGATCATTAATCCAGTCTCATGCCTGATCGTCCCCAATTAAAATACTTGTCATGCATCACATTTGGAGATTGTTGCTTGTGTCACGTGTGACTTCTGTAGCGCCCTGCTATTGACTGGTATTTAGTGCAAGATTGACAAAGAACGTGACGTCAGATGATGACGATCAAGAGTTCGTCTGCAAGGTTGACTTCCTCAATTCCGATCCAGACTACACGGACAACTGCTCCACCATTTTCTACGTCAAACGTAAGCATCATGATAAAACTAATATTCTCTTACGTGGGGCTGTTTTGTGGTAGGTCCATCATTATCAAGGATTCTCTTCTATTCCAGGACAGGTTATTCGCGAAAAAATGCGCACGTATATTTCAATCTCAATTATAGATGTCGCCCCACTTCAAATTCCGTTTCTATTGGGGGGGGGGGGTGACTTTGATAGGGTTGATGCAGCAGCTAATCCAAAGATAATTGTTTGGAATCTCCAAATGCATTTTTTTTATTTTGGAAGCGTAATAATAATTCCTCAGTATGTCTTCAGGAATGTAATTAATTTATTTGCTTTTCTTATGCAAACAAGGTGTGAGATTTCCCAACCCCAATGACCATTCAAAAACTATAGGGATACAATTCAATGCATTGAATTACCAGTTTTGTGTATAAACGGTTTTTGGTCTAATATATTGCTGACCTGTTTATTGTGCTGTTATTGACTGGTATCGTTACGTTGTGAGGACTGTCTTTGTGCTGCGCTGATGGTTTGCATCGCGAGCACGATTTGTAATTGTGGTGTTAGCTTGCGCTGTGTTGTGTATAATTATTGCCAAAAATGATAACATAACATGAACATAACATGTTTTTTTGGTCACAAACATAATATGAAGGTTGTAGGATAATTACATCAAATCTTTTTTTTATAGATTTGTCGGTTTACCCAAATTACCCAGTAGGCCTATACCCAAAAGGGGCCAACTGTCCCACAAGCCAGGGGCACCTGAGACAATCCATAGTTGATTTCAAAATGCATCATGACCAACTATGTTATGTGAAAAATTGGGGGATAAATTCTCAACTAACATAATTTTTATTATGAACAAAACGAAATAATAAGAGACTTTTAAAAGATGCAAGTTATGAAAAAGACAGACGTAGCTTACAAACATTCAAAAGCACACTTGATGATTAGATAGAAGAAGTCCATACATGTGTATTGCGTATGCTATTATTGTTGAGAAAGGGTGTGTTGGATTTCTCGTTGAATTAGTGCGCACAGTTCTCGCTTGAACTTTAAACAGTTGGAACGATGGTACTGAACGAATAGGCCTATAAGAAGTGAGACTGTTTGGATAAACACCTAACTCGTAGAACAATTTCTGGTTAGGACAAAAGCTTCTTTTGTGCAACTTAAATTAAATTTTATTTTAGTTCATTTAAAAGAATTAGACATCACCGTTGACGGTACTTTTGAATCATTGTTTCCGTATTATGTTGTGTCAAAATCACTTTCAAAGAAAGAGCCATAGACCTGCATTTGAGTTTGGTTAATTATTAAAGCTATTAATTAGTCTTGTTCTGAGGTAGATAAGAACACAATTGGCCCATCAGGAATCGAGGATGGTTTTGATTAGATTAAACATGCGCATGCGCAGTGACGCTCTACCTCCTCTTCCTCTTCCTCCTCCTCCTCTTTGTCCTTGTCCTTCTTCTCCTTTTCTCCTCCGTGTGCAGATGATTTTGGCGGTAGGTCCATAGCCATACTCTCTACCAATGCTGTACTACAGATTAGAACATGGTCCAGCCAGCTCGTCGACATGACTTGGGGCTCAAGTTGCTCGCCAGACGAAATTACCTAACGTTGACTTCAAGTGCCCTGCCACATTGCTCTAAACCATATACATAAAACCGTCTTATTATAATATGTATTGTATAGGCCTACATATATACAAACATATATATAATGCTTATGTTTATCAATGTTGTAGCATAATATACTTGGTAGTCTATGATTATACGAAGCATCAGTTCTCGCTTAATATGCAAGTTATATATACCAAAGACCTATATATTCCATAAATATACTATATTCTATATATAACTTTATTATAATTATATATATATAAAAATTATATCATGTACATGTATATGCTTAATTCTTGGTAACAAACTGATATAATACTCAGACATGAGTAGAAACTTTGATAAGCGAGTCTCTCACCTGAGCCTTTGAGTACTGCAAAACTAATTAGCATAACAAATGCAATCGTTTCATCGTAATATTGAAACCTCGCCAACAAAATGTCTGTCGCGCAATCACGTATTGTAATTAAGCCACCTCTTCAGAGTGGGGCACTTCATCATTTTTTGACGCATTGATGAGTCTTTGCATATTTAATAGATGCAACACAACAGCGTGACAATTGACAATAAGTAGAACAGGTAGAGCTGCCTAATACAGATACAATGTATAATATACACTGCTTGAAAAATCGCAGGTGCTAGATTTAAGGAAATACAATTTCAGAGTTCGACGATGTGCTGGTGAAATTTCCAGTCGCACACGCGCATTTGCAAAAATAATATTTTGCTATAATTATAGCCTGCTTCCATCCTCGAACAACAGTTTTATGAAGAGTCGTTCGGACAGTCTTCCACTTGTATAGGAGTTATTAATTTTATCTCGTTACTACGTATGCTTATTGGAGGTTGCATCGGTGTGGCATGATGACTGTTGTATGTTTGAGTGCTTGGCCAGTGACGCGAACTGTATACATAGCCTACTTGGTAGTCTATGATTGTATCTAGGGACGTAGACTTGCGAGCTTTGGAATGAGGGCATTATAGCAAAAGACAGTTGCATTGTATTGTATTGTATTGTACAGTGTTCCAAACAGTTCATAGGGCTCCACAAAATAGTTAGAAGACTAAATAAAGCATGCCAAAGGAAAATAATAAGTTGAATGACTGAAAACGTCACTGAAGTTTAGGTAGACTTGTTCAACTATAGTTATAGACCTAAACGTGTTTTATTACATTTGAAGTGGAGGTCATGAAGTCTTTTCGAACAAAGTCTTTTTGACCTGTAGACGATTGGGAAATGGGATCCACTTATGTATTATGCAGATGGACTAACAAATTGAGTTATTGCATCCTTAGAATGCAACCACCGAGTTGTCTGTGCTGGACCATGCTACGCCACCATGTGCAATCGTAGTTCAGTGAAAAAATCTATCTACTTTACCACGGTCAATTGGGAATCTGTCCTTGCCTGGAATGCAGTGCAACACGGCAGTTCAGTTGACCCCACCAGGATCAGTCAGAAAGTAGCACGATGAATAATAGCCTAGAAGTTACCATTATGATACTTGCAGACGTTTGCTAATGATAGGCCTATGACTTGTTCCTTACAGTCGCTAATTTATGTTACCTCTCCTGATCAATATTATTAAAGACCCAACAATCAATAATAGTGACTGTGACGATCACAATCAGAAAGTTCATTGAACCGACTTCAATTTGATTGACAGCTTCTCCTATCGATGAATTTAATTTGACTGCCCCATCCAAACACTAAATTTGATTGACAGATGCTCGAATTAATGAACTGATTTTATTATTGGCAGATAATGTTAGCGAGATCACTTTCTACCCGTTCTCCAGCGCTGAAAATCCAGCCGACGTTGCAGTTGGAGAGACGATTAACTGCACGGCAAATGGAAGACCAGAGCCGACGATCGAATGGTAAGAGAGAAATTGGTTCATGATATCTTAAACTTGTACATCAAATTACATCAGGAAAATGAAACTCCATTTGACTATGAAACCCATCTCACGAGGAAGTATGATTTGTTTTGTTCATGGACAACGGTAGCTATGTCGTAGTAGGTCTGCTCGTTTTTAGACAGCATCAATACTGGTTCAAGCCAGAAAGGGTGTCCAGACAATTCGGAGCGGATCGACATCATTTTTGGCTTAAATAGAAGTTGGAATCAACAACATAATATTATTGTGTCTTGAATAGAGGCTGGATTAACAAGGGTATTAGAGGTTTCTAAAATGTAAATTTCTATTTAACTTGTACATCATTATTTATTAGCATCAACCTGGCTTGAAAAATGCAAGGCAAGGAATTGAAAATGCAATTTTTATCATTGAGACTAATTTTCTAAGTGTAAATTTCTCAGTTTCGATTAGTGTATCATTAGTATTATTAGTGCCTTAAAGCGTAGAATTGTGTTAAAGCCAAAGTAATGGCTAAAAGATGGGTGGCTGTTTTCCAGAGGCCAAATGTCCATATGTGCTGTCACCCATGTGTTGGGTCACTACTAACTAATTGTGCTTAACAAGCGTGCAATAGTGAATGGTATAAAACCAGTTCAATGGTTGCTTGTCATAGGTTCGATGCTGATTGGAATTCGCTGTCGCAGTTGAGCGAACTGACTGTGAATGAAAATATGCAATCTAGGCCGCAGCCGATCACTCTCTACTGCAGAGCTAGAAATACGCTCGACAACGGTTTGACATATGCAGAGGTGGATGGCAACTACACCATCAACGGTTAGACCCCTTGACAGTACCATAGGCGTACGAGGCGGGGTCCACAGGGGGCAAATGCCCCTCCAACTTTCGGGCAAGTCTTGTTTTTCGGGAAAACACAGCCCCGAACGACAAAAAAGGTCGTCAACTTTTTAGCCGGATATATTTTTCGGGAAGAAGTTCAATCTTTGCTCTCCTTTCCACTGCTGAAATCTCCCGTACGCCTATGGACAGTACCCTAACTTATCAAAGAGGATCTGATTCACACTCACTTGCATTATAATAGACCCTATTACATGTCCTTCGAAGTTCATGGTTCATATATTTATGTATACGTGCAATGAGCACACAGATTCAAATGCTGTCTGGACAAGAAAACTCTTTTTATACAATGTAGGCCTAATGCATAATAAACATCCTGTTAACAAGGAGCCAGTTAAATATGGAATTGCAGTTACGAGTTATGAAGAGCTGCATGCGTCAAATGGTTAGACAATTAAAATAATCAGACATGGTAACACACACACGCACACACCAACACACAAACGCACACCAACACACAAACGCACACCAACACACAAACGCACACCAACACAAGAAGAGGCTTAGTCAGTGCGAGGTGATTGCATATTCGGATAAATTCTGTCAAATGGATGCTTCCCAACCATTGGAATTAATTATTATACAACATAGTATCCAAATCTTTAATTAGTTATGGCCAGGACCTACGACTCTTGGTGACATTTCTGGTCTAAGCAATTCGACAGATAACGGTAACTGACTCACATAGATACGCTAATAAGATCGACCAGTAACCAACGAATGTAGACTATGTGTGTTATTGTTTCAGTGGTCGAGGCAAACATCATTGTGCAGTCGAGTGGAGTGGGTAAGCATTAGCGACAAGATTACTCAGGCTATAATATTATATTTCATACTTAGGCCTACTTAGGCTGACAGTCTAAAAAGCAAGAAGGAGCTATCGTTGAGCAATTAGCGAATAATTATTATTATGTTGTGAACTTTGTGAAGTATTGGAAGTAGACTCCATCCTTCTGGCTGGAAGGAAGCGTTCCAATCTGTAGATCTAAAGTAAGTAACTAAATAAATAAGTAGGCCTAAGTAGGCCTAAGTAAGTATGTATGCACATGTAAGTATAGGCTAATATGACCAGCTGCGAAACAGAACTCTGGTGAACATATAAAATTCACATGAGACATAAAAAACTAACTTTACAATAGACAAAGTATAATTGGAAAATAAAATTGTTCGTTCTTTAGTCAGTTAAATAAAGGAAGAACTATTTGTTTAGGGTGTCTGGACAGTAGCCCTATATAAACATCCATTGTCGTTTCTATTCTTTATCTGTCGCTCAGTCTCTCTCACTGCCTCTGTCTGTCTGGCTTTCTATGTCTGTCTACCCCTCTCATTCACCTTCTTCACCCTCTTCAAATACTTTTCTCACACAAGGAGTGTCCTTGCTTGTACGAGTAGGCCTACATTAGACTCCTAGGTTAACGATCCTTTCAAAAGCTCTTCCTTGACAGGTTGTCTAATTTCCTTCATAGGTTTGACTAATCAAGACTTACATGTAACTTATTTGTAAGTACAGTACACTTCGCAATAAATTATAATCATAACATACTGACGATTCCGTTGTTGTGAACTTCAGAAGCGTGGGTGATCGCGGTGGCCGTCATTGTTCCAATTGTGATCATTGCAGCCATTGCAATCGCTGTCTTCTTCATCATTCGACATCGTAAGTAGCCCATAGGGCCGACTTCATCTGAGGATACTTCCACAGCCGCAAATTAGCTTGCCTAAGGTCGACCTCCTGAACTCAGGAATGCCTTGATCATTGCAACTGCCCTAGTCTCATTCACAATTTAATTATTCATGTTTATTGTAATTGAAAATTAAAATAGTTCGTTCAGAACGCGAAGCAAATCATGGTCGCTGTCTGCACTGGTCTATAATTATGATGTTTAATATCAACGAGGACTGAAATGAGTTCGTAAAGAATACAGACGAAACTAGAAGAATCAGTAGTAGGAGTCCACTGATGAATGATGATCTCGTTGAGGTGGCGCGTGCGAGGCTTGGCTGCTTTCTTAATTGGTGTGAATGACAACACCTTGGAAAGAAGAGTAGGAGATCACCATGAACAATGGGATCGATTCCCGTTACCATCCCAGAAGTCAACACAGCCTTTTAATTAGGTCTCTATCTGGCATTTCCAGACAGTCGAATCTACTCCTGCAATCTTCAGTGCTATAAAGTTGCATAACGGTTTGGGTGGCATCGCTGTCTAAGTGGAAACGGTCAAAGTGTTTAAAAAAAGAAGCGAGAAAAATTAGGCTATTAAGTGTTCAAGGTTAATTGGCAGTGGCCCTAACACAGTCCTGACACAGTCTTCTGAACCACTTAAAACCCTTGTTAGGTCATGCTTACGCTAGGTTTGTTAATATTAACTTGTCAGTCCGAATTAGTAATACACACGAATAGACCTACAATTATATGTTGTTGTTGTTGTTGTTGTTGTTGTTGCTGTTGCTCTTACATTTTCGTTGCCCATCTCCAGGCAAGAAGAAGAAGGCAAAGGCGAAGACGACGAACGGTTCAGCTGCCACCCGTCCTGCCACGACCACAACGACGAGCAGCGTCTACACGGCCGTTCCCGTGGCGGACTACAGCGCCGTCAACCGGCCTCCACCTACTTCTGCTCCAAGAACCACTGGATCCATCACGAGCAACCGTGGACCACCAGGACCGGACAACCACAACGGAACAGGATACGGCCAGAACGCTGGATTCGGAGACCTTGGAGTGCAGACGTACGGTGGATCAAACCAGGCCGTAAATAATGCCATCCCGCTGACTCGATCTGCACACGGATCCAACCAGGCCCTCGGTGGAGTCGGAATTTCGATGAATCCAAACCCTGGGTACCCTGTCCGCGGTAACCCGGCCCTGAATACGAGCGTCACCACCAACCCGAGGCCCAGCTACCCCTACAGCGGATCCAACTCGGCTCTGAACGCCAGCCTTTCGCTGGGCCCCAATGCTGCCCCTAACGCGAGCTACGGCCGCCAGCCATCCATAGCCAGCTCATCAGGAAGGTCCCATGCCTCCAGCTACAATGCTGCCATTCCTCCGATGGAGATGAACCACCGCGGCTACACTCCCAACGACCTTTCCAGCATGCACGGGTCGGAAGTCTAACACCACGTGACCGCGCATGCGCCGCTGTTCGGGAGTTAACGGACCACGTGACGTAAGTTGATGACGCACGATGACGTTTGAAGTATCTTTCGTTCAAGACTAAGAAAGAATATGAATGACTATCTATCGATAGTCCGTGTGGTCTTGACCCTATGCTGTAAGATACCGCTTTGAAATTATTCATGACGTTTACATACGACGTGAGCATTGTGACAAAATGGAGTCAATAACAAAGTCACGTGATGTGCGGTTGACATTTTTTTCAAACCACAGTTTTCGAACATTTGTTGTTCTATGAGACTTTTAGGAAGCAACTCGAATTATAAGACAAATTCTCTAAGATTGATGACATGGCTCGATAGTCAAAAATTAATAGTTTCACAATTTTGATGATAATTAATTAACCAAAGATAAAAAA
Organism: Lumbricus rubellus; assembly: GCA_945859605.1. Classification (NCBI taxonomy): domain Eukaryota; kingdom Metazoa; phylum Annelida; class Clitellata; order Crassiclitellata; family Lumbricidae; genus Lumbricus; species Lumbricus rubellus. The sequence continues at coordinate 3,060,928 of OX243819.1, forward strand.
ATTGCTGTTTCTTTGGCACTTTAAAGTTAGTGCCCTTATGTTAGGCCTTAGGTTACATAACTTAACGAACGATTATCACACAAACTCAAGAATTGTGTTAACGTAGGCTATGTTACAGCATTTTTACATGAAAGTGGACATTTTTAATATTTAGCCAAGATATCATTTGACAGTTTCAGAGTCATATCGAGTGTGTGTTGAGTATCGTGACCGTTATTTTTTAATTTTGTTGCGATCCTGTTCCAACCAATCTTCCTGAAAATAACAACAATAACAGGACGATAATTAAGTTTGTGCAATTTTAAATGTAGTTAAGTAGAAGTGCAGATGTTTGGCAGCTATGAATATAATTAATGTCGTGTAAGACTTTATTTCTGTGCCAATAGTTATGAAATAATTGATTACGACAAGACATTGATTTAATTTCATCGTCTTTACATTTTCTACATTTTATTGATGATCATGTTTCATAAAATGTTCTTAATCTGTATTGTTTCTGTGTCCGTATCTCTGACGAGGGCTGGCAATCTGGGGAAACAAATGGGTTAAATCACCTTTGCTTTAACAGTACTCCCCAAATTTTTAAAGAAACTCTTAGATATTTTTCATTCAAATTCCGGTAATTGACCATAATTGTTTTGAAATTTTATTGAATCCAAGCAATAGGCCTATAATGTGACATCGAGAAGCATGTAGCCTATATTAGGCCTAGAACAAGAAAAGAGAACAAAGAACTACAAAATTAATGGTTCGCGGACGTTTCGTCCCAGGACGATTCGTCCACGGACGATTCGTCTAGCGAGGGTTGAGTAAAAATAGATTGATGAAAAGAATTCTTGTAACGTGAAAGCGGGATTAATGAAAATATGTTTTCCTGAAATGGAAGTGGGATTGATTGAAAAATTTCATAGCTTAAAAAGAAGTTTTTGGTGAAAATATTTAGTTTTTAGCGGAAATTGGATGAAAAAACGTAGTTTTTGCTTAAATACAGGGTGGCCCAAAAGTTTTTGTTCAACTTTGAAGGCCTATAACTTAGGCAGTTTAGCAAGTAAGTGTATGATTAATACATCAAATTAAAGGTCGTTATATCAGCTATAAGTCCGACAAATTTCATTACGGTAGCTTGCACTACGCGCCATATAATTGTTGTGTACCGCACCTACCTTGTTTTCTGACGTAAACAATAGTTTAATCTTGGCGCCGTTAACAGAAGATGTCAGGACTTTGATTCGAATTTTAAGAATTGAAAAACATTTAAACGCATATCAAATGATGAATGAATTTCCTGCTAGAAACTGGAGTAAAATCAATCTCAACCGATTAATTAGACAAATTGACGCGAGTGCAAGTTCTAAACGTAAACCTGTTACTGGCCGTCCTCGTTCGTTGACTTCTGAAAGGCCGTAAACACTAGTCTTTACTCAAAGCGTCATGGTTTCAGTGGCTGTCTCCAATCTCGGCAAAACTGCTCCATTCTTTGTGACACCCAAGGCCAAAGTGAACAGCGTGTAGGCTACTACTGTGATGAGGTACTTGGACGTGGATTACTGCCAGATATGCGTTTGAAGTCTGGAAATGACTTCGTTTTTCAGCAAGACGGAGCTCCCGCTCATCGTTCTCGTCATACCGTGGAGTTTTTGAACGCGAACGTTCCTGAGCTCATCGAACCACATAACTGGCCGCCTAATAGCTCTGACTTAAACCCAGTTGATAACTCAATCTGGGGTGCTTTGCAGCAACGGGTTTATCGTGAACGGATAGTAGCCTAAACGTCGAGCATCTGAAGCGCGTCATCACTCGTTGCTAGACTGAGATCAGCCAGGAACTCATCAATGGGGCCATAGATCAATGGGCACGTCGCATTCATGCAGTCATTCGAGCTCGTGGAAGACACAGTGAATATTTAGTTGATTAAATAATTCTTGGATTTCTTAATGGCTATCAATAATGCAAACTTGCAAAGACTAATTTTCCAAGTATTGTGTTTTGCAAGATAGACGAATTAAAATCATTGTAAACTGATACATATTCAGTACAGTAGTTTTACGCAATTATCATTAAAGCTAAAAATGTAAATTTTTGACCAGTTGTAGCTGATATAACGACCTTTAATTTGATGCATTAAACATACACTTACTTGCTAAACTGCCTAAGTTATAGGCCTTCAAATCTGTCATCTTCTGTTCACGGCGCAATGATAAAATTATTGTTTACGTCAGAAAACGAGGTAGGTGCGGTACACAATAATTATATGGCGCGTAGTGCAAGCTATACCGTAATGAAATTTGTCGGACTTATAGCTGATATAACGACCTTTATTTTGATGCATTAAGCATACACATACTTGCTAAACTGCCTAAGTTATAGGCCTTCAAAGTTGAACAAAAACTTATGGGCCACCCTGTAGAAGCTGGAATGATGAAACAATTTTTTCGAAAATGGAAGCTGGATCTGCGAAGCATAGTTCTTGCTGAAATAGAAGTTGGAACGATTATTTGAACGCGAGTCTTAACCGAAGCTGGATTTATTCAATTTATTCCTTGTGTCCGTTGACGAAACGTCCGCATACGAAAATTAATGCCATAAATGCCATAATTATTGTCGTTATCATCATTATCGTTGTGTTATCGTCATCGATCTGACAATAATTATAGTTGAATGTTGACTGACCTTCCAGTCCATAGCGAAGTAGTTTCGCCAGTTGTTCATCGATATCTCTCATCGACGAGTCCTTGAGCATGGACTGGAGGTACTTCTGAAGTACCGGTGGCTTCTCCATGTACCTTCCGGTCCCTGCAAGGAACCGGAACCCATCGGGGTGTCCCTGCCATGCCCCGTAGACAACATAGCCCGACAGGACGACCTCAATATATACGACGACGGACACGAGTATGACACGATCCAGTTGTCGACATTCCACCATCATCACTGACGGATACAAATCAATAGAAAATATGGAAGTAAGATGATGATGGAGTACTGTAGCATTAGTAGTTGTTGTACGAACTTTATGTTTGAACAACTACATTTTCCTCTAATAATATTGCGCGCATTAAATTCCAAGTCCTTATCTTGGTCTCCAAAGTAACAAAGAGTCCTGCCCCGAAATATCTAGCAAATGAAATTCACCGACCTCTTTCAGCCTCCTCATATCGTTCAGTTCGCTCTTCACACAGATTTAATCTTCTATAGTTCCTTATACTAGAACAGCTATTGCTCAGTCCCGGTGTGAAGGTTTCAGATTGATGATGATGATATCCCGCCTAGCTAGCCCGGAGGGCTAGCCAATGGGGATGAAGTGTTAGCGCCTTCATTTTCAAGGCCTCGGCATATGAGGGCGGTGGCCAATCCTCTCCCTCGCCGTCTCATCATCCACTGACCGTGAGGTCAGTGTACTCATCATAGCTGAGTCGGCTAGGGGGTGCTTGTGGAACAGAAATCTCGTTGCAAATTTCTGCCCCGGCGGGGATTTGAACCCCCGACCTTTCGGTCGACAGTCCAGCGCGCTAACCGCTGTACTATCGAGCACCAGATTACCCCCTCCTAAACATTACCCCCCCTGAAAACTGTAATTTGCATCAATCATCGCTGTTATTGCACTAAAAATATCAGAAAAATCATCCCGCTTCTTGTTTTGGTCCGAAGATTTTCATCCGTCATCCCACTTCGTGGTTTATTATCAATATTTTCATCTGTTACTAAAATACTAAATCGCCGCTGAAGTTACATGGAGAACTGTCTTCGAGGCTATTATTTTTCCCCGATTAACATATTGACAACAAACCACGAAGTGGGATGACAGATGAAAAGCTTCAGACCAAAACAAGAAGCGGGATGATTTTTCTAATTTATTTAGTGCAATAAATGCGAAGATTGATGCAAATGTAGTTTCCGGGGGGTAATCTGAAACCGGTTTCAAGTTACCGGGGGTAATGTTTAGGAGGGGGTAATTTGAAACCTTTACACCGGTCCTTCACCTCAAATGCTCCCTCTCTTTAAATATGCTGTCCCCGTCCACTCGAGCTCAAATTCATGCTGCTAAACCCTATTCCTTGTTTTCTTTTCTCAAAGTCTTTATTTGTTCTGTCGTGGCCTTGTGCAATGGAATTGTCTCTGAATGGTTCACCCTATTAGACGCTCACCATAAATGCTTTAGTACAATACAAAACATCTATCTGCACTAATTACTAGTAAGCTTAATTAGCCTATAGCAGTCGTTAAGATTTAGGTAATCGGTTACCTGCAAGGAGTTATCTAATGTTCTATTATGGTCACCTCAGCAGGCTAAGTTCAGACTCCAACAGACAGTGCTACCGGCTCTCTCTCTCACACAACCGATTCTCTTCAACGCACTGCACATGGTCAAGTTCTCAATCGTTTATATAGCGCTAGAAATAAACTGCTTTGAAGCGGACTGGGTAGTCAAGAATTTTCATCTGTCCAGTTGTCTGCAATATGTTTCAGCCTCAATATTAATTTTAAAAAAACCGAGTGCATGGTTGAGCGAATGCTGAATAGAATGACGATGAATAAATGAATGAATGAATGAATGTATGCGTGAATGAATGAACGATTCGACATTAATTTTAAGCAGTCAGCGTCGGTAATTCATTTAATAATTTAATGATTAATTCTTCATTCATAAGGGCTAAACAGCAATAGATAGGCCTATTTCAGTTAGCCTGTCATAAGTATGTCATTCACTCAGTCATTAAGTCATTCGTTAGCTAAAAAAAGTGAGACCTTTAGTCATTCCTTCAGCAAGTCAATTTATTCATTTATCCAGCCAATCATTCAGCCAGTCATGCAGTCAGTTTTTACTATCTTTAATATCAATCAGTAGACTACACTGAAAACTTACGAATCGTAACAATGGTGTTGGTAACTGAATCACTTAAATCAATCAATCAACACGTTTTAAATATTAATTAGCCTATTTACGTTGGCATAAAAGCCACATAAACAGTCAATAACTTATTAATGTTCAGAGCATTCATGGAGACAGGATGAAATGTTAAGTTGACTGATATGATACACTGGATTGGTTCCACGATAACTGGTCTACCGACAATTCGTCTACTGACAACTCGTCTCCGGACAATTGGTCTAACGACAACTGGTCTACAGACGAATAGTATTGATGAAATAGAAGCTGTATTTACGAAAATGGGTTTTTAGCTTAAATGGAAGCTGGATTGATGATTTTCATTCATGTACTTCAACATGCACCCATTTCTACTTCAAATCTAAAAGTACCTTCATCCAGCTTCTATTTCTCGTCTGTTATTTTAGTCAATCCAGCTTCTATTTCAGATATAAAAAATACCCTCATCCAGCTTCCATTACTTAAGCGGTTTCCTTATCAATCCAGCTTCTATTTGAGATCTAGAAATACCTACATCTAGCTTTTTTTATCACGTGTTATTTTCGTCAATCCAGCTTCTATTTCACCTGTAAAAGAACCATCATCCAGATTCCATTTCTCTTGCGTTTTTTCATCAATCCAACTTCCACACCACCTCTAAAAACTGTCATCCAGCTTCCATTTCTCAAGCGCTGGAGCAGTTGTCAGTAGACCAGTTGTCGTTAGACGAATTGCCCGGAGACCACATGTCGGTAGACGAGTTGTCGGTAGACGAGTTGTCGTGACACCCACTGTATTACAGGGCACTGAATCTAAAGCGCCATAGATTTCGATATGCGATGCGTTTGGTGCTTTAGATAAACTCCAACTTACTTGGCCACCCTTTTAAACTTCCCTTCCTTTCCTCCCCAGACGTATAGCACCCTTCCTCACCAATCCCTCGTCACCTTCCGATGACGCTTCGTATTTTCCGGACGTCAGTGACAACCGTTATTGATTAGGACTTCCGGTAAGTAGGAAGAGTCCTTCCGGAAGACTTCAGGTAGGTCTCGGAGTTGGTCTAGAACTCGATTCCGTTTCTCACTCCTCTTTTTCTGTCTCAGCTTTCTCCTTCAATTCCTCTTCCTCCTCCTCCTCCCTTTCCTCCGCTGCCATTTCCTCATCCTTTTTCTACTTTCTACTCAACCGTCGTTCTCCCAGCTAAATAATCGTCTGCTCATCATGCAGACCTACAGTATAATTCATTGCGGGGATTTAATTAGCACCCCTTCAAGGCTACTATCCAGGAGGGCTCCCCACAATCTCGGTGGTAAAGGACGGTTTTGAGGATGAGACACAAACGCATCTGAGCAAATCCTAGGCCTAATGCGCTTTCTGTTTCATCAAGATCACTACAATGTATGCGGGGACCGTATTTTTCCAGTTTTCTGTGATTGAAGCGGTATTTTAAAAAGCATTCAAATAATTTGAACAGTAATCATTTCTCTGTATGAAGATCTCAAAGTCTCCGAAACGTGAATCCGTAACATTTTGAATGCCGTGGAATTGCCCTTCATCAAGATCACTACACGTATGCAGGTACCGTATTTTTCTATATTATAAGGTACATGTAATATTGTGGCCGACATTAGATCTAATTGTTTTCGGCCTGCGTGGTCTCGTGCCTTTGAATCTCTTTGAAGTCAGTCGCAGTTTGTCGAACGTGCTTTGGAACAAACTATACCATTAAATACGATGACTCGTTTCATGTGTAGCCTATACATGTAGGCCACATAAACAACGAGTCACACACGCTGCCAGAGGATGAGAGACAGGCGGAAATTGAAATAGTCTAAAGCTAGAGGTATTCAGCAGACAATACGAGTTATTGCTGGCGGAGACATCACAGATATTTATGGACAGTGGACACACAATTATAATTAGATCTACATGTATATGCACAAACTCGGATCATCGGATGCATACATTGACGAACTGAGTCACAGAGAAGATCGAGTACTAATTTATGGACACATAGATTATGACTGAGATGAAGCAAACTGCATACTGTGAGTACATAATAAATGTTGTAGCCTATTGTACTAAAACATTTATAAATACATCGCATCTCACATGGCGAACCGTTCAGAGGCATGTGTGTGTGCGCATACGACATGCATGTACGCATAGCCTACATTGATGGACTGAGTCATAGAGACTTTATGGACACATAGATAATGAATTAGATGAGACAAACTGCATACTGTGAGTAGGCCTACATAATAAATGTTGTATTGTACTCAAACATTTATAAATCCCTTCTAACATGGCGAATCGTTCAGAGACATGTGTGCGTAATTCATGCGTGTGTGCGTGTATGTATGTGTGTGCGTGCGCGTGCAACATACATTGACGAAAAGAGACAGTGAGACAAAGACTAGTGCTGAGAGAGACACCAAACAATCCATGCAGACGCACATTCCAAGGCGTTGGCGACGTCGGTCATTAGGCATGGCATGTCAGTTGGAAGTCAACTGTCGGCAATTTGTTGATGCCAGAGTGACATAAGGACGCAGGTGCGTGGTCAATTACTGGCAAAGCAGGTGGTCATTCAGCCGATCGGTCGTGATAGACAGCGAAAAAGCAACGTTGCATACACGCTAACGACCGCCTGAAGTCACGATTGCTGAGATATTATTATTATATATGTAGCCTAAGCATTCCCCTCCAGGCATCTGCTGCTGGTCGATATAATCTTGATGTATCTTCTGCGTGGAGTGACGGCATACAGTCGGTTAGTCACAATTTAATTTATTCTCTTCTTGTATCGATTTACAGAGGTTTTAATTCCAGTACATCACGTGATACTCGCAATCATAAAAGTCAAATGAGACAATTCTGCATACTCATTCATTCATTCGTTCGCTTGTTCAATCAATCATTCGTTCGTTCATTCAATCAATGAAGGATTTCTCTAGCGCCTATTCAATGGGAAAACTACTCAGAAGCGCTCCCGACTCTAGCACCGCAAACAGTACAGTTTTGAGTTCAATTAATTTTTAAAATATGATTCAATCAGAGCCCCAAGAACAGACCGGTCCCGCATAGTAGGGGTCTATCAAGGCCTAGAGATTTTATGACTTAAGAAGGGGACGCTTGTGCAACAGACGTAACCTTGTTAAATCGAATTTGCAATAACTTAACTACTCAGCCAAGAAAGAAGTATAGATACTCAAGTGACAGCGCTTCAACTCGAACCAATCCATGTAATAGGCATCCGTGTAGGCCTATTGTATCACAATCTTTTATTGCATTTAAGATCTGATTATTACTGCACAGTAGATATTTTGCTGAGGTAAGCTTATATTCATGACATAATTATTAGCCAAATTACAGCTAATTAGCTTAAGTATAGAGTGAAGGGCACTACGGAGATTGTGAGGCACATCATTTCTATCAATTACCGCTAATCACTTTGGCGTCAAAGGTTCTACGGATGAGATCTCTTACCAGATGTATGCAGTATGCCTGATGTTAAGCAGAGATTATGATCTCGTGAACACCTGTCAGCTTGGCTGAGATACACTTCAAATCACTCTGCATTAAGACAATGTTTATAATGTGGCCAAAGGTCGCCCATCAATAATGCATTATGAGAGGTCTCCGTAGGCGATTAATAAATATTCAGATGCACAGACTTACATGTAGGGCCTACATACAACACATGAGCACATGTGTTAATGCAACATAGGCCTACATACATTCATACATAGACTTGCACAAATTAATTATTATACGAGTGTAGACCTACATAATTATGGCTTTATTGTGTATGCACGTAACCTACACTGTAGGCCTACAGATTTTCGCAAACGTAAAATTCCAAATTCTACAAGATTGCCCAAAAAGCGGTCCTGAAAAACAGCCTACAAGAAGCGCTCAGTCAAAACATAACCGATAGCCAGGTAAGGCTGGATTACTGGTTAAAGCCCAAGATTTTTAATACAATCTAATTTAATGTGAACCTTTGTTAAAGTGCATCTCACAACAGAGCTATCCGGAAGCGCTTTCAGCGTGACAGGCCCGTGATAATACAATGGTCTTCACGCAGCGAAGAGATTCAGGCGAATTCTCCACCAGAATCCTGCCAAGAATTGCAGGAATTAAAGGTCATTCCATTGTGATGGACCCACAATAGCGACAGCCCGATTCTGGCTTAATGAGGTTCGTGGCCGAAGCACAAAATAATAAGCCTATGTCAAGGCGGTAAGAAGAACGAAGAGGCCGTGAAGATTGTGCAGAGAGCGGCGTGCACATTGCACAACATAGGGTCGGGCAGGCAGTAATGACACGACTACAGTGGATAGCATAGGCGTAGGAGACGGGGGTCCAGGGGGGCAAATGCCCCCCCAAATTTCGGGCAAGTCTGATTTTTCGGGCAAGCAGACCCGGAAAAAGAAAAAAAGTTTTAGAAAATTTTTACTTTTTTTATTTTTCCGGGTCTTCTTGCCCGAAAAATCAGACTTGCCCGAAAAAATGACCTTTTGAGCAAAAAGTAACGTGAAATTTCAGAAGATTTTGCCCGGATGACCAAAAATAAGGACGTCAGAATTTTCGGGCAAACGTAACGGGAATTCTTAAGATTTCGGCCGGAGGAAAAAAAAAATTTCGGGCAAAAATCTCATTTTTCCCCCCCAACGTTGAAATGTCCCCTACGCCTATGGTGGATAGGGCTTATGTTTGGTGGGTGATAGAGGTAAACGGTTTTTCTATGTCTCAAGAACACTTTTCTCTTTTCGTCTCTCGTATTGGGAGCACCTCTGATTAGTGTGCACTACGAGAGGTGGTACATGTACATATATACAAGGTGGGCAACAAAGGTATTTTGCCGATATCTTAGCCAAACATGAGACGTTTTTCAAAGCAACCTGTACAGGCTTAAAGGTAATTCTCTACAGTGTAGTCTAGCCTACGTAGACGTAGTAGGTACAGTAGCTAAATTTTATTGAAATATTTGAAACAGAACACAAATTGTATCGCTTTTAGTGAGCCCATCCACTGTTTTTGACGATTCAAAAACGTAACGCAACAAAAAGTAACAAAATCGATTTGATTAAGTCACATGCAATACAAAAGAATAAAATAATCTATTGCTTTAGCGTGCTAAACTATTCGGCCGGCGAAGCATAATAGGCCCCCTAATGATTCTTTAAAGAATTCGATTTCTACTTTGGTATGAGTCCATTTAATCAATCCAGCTTTCAGTTAGGCAAGGATTCGTTTCATCATTGCAACGTCGAGTTGACCAACAATTGTTTTTTCCTCAATTCAACTCTATTTAAAAAAATAATTCTTAATCGAACGAACTCCAATTTAAGACGAAATCTTTTCATCGATCCCACTTTCATTAAGTGCAAATTATTTTCATCAATCAGATTTCTTTTAAGCGAAAACAATTATCTTACCAATTCAACATGCAGGGCCTATGGGACTAACGCTAAAACCCACGCAATGGCGAATAATTTAATTTAGAATGCTAAAGTAATAGATAGCCCTATTATAGTTCCAGAATTTAGAGTTGATCGTTAAACCCTCACTGGATTTGGTTTTATAATCGCAATGATCGCACAGACCCATTTTTCATTATGTAGAATTTAGACTACAATTATAGTGTATACGACGCAAGCAAATCGTCCTACTGTGGCCTGCAGTTTTGTCACATGAGTGTCTGATGTCCACAGACATTGGCAACCTCATCCCACGATAATATCGGAAACTGTTACTGTATCGCTCATTGCGATGAACCGTTGCGGCTGATCATACATTGCTTTTTTAGCAAATACATGGACTACGATCAATGATTTCAGCAGACGGCAGTGCATTGCTAAGGAGAAGTCAGAAGTCAGCCGAATCGGATGATACATTGCTTAAGCGAACTATTACTGGCATAATGCAAGATTCGGCCAAAACATTAAGGGAACTTTTCTAGCTGCTACATTAAATTACAGATGTTATTTGTAAGCGCTGACCGAACGTTGCTTAAGTCATGTTAAGTAGACCATACATTTTATGACCGAAACATCGCTTAGGCAAGCCAAAGCCAAAACCAGACGCCATGCTTTGGTGCGCGCGAAGCATCTCTGGTGCAAAAGGGTTGCGAATGTCGTATGCATCAATAGTCCATTGCTTCTCTTCAAACGATCGGAGAGACGTTAGCCTTCACTGAGAACTGCAGTCGAAGGTCGCTTGGTCGTGTTAAAGCGCAGCGAGGCAGAAGTCCATCGGAATAGACCGACACAGTGATGGACACGACAGCCGATATAATAGGCTATTAGGGCTTTGTTTTGCGGAGAATAAGAGTTTCAGACGTTGACTACACTTAGTCTAGAGACTTTAACTAAGTCTTATTCTAAAAATTCACCAGCGCCATCGTTTTAAACTTGGTAGTTAGAACATGTGCGATAATAACTTAACAAGAGCACTAGACATAGTTACAGATGGTTCTGAATATCAGAATATTGAAGAAAAGCGGTGTTATATTGCAGGCAGTGAAAGGACAACACTGCATGGATGCAACCTGATCTATGTGCTTGAAGAAAACGTGATGATGGCCGAGGTATAAGATCCACTTTGCATGCAGGCGGCTCAGAAATGGCGCGTCGTAAATCTGTCAATTCGGTCGGTCGAATTGGATATTAGCCAAACATTATAAGGAGAAGCCTTCATTATATTATTGTGCAGAGACTGGAAGCGATGACATCTCGTTCGAATTGAAGCGAATATCACGGAAACCGTATTAGGACATTCTCGCGTCCACATACATCAGGTAAGGCTAATACTTAATAATGGTGGCGGTGTTGGCGGTGATATTGATGGAAGTCTTGGAGGTGGTGTTGGTGTTAGTGGTGGTTTAAGTGTTGTTGGTGGTGGTGGTGGCGCTGGTGTTAGTGGTGTTTTGAGTGTTGGTGGTGGCGCTGGTGTCAGTGATGGATTAAGTGTTGGCGGTGATGGTGTTAGTGGTGACTGCAACCGGTGGTGGTGGGGTTGTGAATGATATTGGTGGAGTTAATCGTGATGGTGGTAATCACTACCGGAAGTTATGGCCCATCCATATAAATACGTCAAACTCGAATTTTCCACTTAGCTCCATGCGTACGGAAATAAGCTTCCGTCTTTGCCTTCCTCTCTCCTTTACAAAGCTATGTAGCAGAGTTAGCTAATGTCTTCTATGAAACATTCATTTTATTGTTGTCTACTGTTTATTTTTGTTAAGATCCACTTTGCAGGCGGCTCAGAAATGGCGCATCGTAAAATGTGTCAACTGTATACTGTTAGAACTGAACAGAATTTAAATTAATAGGCTACTATAGCTGGGGTACCCGGCGTTGCCCTGGATTTTTAGGACTCGCCCCATTCCCGGCCAATACCTTACTTCCCCACCCTCACTTCGCCCAATTCGCATTCTCCCTCCCTCCCTCTTTGTCACTCATTTTGTCGAGACCCTCAACACCCCATCACCCCGTCGAACGCACCCGTACGTAAATATGCAATTTAGGGACAGTCCCATTTTTATGATAATATTTTGTGGTAATGATAATTAATATAACGCGTGATGAAAGATATCCAAAGATATCATTCAGTGGATAATTATTTTCTTGAGAATTTATATCTGTGCACGGAAAAAGATAAAAGGAAGACCAAAGGCTCGACATGATACGGGAGGACCGTCAGTAGATGGATTGGTCTGTGAAGGAGGTTACACATAAAGGCTACACACAAAGGCTAAACACAAAGGCTACACACAAAGGCTACACACAAAGGCTAAACACAAAGGCTACACACAAAGGCTACACACAAAGGCTACACACAAAGGCTAAACACAAAGGCTACACACAAAGGCTAAACACAAAGGCTACACACAAAGGCTACACACAAAGGCTACACACAAAGGCTACAAACAAAGGCTACACACAAAGGCTACACACAAAGGCTATACGCAAAGGCTACAACACAACGCAACACAGGTTAGAGTCAAGACTACAGTGGAGAATTTCCATAAATGAGCGACCGTCGCGTTCTGGAGCATCGCCAAAGCCATAAGTCAAGACAAAGATAACAGTGGTCGTGTTAGTATAAGTATAGTGACTTTAGGAGCAGTTGTGGTGTTAATTGTGGTGTTAGTTGTGGTGTCCGTGGTCGTGTTGGTGATAGTGATGGTGATCGGTGACCTCAGTCTGTCTCTCTACAGCCGCAACCAACATCCTAAGTCGTTTGATTTATGATGCGCCTTTTCTTTCATCTAATCGCCCGCGAACTATCAGAGCAGATCGAACGGTCGACGGAATCGATTAGATTCCGATGGAGGAAACGATCCTTCATCCAGTCCCCATAGAAATAGTTTCCTTTGTTGCCACTAATGACAAACAGAAGACAGACAGACACAAAGACAGACAGACAAGCAGACAGAAAAACAGACTGACAGAGACAGGCGGACATACAGGCAGACTGGCATACATACAGACAGACAGGCAGGCAGACAGACAGACACGCAGGCAGACAATAAATATTGGATTTGAATTAATAGACCTAAAGATGAATTTGACGTGAGTTTGTTGCAGGATTTGATAGGCTAAAATATGTTTTTAAAAAGTACTATTAATAGAGAGAGGAAGAGAGAAGTCACGAGCCCGAGGGCGGAGTTCATGACGACATGAAGGGCGAGGCGGAGGGAATAATCGTTAGAATAGGCCTACGTGTATAGTTTATCATTGGGTATTGCGTTAAACATGCGTTCATCAACTCCTCTTCCATCTCTGCTGCACTGGAGGATTGAGATTGTAGGTACTGTCTGCGGTTCATCTTCCTCAGCAGCCGCTCTATTTCTTCCCGTTTATCAGCGCTAGTGTAGGCTAACCCCATCAGGCCGGGGAGGAGATGGTGGTCATTCGCGAGACTTCCAAGTAGATCATTAGGTGGAAGTCCTTTTGATTTAAGCATGCCCACAGCGTGTAATAGACGATGAGCACGTCGCAAAGACATTATCCACATGGGTGGACCAGGGTGGTCATCCGTAGATCACATCTTATTGTTACGCCTAAGACACGCACAGAGAAAAAAAGACAAGCATACAGAGACAGAGACAGAGACAGAAACAGAGACAGATAGACAGACAGACAGACAGAAATTATGTCTTAAGCGTGACAATAAATAAAATGCTCACAGCCTCTTTCAAACGCACCTGCAAAAAACAATAAATCAACACAAATCGCAATGTGCGATAAACTTCAAGAGACTTTGGGTGTATATCTGTAGAAGCTTATATTCAGACCTCACATATTCACAGATTCTTTCACACAAAATTTGAAAAATATATAGCCTAAATCTCCACCTATATCTGGGTACCAGTGGGTAGAAACCCAATGCCATGCATGTATACTGTATAGGCTATTAAATAAAACATTAATTTTGACGATAGATAAAATTGCGATGACGCTGAATACAAATTTTTCATCATTGACTCGGATCTAAAATAGAATTCTGATTCATGATAATAGGGCTATTTATTAACACCACAAACGACCATACCAATCAAAAATTGCAAATATCTATTAAAAATAATAATTATGGACAGGAAAATGCTGGATTGCCTCTGAAAAATCAGACGTTGACAGCACGAACCTACAAACAAAAATGAGATTTTTAATAATCCCAGTGTTACCAAAGCCTCCCAAATTGTGATTTTTCATAAACACTTTTAAAGAAAAACTTGAGATAACCTTCGGTTGAGGTCTGCGCTCAACAGCCTGAAAAACCCATAAAACAGAGCTTAGCCTAGGTATTAATCTTACTCCAAAAGCCAACAAACCCTTTCAACCACCCTCAAATTGAAATTATTTATTGCAAACTTTTTAAGAGAAATAAATGTGTGGTGACCTAATAATTATGAAAATCGGTGGGCCTACTTAGTCTAATTGGCCGAATCTGCAATAGGAAGCAAAATATTTATATTTGACCACACAATACCCACAGGCCTCCTCAAGCGTTTCCAAAGTATTTTAAATTATTTAATACAAACTTTTTTGCGAGTAGGCCCTATTAAAATGCGTGGCTAGTGGATACCTAGTATGAAAATCTATACTCAAATGGCCGAATCTACAAAAGAAATTAGCAGATTTAAAAACATTCTGACCACGATAAATTATAATCATCATTCATCAGCCTTTCTCAAGCACTTTCCTATTAAAATAATTAAATAAAACAATCGCAAGAAATAAATATGTGGTTTCAGATTGGGCGAATCAACAATAAGCATAGAGAGCAGAATTTTAATATTCCAGCTAAAAAATGCCCATGTGCACATTGTGCAGTATTCACATTATGGCTAATTAGGCCTCTATTTTAACGCCACTTCGAGCACCTCTGTGTATTTCTGCTTGCCTGCTCGCCTGCTTACTTACCTAATCTACGTATATAAATTATAGTATATGCCTTTCCTTGCTTCTGTCTATCTGCCCCTACGTGCATATAATATTCTGCCTGTCGACAAAGTCAACTTCATGCCTAGCAGTCCGTAAGTGCGTGTGTGTGTGTCTGCCTGATTGTATCTCTGCCTCTGTCTGCATCACTCATCACTGTCACCACAGCTGCTGCAGATATGTTTGATTGAACCCGTGAACTGTTTTAATTTCCGGCAGATGTCGCTAGTAAGTCAACACTGAACACACACACACACATATATATATAGGCCTATATACACACACATAATTATACTCAGATATGAATTATATATATTTATACATATATAATTTATATATTTTACATAATAAAATGATAGCACATATAAATAATATATATATATAATATATATTTATGTTCTCATAGTTCTTTAATACCATAGAATAAATTATTCTTTAATGCAATAACACATAACTACATGCCAGTGCACGTGTACGCCCATGTAATATACGACAGTAATAATACGTAATATAGATTATAATATGGGACCCAGCATTACTTAGTCTAGCCTAACAATAGGGATATCAGCAATGAACATGGAAAATGAACGACGAAAATGCAGTTAATTTATTCGTACCCATCGCCGTCAAAATTAATGGTTGAATCAGATGACAATGAGCTATTCGAATCCATAAAACTTGTGTATTACTGAGTCGAATGTGTTATGATCGAGAAAGAGTGGGGAATGTTGGTATAAGCTCAGGAAATGATACTATATCGGATCTACGACTGCAAAGTGACTGACATAAAGTCGATTCAATCAATATGACGTGTGACATACATGTAGATGTAGATTCAATGTTTCAACAGGAAAGTATCGAGTAATATAACGGATGCACCATGTGCTTTCTCTGTGGACACAATAACAACAATAATAACAATATCTAATATAATTATATTGTAATAATATTATAATAAATAAGCTTATTATATATTAATATTATGTTATTATAGGCTATACAATAGTAGGCTATACATTATGATGCATGTATCCGTCGGCAAACATTTTAATGCATTAATAAATGGTAAGCTTATTGATGATGTTGAAGATTTGATAAGAGTTATATCCGTACACGGGAGCACTGCATAAGGCAGAAAATCAAAAGGCAGAAAATCAAAAGGCAGAAAATCAAAAGGCAGAAAATCAAAAGGCAGAAAAATAATAAGGCAGAACAATCAAAAGTCAGAAGAATCAAAAGGCAGAAAATCAAAAGGCAGAAAAATCAAAAGGCAGAAGAATCAAAAGGCAGAAAATCAAAAGGCAGAAAATCAAAAGGCAGAAAAATCTAAAGGCAGAAAAATCAAACGGTAGTTACTTGCATTAAGACTCCGATTTCCACACTCTCTACGTTAGCAGCCATTTTATATCCTAAATTTGTTAGACAATTAATCGTAAATGATTCTCAAGTTCTCAAGGTAGGCCTATGTGCTGCTTTATATAATGACGGATTGCACAACGTGTACTAACTTTCAAGGCCAATCAACCAATCACACGCCTGCCTCTGCCTACGGGCCACATTCGTATAGTCTGTTTGCTCTCGGGTGGCCTCCAGAACGTTCGAAACGTTTATTTACTGAAAATTACTTCAAAGGATCTGTTTTGACAATTACTGTTTATGTAGGCCTATTGCAAGTAACTGACCCTGTATTTTGATTGTTGATTTAATACAAATTACTTCAAAGCAGCCGGTTCAAGGCATTCAGGCATCCATTTACAAAAGTGGGGTGGTATCCACTGTTTCAATTCTCAATCAATGTCTTATTGTCCGCCTTTTCAGTTTCTGCCTTTTCATTTTCTGCGGTCACATTATTGTTTGTTTAATGCAAGTAACTGCCTTTTGATTTTCTGCCTTTTGATTTTTTGCCTTTTGATTTTTTGCCTTTTGATTTTTCTGCCTTATGCAGTAGACCCCCGTACACGACACTGCACGTAGGCCTACAAAGCATTGTGTGTCTACTTTCTCTGTCAGTCGGGTCTATATATTATGTCTGTCTGTCTGTAACATTGTCGTTTAATACATTGATTCTAATTTCAGCTTTCCTGTTTTACCGTGAAACGTACAACGACGATGACGTCACAGACGCATGATCAAGAACCGGGATCTGGCGCTGAGACGACGTCACAGGAAGTGACGATGTCGGCGGCGTCAGACCT
The DNA here is from genome assembly GCA_945859605.1 of Lumbricus rubellus. Classification (NCBI taxonomy): domain Eukaryota; kingdom Metazoa; phylum Annelida; class Clitellata; order Crassiclitellata; family Lumbricidae; genus Lumbricus; species Lumbricus rubellus. The sequence goes on from OX243819.1 coordinate 3,078,441, forward strand.
TGCGCGCACCAGAGAAGGAGGGACTCCTTCGTCGTTGAACCTCAGTCGTCCGGACGTTTCCGGTTCGTCGACCCCAGGGAACGCTGAGGGCGGCAGCGTGGCCTCAAGTCCCGCATCAAGTCCAGACACCGGAAAACAATCCAGTCGAAAGTCCTCCTCAAAGCTGAGGGACATTGGCAACGGACTGCGCCGCGCCGGAGCCTCTCTCCGCGGCTCGATGGAATCGCTGCTCACGACCTGCTCCAGGTCAACACCGGACGTCCGTGACGACCGTCGACGAATCCGCATCGAGGTCGTCAACGAAAGGACGTCTTCCTTCGGTGGTGGCGGCGGCGTCAACATCCGACGCCGGGGAGCCAGCGCAGCCGCTGCAGCGGAACTGGACGACACCACGGGCAGCGACTGGACCTACGAGCATCCGGATCGGAACTTCACGCCGTCCCTCACGCTGGACAGCCTCGAAGACGGGATGTTCTCGGCGACGGTCCCTCTGCACGACGTCCCGTTCGGTGACGTCGTCATCCGAGTCCGGAACTACCGCGTCGAGATCGTCCTTGACCGGCGTGACCTTCACCCGGATCGACGCCTGGAGGACTCGCACCGAGTGACCCGACCGAGCCTCGTCGGGTCCATCGACGTCCCGATCTACGTCGATCCGACGTCGCTCCACTTCCGCCTACAACCGGAAGCGGACGTTCTGATGATCGAGGGCGCCATGAAGGGATACCTCAGCCGGAAGCTGAGCGCGTCGACCGGTGACGTCAGATCAGCGATGCTGACGTCACTGCATAATCGTCGCCGGATGAAGACGAAGGTTCCTTCACAAGGTGTCGCTGCTCTCGTCGTTGGCGAAAGTCTAGACGAGAGTTCAAAGGTCAAGGACCTTGGTGGCGGGGGAGCCAGTGTCTATGGAACACCGAACCAGGATTGGATGAGTCGCTTTAGAAGTCGAGCGTACACTCGCTGAGCATGCGTGGCTGCAAACGAGGAAGTCTGGCGCTATAAAAATGTCTGCAATATTTACAATGCGCATTTCCAACCAGCCACTGGAATTCCTGATTCTGAGAGCTAGATTAATTACCAGACATTGCGTTCATTCATGTCTGCATCGGTCTAGATTCTACAATCTACATGTAAGCGTACATGTACAATTGTACATGCAAATTATTGTGAGGGTGGGTCAACTAGAAAACAGCGAAGAGATAGAAGTATACGCATAATACTAATCTCTCTAACATACACAGGGCCTCCGACAGGGGGGGCCACCGGGGCCATTTGGCCCCAGGCCTCACTTGACAAAGGGCCTCGGAATTTCGAAATTACGGAGTTATTTATTGAAACGAGGAATTACGGAATTAAGGAGTTATTCATTGAAATATAGCGCTATGCAAATTCTAATTATTTTATGACGAATTCATCGAAATATAGCGCTATACAAATTCTAATTATTTCGTGACGAAATCGTTGACGCTAAAAATTCTTATATCTAATATGAGTTAATTTATTTGTAAAATTGAAAACTTGTCAATGTCAACACTCACGAACACTTGGCAAGAGTCAACAGTCTAAACCAGTGGTTCCCAACCTTTTTTCACTGTAGGACCACTTTTTCTAAGTTGGAGGACACGAGGGCCACTTTTTCTTAGTTAAAAGGACATTAAGGCATGGGAGGGGGTCACAATGCTAAAATTTAATTTTAAAAAGGCATATAAAAATTGTTACAATTGATTCAAACTTTTCAAAGTAGAATGTTTGATGTTTATAGACTTGAAAATAAAATAACTTGCATTAGAAAATAATTTTATGTTCTATCCTGTCCAAATTGGCAATTTTTTCTAATATTTTTGTTAATTCTATGAGAGATGAGGGTAATTTTTAGGCCTGGCGGGTCATTTTTTGAGGTCTCGCGGGCCACTTTTGGCGGTTTGGGAACCGCTGGTCTAAACTCTATTACTCGTAAGTCAAACACTCAAACCTAACGTAGCTCATTACTCGTAAGTCAAACACTCAAACCTAAATAATCTTTTAATATGAATATATTGTTCTTACCGTCCGATTCGCTTTGCAATGTGTAGCCTACACAGTACACTACCAGCAATAGTCAATTTGACAAAATTTACCACATTGTCAATAATATTTTATTTAAAACAAAATAGCAAATAGATTGGCTATGTATATCCTGTGTTAAGCGTTAATTATTCTGATATCGCTAGAACTTAAAATTATCAAAGCATTATCGATAAATTCGTGGCTTTGAAGATTTGAAGGATGTTTTGAACCTTTTTGTTGAGTTTTCAAAAGATATTTGAAAAAGGCCTCGAAAAGTAGTTGTGGCCCTGGGCCTTCAAATCCTGTCGGAGGCCCTGAACATACATGTACATGTGCATGAAGAACATTGAAAATAGGATGCAATGTAATTAGTGACGTAATTAGTTACGTAATGTGATAATCACTGTAATGCATTTAGTTGGGAATTATGATCAGTAATGTAATGTAATTATACAATAATAAATAAGCCTACAGAGTGCCGCTATCAGCAGCGCGACCATTTAATAGTGTTCCCAGCTGCACGAGTAGTCCGAGAGAAAAAATAAATTTTTAGGTGTAGAGACAGAAAGAGAAAGGGAGAGAGAGAGGGAGAGGGAGAGGGAGGGAGACAGAAACATAGACAGAGACAGAGACAGATACAGACAGAGAGAGACAGAGACATAGAGCGAGAGAGTGAGAGAAGGAGAGACTCAGAGACAGACAGGCAGACAGAGACAAAGAGGCAAAGAGACAGAGACAAAGAGAGACAGACAGAGAGGTACATAGATGAGAAGGAGGAAGAGGAGGAGAAAGAGGAGAAAGAGGAGAAGGAGATGTTGAATAGTTGCAGTTAATTTCATGAATAAAGATGACCAGTGGGGATCATTAATAATCTCATCCTATACTACCACCAAGCCTTCTTCCACCTTTGATCTTCCCAATTCCCATTGCATCTTGTAGCCATAAATGAATCGTTTCCAGCACTGAAGACTTAGCCTATTCTCTCTAACGACTCTCGTTCTTTCATTCCATTCTTCCTCCACTCCTTCTTCACCTTTCTTCAATTCGTATTCCACTTCGTCCTTTGTTTGAGACAACAAAAGGATTACTCTATTGTCTCATGCTCCGACTCTGTATGTCTCTGTCTTTCTGTCTTTGTCTCTGTGTATGTGTCTGTGTCTGTGTCTGTGTCTGTCTGTCTTTCTCTCTTTCGATCTGTCTACCTGTTCGTTTATGTCTTTATTCTTTCTCTCCTGTCCTTTCTTTCTCTTATCCTGTCCGTTATTTAGCCTACATGTTGCCAGACTGCATGAGAAACTAATTAACGGATCCCTATGCAATGTAAGACTGTTTGGATGTTTGCTGCTATCAATGCTCTGATAAGGAAGGTTTGTTTGATATTCACTGTATAAGGCTTGTTTGATATTTACTCTTGCTATACTATTTCTATCTTAATAGTCTCCAGCGGTTGTCCCACGCTCACATGTTCAGCCAAACCATTGGACCCTCATACTATAGTCGACAGACGATATTGATGTTCATCGACCTAGTTACGATGATTGCTTGTATCGCTATGAACTCATATGAAGTACGCACCATAAATATAATTGCCAATCTCTGTTTACAAATGTCATCATGAATTGGTTGACCTACAGTAGTCCCATATCTATCCCGATACCGTCTTCCGTTTCCAATATGCTTCCCAGTTGGTTCTGCTCTTCCGTTGATGGAGACCATATTATCTTTCCAGAGATTTGCATTAAGATATCTCCAGTCCTCCACCACGAGTAGACTTTGTCCTGTCGTCTTTGAGACAACAACATGTGAATTAATTAATATTATGCACGTCACAAATTTGACGACTGCTTGTTGATGAGAGTATGTAGAATTGTAGATGGATGATAGTGGATGTTGAAGTAGTTGAAGTGATACCAATTAGTAGTAAGCCTAATAGCAACAAAATAATGTTCGGTGGTAGTAATGGTGGTGGGGATGGTGGTAGTAGTAGTAGTAGTAGTAGTAGTAGTAGTAGTAGTAGTAGTAGTAGTAGTAGTAGTAGTAGTAGTAGTAGTAGTAGTAGTAGTAGTAGTAGTAGTAGTAGTAGTAGTAGTAGTAGTAGTAGTAGTAGTAGTAGTAGTAGTAGTAGTAGTAGTAGTAGTAGTAGTAGTAGTAGTAGTAGTAGTAGTAGTAGTAGTAGTAGTAGTAGTAGTAGTAGTAGTAGTAGTAGTAGTAGTAGTAGTAGTAGTAGTAGTAGTAGTAGTAGTAGTAGTAGTAGTAGTATAGTACTAGTGGTAGTAGTAGTGGTGGTAGCAGCAGCAGAAATCATAAGTTATGTACATGTACATGTATACGTGCTCCTAAATGCATTAGCTTCTTCTTCCATCTCCTCTTCTTCTTCCGCCTCCTCTTCTTCCGCCTCCTCTTCTTCCGCCTCCTTCTCATCACCTTTAAGCTCCCACCTCCGCCTTCTCCTCCTTGTTCCTCTTCCTCTCCTCTTCTCTTCTGTCCATTGCTCATCTCATCGACTCATTCGACTTCTGATTCCTTTTTCTTTTGTAATGGCTTTCCTCATCATACGATTCGTCTCTTTATAATTATTGTTGCTTCGCTGCAGATCGTTTCTCGGTCTTCCTCACAGATCTCTCTCTCTCTCTTTTGCATTCCGAACAAATTTCCCTTGCCACTTGATTGCCTTGACTTCTCCTGCCTCGTCTTTGACCTTTCCATCAACACCACATCCACCCCAACCCCTCCTCCTCCTCCTCCCTCCCTTCTCTTCCTTTTTCTACTCCTTCTCATTCTCCCTCCCTTCTTATCTTCCACCTCCCTCCTCCTCCACCTCATTTCTTCACCTTCTCCTCCTCTTTCTGCTCCACCTTCTACTCCTCCTTCTGCTTCTCTCCCACCTTCTCCTCCTCCTTTTCTTCCGCCTTTTCCTCCTCTTTCTCCTCTTTCTCCTCTTCCTCCTCCTCCTTCTCATTCTCCTCCACCTACTCCTCCTCCTTTCCTTCCACCTTCTCCTCCTCCTTCTCCTTTTCTTTCTCCTTTTCTTCCGCCCTCTCCTCCACCTCCTCTTCCTCCTCCTCCTCCTTCTCATCCTCATCCAATGCCGACAATGTCGTGCCTCGATGTCAAGAAAGAGAGGAGCGTTTGTCCACGAAGGCGTCTTTAACGATGTCACGATTGCAGAAACCGATGGCTTCGGTTGAGACTTAAGTCTACACACAGCAGATGGCTAAATGGCTCTCGTGTGCAGCATTCAGTTTTTCAAAGACTCGTATTATAAGCCGAATAATCGTACGTTGGTGTGTCCCTGACACGATGGCCTAAGCATCTACGTGCAAGGGCCAGTGGCGGCGCCATGATTTCAGTTTTGGGGGGGCTGAATTTCCAGACAAAATTTCCAATTTTCATCCGCCAAAATTTCAGACGGGGGGGCTGAATTTCCAGACAAAATTTCCAATTTTCATCCGCCAAAATTTCAGACGACCTTTTTTAGTCATCACCTTCAATTTGGGGGGGGGGACTGAACGTTGAAATTTGCCATTTTTACAGGGGGAAAATGGATCGCCTATATGGGGGGGCTTAGCCCCCCTGCCGCCGCTACTGGCATGTGCGTGTGATCATTGTGCGTGAAATGTATGTGTGTATGCATGCAATGTAGGTATGCATGTAGCCTACCTTGTGCGCAGTGGTTAAAGCGGTCTGTATGAGCAGTGGGAACGCCGAATGGGTGAGCAGTGGGAACGCCCATTATAAGAGTTTTTATTGAAAACGCATACATGTGTTTCCAGGGTTCCGTACATGCTGAGCACAGTGAGCAGTGGGAACGCAAGCAAGACATTTCTAGAGCATTTGGAACGCCGTCAACATTGAATTCGTGCCCACCCACTTTAAACTATAGATGTAAAAAAGATGGAAACGGAATAACAAACGGAAAATGTCGTTTTATTCGAAAAAATAAAAAAAATGCAAAAAACGGCAAAAAAACGGAAAGTGGAGATAAAATTAATAGACTTTGTTTTATCTTGTACTGCAATTTAAAATTGAAAAACTTGTTTATGCAATTTCATTTTAATCAACAAGCAAATAAAACAGCTTACACTAAGTAAAATGGTCAAATATTTATCTGAATTAGCAGAATCCTTGAAAATACGGAGACAGCGTAAGAGATAGGCTACCAGACGAAAATAACAAAATAAAATAACAAAAATAACAAAATAAATTTGTTCGAAAAATATTTGCAGACAGCAAATCAATAAATTTTTGGTCACAGAAAGAATTGAACTTGAACTTGAACTTGAACTTGTTTATTGATTCCAAGAATATCAAACAGACAATATTATTATGCATTCATAATAGTAGGCCTACACAAAGTGATTAATTACAGTTAACAATTACGATGGTAAAGCTTAGTGTACAATTGTTTCTGTGCAATAGGCTACCCTTCGGGTAGCCTCCTATTGCACAGAAATGTTATTTTTGTTCCGAGCAATAGGCTACCCGAAGGGAGTGATCCCGCTACTGGGGCCTATTTACCAAGGAAAAATTCTTTATTATAATATGATAAATGATTGATCAGGAAATAAATGGAAATGGGAGTATTTATGGAATCAATTAAGTAGTAGCAGTGGGATACTTTCCCTCTGCTCAACATAAAAAAGGACAAAAAACATAGATTAAGTGGGCCAGTGATTTTCCAGGACTTGCCGTTTACTTCCCAGCTTACGCTGGTACCAAATTATTATTTGGTGACAGAGGCACGTGTGTGTAAACAACTTGCCCAAGGTCGTTACCCGGATTCGAACCGCAACTGCCCGCTCCGTGAGCGAGCGCGTTACCGATCAGCCACCAGGTCGTACTCTGTCTGCATACAACCCGAAAATAAAAAGGAATTTGGTGGCGGATTCTGTTTGTGATTGCCTAAAACGGATGTTGCCGAATATTAGATGCCTCGTGCTCTGCTTTCTGCAACACAGCGATCTAGTCACGTCCGGTTTCTACTAGGCCTAAGCTTACTCGTTAATGCCAGTGGTGCCACAGCTGGGTTTTTCCACCAGATCTCGGTTTTTGGCCATTGTCTGGGTTCCGTGGGTTTTTTGGGCAGAATTTGTGTTTATTTTAGGCTAGTTAGGCTATTTGACCATTTGCATTTCCAGCGCATGAATATTCTGTGCACTGAGCAATAGGCCTAAAACATTGCATTTATAGTTAAATTCAATGTAAGCTTAAGCTAGTTGTGCTACATAATTTTTCTTCCACTAATTTTAATTTGAAACCACGTAGGCCTAATCAGGATCTTATGTTGTCAATTCGCTATATAAATGGCGCTTCAACTTATTTTTTTATAGAAATCATGTATGAAATTTACATTTGAAAGCTAGAGTGGCAAAAATTAACATGGCTGTCGCAATCTATCGAATGAGTCGTAGCAAAATAATAAGTACACATTTATTTTCAGTTACCATGGTGCAGCAGACCTAGATAGCCTCGAAATTGCTCTAACACATCTTAGAATTTCGGAAGAGTCCGGACGACCCCTGGCAAATCGTCAGGAGATCACAGTGGAGCTCACGACCCACAGGTTGAGAAACGCCATCCTGATTGAACCTATTTCTAGCGTTCTTCTCTTTGCCGACGGAGATCAGTGCGCCAACGTCTTATTCAGTTTATTATCCCTAGATGCAAATGCTTCCAACTTCTACAGCGCCCGCTTATTCACGTAGAGGATGAACTACATGACAGATTTAATTGGTTATCGTAATTAATTATGCTCCTTCTCGGCGCTTCAGAACAGGCAACGACCGTCATGTCATGTCATGTCGCCATCGTCGCATCGCGACGGTTGGCTACATGAATGGACCTTTAATGCCCAGAGTCTTCTGTTCCTTGTCGCGCTCATTAAGTCAGAGCCTACAAGTCCTGTCCAGTTCAGGACGTTGTCGATCCAAGATATCCTCGGCCTTCCTCGTCCTCGGTTCCCCTCCACAAAACCCGTCATGATGCTGCTTTCGATGCTACCGTTTTGTTGTCTCATGATATGACCAAAATATCGAAGTTTCCGAATTTTGGTGTGGGCCAATAGTTCTCTTGTGGCTCCCGCTGACACATACACCTGTTCATTGGTCATCATTTTAGTCCATGGAATTCTCAGCAGCTTTCTGATACACTTGTTTTCAAATGCTTGAATTCGCTTTTCTTCATCCTGTTTCAGAGTCCATGCTTCACATCCATACGTCGCTACTGGCCACACCAAAGCCTTCATCAGCCGCAATTTGGTGACGATGCTGATTGATTTATTCTTCCAAATTTTCGTCAATTTGGTCATGACGATCATTCCCATGGCTAGTCTTGATTTAACTTCATTCACACAATTCCCATCTTTTGATATCCTACTCCCTAAATATACAAAGGAATCTACTTGTTCTAGTCTTTCCGTACCCACCACCGTTTTGAGCACCTCCTCAGTAGTCGTCATAACTTTCGTCTTAGTTACGTTGATTGACATTCCATATTCTTCTGCAGCACTTGCGACTTGTTTCACGAGTTCTTGTAGTTCTTCTGGTGTTGTGGCCAGTAGGACAATATCGTCAGCATATCTCAGGTTATTGATGGTTCTTCCGCCAATCCTGACTCCACCGGGGAAACCTGTTAGTCAACGACCACGAAGAATGAAAACGTGGACCGCATAGACCAGCGGTTCCCAACCCGTGGCCCGCGGGCCAAAAGTGGCCCGCCAAGCCTAAAAAAATGGCCCGCCAGGCCTCAAAGTGGCCCTCACCTCTCAAAGAATTAACAAAAATATATGAAACAATTGACAATACAGAATAGAACATATAATTATTTTATATTACAAATTATTTTATTTTGACGTCTATAAATAACATCAAACATTCTATTTTGAATCAATTAGGCCTATAACAATTTTATATGCTTTTAGCTATTTAAATTTTAGCATTGTGGCCCCCTAATGTTCTTTAACTAAGAAAAAGTGGCCCTCTTGTCCTCCAACTTTAAAAAAGTGGCCCTAAAGTCAAAAAAGGTTGGGAACCACTGGCATAGACCTTCTTACAAATCGATATTGCGCTTTGTTGTTGACCTACATGTACATGCTATAGTGTAACGATTGTCACCGGCGGCGGCCTAATCTAATTTTGCTTAATTTCGGAATGCACTCGAAACCGCACTTTTACTCTAAATTCGATTACGTAATGGCTAATAATAGCTCGGGACGCGATCATAGCCAATCAGGAGGCTTCCCTCCGGTCAGGTGGGCGGTTCGGCGTCAGTGATGGCGGAGTTGTTGTGATGGCCGTTAAAATGAAAAAAATTATTGAAGGTTTTTTTGCGACCAAAAGTTTGATTTTGTGCCATCGAAGAAGGTCTTGGTGACCGCAAATTTGACTCTGTGTCGTAATCGCTCTGTGTGGCTGTGTGGAAGGTCTTGGTGACCGCAAATTTTGACTCTGTGTCATAATCGCTCTGCGTGGCTGTGTGGAAAAGTTGCGGACGCTGAACCTTCAAAAATTCCGATCGGAAACAAGGCTGTTGTAAAAGAAATTGACAAGGGGAAGAATTCTTTTTGGGGACAAGAACTGAAAGATTTTCCTACGTGTATTCTCTGGATTGTCAGGGAAGTAAACAGTGTCAACCTAAAATAATAATTCTCGATTGAATGCTACTGATTGTGTATTTTATGAATGCGCTATAATAATTACTGACGAGAATAGTCTGATATTTCAAGGTAACTTTATTCAAGAAAGCTGAATGCAAATTAGAGTATACTGACATTAATAATAACAAAGACAATTTAGGCTGAACTGTAAATTTTATTAATTGGATCCCGGTGTGATCCCTTTCATCCCTATCGTTATTCAGCTATTCGTCGATAGGCCTCTTCTGTCTCTGTGAAAGATAAAATAATTGTCATAATAATTATAACTGTAATAAATAATTAAGGAGAAAAATCTGAAAAGAACAATACTGGTATTCTTTGTGTAACTGATAATAATAAAATAATAATGTCAGAAAGTGAAACGGAAAAGAAGGAAGAAAGTGAGAAGAGTGAGTCAGAAGAAGAAGGCTTTGATGACCCCAATTCAATTCGGCTGGGAGGGACCAGTGGGGATCTTTCCGCTAAGGTTATGTCCCAGAGGCTGTCGGAAATCTTTGGACGCTTTGATACCTTGACTTCCATATTTAGTGAAAGACAGGAGAGATTGGTGAAAGTACAAGAGAGGGTAGAGAATCTAACTGAACTGCTTTTGAGGAAAATTGGGTCTAAGAAAACTGCTGCTTGGGAACCGAACCCAGATAAGTCCTCAAGGGGGGCTGTCGTCGTCCACCAAACGACCGTGCGACCATGTCCAGCCACCACTCGTCCATCTCCTGGTGTAGAATCTGGTAACGAGACCCATTCCTCAATAGAAGCAGGAACAGCAGTTACTGATCGAGTCATAAAAGAAAGGCATTCTTCCCTGGAACCTGAGGTTAGGTTTTCCCTGTCCGAGGACCTGGCGAAGTACTCTTTTCCCCAGCAGTTAGCCCTCTCGCGGGTGGTCCAGTCCGAAACTCCTAAAATGCAAGAATCAGGAACAAGAGCAGGTGGCCACCTAGCGAGTGAGTACGGCGCTACAATTGGTACCAGAAGTGGGGTGATTGAGGTAAAAACTGAGGTCACTCCAAGGTCAAGGACAGAGGAAGGAAAGGCAAGATGGAAGGAAAAAGGTCTGAAAGAGAAAATAAAATTTTCTAGTGATAAAATGTCAGATTATGGAACTCCTGTTGAGTACTATGGAGCTAGGCCTAAAATGTCTGAAATGTTAAGTACACAAACTAGACTAGGTGAAAAGAGAATTATGCAAGAACCGATAAAATCTGTCTGTCTTAGTGACACAACTTCTAATGTGAAGGGTAGTGATTTTGAGACTTCATTGCATGAATTAAATCGAGACCTGTTGTCAATAGGGATGGAAGAAGAGGTGTTTAAGATGAAGTCTAACTCTGAGTTTTTTGTTTCAGAAACACGATCTTGTGGTCCCTTGATATCCAGTCACTGTCATCTGCCGACTGTGAGTGCACATCCCAGTCGTCTATCACTCGGACATTCTTGGGCTACCACCGTTCCCTACAAGACAGCGGAACAAGAATTTCTGCTGAAGGAAAATTCGTCGGCTGTGAAAGAATTGCTACCATCAACAATTTCTATTGCTGCTGTGGGAATTTCTCAATTCGACTCATGCTGTTCAGAACTCAATCCAGCTTCTGTGTCAGAAACTGTAATAAATTGGCCGACTTCAAGAGCTTTATCAGAAAGAACTGTGGCTTCGGTGAATGAATTCAGAATTGATGTTGCTTCGTGGAAACCGCAGAAACCTAGACAGTTTACTATGTGTTCACTGGTGGAACCTGTGGATCAGTTGCTTCATGAATCCAGTTCAGAAACTGTTGTCACCTGTTCTGATTTGGTTAGTCGGCTGAATACGAGACATGTAGAAGGGAATAACGATGCGTATCTGTGTGTAACTGTGAAAGGAAAGAATTTGTCAGCATTAATCGACACAGGCTGTGAACTGACTTTGTGTCCCGCTTCGCTGATTGATCCGACTGAACTTTGTGGGTCTACTCAACTGATGAAAGCGGCAAATGGGTCTGCTATTCAGGTGCGGGGAGAAACAACGCTGAAACTGAGAATTGAGGGACTGCCGTTTGAGATTCCCTGTCTGATGACCAGACAAGTCTACGTGATTATCCTGAGGTTATCATGGAGGAAGAAGGAAAATGTCCTGTGGCACATTGGCCACAATGGGGTAATCGTCAGAAATCATCGGTTTACCGTGCGCTGTAATCGGGTCATCATTGTGTCCGTCAATACTAGGAATGCTCCACTGAGCAGTAAAGCCTTTTCCATTGTCAGGAACAGTGAAACTGAGAGCAGAGCTTCGGAACCGGAATGTTTTCAGGAAGACACGGACGAACAGTCGAGATCAGCAAACTCAGTGGTTGCTCGGTCGTTGGAGACTCTACCCACATTCTTCGCTTCTTCGGTGGTAGCCCAGGATCGCCATCAACCGGATGTGCACTCATCGGCCAGCCTCGCAGTTTTCCCTTTTGCTTACGTGCCTCCTCGTGCTTCAATCGCTGCCCGAGTTGATAATCAGGAGAGTTTGGTTTCAACAAGTCATTTCTCGTCGAGAGTGCTTTGTGCCTCTGAAGCGTCGGGTTCAAGCTATGTGCATGCTGTCAATGTTATGTCAAATGTTGATGATTCTGATGTGAATAAAGCCATGCATAATAATGAAACTCCCCTGGAAATTTGTCTAGCGCCGAGGTCCCAGTAGGTACCCCGGGTGCGGGATAGGGCGTAGGGAGTAGGCTAGAGTAAGGTGATGCGCTATAGGTTAAACCCCTTTTATGTTTTTCCTTGTGTATAAAGTTTGTAGAGCGCTCTTATTGCATGTGTTGCGATTGACTTAGTGGTACGGGTGTCAGAGCATGATCTTTGTGATTAGAAAAAAATTCTCTCGTAGTGGCTCTAAGCAGTTGAGGATATAGTACTGTGTGTCATTCTTATAACTTTGTGTTATTGTGAGATAGATATCCTGGAACTGTTATACCCGTGGGACCCCGGAGGTGGAGTGAGAAGTACCGAATTTTATAGAGGTCTCCTCCGAAGAACCCTTGGGGGTCGTAAGCCCAAACCCACCGATCTGTATTATGGAAATGGTCTGTGTGACCGAAGTTGGTCTGTGTGACCGGAAGTTGGTAGAAGCAGACGGTAGGGGAGTTTGGAAGCGAGAGTAGAGGAAGTGGCTCCTTCTCTGTTAGGACTTAGACTGAGAAGTGGAGATTGGGTTAAGCAGTTACTACATTTCCACGGAAAGGATCTGTTTTAGTTTGACTGTGCCCAGCTGGAGGAAATGTGTGAGGCCACTACGGCACTTCTACCTGAGATAGATGTGATCCCAGTAGTGGCAGCCTCTGTGCAAACCCTGGCCAGTATTCACTGATGGGTATTTGTCTAACTGTGCTAGAAATTGATATATGCTTTGTGGCTAATGATTCACTGGTTTATGCATAGATAAGATTTGCTATTGTTTCGTTGCTTGTATTAGTTAAGAATTAAGCGACAATTAAGTTTCGATTGTATTCAATCTCAGTGACACCTAAATGTTTCAGTTCTGAAAAATTTTAAAATTAGGGGGGGAGAGTGTAACGATTGTCACCGGCGGCGGCCTAATCTAATTTTGCTTAATTTCGGAATGCACTCGAAACCGCACTTTTACTCTAAATTCGATTACGTAATGGCTAATAATAGCTCGGGACGCGATCATAGCCAATCAGGAGGCTTCCCTCCGGTCAGGTGGGCGGTTCGGCGTCAGTGATGGCGGAGTTGTTGTGATGGCCGTTAAAATGAAAAAGAATTATTGAAGGTTTTTTTGCGTCCAAAAGTTTGATTTTGTGCCATCGAAGAAGGTCTTGGTGACCGCAAATTTGACTCTGTGTCGTAATCGCTCTGTGTGGCTGTGTAGAAGGTCTTGGCGACCGCAAATTTTGACTCTGAGTCATAATCGCTCTGCGTGGCTGTGTGGAAAAGTTTCGGACGCTGAACCTTCAAAAATTCCGATCGGAAACAAAGCTGTTGTAAAAGAAATTGACAAGGGGAAGAATTCTTTTTGGGGACAAGAACTGAAAGATTTTCCTACGTGTATTCTCTGGATTGTCAGGGAAGTAAACAGTGTCAACCTAAAATAATAATTCTCGATTGAATGTTACTGATTGTGTATTTTATGAATGCGCTATAATAATTACTGACGAGAATAGTCTGATATCTTAAGGTAACTTTATTCAAGAAAGCTGAATGCAAATTAGAGTATACTGACATTAATAATAACAAAGACAATTTAGGCTGAACTGTAAATTTTATTAATTGGATCCCGGTGTGATCCCTTTCATCCCTATCGTTATTCAGCTATTCGTCGATAGGCCTCTTCTGTCTCTGTGAAAGATAAAATAATTGTCATAATAATTATAACTGTAATAAATAATTAAGGAGAAAAATCTGAAAAGAACAATACTGGTATTCTTTGTGTAACTGATAATAATAAAATAATAATGTCAGAAAGTGAAACGGAAAAGAAGGAAGAAAGTGAGAAGAGTGAGTCAGAAGAAGAAGGCTTTGATGACCCCAATTCAATTCGGCTGGGAGGGACCAGTGGGGATCTTTCCGCTAAGGTTATGTCCCAGAGGCTGTCGGAAATCTTTGGACGCTTTGATACCTTGACTTCCATATTTAGTGAAAGACAGGAGAGATTGGTGAAAGTACAAGAGAGGGTAGAGAATCTAACTGAACTGCTTTTGAGGAAAATTGGGTCTAAGAAAACTGCTGCTTGGGAACCGAACCCAGATAAGTCCTCAAGGGGGGCTGTCGTCGTCCACCAAACGACCGTGCGACCATGTCCAGCCACCACTCGTCCATCTCCTGGTGTAGAATCTGGTAACGAGACCCATTCCTCAATAGAAGCAGGAACAGCAGTTACTGATCGAGTCATAAAAGAAAGGCATTCTTCCCTGGAACCTGAGGTTAGGTTTTCCCTGTCCGAGGACCTGGCGAAGTACTCTTTTCCCCAGCAGTTAGCCCTCTCGCGGGTGGTCCAGTCCGAAACTCCTAAAATGCAAGAATCAGGAACAAGAGCAGGCGGCCACCTAGCGAGTGAGTACGGCGCTACAATAGGCTACGTAGACTATTCCATATAATTATGTGATTTATGTGATTTCTGTAGAATGGAGGTTTAAAGTTAAGAAAATGTAACTGTTCCATGTCACAACTTTTTCATATGTCGAAAATTATTAAACTTTATTCACAAGCAATTTGTTAATCTCTCTAATAGTCAGTATGAACTTCGACGGATATTTTGCCCCTAGAATCTGTTGAAAACATTGAATTTAATTTCAACTAAAAATTGCAAATATATTAATATTAGGCCAATTGTAATTAAAGTCATCGACCATCAGCTGCTTCTTATCTGCGTCGTAATACAGACTGTTTGGCCAACGGATCGAGTCTTCTTCTTCATCTCCTGAATATTTTCGTGAAAGAAGAATTCGATTCCATTTAAGATCGGAATCCAAGAGAATCACTCTGCCATTCCCATAGTCGGCCACAAACACTCGATCGTCTGAATCGATTGAGATATGTCTAGTATTGTACAGTTGCTGTGTTTCATTTGAAGGAATAAAACGACGAATGACCGTTTGTCCATCTCTGGAAACTTCAGAGATTCCCCATCTCGCTATGCTCTTACATCGATACCGTTCATCTTTTGACCCACTCTGGTCATATTGTGCGTACTCTGTCCATAGGTGAAGGATGACAAAATTCCCGATGGTTGTTTCCACGACTTCAAGGGGATGCTTAATATCTTCTGGTAACCGATTGGACCGAATAAGTTTTCTGTCTGACCCGTAGATTCGCAGAATGGACGATGTATCACTGACCGATAAGAGCACCAACTGCCCATCACTGGCCACTGACAAAGCCGTGATAATAAAATATTCAGTGTCCTTTGGTTTATGATCATCTGTAAGCCTAGGCCTAATCCATTTGATGATCTTGTATTTGTAATCAGTTTCTATTGTTATCTTCCAGATGCATTTCCCATAATAGTCATGTACGTAGAGGCAATTTTCCTTCTCACTGGATCCAATATCAGCAGGATGTTTCACCTCATCAATTGCGATATCATTTTGAAGGTCAAATGGATCTCGATTCTCAAAGACACAAATTGTAGTTGGGGAACGATACCCTGATCGGCAGAGTACGTAGATCTTGTCTCGCAGTTTAGTGACTCCGCACGCTATTTTATTTTCTGGCATCTTCATACTCCGGATGAAGTTGATGTAAATTGAACACACCACTAAAATAAAAACAAATTAGGCCTAATATTTTACATACAAGAATAATTTACGAATGGTGGCAGGCTCTACAGTTTTTTTTATTAATATATAATTATTTGTATCATAACTGACTGCAGACAGATTCAGTCTTAATTTTTTTTAATTTATTATTTATTTTAATAATCATACGTTTAGTACCAGGGTTGTACACGAGGGTATACGCAGATAGGCCTATGTATACAGCGTAGGCCCTATATTCGCCTAAAAATATTTGGGCATAGTGCAGGTCTAGGCTACTTTGTTCCGTAAACGAGGATACACGCGGGTGTAGGCCTACATCGTTTATTAATTTCACAAAGATTAAAATTTTAACACGATTTTAAAATGAAGTTCTCACAACAAGACAGCAGTAATGTAATAATTGAAACGATGAAATTTGCTCGTGTAATGCCGAGAGAAAGTGTGATGACTAAAAAACGTCAACCGAAATTCGCATGACTAAAAAAATCGTCTGGAACTTTTTCCAACACCTTAATTAAATGATTACCATTTGTCTATCTATCATTATCTCACTTTCCATGTAACCGTCTATCCGTCTCACTACTTGTCTTATGTTGCCTCTGCCCTTGCACATTAATTATTTGTCTTCCAATTCCACCGTATGCGACTCAAAACAATATAGGCTGCTTTACGGTTATGTAGCTACTGCTACAAATCTCTCGATCGATAAACTTTCACTCTCGCTCTACCAAAATTTCTCCAGCAACTTCTCAGTCACTGTTTTTCATTTCGCTTCACTCTAAATGAACAGCCTTTTCCCTATAATAGTTTCACCCTCCTGAGTCCTAATTATTATCTGTCTTCGAAATTAGATTTCATGAGCCAAGCTGCATAATTCCTATGTCGGTTAATATGCTTCGTCATTATGCATGCTGAGTGAGTGTGCGAGAACATACCAACGGTTTTCTTGAATTGATTCCTATCGATGTTGATCATCTTTGGTGTGGATGGTTGAGAATTTCCAAAGAAAACGTCTCTCAGTTGATTCGAATCGTACAGCCTCTCAATATTTTCAAGAGCTTTTTGTGAACGACACCAGATCCAAACGACAACAGTCTGCCTGTTCAGTTGAGAGTAACTGACGATGTCCATGTCTTCATTTTGACGTTGACTGATGAGCAACTGTTGATCAGTGTCATGTGATTGACTGATGAGTTGATCAGTTTCATGTGATCTTTGACTCGTTCTGTCACGGAAGTCGTTCATTTGTTGGTTAAGCAGCTGTGTGTCCATGGCTTGTGCAGTCGACGTTCCAGAATTTTTCACTATCACTTTTATGACAACTAAAATAATGAAAAAACAATAATGAGCACTTGTTTCTTGTGTAGGCTATTATTCCAGTCAGCTGCTGTCTTTGACTGTTGTTAGAGATAATTTGACAAGTCTCGTCTATAGTGTAGGCTAAAAGAAAAGTTTGGGGGAAAAATGTTCTGCCGTCTCTCGACTTATTTTTCAGCTGAAAATGCACAGCGCATATTTTACAATGCAGTACAAAACAACAGAACTGTAAAAATTATAATGCACTTCTTACAAGGCTCAAACGATTGTTAGCGAAAGACAAACAGAATGGGCCATGTCGGCAGATGTACAGTTCCTACAATCTACCTCGGCTTCAGGATCTCAAATCTCACGCAGCGAGTTCATCTTGCTCCTATGACTTTTGATTATAATGTTACTGCTGTTCTTTGGAACACGAAAAGGTCACGCTAATTTTATTCGTAGGCCTACATAGTGGACTTTACAGATTGAAAGGTTTATACGCACGAAACATAGATGTGATTCTATCAATCGATCGTTCATCTATCTATATAAATAAAAATGAAACCTTCCAATAGTTCATGTTACAATCACGCCGAAAGTTACGCAGCGATTGTTGTGAAAATTTACCAAAACCTTCCATTCCAATAGCACCGTGTTTTAAGATTTCTTTTCCACAAAAAACCCAATCTTTTCCACAAAAAGTGAACTTTGCAATACGTTCGACTGCCATTTGCAAATTCAACCAAACCACACGCTTGAATCGTCTTCATCCGAAAGACAGTGACGAAACATGAATGAGGTTGCGTTCCGTGACGTCATAAGCGAGTCGATAAATAATTCCATTACGACAACGGCCTTCCAAAATTCTTGGGCTCTATCCGCTGTCAGTAAAGGACGGTGTGCGGGAGGGGGAGGGGGAGGGGAGGGGGAGGTTGAAGGGGGAAAGGGAGGAGGGGGAGGGGAGGGGGAGGGGGGGGGGAGGGGGAGGGGGAGGGGGAAGGGGGAGGAGGAGGGAGGAGGGGGAGGGGATGGGAGGGGGAGGGGGAGGAAGAGGGGGAGGGGAGGGGGAGGGGGAGGGAGAGGGGGAGGGGGACGGGGACGGGGACGGGGACGGGGACGGGGACGGGGACGGGGAGTGGGAGAGGGAGGGGGAGGGGGAGGGAGGGGGAAGGGGGAGGGAGGGGAGGGAGGAGGAGGGAGGGGGAGGGAGGGGAGGGAGGGGGAGGGAGGGGAGGTCTTTTCTGCCACAGCAACGCGTGGCTGGGTACAGCTAGTTCATTTATAAAAAGTTTCTTCAGACTGCAATTAAGATAACAATACATACAAAACATACCACCGAGTGGAACCAAACATGGCGGGCAGCATTGACTATTGTAAGATACTTTGAGATTTGCGCAGAAGTGATGCAATTCTGGTGTATCCTATCCTATAGGTTTTCTAGTCTGATAAACTTTAAAATGTAAGCCTATGCTATACATGGTCAGCCTTCAAAAATTAGATTTGTCATACAGACGGTACAAACCTCCTCCGTTTTGGACGATCCCTGCCACTTGCGCTTGGCTGGTTTCTCGAAGACACTTGACGAAATGTGTGAACTGTTTGTCATCAAAGGATCTCACAATCTGCAGAAGTTCGGCGTTCTTATCTCGGTTTGAATGTTGTGTTTTTATGAATTGACTTTCTTTTTCCGTTATGCAGTTGTGAGATAAGAGTGAATCGATGAATTCGTCATTCGTTTGAATATTTTTCAAAAGAAAATCTTTGTTGTTTCTACAAATTGCTGAATGTCTCTTGTCTTTCTCAAAACAATCTGCAAATGCATTAGGAAAACGTCACATGATTGTGTGTAACTTTGCAACACGTACTTCGTTCGAAACAATTTCTCGACGGATAGAAATCAATCAATGCCTGGGGACTTTTGATTTGAAAGAGGAGTAAAATGATGGTAGGCCTACTAATGAGGCTTCGTGGAGACTAACATGTAGACTGCACACACATTTAAAGAATCTGCAATCAAACGGCGACGACGTCCACAAAAGGCAAAACACTGTTTTGAGGCGTCAGCGAAGGTTGACCCAAAATCCTTGTCTTACACGTCTAACATTGATGGAGAAGAACTGGAACAAGTCAAGGATTTCGCTTATCTCGGTAGTAGGCCTACTAATACGGAGGATGCGAGATGTCACAGAGAAATACAACGGAGGATTGTACTAGGAAAGATGCATTTGAAAAGAGAAAAGAGCTTCTGAGAGGTGGAATCAGTAAAGGGCTGAAAAAGAGAATGGTAAAAACCTTAGTGTGGAGCAGTGATTTTCAACCGGGGTTCCGCGGAACCCTAGGGTTCCGCGGGCGTCAGCCAGGGGTTCCGCGGCCGTTTGGTATAAATTTTAGTGGACCAACGGAAATCCTAAAATGAGTAGCTTCTTTCCCAACTTCAGTCATTCTTGCCTAAGGGTGTCACGACAACTCGTCCACCGACAACTCGTTCAACGACAACTCGTCCACGGACAACTGGTTCACCGACAACTGGTTCACCGAAATAGAAGCCGGATTATTGAGAAAACGCTTGGGAAATAGAAGCTGGATGAAGGTTCTTTATATACGAACTAGGAGCTGGATTTATGAGAAAAAAGTCTAATGGTCTTCTTTCTTAAATGGAAGCTGAATTGATGATTTTCATCATGTGTCTCAACATGCATCCAGCTTCTATTTCAGATAGAAAAAAACTTGATCCATCTTCCATTTCTTAAGCGGTTTTTCATCAATCCAGCTTCTATTTTACCTGTAAAAACCTTCATCCAGCTTCCATTTCTCAAGCGTTTTCTCAAAAATCCGGCTTCCATTTCAGTGGACGAGTTGTCGGTGGACGAGTTGTCCGTGAACCAGTTGTCGTTGAACCAGTTGTCTGTGAACCAGTTGTCGTGGAACCTGCCTAAGACCATTATTAGGCTACTTGAATGTAGACCCTATTGCCGTTTTCTATAGGCTAATTAATTATTATGTCGTTCAATTCTTGTTTTTCGGAAGGCACGTGCATCAAATGGGAATCTATTTGCTTAGGCCCGATAGATTGCCTACGACCTACGTTTCCAACTGTCCAGTCGGACAAAGCATTTTATCATTGGTTTCAAACTGTATAGACGCTCGCGATCTGTTCTGACTAAACAGAATGAACTGAGCACTCGGTCAACGACTTGTTTGATTTTTTTAGTTCCTCTTTTGATCAGTTAACTTTGGTAGATCCCGAGGTAGCGGATAGCCTATTACATTTTTTGCAAATGCAAAGTCTGAACCATCAAGCATATATTTATCTGTAGTATCGTTAACCGACAGGCCTATTAATAGGCCTTATACTCGCTCGCTCTTTGCTTCTCGGAAAATCACATTAGATATATCTAATGTGATTTTTCTAATATGTGAAACAAGAATCAGATGTGTGTTTATTGCGACAAGGTAGGGTCTAGGCTACTTTTCCAGGTACACGAACGTAACTAGCAAACGCAGCTGCTGAAACTCCCCAAATAAGTCCCTCGGCCCCACTATAGCCCCGTGTCACTCACAACACTCGGCCATGACGGTTGAGTCTGAAACGATTCTTTTATGTTGAATATGAATCAATTGGTTTATTGACTACCTCAGTGACAGAACCCAGTATGTGTACTTTAAAGGTGTACAGTCTCGATCTCTGTGCATTTCCTGCGGTGTGCCACAGGGATCGATACTGGGTCCGCTTTTATTTTTGCTATATATAAATGATCTATCAATGACTTCCTCAGTTTTAAAATTCATCTTATTCGCTGATGCTACGAATGTCTTTCTTTCCCACTCTTCCATAGATCACCTTTTTAAAATAGCTAATGAGGAACTAACTGTAATTGCTGACTGGTTTAAAATAAACAGACTTTCATTGAACCTTGAAAAAACAAATTTTATATTGTTTCACTCTATAAAGAAAATTACGTACGGTGACAACAGACTCTTAATTAATAATGCCCCCATTGCCCAAACAACCTCCTCTAAGTTCCTTGGAGTTATAGTTGATCAACACCTTACTTGGAAGGAACACATAATGGCGATTTCCAAAAAGATTGCAAAAAATATTGGGGTTTTACTTAGGATTAAGCACTGCCTTCCAAAGTCCATTCTAAACAACCTATACTATTCACTCATTTTTCCATATCTCTCATATTGTAATATTTCTTGGTGCTCGAATTATCCCTCACGTCTTCATCATCTGATTACATTACAAAAACGAGCAATAAGAATAATCTGTGGTTCTCATTGGAGAGCTCACACTGCTCCCCTGTTCAAAAACAATAATTTGTTAACCTTACCTAAGATAAATAAATTCCAGATTTGTTTATTCATGTTTCGTTTTCATTTACACTTATTGCCTATGTCTTTTAAACATTATTTTACTAAGGGCTCTGATATTCATGGTCATTTCACCAGGCACTCGCATTCATATAGAAGTGAATTTGCTCATTTAAGAATCAAGCAGTTCTCAATTAAATATTTGGGTCCTTCGCTATGGAATGGATTGCCTGGTGACCTTACTAGTTTACTGTCTTTTGGTCTGTTTAAAAACTCACTTAAACGATTTCTCCTGCTCAATTGATGAATTTGTATATTTGCCTTGTTTGTCTAATTTAGAGCTATTAATATCACCTGTTTATACGCCTTGTTGAAATTATTATTATTTTACCATCACATGATGTATCTGTTATAACCATAAGGTATTCTGATGAGTCCATCTGATCTGATGGGTTTAACTGGGTTATTTGTGATAATTAACCATGGCTATATTGTAGCATAACCAATGATGATAAATAATGTCCCACTTGATATAGTTACGATGCTGGGTTTTTTCTGACTGGTAATAGGTCTGCTCAGTAATTTTCAAATATATAGTTACCAAGATGCTTATTGTGTTTTTCCTCTGGTTCCTTTGCCTCTATATGATTACTTCTATCTTACATGTGCTTAATGATTCAGGTTGCCATTACTGACTATTGTTTGTTGCTTATTTTTTTGGTTTTGCTTTGGGTTTTTTTGTTTGTATTTTCTTTTTTGTCTTTTGTTTTGTGGCTTGTTGCCAAAGGCTTTTTTGATCGTGTGATCTTATGCCACATTGATTTATTTTCTGGTATTTTCTTTTAAAATTTTTTCCATTTTTCTGTTTATATCTCTAACCTCACCATCTTGACTTACATGTTACGTTCAGGGGTTATCCAGGTTAGCGGGACCTGTCCCTTTTTGGATGACCCTTTCTGAGTGTTCACCGTTCATTCAATCAAGGTGTCCTGCGAACATTAATTTTTATTCATGTGTAGTCTAGTATTTTTTCTTTGCAGTATACCTTGGTTTTGTTTGTTTGTCTCTTGTTCTCAGAATAAACTGATTTGATTGATTTGATATGAGTCTACCTACGTGTCTCTCTCTCTACGATGCGTCCATGACTTAAGGCAGGCACAAATTCGTTAATTAAGCCAGGCACAAATTCGCATTAAACTTGAAAAAAATGCTTTTATACATCTTGTCCTTAACACTGATCCAGAATAGAACGTATTTTCAATTTTAAATATTCTATCCATCTTCCAGATGGATGGATATTTGTTGGCGAAATAGAGCGAATATGCAGTTGTTCTCTGACAGTGCTTTGCGCACTGGACCGACACTTCTATAATTCTAGGCCTAAATCAAGTATTTGTGATGTGATAGGCCTACTATAGCATGCACCAGGAGTGCAAGTAACTATTATATAGTTTACTACATATTGCATAATTTCCCAATTTAACCTACTAAGTACTGTTAGGCCTACAAGGCTATGTAGGCCTATTTCTTGAAATACTGGACGAGTGAAACGCGAAGGGTTCCGCGAGCGAATACGTGCTTTGGAAGGGTTCCGCCACAAGAAAAAGGTTGAAAACCACTGGTGTGGAGTGTGATGCTATATGGATCGGAGACATGGACTATGAGGATGGAAGACATCAAGAGAATAGAAGCATTTGAAATGTGGTTATGGAGACGGATAGAAAGAATCAGCTGGAGGGATCATGTAAAGAATGAGGAGGTATAATAATAATTGAGAAGAGTTGGAGAAAAGAGATCATCGATCGATGATACACACAATTAGAGAAAGACAAAGAAGATGGATAGGGCACACACTCAGAGGCGACTCGATGCTAAGAACAATCATAGAGGGGAAAATGGAGGGAAACAGAACGAGAGGAAGATCAAGACAATCACACCAAGGCAGCGACCAGCGTGGAATGCAAGTCCTGCTCCGGTATCTAATTTTCTAGTAGTTATGAGGGATTGCTCGAGAGTTTACATTACACAACAGTCTACAGACTCTACACGTTCGATATTAACCCTCGGGCTACCAAGGGGAGGGTGAGGTGGTATCCATCCCTTTCTAGGTTTTTCACAAATAATAGCCTACCTGTTTCGTTTCATGCTAAACAATTTGCCTTTTGATAACCTAGGTAACTGACTTATCCGGTGATGTGACAATGGTAAAATGCTAAAATTGTAGTAGGCTACACTATGCTATCAGCGAAATTTCTTTTGCTTGAAGTTAGAAAGTAATGCTTGGAATTAAACTTGCCTCTCGAGTATCGCCAGATTTCCCTCTTGAATCGTCTTCTGGTGATTCTTTGATAAAAACAATCGTCAACTGAAGTCAGAGACCTGATAACTTCTGCGTCTCTATGATTTGTTGATGAATTCAATATCCAATGGATGTAGGACTTTTGTAGGATGATGTCCAACAACTCGAATGGGAGATCGTGCAGCTGAAATGCGACACTTATTATTTATTTATATATTGCATAATGTATACCGCCCCTTCAAGCTCCCTACACCGAAGCGCTCCCGACTGTTTGCATAAGGTCCCTGCGCGGCGGCTGAAGGTGGATTTGAACCCTGAACCCTCCTCCGGCTCCGAACTCACCACTACACCACAGCGTCTTACAGCACGTAGAAACTTAACGCTGGAAGAATAGGCATATCTTCTTTTCTTCTTCTTCTTCCTCTTCTTCTTGGCCTATCCAGGTAATGTGTTTCAACAGCTGCTGCTTCTTAGGGAAAGTTAGTCCTATAGCCTATAAACATTTACTGACACAATAATACACACAGAAAGAATGGTTAAGGCATGAGGCTGAGCATGACATGTCATCGTGAGTTTGTTTAAATTCTTGTGATCATT
The DNA here is from genome assembly GCA_945859605.1 of Lumbricus rubellus. NCBI lineage: Eukaryota > Metazoa > Annelida > Clitellata > Crassiclitellata > Lumbricidae > Lumbricus > Lumbricus rubellus. Next base: position 3,102,895 of record OX243819.1, read on the forward strand.
CAACTAATCGCAAACATTTTAGAGAGCCCTTCAAGATTGCAAGTTCAGAGGCGCTCCCAACCCAGGCCTCGTCAAAAAGAAATGTCTTGAGAAGACGATGAGAGAGCCAGCAGATCCTGAGAGAGCGAGCGGAGAGCAACTGTAGCCTACCATTCCAGACAGAATACTCGGAGCTGCATGGTCGCAGTACGTGAGAAAGGAACAAGGAAGTCGCCACGGGTACTCGGGTAGCTTGAGTGCAGCGAACGGCGGCGATGTAAACCCAAATAATTTGCAGTTAATATATAGGCCTAACTGAAATAACGTAATTTGCAATTTTTTTATTCCAGGCGTCTATAATAACTGTAATTTGCAATTCAATATACTTTTCTCTAGTAATAATTATTATTATTATTGGTAATTTAAATTTCAATTACATGTAGGCCTACACGTTACCGTGTAGGCTAATTTACCCTGCCCTGAGCAGAAGATCACTGAGGAGGTAGGACATTGGAGTGTAACAGAAGGCAGTATAATTTATTAAGTCATTTGCACGATAGTAGGCCTATTCTGGAGGAGTCGATAAACTATCAGGAGATAGATCAGTAGGCCTAAATAGCATGAATTTGCTGTTAAACTCGTTGGCGTTGCTTGAATATTTGGACAAAATAATACAACAATCTTACCGTTTTACTACATGGAGTTTTGTCCTGTTTATCTTTTGGAATCATGAAAATTCCTTTAAATATAAATGTTGTAGAAATATTAAATTTCAGTTGATGTAACTGAAATAACAGTCAGTCTCGTCAACTCTTTTCTCTTCATAGAAACCTGTTTGCAACCCAAATCAATAAGCAACAATCTAATCTACATTCGTGAATTTTCAAAACATTAAATGTTTTGAAAGTTCATGACAACTAAATTTTAGTTGTCAGCTGCATTATTCAATATTGGCCATTTTAATTGCCATATTAAGTTTTTTTTAAACTGGAAATCAAAGATTTGAACTACTGTTTATATGGCGTCTCTTATGAAAGAGGAAAATGATACCGACAGTTAATTGTAGGCCTATAATTGTTTTCATAGTCTTCGATTTTTGTAATCTATAATTATGTGAATAATAAAACCTAAGCTTACCTCTCTTGCGAAATGAAAGAAGTCGTCGCCAGCGTTTGTGACTTTCAGGGTCATTCTTGTCGTCGGCTCCCTTGATTTTTCCTGCTGATGCACCCATAATTTTCGATTAGGGTCTACAGCAATTTGGTGATTTTTAAAAATCTCTTGCTTGTTACTTTGACAAACGTTAACCAAAGAAGTTTCTGTAGGTGCGAGGTGGCAACATCAGTAACAAAAAAGTAACTCACGATAGGGATAGGCTGCAAGGAATTGTAATATGATAATATCTCACTTTACGTGTGCGCTCTAAACCAGGATATTAATGCATTGGGTCTACTTATACTATCAACAAAATTGGGTCATAGCCTCATCCAACCTTAGACCAGAGTCTCATAACGTGTAGGCCTAATTACGTTTGTGCGCTTGATAGACTAAGCCGTAGACAGCAGAGCTGGGGAACTGTTTTTGTGCGTGGGCTAATTAGTAATTATGGTTTATTGTTCATTTTGGCCATTAATAGAATTTGCATGATTTTAAATTACTGCTGAGTGACAAGGTATTTATAAGGTGAATATACCAGCTGCGTTAGTTGCACCCCAGAACAAAGGGAGGAAACTTATGCGTTTCAATCGAATTCTCTGTAGTCGACCCCTCTTCAAACTTTAATAACCCCACCACGCATGAGAGGTAGAATACAGGTAGGCCTATATAAGGCCTACTAAATAGTATGTGCAAGGGTTGTTGCTTTGACAACTTCATGGATGGTATTTACAAAGTGGTAACGTGATCGAAGATTCCAAGAGGCATTATTTTAGGTATGAGGGACGGGCGCTATTTACATGTAGGCCCTACTCTTTTCACGTATGCTAAACCATTCTGAGATTGAAGCTGATGGAGCCCAAAGTGAAACGCATTGATTCTATTCTTCAACCCCAGATCAGTCGAGTAGAATTTTAATATGCCGTAAAGGGAATGATGTTATTAACAATAATACAACATTAATAGAACATTAACTTATTAATTTTGCAATTATCAATTAATTGCTGTTATTGGAAAATAAAAGCTTTGAAGTTTCTTAGGTGTTCATATTTTCTCCTTGGATAACCGGCATTTGGAATGATGCAGGATATAACCAGGTTAGTTTATAGACGCAGAGCGTTGGCAGTTATTATAAATTGTGTTCAGCAGATGGCACTGTCTGGCAGTAGGCCTACATTACTGTTGCATCCTGTTGATGTAGGCTATGCCCTATTGAAGCAATTAGGCATTTTATCTGACACTCAGGATGCCACAGTTACCCCACAGGGGGGGTAGTTTGGATTCAATGATGTTCGAGAGAATCCGCTTGTCATAAATTGTAATGTAACTGAAGACGTCGTAATTGGTTTTCCATGCAGGCCTATTGTTAGCTACGTTGTAAACAGGCCTGACCAAGGTTTGATTAAACATTGCACTCACTATTGATATTCAGTCTCATAAAATCTACAGATAGTCATAAGCAAGTTATTAATAGGCCCTCTCATGCAGCGCAGAAACTACAGAGAAAGGAGAATATGTGTGTGTGTGTGTGTGTGTGTGTGTGTGTGTTGTCAAGTATTATACGCCTGCTGCAGTTTCGCAGCTATTGACCACCAGAACAACCAAGTGGAAGGGTTTGTGAATCTCTCTCACCACGGGGGCTTCGTGGGAATGAAAAACCGAAATTTCGCCATTTTCATATATTCGCGCGTTATCGCATCTTTACACCTCAAACCTTGCAGGTATAGACAGAGAGCGGCCAGAGCCACTACCCACAGTCTGCGGGGGGTCATGTTTGGCTTTTGGGGAAGTGGGGTGGGGTGAAAGGTTTTATTTTCAGCTCCCAGCTCATTTTAAAACTCGAGGTATGAGCATTTTAAGGATAAACTTAAACTTTTGCATTTGATATAGGCCTAGTAGGCCTACCTTCCGTTCCAATTCTGGGGTGGAGGGTTGGCGAAAACCCAAAATTTAGCGGTCAACGCCGGGTACCCAGAGGAGTAGTGTCGAAAACCAAAATTCCCTTGGCAACGCCGGGTCCCACATCTGGTCAACTATGAATGGTTTTACTTCAATGAAATCACGCAGAAAGCAATTTACATGTATATAAACTAACAAGACTTAGTTTCGGCGTAAAGCTTGGATCACTATCCAATAAATAACACTAATAAATGTTTCTTCATAAATAGGGGCCTACATTGTATATAAGCACACATTTAAGTAAATCAAGCAAGTAGTGAAGGTCGCAAGTTTAAAAAGCTTATGTTTAGATTCTTGATCCTGTTTCATGTATTCGGCCAAATCGGATGAATTATAATTAATTTACTGTATATAACTCTGTGTGTAAGCAGGGCCGGATTAAGCAATGTGGGGGCCCTGTTCGGGAAATTTTTGTGGGGGCCCTGCCCGGGAAATTTTTGCGGAAATTTTTTTTTGTCGGGGAAAAAAAATCGCCAAAGAAGTTTATGACCTTTTTTTTAGTCATCTTACCAAAAAATTTCCGGAAAATCAACTTTTTTTCTCCGGAAAATAGTCGTTTCGTCGAAATTTCCCTTAAAAATTTTTTTCACCCGTTTTGTGGGGGCCCCCTTAAAGTGTCGAAAGTGTGGGGGCCCCTGTTCGGCCGAACATGTTGAACATGCCTAAATCCGGCCCTGTGTGTAAGTAAAGCGCCCGCATGAATTTCTCCTCCCTCCATCCAATAAAACCTAAATCCGCCACGGCGAAACCCTTTGACCAGTCGATTTCTTCGGTCGACCTTTCTAATGTCTTTCTTTTACAATTTTCGCGAAACGCACAAGTGGGACATAATTATCTATATAAATAAAAATTAAACTTTCCAATAGTTTGTAATCGGGGTTCTCGCAAAGTTACGCACCGATTGTTTTGAAAATTTACCAAAACCTTCCATTTCAATAAGACCGTGTTCTAAGATGCTTTTTCCCAAAAAACGCAATTTTTCCGCAAAAAGTTAACTTTGCATTTCATTCGACCGCCATTTGCAAATTCAACAATACCGCAGGGTTGCCAGAGTTCCGAAACTCTTTGTCCCGAAATCGCGTTGTAAAGACGCCCAAAAGTCGCGAGATTTTGGAAACGCAAAATCACGTTGTAAAGTCAACCAAAAATCGCGAATGACCAACTTCATCGCTGTGGTGAAGGAACGGTGTGAGGGAGGAAAGAAGAAAAAGGGAGCAGGACGAAGAGGAAGGGGAGGGACCGGAGGAAAGGAATGAAGAAGGCGGGGATGCAGGGAGACAGAGGGAGGGAGGGAGGGGTGGGGAATGGGACTCGGGACGGGAGAGGAAGGAGAAGAGGGTGGAGGGGAGGTGAAGAGGGAAGGGAAAGAAGACGTGGGACGGAAACGGAGAGGAGGATGGGAGGGGTAAGGGAGGGAGAGTGGAGGAAAGGGAGGGGAGGAGAAGGGGACGGGAAGGGAGAGTGGAGGGGAGAGGGGAGAAAAGGGAGGAGGGGACGGGAAGAAGGAGGGGAGGAGACGGGAATGGAGAGGGGAGGGGAGGGAAATGGGGAGGGAAGGAGGAGGGGGAGGGGGAGGGGAAGGGGGAGGGACAGGGACAGGGACAGGGACAAGGACAGGGACAGGCAGAGAGAGAGAGAGAGGGAGAGGGAGGGAGAGGGAGGGAGAGGGAGGGGGATAGAAGGAGAGGGGAGGTGGAATTTAGGTTGGCAGGGATTGTTGGACGCTCTTTTCAGAAAATGCAGGACTATTTTAAAAAATTCTTTTGATATCGACTATGGTCTCGAATTTCAGCAGGCATATGGGCGAAATTTAGCACAACGGAAGACCTACTTTTAATAAATAGGCTATGAGGGTTGAAATTCTTTTGTTGCAAATGACGTTTGACAAATGAGCATATTCGAGCAGAGTCATTTTAGGGAAACAGGTTCCGATAGCCGTGCGCATTTAGTTCTACCTGCATTATTCACCTGCTAGCTTTCATTCCAAGCGACTATAGTTTAAATGTTGGATATAGATGTAGGCCTACACAAGAGAGTCGATTAAATGTTGAAGTACCAGTGGACTGACAATTCGTCAGCGTCTCAGACAATGGTTCGACAATTATTAGATTACCAGCTGAGTCTACACAGGCTTCTTACCGAAGGTTCTGAATGACATAGGCCTATTGATTTCCAGTACAGTCATTTAGTAATGTGCTGAAGCAGGCTCTGTAGAAGGCAATTATAGGCTAGGCCTACTCATATTAAATTGACGCTGCAGCGCAGAGGTCGGTCTTTCTATGCCTAGCGTCTCTGCGTGTTCCGTTGATCATTCTTTAGGATTCATTTCCATTCTAGTGGCCTACTCGAATTGATCATTCAACTGAGGTGATTGGTTTTCATTGTAAGGGGTTTCATGATAAGGGTCCTATGATAAGGGTTTTCATGATCAGGGTTTTTATGATAAGGGTTTCCATGATAAGGGTTTCATGATAAGGGTTTTCATGATAAGGGTTTCCATGATAAGAGTTTCATGATAAGGGTTTTCATGATAAGGGTTTCCATGATAAGAGTTTCATGATAAGGGTTTTCATGATAAGGGTTTCCATGATAAGAGTTTCATGATAAGGGTTTTCATGATAAAGGGTTATCGAAAACTTTAGAACGTAGGCCCATCATTCTGATAGCCTACTTAATTTCTTTCTTCAAATTTCTTTCGTCTCTCGATTTTGCACTGCATATTTGAGTTCTGGGTTGGTTTGTTCTGCTTACTAGGAATTATATTTCTTTGAATTCTTTGTCAGAAGAGACCACAAACATAATTATGAGCTCCGGAGTCTTGCATCAAGAAAGCGAGAACGAAAAGTCGAAGATCGAGAAGCGGAATGGTAGATTATTATATAATTCAGCAGGCACAGGCCTGTTTATAATAGACCTATAATTATACGAAACTCCGTTTAGCATTCTTTTGATAGACAAAAGCGCAGTTTAGATCTACTGGAAGAAGCAAACAATATAATTTTTCCTCTATAAGCTTATTCAGTTTTCAGAGTTCATGAAAGTTTATCGCCAAACGTTTGATGATTTTTTTTGGGTTAAACGTTCCTCGACCAGCTTAATACTAACAACGTATGGTTGTCATAAACATAGAGTAATTTTTCAGGTTACAACAATATGCTGCGCAATATAATTAGGTTATGGTCTTGCTTGCAATGCGTTACTTGTGAGTTATGTTTCTTTACAGTGGCACGTGGTGAGCAAATGGAGAAGACGGATTTCAGTCGTCCATGGCTGTTCCTCTTGTCGGAATTCGCCATTGGTACAACGGTCCACGGACTCAAATTCCTTGCTGAACCATCAAAGTTTCTCTGCAGGAAGTAAGTCTTGTTGAACTCTGAGTCTCTGACTACATCCCACAATTGTTCTTTGTATGTGCACTTGTTATAACGGCCCTTCAAGCTCACTACTCAGGGGCACTCCCAAATGCAGAGCGGACAATGCATCGGAGTTTCACGCCGAAGCGCTGAGCAATTGTGAGTGACGAACTTGCCAAAGGTCCTTACGCGGCGAGTTGGATTCGAATCTCGAACCTTCCGGCTTCAAGGCAACGACGCAATATCATCTACTGCTGCTACAAAAGTCGTCATTGTAACCGCAGATTAATGTAATGACGATGTGTTCACGAGAAGCGACTTCTGAAGTGCCACATGAAACGAGGCTTGGCCATTAGGCCTAGAAAAGCTTTAATTAAAGGCGAACGACAATCCAAGTTTCAACGAACATATTAAGATAACAACAAAATTACAATCTACAAAATCTTTCCTTTCTTATTAAGGCCTACTAGCCTAAAAAAAACTACACTCTGTAAACTTCCCGCATCAAGCAAGGTTTAATGTTAGGCTACACTCTAATTTGTAAGCTTCACCCATATCTCTTAATGTGGAGATTTTTCGTTGTTATAATTATGAAATGCCGATATTGGTTCTCTCCTATAGCTGCTTCTACTGTCCTGAACCAATCCTACGCGGATGACCTGCAAGCGTAGGCCTAATTGCACTGTTTTTCCGCCGTCAGCCATTTCCACTGTCCGAGTCATGAGCCGGGCAGTGGAGGCTCTGGAGGCCTGGATGTCATCCAATCGCCTGCGGCTCAACTCATCCAAAACCCATTTTATTTGGTTTGGCACACGCCAGCAGTTCGACAAAATTGACCTGGAATCCTGGATGCTATTGTCCGAACTTACCCTTGCGCGGCATATCAACCTGCTATGCCGTAGTTGCTACCAACAATTGCGTCAGCTTCGAGTGGTGCTTCGAGTGGTGCTCCGCTCCTGAACCTTCAATGCTGCCTTAACGCTAATCCAATCTTTTGTCGTCTCTCGTCTGGACTACTGCAGCGCCCTCTATGTGAGTCTTCCGGTGACTCGGGTTGGGTGCTTGGATCCGGACTTGCGCTCTGCGGCACGCCATTTTGGTCGCATCCCAAGATTCGGTCATGTCACTGATTATATGCGCGTCGTTTTGCACCGGCTCCCTTTCTCACAAAGGGTCACTTACCGAATATCTTCCTTGGTTTGGCGCTGTCTCGCGGGTGTGGCCCCTGTCTAATTGCAGGAGTCTGTTGCTCCACCCTAAACGTCCAGCGCCGTGGCTCTCTCCGCACTTCTAAGCAGGCTGAGCTTCTTGTCCCCCGGTCACGCACTTCTATTGCGCAACGCCGTGTCTTTTCTGTTGTTGGCCCTGCAACCTGGAATGGGCTTTCTGTGGACATAGGCGTACAGGAGATTTCAGCAGTGGAGGGGGGGTGGAAGATTGAACTTCTGCCCGAAAAATATATCCGTAAAAAAAGTTGACGACTTTTCTTAGTCGTTTGGGTCTGTATTTGTCGGAAAAACCAGACTTGCCCGAAAGTTGACGACCTTTTTTTAGTCGTTCGGGTCTGTGGTGTTTGCCCGAAAAAACCAGACTTGACCGAAAGTTGACGACCTTTTTTTAGTCGTTCAGATATGTGGTGTTTGCCCGAAAAACCAGACTTGCCCGAAAGTTGGGGGCATGCGCCCCTCCCCCCTGGACCCCCGCATCGTAAGCCTATGTCTGTGGAACTAAATCTAATGCCTATCCTTTGAGACTACGGTTGGGTCTGGAGGGCTTCTGAGTAGTTACTTTTGAAGAGGCGCTATATAAATGTCCGAAATGATTGAATGAATGAATGAATATTAGATTAGGCCCTACCTATGCTTTCTTTTACTTTACTAGACACATTATCCATTATCATGCCTCTTCATTAAATGAAGTCTCTCATTCAGGCTAACTTTACCCAAAATTAATCTGCAGATTTGCACCTCCTTTCGTCCACTAAGATCCATAATATTGATGCATCTACATTAGGGGAATGCTCGTATAAGCTTAATGAAATCTTTTGATGTCATTATTATACGATTATTATACTCCTTCCGCCATTCTGGATATCACGTAAGGTTAAATTATTTCTAGACCCAAATAATTCTGTCGAACGAGTTAATTAAGAGTATTTCTAATGCATTCTTTGCTACAAGGAGTCAACCCAATAATCAGTATATTGACTGGGCAATCTTTGGGGATCCATGTCAGATGCTTGTATGTTTGTATGTGCACTTGTTATAGCGAACCTTCAAGCTCTCTCTACTCAGCGGCGCTCCCAAACGCAGAGCGGACACTGCATCGGAATTTCACGCCGAAGCGCTGAGCAATTGTGAATGAAGGACTTGTCCAAGGTCCTTACGCGACGAGGTGGATTCGAACCTCGAACCCTCCGGCTTCAAGGCAACGACGCCACCACTACACCACCGCGACCCTTAATCAGATCATTGATCTTTATTTAGTTAAAATAATATTCTTACTTAGCGGTTTCCAACCCGTGGCCCTCGGGCCAAATGTTGGCCCGCCAGGCCTAAAAAATGGCCCTCGTCTCTCAATGAATTTTTTTTATCAAAAATATATGAAAACATTGACAATTTGGACAGGACAGAAAACATAATTATTTTCTATTAAAAATTGGGTTTTTTTACGTCTATAAATAACATAAAACATTCTATTTCTAATCAATTAAAACATTTTTATATGCATTTAGATAATTAAATTTCAGCCTTGTGGCCCCCTAATGTCCCTCAACTAAGAAAAAGGGGCCCTCGCGTCCTCCAACTTAGAAAAAGTGGCCCTTGAGTCAAAAAAGTTTGGGAACCACTGTTCTTACTATATCCTGCAACAAAATGGGTCTAGATTTAGAAAATATTTATTTACTTTTAGCGGTTGTCGTGACTCACTTGACGATGAAAAGACGTAGAACTTTAGTAGACCTATACCTATAGTAGCTTTAAATGTTTAAAACTTTCTATGCGATTACCAGTAGTAAGCTTAGTTCTAGCCTCTGGTAGTGACACAAATTTTCTGCCTTTGCCTGGAGCCAGTCAATTTCCGGCTTCATTATGTTGTCTGAATACCTTAATCGCCAGTGTCGCGTGACAGAGCCCCCCCCCAAAAGTTCTTCGGGTGAATTTATTTCGAAACAGATTTTTTTCCCCGGCGGATCTGTTCCAGAATAAATTCGCCCCCGGAGAGTATATTTACTTCAGAAAATTTCTTCCAATACAGAGTTTTTAGCCACAGGAAGACTCTGTTTCGGGGAGAGCTTATTTCCTGACACCTGTCTAAGGTTACAGCTAGTTCACGAGGGGTGCATCAAGTCAGAAGAATCGGCCAGAGTCTTGGCAATTCTCTGACGTGTCCCCAACTCCAGAGATAATAGAGGGATGTCCTTTGTCCGGTTGTCATGGAGACAGAGGACAGAAGGCAGGACAGAAGACAGTAAAGGCCAAGGACTCGGCTGGTAATATTTCAATAATTAATAACCTGGAAATGAAATACGACGATGCATGTGGAAACCGGGAAACCGATCACAATGCACTTCGTAATGTCGTCCCATAACACAGTTACGAAGGAAAGATTAACAACAATAATAATGCTCTGACTTTAGAATTAGTGACGTTGGCTTCTATGCAGTGGATAGGCCGTCAACCATTGTACAACTAAATAACAATTATTATCTAGTCGTACATCAATGCTTTAGAGATTAATATATTCTAAAGCATTTGAATTGGGACGATGAAGAAGCGAATGGCCAGTACCAATGCAGAGACAGCAGGCTGGTCAAATTAATAAATTATAAACTCTTTTATGCCAGACGACACAGCATTTATCTTGGATCGATCAATGCGATAAAATACAGCTGCATTTTGAAATAATCTTTCTTACACAGCTTAGAAGTACATGTATAAGTCTCATCCGCTCAGGTACAATTATAATGCAGTGGCCAAATATAAACTTAATTATTGTACGCGACTTCACCGTTACTACACAGTAACCATGCACATTGCACAATCGTACGAGGATCGGTCCCGCCCTCGCCCCGCTGCAGCAGGCTGACCACTGTGGCAAATCGGCCACCTTGTTACACAAGAGCCTTAGAGGCGAGTTCATTGATGTTTTGTCTGTATCAACGCAGTGACATGATTGTGTTGGCCATAACATTATAATATTTTAAAGGCATCAATGTCGCAGGAAATGACTTTGGCAAATACTGTGGCAGCGTGACTCATGCGACATAATATTTTTGTTACGCAAGGGGGTCGGGACTTTAATAAATTAATAAGCCAACCTCCCTATATTGATTTAGAGGACTGTTACAGTTGGCGTTTAGTCTGATTTTCACACTTCGTCGTCGTTGTCATCATCATCATCCTCAGCATCATCATCATCATCATCATCATCATCATCATCACAATCACAATCATCATAATCATAATCATCATCATGATCATGATCATAATCATCATCGTCATCAACATCGTCATAATCATGATCACAATCGTCGTCGTCGTCGCCGCTGCCGCCATCACCGTCATCGTCATCGTCATCATCATCATCATCATCATCATCATCATCATCATCATCATCATCATCATCATAATCATCATCATCATCATCATCATCATCATCATCATCATCTTCATCATCATCATCATCATCATAATCATCGTCATCATCATCATCATCATCGTCATCATCATCATAATCATCATCATCATCATCATCATCATCATCATCGTCATCATCATCATAATCATCATCATCATGATCATGATCACAATCATAATCATCTCATCATCCTACTTCACCCGAGGAACTAAAAGGTTTGAGCCACTTGATCCGCGACAGTCATAGCTGTGGTGTTGACGATATCAATCCCCATATTGCTCACTCTTGTGAACTTGTCTTCATAGCCGAGTGGTTCTCTGCTAATAGGCTCTTCTTAAACATAGGTAAAACTAACTTTCTGCTCTTTCGAACTAATAAAAAAAGATGCGCCCCCAGAGTGATTCATTGCAACTGTCTATTAATGATACCTCCATAGCGCAGGTTAGCTCCACTAAATTTCGTGGTGTGTACATACACCTCACATGGAATGATCATATTAAACATATCTATGCAAAAATTGCAAAAAATGTTAGTAGGCCTATCCTTCGTCGAGCCTCCCATATACTCCCTTTCAATATTCGAGTTAAATAATTATTGTACTATTCATTAATATGTCCTTATCTCTCGTATTGTAAGTTAGTTTGGGCATTCACATGATTATAAATCGAGGCTCAATAAATTAATACTTCTTCAAAAACGTGCAATACGTATCGTATAGCTGGAGTTAAGCCTTTTACTCACTCAACTTCATTATTCCAATAATTTAATTTATTAACCTTCGCCACACGTATGGGGGTCAAATCGACCCCCAGGGGTATATTTTCATCTGTAACTTTCTAAAATGTGGGCACCAAAAAGTTTCCTTTGGTGACTTTTCCTAAAAATTCCTCCTTGTCAAAATGGTATGAGTGACGTCATACGTTGACGCTTAGTTCTGACGCTGTGACGTCATTTTGGTGAGATCTTAGAGTGAAATTCATGTCCATATCATTAGTGTCCATACAATGAGGTGTATCTCTGCTTCTACGCAAGGTATCTTGAAGATTATTTTTTTGTTTCCAATGTTTTAGGGGTCAGGGAATCCACTCCAGCTACTGACAAATGCCTGACCTTGACGGAAGACCTTGAAATTCAAGGTCACATGATTTTTTACATGACCATACCTATCTCTGCTACTATACCTGTTAGAACAACGAAGTTTTTTGTTTTCTATGGTTATTTGGTACAAGGAACTCAACAAAATATAAACAAACAAAAATGGCTGTTCCAGTTCAGATAGGTAAGGTCACGTGCATAATCACGTGGCCTTGAATTTCTGAAAACAAATATTCAAGATAGCATGTGAAGAAACAGAGATACACCTGAAAAATCATGTGACCTTGAATTTCAAGGTCATCCGTGAAGGTCACGCATTTTGCAGTAGCTGCAATGAATTCCCTGACCCATAAAACATTAGAAACGAAACAAAAATTATCAAATTCCATGCCCAGGAACAGGTATACCTTGGGGGTCATTTGGACCCCCAAGCATAGAAGACGTAGTTTTTTTGGTCGCGTATGGCGAAGGTTAAAGTTTCACCAAAATTAATAATGACTTTCCAGATAGGGGTCTTTATGTATCGGTTCACCCATGATCTTCTACCCCTTAACTTTACAGGGTATACCTCCAACAAGGTTCTGATATTTATACACTATTACTCTACTATAAAAACTCATCTCTCTATCGTGCCATATCCGCTCGATTAAACTCAAGAAGATTCCATATTAAATAGCCTACACTGGACCCGGTGTATGGAACTCGATCCCTATTCAGCAGGCATCAAGTTTACTAAGGGATAAGACACTGCTAAGTGACTATTTGATTAATGACTGCGAAGATGTTTAACCTTGTAAGCACTGTTTTTTATGTATGTGTGTTAATTAAGTTTTCTACATTAATTGTCATTTCGTTCTGTGTTTTTAGACTACTGTTCAATTCACGATATCAACCGTTTAGCCATCAGTTAAAATTGCACATGTAAATAGGTGTCCCTGTTAGCGGGATATTCATCCTTATAAGGCCTTCCTTGTTGCCATCCGATATTATGTGAAGCATTTTGTACTATGACTATTGTTTATGGCTGATGGTTACAATAAATGAATTGGAAAACAAATTGAAGTAAACGGATTCGCTCTTAATGACTATACTTAATTATCTATTTTAACTGAAATCATTTTGTCTAAATTTATGATGATAATGTTTAGGTTGGTTTGGATCTGTTTGCTCCTCATGTCGCTGGGTCTCTTCATTTACATGATCATTACAAAAGTTAACCAGATGACCGCTTTTCAGAAGAACGTCAACATCGATGTTCTTTACAACAAAACCATTCAGTTTCCAACAGTTACCATCTGCAATCAAAATCCATTCAGGTAAAGTCTTTGTTTGTTTCGGTAGCCTACATTAAGCTTACTTAAAGCGTTCGTCTAATGCGCCTCAGCGCATGAGAATATGACAGGTCTATCCCCAGCTACACAAATAAATTTTGCGTATACCGTTGATGGCTTCTTTAATAGATTTACATATTATTAATCAGCCTATGCATCTAATATGGCTCGTTGGCTACACGGAAACCTAAGTTGTCGTGGCTCTCATTGCCAGCGGAGAGCGGTGATTGGTAATTATCTCATCTGGTCAATTCATCGAAGCTGAGCGGCGTCGATGTCATAATTATTATTACGATGATCGCTGTATGGCTAGCCTATAATTGCAATCGCGTAGCCTACAACTATACATTTAACAAAAATTAAACCTTGCTGTACAACAATGTACAATGCACAACTGCACATGGCGATCTGATTCTAAGCTTCCTATAAAAACATTAAACAACTACCATTGACTCTTCCTCCTGAGGCGATCATGATTCTCCGCTCTTCTTCCACATGAGATGCGGCTGTTACCTAGGGTTGACTCGTCAATGTTTTACACGCTCCTTAAAACGTTTTTGCTTCACCGTGGTTGGACTGGGATTGCTTCTGAGTGGATTTCTTAAAGAGCGCTATATAATTTCTTGAAATAAAAGAATGAATGAATGATCCCCATAATTAGTTCTTACTTTATCTCCACTTTGTACTCCTTCTCCTGCTGTTCAGTCTCTTCTGGTGTCGTTATATAGACGTCTTACACTTTTTCTCTAAGGAGTAGGTAGGAAACAGAGATAGAAAAATTCAGATGTAGGAGGATTGGGAAAAACAAAGTATGACCGTCCATACTGTTATTTAAGCAGAAAATAATGTGAAATAATCCGTTTCAATTTTTGTTCAGACTGACCGCTTTGCATGAAAGTGGTTTGTATGACTTGATCATGTCCCACTACGGTCGAAAGTCATCGAAAACGAACGACACTGGTAAGATGGTTTTAGACTATAGAAACATGGCAACATGCAGACGCTTTTGACAACTTAATTTTCTTCTTAATGCGCGTATCTGTAATAGGGTCTGCGTAGTAGTAGGCTATAGATGAACATTATTGTAACTCCTACTAAATACAGGATTCAGCTTCTTATTACTTAGCTTCTAAAAATTAAAACTTGTTTGCTTGTCTTTCCTTCTGCCTACAGTTAATTTTGATGAATATCTTCTCTACTCTGGGATCTGCGTCATTCCGAATGCATTCACTACTAGAAACATTCTTGTGGGAGAAGCGACGCGATCTGTCTGTCGGAGTTTGTGTTCGAGCATGTTTGATACACAATGCAGCTCGTTCCTATTCAACCGAATCAATCGTACATGCATCATCAGCTCCTACACGGGCGAATGGCTGCCACGCTCCACTGCATCAGACTCGGCTGCTGTTAACTGCTCAGACAAAGATAATGGAAACGAATTCTATAGACGGAAACGATACCTCAGTAAGATAATTATTATTATTTCATTCAGTTGCTTTTTACTAAGTTCCTAGCCTGCTGCAAAAGCAAAGCTGCGCTTAATATTTGCGATGTCAGTCTGACTTCTAAATGATTATGCTGCAGAATTGGACCATTTAATTGGGTATAAGGTAATGGTAACTGTGAGCTCATTCCCTCGATTTTTTATTTTTCCACCTTAAATTTACATGCTGTAAAATTAATTATTTTGGTCAATTTCTTAAAGTCAAAAATTTTCTCAATTTCATTGCTGAACGATATGCTTTAAGACTTCAATAAATATCATCTGCCAATTGTTTAATTTTTTACTTTAAAAACTGTAATTAGGCCTATAGCAGTTTAGGCTGTCATTTAAATGAAATTGCTCAATCATTTCAGTATTTATCTTCTTCTTTTCTCTTCTCCGTCCGGTCGCGCCGACGATGAGGTCCTTTACAATGTCATGACGTTAATCGTCAAATAAAAGTTTCTCGGTCCATTCCTCTCCTGGTACGGTAAGGAGGCCGTTGGGTTCTATCGGACCTCTTCCGCCCTTAGGTGTCCTTCCAGCACCTGCCTCCTGCGTTGGCCAGCTGTTTCAGGGTTCTTGGTGAGCCTGTCCACCTCGCGTGACGCCCTAGGAGGTCTTTCGGCCGAGGCCTTCTTCCCTGATGGCATTGCCTCACCAAAGCATTCCCCTACTTGGCTGTTCACCCTCCCACCGCTCTGAGCTACATGTTGGACGTTGGGGTCAGTATTTATAGTTGTGGCTTAAGACTTCAAAATCCCATTGTGCGGTTTTTTAAAAAGATTTTCATGCCGTTATATTAGCATTTTAGGCTGCCATCTTAACAACAAAAAAGTGGCTAAAACTGCAAAAATTTACGATGATATTTATTAAATATTTCTGAAATATTGAGGAGCGATATAAGAACCTCCATGCATACTTAGAGGGGACAGTCCCTGGCAACCCCAACCCCTAAGTCTGTGCCAAGGGTTTAGACATGCGTTACCACAGTGACAAAACAGCAAAGAACAAAGCAGAAGTCGGTGGCAAAAGTTGTGAGGGACCATCCCAAGCTTCTCGTCGGAAGTTGGAGGAACCGTCTTAAGCCGTGGGTTTCATAGGGTGGTTGCGCCTATGCCGGGGGATGGTGAGGTTCAACCCCTGACCGTCCCTCGTTGTCCCACTCCCCCAAAGTCTACGCCCATCGTGTAGACATGCGTTTCCACAGTAACGAAACGGTTAGAATAAAAGAGTAGGCTAATTGAGCAGAACCTAACTGAATCCTTTGTACATATAATGATACATTGTCATAGCCTAATTTCTGGCACATTTGACTGCAAATGACCTGGCATTTTGCATTTTGAAAGGCAGAAACATTCACACCAGACACGAAAATAAGCCTACTGAAAGAAAGTCAAAACTCAAGAATCACATAATAATATCATCACCAAAAATCAGTCTATATTGAAATGGCTATTAGCAGCAGTCGGTGGCAAAAGTTGGGAGGAACCGTCCCAAGTCTCACGTCGAAAGTTGCCTATATTTATGTTTGATGAACTTCATTAGCTTCTTCTCCGTGCTCACATGCAATCTACAGGGTGGTCCAGCATGAATGAACCAAATTTGAATGCACATGACTCCCACAATTTTTGGCATTAAGTATAAATACATTCCAAACACTGGTGGAGTTAGGCCTACATGTATCTGCATTCAAAGTTTGTTCATTTATGGTGGACCACGCTGTAAGATCCTCACTCTGATCCTCAAGGCTCAGCGGCGTCTTGCACGATATATAAATTAAGACCGACGTTATACTTCGGCAACTTCGGCCTCATTCATCTTCTGCAGGGTATTTGCCCCTCTGCCCCTTCTCCACGGGTGTGGGCGTAAGAACAGAAACTCTGCTTTTGTACAGAAATATGGGCCTGTAAGTGCATGCCGTAAATTATTCGGAATTTATTTATTTTTGAGGTCGGAGGAAATTACATCAATTAAGTTTTAAACAAGCAATCGCCATGACCAATCATGACCAATTGACCATGAATACTGGATAACCGTTAATATTTTTTCCGTTTTTGGCAATTCCAGAGCTACATGAATTCATCTGCAATTTCGAAGACAACCTTTGTCCTCTTGTCAACGATACGACAGCAACTGAGACCTGGTCTTTGGTTCAACCCTCGATGCTGACAACAATCGCCGTCGACAACACTCTCAACATAGGTAATTTAAATGTAACTATGGATAATCTTAATTGTAGGCTAATTTGACTTGATAATACAAAATGTGGAAGAGGATTTTTGGTGCTCATTTGAGTCTTTCTTGGTAATGGCAGTGTTTCAAGAGTTTGAATCTTCGATCCTACAGTAGGTTAGTCAAGAATGAAGTGAATTTGAACGCACCAACTTTGGGGAGGAAATAGGCATAAACCCTATAATGTAGTGAACACCATGAATTGTTTAGTTGATGTAACAGACTTGTTATCTGAGACCCTCCTCTGCTGTTCCTTTTCTATGCAAACGGTCTTTTCTCGGGGAAACTTGCACATTGGATGATTCTCACAAGCATTACAATTAGACTTTTCTGATGATCTGTGTGTCTGCTGTTTGCAGGAAGCGGTCATTTTCAGCAGATGCTAACGACCGACCAGCGTCTCGGTTACTTTGGTCGCCTTCAGTCGCCTTACATGAACACAACCGGTCAGTGCGTTGAACTCTTCTACTGGATGGATGCGTCCGTTGATGTGTCTGTCCTCTCAATCATCGTCGTCTCTGAAGAGAAGGACGAACAGACGGTCGCGAGAACCTTCGGACAACCAGTGGCCGGATGGAATCGCATGTTCACTCAGTTGCCCAGCGGAGTCTATCAGATTGTCATTGAGGGAAAGAGGGGAGACGTCAACTACACAGGATTGGCTGTCGATGACATCATCGTACAACAATGCCAGAAATTTGGTAACGACGACGCCAGATTTATTCAGCCTAAATATCTTATTGATGTAGTACGAGGTAGTTCGATTAGATCCGATTAGATTAGTGAAATCCTTATACATTCTCTATTTTTGTCCACTTAGGCACTACATCTAGTGATGTCAGCGTCTAAGTCTCATTTGGTGGTGATGTTGTTGAGAAATTTGGTAACGACTACGCCAGATTTATTCTGTCTGGAGCTGACATGGGAGGAGGCGGAAGAACTGGCGATGGATAGAGACGAGTGGAGGAGATGCGTCGCCCGGTGTGCAGACATGCACAGGAAGGACTAAGTCTAAGTAAGTAAGTAAGTTGTTGAGCTGCCAATCTATAATATTAGGGCCTATGCCCTATAGTTAGGTTATCACTACACGTTGTTGCGCGGAAAACATTTTCCACGTGAATTTCGGGCTGCCAACCTTCCCGTATTCGCCGGGACACGGGGCGCCTCTGTGCGCCCCGTGTCCCGGATTGATCTCAAATTGTCCCGGTATTTGTGGTACAGATACACTTCACAAAATGCTGTTATTTTGCACACTAAACTCCGCAAGTTGTGTTTTGCGTGCTGTGCTCTACATTAAATCTGTTGTTGGCTCAACTTGGCTGAACATCGAATTTTGGACAGCTCTTGGTTCAAGTCGTCAAGTCTTGAAAACTTTACAAACCACTGACACTCGATCAGAAGCGTATTAAAGTGTCCTATGTAGGCCTACTGTTAGTCCTTTCTAATGCTTTTTGAGAGATGTCGTGCTGATTTCTACGACTTTGTAACATGCAATTATAATTTATGTGGACAGTGTAAATTGGCTATAAATAACTGCGGGTGTTCCGGAATGAGCCCTACATGAATCTAATTAAAATTAAAAACTTAAAGTTAAAAGCAAGATTTTGTGCAATTTTCATTTATTGTCAGAAAACAATGGTTTGCAATTTTTTCATTGATTACATTTTTACAATTATACATGTAATGCAGAGAAAGACAAATTGTTAGCACTAAGTCTTGTTGCTGCTTCACATTTGTAGATGCTGAACGCAAATGTCGTGTAAATTCGATGGGCAGCGGTTACTTTGGGACGATGAGTCGATCTGCTTCGGGTGAGTCTTGTCTGATGTGGGCGGAAGTAGGACGAGCATATGGACCCCAATTGCCCCAGCCCAACATCAAAGAGAGTCGAAACTACTGCAGGAACATCCTCGGACTCTCCGCCTGGTCTCAGCCTTCCTGTCTCGTTGCTACCACCGTCGCATCTTCAGCCACACAGATCAGAGAGGCATCCTGCAATATCAGATATTGTGGTTAGTAAATGAGGAGTTGATTACATCGTTGAGCTCAACTTTAGCCTACTCATTGTTTCGTCATTGCTTAAATGAATTTTGACCGGTTCTCATCTAATCCAAAAGTGGTGCTGGGCAGAGGCGAAGAGCTTAAATTTACACGGCAGTGCCGAACACCACAGAGGCGGGGTGGGAACGGGGCAGAGTGAGGCGGTGTGTGGCGGAATGGCGTGGAGGGAGAGGCGAGGTGGGGAAAAGTGGGGGTGCGGGGCGAAGAGTGTATGTATGTGTGGTTGGGACAAGGGGCTGGGTGGGGTTCCGGAGTAGGGTGAGAGCGGAGTGGGATGGAAAGGGCGAAAAGCCGAAATTTCGGTCAACGCCGAACACTCCAGAGGAGAAAAACAAAAATTTCCTGGGCAACGCCAGGTATCGCAGTGAGTATACACGGTGATTCATTAAAAAACGTCCCATACATATTTCACTGTAACTCCATCAAATGTCATGCTATGTGAAAGAAATTTTAAAGGAAGACAAAGGAGTTATTTCTAAACATTCGGAAAGTTAAAGTTTATGTTCATATTGACCTCCTTTGGCAGCTACGCATGCGCGAAGACGAGTACGCCACTGTTTGACTGATTAATCAATGATGCGCTGATCCATCTCGTCCCATGTCTCCACAATTCGACTTCGCAACTCACTGACATCACATATTCGAGATCTCTTGCATGACACTTCATATCTTACAGTCCACTGGATTTGAATCAGGGCTGTTGGGTGGCCACAAAGTAGGCGGGATGAAATCAAGTGTTTCAGTTTCCAGTAACGCAACAGTGTCCCGTGCTCTGTGCGCAGGAGCGCTATCCTGCTGAAAGATGAAATACTCATCGGTAATGTCACGAATGTCTGGTAAAAGGCCCTGTTTTAGTAGAACATCTCTGTAATATTGTTCATTGACCTCAACATATGGTTCGATTAAATGGATATGTTCGTACGACCGTGTGCATAGACCCCGACAGATACCATAAGGGATTTGCTGAAAATTGGTCGATTCCGCAAAAGACAATTTACTGGAACGTCCCTCTTCTGTGTACCGGCAGATGCGTGATTGTGAACATTCTGATTGTTATTGGGTGATGCCACAGTAAACAATTTCTCACTAGGAGGCTAAACCAGATGAAATTGACCAGGTTTGCATGATACAACCCCAGTGACTGACAGGAACGTTGAAATCTTGCTTATTTCTCGAGATTATCGTGACGTCATTAGTTTCGTCATCCGCGTTACGTCATTATAGCTCTGAACGTGACATAATTTATATAGCACTTGGCCGGATCATCAAATTTCATTATTCTGAAATTTCATTAAATTTGATGGTCATCCACATGAGTTATGCCAACTTATGTGTGGGACGTTTTTTTATGAATCACCGTGTAATCATAATAATGAGAATGCCTAATACAGCGCGTTGTAAATTAGGCCTACCTACAGCACCTCACGTACATAAAGCGTTTTATGTACCTCAAGTTTGAGAATCTTGATGCCGTCTTGTTGCAGTTTTGTTGTGTGTTCCTACTTGCCGTTACCATTGCATATGATCGCGTATAGGCCTACATGAATCACGCTCTTTCTGTTGTTCTCGTCAGATTGCAGAGTGCAGAGTTACTTTCGGTGTCGTGTCGGGCTGTGTCTCCCAATGCAACTGACGTGCAACGGTCTTTCTGAATGCAGCGATGGAAGCGACGAAGATCCGGATCTTTGCGGTATCCTATAATTATAGGCTACCTTGAATTTTGCAATTGTGGCGTTGACTCAATCTGTAACAAAAACAACAATAATATTGTTACGTGGTGTTTAGACGTAACTGTGTCTAAAAAAACTGTGACTTCCAAAATTTGATTATCCGTCAGGAAGGCAATCACACATAGGTGACAGGTCTTACATGGTAACTGAATGTTCGATTAGCCGTTCTCCACATTTAAAGTAATAGATAAATCTGTGTATCATTATGAACACTGAAATGGTAGCATGAAATGTTATTCTGCAGATTGTAATTCTTGTGAGCATTGACAAGGAAACAGTCGTTTGACAAATGTGATGCGATATGGCAAATTCAGGCTAATATCGCACGACAGCATTTTGAGATAGGCCTACTGGTCGATTTGAGTGTAATGGGGTCAGAGATCGATTTTTACTTCTGGCATTTTCGGTTAGTACAAAATAATCCACTGTAAGGCTTAAAGCTGGGGCTTAGCGACAGGTGGCTAAGGTGATTAACCACTGATAGATAATATTCAGAATATAGGCGAAATAGGTTCATGTGCAATTGTGCATACTACTTGGATATAAATGGTTAGATTTTAATGTGATTTCAGCGGAGAAGAGAAGTGTCAGCTGTGACTTTGAAGACCCTTATTTGTGCGGATACGAAACCCCGCGATTGGGTCGACTATCGTGGGAGCGTAGAAGAGCCAGCGACACGGATGACATCAGCTCGCCTGGGCCAGAAGCAGATGCAAGTCGATCCGTCAAGGGTTCGTTAGTTTCTTTTCTTTCACACTCACTTATTCTCTTTATTTTATAGCACGTGCGGACACATTTGCAACAGTTCATAAAGAAGCGAATAAGTTTGTTTTCATTTATATATTTTAGCACCACTTGGAAGCTAATGAAAGGCTACTAGGATAGGGATTTTGTTTATTCATAAACCTAAGGACATTGAGTAGAGAGCTTGACCGGGCGCTATAGCAAATGCGAAAAAATCTTAATAAATAAAATTCATAAACGTTGCGTCGCCACAGTTGTTTTTACAACAGAAGTTCTTAACCTTTTCCGCTCACGACACACCTAAACAGCTGGCAGCAAAGCACGCAATAGTCAATATCGTTGTGGAAAAGGCTTAGCATCTATTTGTGAAATGCAGATACAACTTGTTTTAAACGGAGACAGGGCCGGATTAAAAAATGTGGGGGCCCTGTTCGAATTTTTTTGGGATCTTCGTCCAAAAAATCTGATGACCTTTTTAAGTGTCGTTTGGTCGAAATTTCTTTAGAATACACCGATTTTCCCTGCCAAAATAGCTGACGAAATGTTCTAGTTCGTTGGTAGATTTTGTTTAAAACATACCAAATTTATCCTAAAGAAAAATTCGTTTCCGCATGTGTGGGGCCCCCTAAAGTGTGGGGGCCCGGTTCGGTCGAACATGTTGAACATGCCTTTATCCGGCCCTGAACGGAGTTTGCGCACTTGGTGTCGATTTAGAAGTCCTATAGAGCACACGCATAGCTGATTGACCGCACGAACTCACCCAAGCTTCATCTCTTATAATCTCTCCGCATGTCGTTCACTCAAAACATTTTGTTTTTCATAAATCCTATCCTGATTCATCCACTTCTCCCCACATCCATCGGAATTTCAACCCTAAACATCACCCACTTTATGGGTCCGTCTGTCAGCCTGCCTGACTTTCCGGATCTTGATCCTCTGCTTACGGATTCGTGTTTTGTGTCTTGGAATAAGCTTGCTCCCGCGACATAATTTTGTGGGCGCTGTAGAAACCTCGAGGTTACGATTGCGATTAGAAGGCGAAAATGTCGGCGGTTGATGCGTCTGCTTTATTTTGGTAATCAGTAGCCTATAGCCTAATAATACCAACTTTACGTAACTATAGCCTACACACGAGGAAGAGGAGAAAGAGTATGTCAGATTATAAATAATTTTTACAATAGTAGGCCAGCTATTTGTAGATCTAAATCCCCAATATAAACCATCTGTTGTGTATAATAATTATTATGCTATAGGCCCACGTCAGGTATTATTATACCTTCTATGAGAACGTTTTTAATTGCTGATGATAGGATTTTACATGATTGTCAACTCTCCCCTTGGCAACATGGGCGACAGGATGCAGTTTATATCTCCACTCGTCACCATCTCTCAGCCAACCCAGCTGCAATTCTTTTACTACATGCCGTCCAAGCAATCGAGCGATGGAGGGTCACTGCTTCAATTCTTCCAGTTCTCAACGTTGAAGATTCCTGTTCAACTGCTGTTCGAAACCAATATGACTGCTGACAGTAATTGGCAAAAGGCAGTCGTCTGTCTTCCGTCTGGTTCGTACTACTTGACATTCCAAGCAACGATGGGAAATCCTCTTGAGTCGTACATAGCCATCGATAACATACGAGTTTCAACGAACGAACCGTGCATAGCTGTCTACAACGTAACCAACAGCAATGAGAATGGTAGGCATCGAATCGTTTGTTGTAATTTACAGACAGGGGAAAGAGAATAGAGCAAAGTACTGGAAGCTCAGAGGACATATACATATATCTCGCCAGATGATGTCAGCATCAAATGACGACATCAATGAGTCACCGCCCCGAACTCCGGGCTGACAGGCCATTTGCCGCCAAAATGTGCCACAAATATACAAATAATTTGCTCCAAAGGTCAACGCCAACAATAATAATAAGCTACATATCATAGGATGAGTTACATTTTAATTGCATGGAACTGTGCTATAGAACCACACCGCACAGGAATGTTTAATAATATCTAATAGAAGGTACCTAATAAAGGTAAAATACTGTTCGTTCAATGTATGCATTGCAGTAGGCCTAGGTCTCTGTTCCGTAGTTAAGCTTTTTGTTGTTTTTTCATAATTTGCTTGCGACTCAGCAGCTTCGAGCTTTTCAGTTTCTCCTTATTTTGTTGTGTTTTTTCTTCCGTTTTCTAGCATAAGTTTCTTGATTGTGCTTTGTCACTTTTGTCAATCACTATGTTGATTTTGCAAAGATTTCGTCATGGCCACATCAAATCGTCAACTCAATATAGGCTATTAGTTGGTGTACCTAGACAGCGGGGTTATTTTATCCCTTTAAGGCCTCTCATTTTTGTAACCAATGAGCAAGATGCAGGCCCGCCGACAGAAATTCCGGGCCCCTGGGCTGAGCAGTCACGGGCCCCTAAACTATCTTCATGCTTTTTGACCACAAAATTTCAATAAAAATAAATAGAAATTACAATAGTGTGGGTACGAATTAACGATAATGCATTATGATCCATGATGTGCCATGAGGTCCTGTATGCACTTTGGTGTTGGGGGAGTTTCTCACTTCCAATCGGTCAGTGGGTCCCTGGACATGAAAAATCACCGAGGTGCTTGTCCGCCATGACGGCACGAATGACGTAATTGACAAATCCAATATGGCCGCCGTCGGCCATATTGGAAAATTCATCATCTTCATTTCTTACAGCATATGCACGTGCAATACCTCTAATGGTACTGATTCAGGTATGCAGAATTCATTTATAATATTGTTTTTGTCATCACGGGTCATCTTGAGGTCATAATGTCATGTTCAAGGTCATTTTTTCATCTTTTTCATTTCTTACAGCTTATGCACGTGTAATACCTCTAATGGTACTAATTCAGGCATGTAGAATTCATTTCTGATATTGCTTTTGTCATCAGAGGTCATCTTAAGGTTCTAGAGGTCAAGGTCAAGGTCACCGAGTTTCATCGTTTTCATTTATTACAGCAAATGCATGTGTAATACCTCTAAAGTTACTGATTCAGGTATATAGAATTCATTTCTGATACTGTTGTTATCATCCGGGATCATCTGAAGGTTATAAGGTCATGGCCAAGGTCATTTGTTGCATCAATGATGTCGATTATAGCTTGAATGAATGCAGAAGTATAAACAGCTGTTATAGCTTTAATTGAACAAACGTAGCTAATTATGACATGTTAGAAGTCAATGCTGCTTTAATATGTCATTTTCAGTGCATCAAAAAGGTTGTCTTCAAAATATAACCACAAATTTTTGTTTTGGATGTGTGCAAGCAAGTTTGTGTCCTTCCTTTTTTGCAGGAAGAGTTTTGTTTTCACTTCCTATGACAAAATATGGCGCTGATATTTGCAGCAGCATGGCAACCACAGCGTCGAGTGTCACACTTGTTGAACTGTTGCATATTGTGGGCAGACTTCGTGACAAGAATGCAGACATTTTGATGGAAGCAGTGCATCGAAGCGCTCCTTACATCTGCGATTTAATATGGCTCTATTTTTGATTCGTGTTCATTGTGTGTTGCAAGTAGCTGGCATGGCCACCCTGTCCACCAGGAAGGTTCCTCTTTGTATGTGACCTTTGATACCCAGTTATTGAAGAATGTAGAGCATCAATTCCGACAGTGGATGTGATATAGTTGTCTAATAAACAGATCGAATATTTCTGAACAACAACAGCAGTAACAGTAGCGGCGAGAGTGGCATTCATCATGATGGTTTCTCTTCAGGGTCAGTCTTCCAATCATCGCATGGGTCCCCGATGTTCCGTGAAGAATTTCGAGTCCCTGGAATACACCCAAACTTCCAGTCAAGAGCGGTTCCTCAACCATGTCCATCTCAATGGGCAGACTTCCATCCATCGCATGAGACCTCGAAGCCTATTATCATCATCATCAATATCATAGGGCTCAATGCCTGTAAGAGTCCGACGCCACTCTCTGTCTGAGTCTGTCTCGCGTCATGCTGCCCAGCTTCAACTGGTCCGGTCAGCAGGTCTGCTCCATACCATAAACATCTTGGAGCAGCTAGACCACCTTGTCTGATTGAAGAGAATCGTGGGAAAGAGGCATGAAGGACAACGTGGGTCAATGCCCGCATGTGTCTCATGCTCTCCCCCCGACTCTCTCCACTGGTCTGTCCTAACCGGCCTAGCGGTTCATTATTTGTTGGACCAGATCCGAGTATCATGCAGAGAGCCTCAAGAGTCTTCTGCATAGAACCCTCATCGCTGAGGGTCAGTGCGCTTGAATTACCTCGGGACGAACCATAATGACGCCCCCTCGCCGGGCCGAACGACGACGACGATGCACCACTTGACCTTTCGACCTTGAGCGCAGACGATTATCTCCGAAGAACCTTCGACGATCAGACCTTTCCAAGGTCTGGAAACTCCTCAAACCCAAGCAACACAGGTCGTTTCCCATCAAGTGGAGGCGGCTTCGACTCTCGACGACCAGAATCAGATGTTGGACGTGGATCGGTGGAGCGACCATGCAGCAACACTGAAGTTACCGTTGTTCGTAAATCTGGAAAACTCGAGACTGGAATCTATCCAACGAGGTCTGCAATCTTCGAAGCATGGCCAATGGCCATGGCAGAGCAGCAGAAAAGGAAAACGACGGAACGAAATTGTCGGATCCAGCCGGGTGGCAAACAACGACGATGACGACGGATACTGAGTCAGATGTCGAGCCAGCTCCTCAAAGGCAGAAGAAGGCCATCGACGTGCTGCGGGCACATCTCGAGCGGCGCATGGAGGGCAGACCAACCACCACCAGTAGTGGCACAGCCTACGCCAGCCTCAGCATGGCACCTCGAGGACAATGAGGCGATTGGAAACCGTTACGAGGCAGTGCACGGAACAACGTTTAGACAGCTTCAGGAAGTGAAAGGAACTAGATCGAAGATCTTTTTCCGTTCGATAACGGAGACTGACGTTCAAGGACAAGGCTGGTCCGACTTCCGGCATGAGAAGGAGACCCCGGAAGTAGCCGACCAGCAGAAGCAACGATGTCTTTCTGGATTGACCGTCGGCGGACTTCAACAAAAGCAAAACGATCAACGGCTGAAAGAAACGAAGTTCTGTCTACAGGACGTAACTCGTAGAAACAGAGAACCAATCAGAGATGGCGGTGCAGTAACAATGGAAACAAACAACAGCACCTCGTGGAAGTGTCAATCGTCGTCAGGAGTTGCCTTCGAAGTAAGAATACATCCGGTTGACTCTTCAGTCTTCACACATGTCAGCAGACTACTCGATGCGATTTGCTCACAAGATTCGATTTCCAGCCACAAGATCGGATTCAGTTTGACCTTCATCTGTCAAGACTTCCGAACTTCAGTGCATCGAATCGTGCAAGTTGGACCACTCTTTTCACCCGTGCGACGGTGGAACCCGAACCGGACTCGCCCTCTTCCCATTCACTGCCTGACCTTTACAGAAGATCAAACTATGCTGTTTCTACCCATTCGTTGACATTGCGACGCCCTCCTCCACCGACACTGGCTTCCCATCCTCAGAGTATCGACTGACGAAGAATCATTTGGCTGCCGTAGTGATGCACGGAAAAATGACATATTAAAGCAGCATTGACTTCTAACATGTCATAATTAGCTACGTTTGTTCAATTAAAGCTATAACAGCTGTTTATACTTCGGCATTCATTCAAGCTATAATCGACATCATTGATGCAACAAGTGACCTTGGCCATGACCTTATAACCTTCAGATGATCCCGGATGATAAAAACAATATCAGAAATGAACTCTATATACCTGAATCAGTAACTTTAGAGCAGGGGTGTCAAACCTTTTTGAGTGGCGGGCCAGTGTGAACATCTTCCGACAAGTGGCGGGCCAGGGTGTCGAAGCTCCTGAGCAAAATTAGGTAGTGATCTGAGAGGGACTTCCGGGCTTGGTCAGCCAATCCCAGAACATTTTCAATAATATAAGTTTTAAGTAACTTTCATAATTTGTTTTAACAGACAACCAACCGGAAACCATAGATACACTGATTTTATGTTGCGGGGCGCGGTGGTGAACGTAGCAGGTATGTTCGTCGCCTTGCAGCCGAAAGGTTGCAGGTTCGAATCCACCTCAAGTCCCTGCGTAGGGACCTTGGGCAAGTCCTTCACTCTCAACTATTGCTCAGTGCTTCGGCGTGAAACTCTGATGCGGTGTTCGCACTGTGGTCGGGAGCGCCTCTGAGTAGTGCGCTTGAAGGGGGGAAATAACAAGTGCACACACAAACAATACACAGTCTACACCAGTGGTTCCCAACCTTTGTTGACTCATGGGGCCACTTTTTCCAAGTTGGAGGACAGGATGGCCACTTTTTCTTAGTTGAAGGACATTATAGGGGGGGGGACAAGGCTAAAATTTAATATAAAATTGTTGCAATTGGTTTAAAATAGAATGTTTGATGTTATTTATAGATGCAAAAATAACATAATTTTTAATATAAAAATAATTGTGTTCCATCCTGTCCAAATTTTCAATGTTTTCATATAGTTATGTTTGCTAATTATTTGAGAGATGAGGGCCATTTTAGGCCTGGCGGGCCACTTTTGGCCCGCGGGTCACGGTTTGGGAACCGCTGGTCTACACAGAGCTGTGAGTCTGTAAGAATAAGCCTCTATGCATTTGGCGCTGACTGCAAAATATAAAAAGGTGAACTTTTATCCTATAATTTTGTAATCTTTAGGGAAGTCTTCGCGGGCCAGAAATAAATCGTCGGCGGGCCAGAAATGGCCCGCGGGCCAGCTCTTTGACATCCCTGCTTTAGAGGTATTACACATGCATTTGCTGTAATAAATGAAAACGATGAAACTCGGTGACCTTGACCTTGACCTCTAGAACCTTAAGATGACCTCTGATGACAAAATCAATATCAGAAATGAATTCTACATACATGAATTAGTACCATTATAGGTATTACACGTGCATAAGCTGTAAGAAATGAAAAAGATGAAAAATGACCTTGAACATGACATTATGACCTCAAGATGAACCCTGATGACAAAAACAATATTATAAGTGAATTCTGCATACCTGAATCAGTACCATTAGAGGTATTGCACGTGCATGTGCTGTAAGAAATGAAGAAGATGAATTTTCCAATATGGCCGACGGCGGCCATATTGGATTTGTCAATTACGTCATTCGTGCCGTCATGGCGGACAAGCACCTCGGTGATTTTTCATGTCCAGGGACCCACTGACCGATTGGAAGTGAGAAACTCCCCCAACACCAAAGTGCATACGGGACCTCATGGCACATCAAGGACTATTATATATAGGCCTACATTTATGATTTTAAACAGTTCTTGATGTTAAGAATTTAATTTTCAAATAATTATATGGTAATCAAAAACCAGCCTTTCTGGATTTAACTGCAGCAAAATCGTTTATAAAATTATCCTGGTATAGTTCTCCATTTTATTACCCTAAAAATGCGGTTAGAAAAGGTCTTTCTTCATCGCTTGGAAAATTGTCCAGGTGTCTTGCAAGATCGTTTCTTATAATATTATAGTAGCCTATTATAATTAGGCTACACTGTCTGAATCCTTTGTGTAAGTGCGGGCCTTGGCGGTAGAGTGCCGAGATCGAAACCAGTCCAGGCCTATTTACAGCTCTAGTCCTATTTAATTTCAGCATTTTCATAAGTCTTGTTTATAATGTCATCTTTTAGAACAGGGGTGTCAAACCTTTTTGAGTGGCGGGCCAGTGTGAACATCTTCCGACAAGTGGCGGGCCAGGGTGTCGAAGCTCCTGAGCAAAATTAGGTAGTGATCTGAGAGGGACTTCCGGGCTTGGTCAGCCAATCCCAGAACATTTTCAATAATATAAGTTTTAAGTAACTTTCATAATTTGTTTTAACAGACAACCAACCGGAAACCATAGATACACTGATTTTATGTTGCGGGGCGCGGTGGTGAACGTAGCAGGTATGTTCGTCGCCTTGCAGCCGAAAGGTTGCAGGTTCGAATCCACCTCAAGTCCCTGCGTAGGGACCTTGGGCAAGTCCTTCACTCTCAACTATTGCTCAGTGCTTCGGCGTGAAACTCTGATGCGGTGTTCGCACTGTGGTCGGGAGCGCCTCTGAGTAGTGCGCTTGAAGGGGGGAAATAACAAGTGCACACACAAACAATACACAGTCTACACCAGTGGTTCCCAACCTTTGTTGACTCATGGGGCCACTTTTTCCAAGTTGGAGGACAGGATGGCCACTTTTTCTTAGTTGAAGGACATTATAGGGGGGGGGGACAAGGCTAAAATTTAATATAAAATTGTTGCAATTGGTTTAAAATAGAATGTTTGATGTTATTTATAGATGCAAAAATAACATAATTTTTAATATAAAAATAATTGTGTTCCATCCTGTCCAAATTTTCAATGTTTTCATATAGTTATGTTTGCTAATTATTTGAGAGATGAGGGCCATTTTAGGCCTGGCGGGCCACTTTTGGCCCGCGGGTCACGGTTTGGGAACCGCTGGTCTACACAGAGCTGTGAGTCTGTAAGAATAAGCCTCTATGCATTTGGCGCTGACTGCAAAATATAAAAAGGTGAACTTTTATCCTATAATTTTGTAATCTTTAGGGAAGTCTTCGCGGGCCAGAAATAAATCGTCGGCGGGCCAGAAATGGCCCGCGGGCCAGCTCTTTGACATCCCTGTTTTAGAATAACGATGACAACACCACAAATTTCAATTTCATTTATTCGGTTATGATCACTAGAATCAACCGATATGATTTATTTATTATAGAGTCTATAGGACTAGCTGATTACAGGCTCTGAATTATCTTCTTTGATATTTCGATTTGAAATAGCCTAGTGTGCGACTACCAACTTTTGCCTTTTCAAACTTTTTCGCTTGTTCTTTTCGTTTTTGTGCTCCATATTTTGTGTGTGTATTCCATCGTTACAAAAGAAATTTATCTTTTATTGATTTGTTCATGCTTATGATTGAAAAAGAACAATGGATAATTTTGTAGAAGAGCGTTCTGAGCGTTCTGAGACGGAAGAGTATGTTTTAGTTGACAAAAACCCTGATAATTAGGCCTAAGGTAATGTACTGTAACAGATGCTTGAAAGTTGAAACTTAAGAAGCTGTTGTAATGTGACGGTAATATTAGGCTAAATCATAAACTTTGCATAGACTACATGTAAGTTCAACATATGAAACATATGAAAATTTTAAATTCAGTTGAGCCCGGGCCCCTCCGGGCCCCTAAAAGTCGCCGGGCCCCTGGGCATTTGTCCCCCTTGCCCATCCCCCTCTCGGCGGGCCTGGCAAGATGTGTAACCTGTCATGTATACTTTGGTTGAAAATAAAAATATTTGATTGATTGATTGATCTAGATGTCTGCGTAAAATGTCATATGCCAAAGGATTGATTAATTATTTATGCGCAGCTGTGCTATATTGTATGTCGGCACAGACATCCACGCACAGGAAACTTGAATTGTTGAAATGTCGATCTATATCCAATCCGCTGGCAGGAGAGGCGTACATTAGGCTACGTTGCTCGGCGTTTGTGCTAATTTCTTTTCTTTTGGCTCAGCAGAGTTAAAGTTCAGTGGTGGCGCCTGACACTTTTTGTAGCCAGGGCAGAGTCATACAAGTAACCAGGGCAGAGGGCGAGTAGCGTGCTCGGTAGTAGGCCTACGCAGTGTTTAATCTAGTTCCTCTGCTTGAGGGGCGGATTCGGGTTTCTAGAGTGTGAAAGTCTGGCTTCTAGAGGGGGCGAAAGAGTCCGCTTTGGTCGTACATTTTGTGCGGACATCTTGGTCGCCAAAATTTTCAGAAGACCTTTTGTTAGTCATTTGGAAATCACCCACCCGACACTATAATTAGGCCTAGGGTTGGATGGTCAGAGGATCAGATGGGCGAAGTCATAAAACCGAACACGTTTTGACATTTGGAAAGCAAATCTTATAAGTCTCATAGACTAATATCACTGATTAGTGATTATAGTGAAGCATTGCAATCCTATTTCGTTCGAGTAGCATTTCGAAAGCAAAAAGTTAGGCAAATAGGCCTAAAGTAACTGAGTCCGGAATATAAATCTATTGTTTACGCAAATGCTTACGCTGGTAGCGCTTCATTTGAAAAAAATAAAGTGACAGTTGGGCATAGGCTATATGCTGTTAGTTGAATATGGCAATGTGAATAAACAGCCACAGAACTTTTCCCTGATAGAACATTTGCCCTGCAACACCTTTTCCCATGCCAGTATTTTCCTTCCAGTTCCCTGCCGGATTTTTTCCCTGCCAGAACTTTTGCCACAACTTTTCCTTACCAGGACTCATAATTGCCATGCGAGAATTTTGCCCTACCAGAATTTTTCCCTGCCAAAATGTTTGCCTTCCAGAACTTTTGTCTGCCAGATTTTTGCCCTATACCATAATTTTTGCCCTGCCATGCCCTGGCGTAGCGCCGCCACTGCTAAAGTTTGACATAAACCGCAGTTGATGTATTTTCTGATGTGCCTAAAAATGCGTGAAAATAATAATTGACTCTTCAAAAGATTTTTGTTTGCTTCGACCAATATTTGGGGGGTTTCTACATTGAGAAGTCAGCATAACGATGGTATCGGGTGTAGGAAAGCCTTAATGTATGTTGTATTGTTGTTGCTCATGTATTATAGGCCTATGTGTGATGAATCTGATGATGTGGTTTGCATGTTCTGCATCCTTAGGAACAACGTCTGTTAATTGTACATTTGCGATGAGCGACGTTTGTGGCTACACTCTGCTTTCAACTATAACCAGCTTGGGTCTCTCGTACAAGCTTGCACCTCCATCAGGTGGGTCTCACTTAGCCTATAAGTTTGTTGAAAAGGCTACATAAGAAAATGTGCAATGGATAACATACGCCATTTCTATCAAATGGTCAACTAACCTGTAGCCTACCTTCAACCATGAATTTGTTCTAACCACGCATGTCGAATAGTTAATGGATTGTCTGTGTCTCTGACTGTTTTGTCTTGAAGAGTAGCCATACAAATTCGTTTCTGCGATTCTCAGTCTCGAATGACAAGCAAAATAGGATTTAAATTCTTGCTGATCCTGATTTTGCCTAAGACAATCGTATTCCTGGTTGTCGATAACCATGATGTATCGGGCAATCTAGAGTTCGCAGCAAGAAGTTTGTACCGCTTCAGTGACTGTTTATTTTTGAGATATACATGTATGCTGCGTTGTGGTTTTAGGCAAACTGGATTCGGATAAATGTACCCAGGTGTATGAAGACGAAACGGGTTTCATCGCCCTCAAGACGAACCGGTTGTCTGGTTGTACCAACCAAACGATCGAGATGATTCGAGCTCCCATCGGAAGCTTAATAACAATCACCTTCTCCTTCTTAAATCTGTCCGGAGAAGAATACCTAGAGGTACATGTAGCTTATCAACATGAATCATTGTCTTTGCGCGTTAAGCAGTTGTCACCTCAACCAGTCAGAAGATAGCTGCAATTTAACGAATATTTGTGTACATTCCCGTTGAAGTTTGGATTTCGATTTCTCTGACCTCTCGCATATCGCCCAGGCTTTCCAACTGATGCAGGCCCTATAATTATGACATTAGTTGCATATAAATTGAAACGGCCCTACATTTTTTTTGTATCACGCAACTTAATATGCTGAAAGGCTTTGTTGCGTTCAGGTGCAAAGCTATGATGATCAGAAAGGCGAATGGACAACTCAGATGACAATCCAAGTATCCAAGAAGAAAAGCTCAACTCCGACGACCGCATTGAGGCTGATTGCCTATAATATCCAATCTGATATGGTGGATTCTGTAAAGTACAACGTCACCTACAGAATATACCCGCCTAAGAACACAGGTAGGCTATACAACTTGATGCACAGTGCAAACATTGCACACTGCGAATACTGAGACCGGCTGCATTGTCGAATTTACAAACAAGCTTAGAGCCTTTCCGTGTCAGGTGTTTCAATTGCTTGAAACAGAAACCACGCCATTCATAGAGTTTTAACCCGATGCTAGGTATAGGATCCGATCAGATATCTTCGTCTCGCCATCTCTCTTTCTTTCCCAGAATCATTTTTTCTTTCCCCACTCGTATTCGTTGCCTGTCGGAACACAGTTTTCAGGTCGTTCCGAATAATACTGGAAACTATGAAACGGTTCATGAATAAATAATGGCGGACGCCTTCTTGCTAATCGAGACGGGATTGCCTCTGCCTCTGATTCATGGACGTAACTTTTCACAGTTATTGGTGGTGACTATTCCTCTGCTGATTGTGCACAGTGTAGGCCCTACACAGGCGTAAATTTCTATTACAATAGTGGTGTCCTGCTCCCACCACTTATAAAGTGGTGATGATAGTCACACCACTTTTTGGTCCTGCAACGAAAGATATTTTATTGCATGAAAGCTGTCTACCATTAAGCTATTCACGAATACCTGACATACATCTTGTGTGAGGCGCGGTGGTGTAGTGGTGGCGTCGTTGCCTTGGAGCCGGAAGGTTCAAGGTTCGAATCCACCTCGCCGCGTAAGGACCTTGAGCAAGTCCTTCACTCACAATTGCTCAGCGCTTCGGCGTGAAACTCCGATGCAGTGTCCGCTCTGCATTCGGGAGCGCCTCTGAGAAGATAGCTTGAAAGGGCGCTATGACAAGTGCACATACAAACAAATCTCAGTGGCGGCAATGCTGAAAATAGAGTTCTACCTTCCTCTCCCTTCTCTCAAAAACAGTGGGTGGTCTCTCATTGGCCCTGCACTGGATAACCAGCTTTCTCCTTCGACGCGTTCCTCCTTATTGACTGGTGGGGGCAAGTGCCTCCTTTCGTGAGATCTATCTCAAAATCACTTTTGTTCTCTCTTTGTCGAATACACTGATTGAGGGCTGATTGGTGCGCACTGTGAGAGGCGCTATATAAATGTATAGATACAATACAATTCTTGCACTGTTTGCTTCTTGTAGATGTAGGCCTACAACATACATGCCATTTCTCCAATCCAGCTGTTGACTCGGAATACGCTAGATAAGCCTTTTAAAAATTATTCCATTGGCGCTCCTCTACATAGTCTACACACAACACTTTCTTCAACAATTTTATTTTATTTTTCTGTCAAGTTTAGTCTACTTATAAGCATCTATTAAATCGAATTTAGTAGCCTATATCGAGCTATAAGATAACTGATCTGACCTCTGTGTCTCGTCCCTTTCTGAAGTCCGACAGTAGAACAGGAAGAAGGCATTTGACTCATTTGACCGAAATAGCCTTGAGCTCGGACAATTTGACCAGTATAGCCTTGAGCTCGGACAATTTGACCAGTACAGCCTTGACCTTCGCCCATTTGACCAGTACAAGCCTAAAAAAACTGAGTGCCCGCGCAGTTTGACCAATATAGCCTTACTTTTTCAAATTCATGGAATATCCAACTCGGCTTAAGGATAAGATATTCCAATATAAAATGGTTTACCCGGAGAAAACTAAAACTGAATTACGAAAAATCGCCAGGCAGCTCGGCTTGGTTGGAAATACAACAAGACTGCTGAGATCGGAGTTGATTGTTGTAATTGACGTCCACAACCGCGAATGCTACGACGATGAATGCCTATGCAAGTATCCGCGGCCGGATCGTCAACAAGGGCCACGCGAGACCATCGTCGTTCGTCGTCGGCGCAATGGCAACTCACCCCCCGTGTGATGGGAGGGCATGAGCGGACTACGACGTAGATATGGGATTACAATATCGCAAACGATTTTACACCGTTGGTTTATAATCGTGTTTGGATCAACTTCTCGCGATGGAAATTTCCCGCAGTATTGACGATGAGCTATTAGGCCCACAGTCTTTTCATTCACTTTCGTTATCGATATCAAACACGACATAGGCTATTTTCATAGTCGTCTCTTCATCATCGTAGTCATCATCATCATCATCAACCCGATTTCTCGTCGTCATCTTCAACATCACCACCACCACCACCACCACCATCGTCATCATCATCATAGTCGTCATCATCATCAACATCATCGTAGTCATCATCATCATCATAGTCGTCTCTTCATCGTCGTAGTCATCATCATCAACCTGATTTGTCGTCGTCATCTCTTCATCATCGTCGCCACCACCACCACCACCGTCATCATCAACAACATCATCGTCGTTGTCGTTGGTAGGAGAGAGACGGTCAAGCTCTGTACAAAATTTCGCAGATCGGCATTCAGTAGAAAATTTTCATGTCACGCCTTAGTCGAATAGATTTCAAAAACGTCCCTGTCACGTTTTATCGAAAAGTGTGACTGGTCCCTCGGTCACACTGTATCTAGTTATAGTCTGACGTCATAGGACCGCCCTCCCCCCATAGCCACTCACAGTCAAGTGATAGAACGCAATAATGGTGGGATTTACCAGTTTCGATATTAATTATCGCAAGTAGTAGGGAATGTTGGCGTCTGGCGTATTTTATCAAAATCGTTTCACAATGTTACCAAGTCTTCATTTTCGATCCACGAGTTGAACGAGGCTGGGTAGCCCAACCACTTCACGAGACATTTCTTCCCGCGTTTCCTAATCACTTTTTCGATTCTAAATATTTCTTGAGTTGTTTTCTGTAGCTCCTGCTCATAGAATGACCCCTGTATTTCCTCAGAATTAGAATCAGTGATTTTGTAAGTTGGCGGATCTGTATATTGAACTTGAGATACTACAAAAACCTCCTCCACCCATCTAGTCGTATAACCCTTTTCAAAAATGTTCTTCTTCCTAGTTATTCTGACTCGATCGCCGATTGTAAACTTTGGTGTAATAGGCTCTGAAATCTCATCGCCGTATAAATTCATAAATACAGTCTTTTCGTTCACTTTCATACTAGCCTTCGTGGGGGTCATTTTGATCGAAGAATGTCTCGTGTCATTATAATTACTAACCATCTCATCTAATACATCGATATATCTTCTTGTTGAATTAGCCGTAAAGTATTTGAACATCTTCTCTTTCATCGTACGCACCCATCTTTCTACGATACAAGATTTTCCCTCGTTCTCGGTAGAATACAACTCAACTAAATTCTTCACATTTTTATTATAAAATTCTTTCCCTTTGTCGCACCAAACTTTCGATGGCTGTCGACCGCCTCCGAGTATCTTCGCGAACCCATCGGCTGTAGACTCGCCACTCTTGTCATGTACTGGAACGATCCATCCGTATTTCGAAAACACATCTATGACGGTCAATAGAAATTTCACGCCATCATTATCTCCGGCGAAGGCTTGCATGTCGATTAGGTCAGCCGCCCAAATCTGGTCAATCCCGCCAACGCGGACCCGCCTCGTCCTAAAATTTCTCACTACTGGTTTGTGTAATTCATTCGCTAATTGATTAGTCCATTTCAGGTCCTGCTGTAATTCGGGGCTTTTTTTAAACCCAAACCTAGGCTTGTTTTAGCTGACAAGATGGGTTTGACTATCGCCCTCTCTACGCGTTCCCGCAAGCTTGGATTAGGTATATTATTCAACTGGTTTATCATTACTCTATCAGCGACATTCCTAGAAGCCGTATCAGTGTGTTGATTGTATGCCAGGTCGTGAATATATGCCGCGCTATCTACCCTGTTTATAGGTTTGCTCCAATCTTTGGGGGTTTCGTTGGGATTCAGACGCAAATCTAGTCTAGTACCGGGACCTGTAAACTGATGGCCTGGCAAATGTAATTCGCCCGGAAATTTAGCCCAAGGTAATTTAATGTTGCTAGTGGCAGCGTTCAGCGAACTAACTAGATCCCCACCTTGCGCAACAGCGGACGCCTTCACGAATTGAGTTTTTGTTTTCCCGCATACGACGCAAACACCTCTGAGCATCGATCTCCCATTATTAGCCACGGCGTTCTGCACATCTGTCGTCTGGGTCTGTTTTTTACATTTTACGCAATACATTTCGTTTTTAATAATATATATTTTTAAAATGGAGATTAGAGATATGAGTTGGGGCACAGCGCTCTCGAAAAGATTCAACAATCCGTTGTTACCCAGAAGCATACGCGGTTTGATAGTTGGGAAATCGGCGTGTGGAAAAACGACGCTTCTTCTCAATCTTTTACTCAGGCCAGACTGGTTGGATTATAATAACTTGCAGGTATTCGGTACTTCTCTGTTTCAACCGGAATATCGCATTATTAAAAAAGCATACGAAGAAAAATTACCGAAAGCAGCGATCGTTCGGTTGTTCGAGCACCGAGATGAAATCGTGGGTCTAAATGCGTCACCAGACCTTGTTATGGAGGAAATGGCAAAAAACTCAGAAGCTAAATCTGATATAATTGCCAAGTTCTTTGAGAGCGCCGACGATGTACCAGACCCGAGAGATTTGAGTGCCGAAAAGAAGAACCTGATGATTTTTGACGATCTTCAATTGGAAAAACAAAACAAATGTGAAACGTATTACAATCGGGGGAGGCATAGTAATGTAGATTGTTTTTACCTCGCCCAGAATTATTTCAAATTACCGCGCCAAACAATCAGAGAAAATGCAAACTTTATTTGCCTGTTCAAACAAGACCTGAAAAATTGTAATCATATTTACAACGATCACGTGAGTACAGACATGTCGAAAGATGAATTTCGAAAACTATGCAAAACAGTATGGGAGCAACCTCATGGTTTCGTGGTTTTAGACCTGACTAGCGACAAGTACAATGGTAAATACCGATGCGGACTCGACGAATTTTATATAATCGAGGATCCGCCATTGTAAAATTGTATTGTATAGTAAATATGGAATCATCGCTTCTCAAACAGATATCGGAAAACACGGAAAAGACGGCCTGCAACACGGAACCAAAAACATCATTTTCCATTTTTCTCAGCGAAAAGAGCACGCGAATCAGAACGAAGTTTAATCCACTACTCGAACTGGAGAAGAATAAGAAATATGAAATGGGCTTAGTTGCCCTCGAGACGTACTATTCTTTTCCAAATATCGACGCGACAAACAACGTCTTTCGGTATTCGCCGAATCGCGACTCACAGTGGGTAAACATTGAAGTACCAGAGGGCTGCTATGAAATAACGGATATCAACGAATATATACAGAGAGTGATGAAGGGGAATGGGCATTACGACGGAGTAAATGGAAATTACTGTATCTCAATAGCGCCAAACACCAATACTCTGAGGTCTGTGGTGAATATAGAAGCAGATTATATGGTTGACTTTACGCCAAAGAATTCGATCGGAAAGGTTCTAGGTTTCAACAGATGGATCTATTCGGCGGGATACAACGAATCGGAGGACTTGGTAAATATAATGAGTGTAAGCAGCCTGAGAGTGACCAGCGACATTATCGGGTCTTCGTACACTAACGGAACATCGGAAAACGTGATATATTCTTTTTTCCCAAACGTAGGCCCCGGTTACAAGATTATCGAAGTGCCGCATAATTTGATATATCTCCCGATTTTGCTGTCTACAATTTCAACGATGGAAACGAGGCTCACAGACCAACACGGGAACCTACTAAATCTCCGAGGTGAAGAATTAGCGATTCGGTTTCACATCAGGGAAGTTTGAAAGTTTTTGTAATTTATTAATAAAATGAATCGTTACACGGGCGTAAAAGTTAATATTTCAGAAGCGCAGCAAGACAAAATTAAAAGATCACTTCAAGCGGGGAGCGGCGTGAGTATCAAACTATCACACGATGATTTGACTGGCGAACACGTTTTGGCTCTCACCCAGGCGCAAATCAATAAAATGGCGGCTGCCTACCAAAAAGGAACTGGTATGATTATTAAAATGAGTAAAACGCAATTGGAGAACAACAAGAAAGTCGAAGGTGGATTCATAGGCGCTATACTTCCGTTTCTAGCGACAGCGGGACGGTTCCTTCTTGGTAGCGTACTGCCTAGTCTAGCACAGGGCGCATTAGGTGGGTTAGGTGCTGCAGCCGGATCGAAACTTGTCGATAAAATCAGCGGTTCGGGTGTAATGTATGTCAAGAAAGGCGACATGGCGTGCAAAATAAGAGCGGCCGGATCCGGTTTGTACTTGTCTCCGTGGCAAAAAGGCGCATCGATAATGGGATCCGGGCTTTACATGAAAACAGGGTCGGGCTATGTGAGTGGCGAAGGACTTTTGCTCGGCCCCAACTCGCCGTTTCGAAACATTCCGATTCTTGGCATGATATTATAAATTATCATATGTAAAATGTCGAGACCAATACACAAATTTGGAACTAAACCAACTAGACCGGTAGAGGTTAGAACGCAGCCCGTTTCAGTCTTTTGGAAGATTACGAGCGGTGCTACTCGCGTCCCAGTAAGACAACTAGGAGGTCTGCGATGGGAGATTTTTGCGCAAAATGATATTACGATCCAACCAAAGGCGGCAAATACGCTAAGGCTTGGACTGGGTGTAGAAATGGCGGCAGGACTTTGCCTCGTTTCCCTCAGACAGGCTATCAAAGAACGCCGCTGCAGTCTACTAGACGGGGTGATTTCAGAAGATGTGATTGATGATATCATAGTTTCCATTCAAAACAACTCCGATTCGGCGGTGACGATAAACGAAGGAGATTCGCTATGCTGTGTAAACTATCAACGGTAAAAAAATATATATTGCTAATAAATAAAAGAATGGAATACGAAGGCATCAAACTCTATCCAAACCTAACAAATATAACACCCTCCGCGCCGGAAGGTGAAATACAAATAGCCGCGGGGTCTGCACAAACGTATCGTCTTCAGAAGATTAGCGAAATCAAAAAGGAGATCGAGCAAGAACGCGACAAAAGAGCAGCGTTGAGTAAAAAGTACCATAGAAGTGTGAGCGTAATCGGCGTAGTAGACAACGTCCTCATGGCGATCACGATGGGGCTCGGAATTTCGGGAATCGGTGTACTAGCCACCATAATTGCAACCCCCATCGCTATTGCTATGGAAGGGACGGCGCTAGGTGCGGGGCTATTGAGTATAATTGGCAGCCGAATCTGTAAAAAGCTCGCCCTGAAGGCGGAGAAGCATGAAAGGATCAAAACGCTAGCTGATGCGAAGCTCAACACGATCAGCGACCATATTTCAAAAGCACTCGTGGATGATCACATTTCAGACGAGGAATATTCTCTGATTCTAAGTGAGATTGAAAAATTCAATGGCATGAAAGAAGAAATCAAAAGTAAGTCGAAAGTTGCGGTAGCCGCGATGGATGAGGAAACGAAACAATCACTCATCGATCGGGGAAGAGAAGAGGTCAGGCAGTCCTTTCAAAGCATGTTTGAGAAAAATACCGAATCTGTGAAAAAGACGACTAACGTGAACATGTACGAAATCATGTAGACTTGTAGAGTTTTGTAGAGCTATGTAGACCTATGTCGCTATGTCTGAAAATACGTCTAACTTGTGTTTTTACACATGTCGAAAAACATGTAGAAAAACACATCGAAAAACATGTTGAAAAACACGTCGGAAAACATGTCGAAAAACATTAAATTTTTTATTAAAAATGTCGTTTCTAAAGATAGATGACCCGGCGAAAAGAAATTTCATAGTCGAAGAGTTTCTGAAATCCAAGAAGAATATTCAACAGAACTTTTTATCGGAGAGATTGGGAGATTCGGGGCTGCAACAAGAACTAACCAAGCTGTACAAGCCTATCGTCGATTCGCAATCCGCAATTTCCAAAGAGCAGAATGTCTTACTATCCGCCATCAAAGAAAACTCGATAGCTACTACAAACGCGCTACAAACGCTTCCCGCGTCGTTGAAGGTTCAATTTCCTCAGTATCCCTCGATAGAAGCGTATAGCGACGATCCGACCGAGGATATTAGAACTTTAGAATTAGGCGAAGTAGCTACCAAGTACCTTCATCAATACGCCTCCGATAG
This sequence comes from Lumbricus rubellus, assembly GCA_945859605.1. Lineage (NCBI taxonomy): Eukaryota > Metazoa > Annelida > Clitellata > Crassiclitellata > Lumbricidae > Lumbricus > Lumbricus rubellus. Next base: position 3,144,546 of record OX243819.1, read on the forward strand.
AAAAATTGTAGACACGACGTTCGGAATACGATCAAAAAATGGTCAATTCTACATCGGCGATTCTCCGATTTCTATTCAAGGAGACGATGTGACGGTTGGAAATAAGACGTATAGCGGAACACCGGGGCTTTGGGAGTTGTTGACGATGAAACAGCCGAACGCGTCGATATACGATAATAATGATATAGTCGATTACGGCGAGATTCTACTCGCGACGGATGCTATCAGACAGGCAAAAAATCCTAACAAACCCAAAGCATCTGCGAGCGCCAAATATCAGGGAATTATCAAGCTGATATGGGACAATAGGCCTCGTAATGTGGTGGGTAAAGGCGTGGGCGGTGTAATTGTTATTTCCGAAGATCCAAACGTGTTAGCGAAACAGCTAGAACTACGATTTCAAAGCTTCAAAGCAGGTAATACCGGCGTGAGAAACGAGATCGTGGCGATGTGCGACGCGTTATTGAGGCAAGAAGTGCTGAGTAGAGATGCTTACAAAAATATAATGATGACATTGTAAAATGCAGAAAAAATGCAAGTCATTAATAGAAGGAGGTATAGAAAACAATACGTTATCGGAGGATCGGGAATATTCGATACAATTTCGGGATTTTTCAAACGACTAGTAACGTCGAACACCGCCAAACAATTAGCAACGACCGCTCTCAGCGCGAGTAAAGACGTGGCGAAAGAAATTGGGAAAAAGGCCATCGATGTTGGGAAAACAACCGCAATCGACGCCGGCAAACGATTAGTGGACAAAGCAGTGGCCAAACTGTTTACTCCTGCTCCTACTCCTCAGAAACAGGCTGTTACGCCAGAAACTAGACAAATTTTAGAGCGGCTGAGTGGCGTCGGGTCGAGCCCAAATATCCCGAATATCCCGAATATTAATAATCTGATGATGGGGGAGGGCCTGAAGAAGAACGGCGTCATGTCGATACAAGATCTAGTACGCTCGCTGAACGGCGCCGGAATGAAGGTCGCGTAAAAAATATATTATCGCGTAGTAAAAAGTAGTAAAAATGCAATCATCTGATATTCTGAGATTTACCGAACAACCATTGAGCGATGAAAGCGTCGAACGCTACGAATGGTACGAGTATGAGCCGATATCGGGGGCGAATCTAAACACCTCCGGCGAGATTAGAATAAACATCGAACTTCAAGATCTATTTTGCCATCCATCAGAATCTTACCTGTTGTTCGAGGGTAGATTGATGAAGGCGACCAACCCCGGCACCTTCTACGTCAATGCCGATGAAGCAACTCTTACGAATAATGGGCTCATGCATCTTTTCAGTCAAATTTCGTATTCCCTGTCGAATCAGGAAATTGAATCGTTATTTCACCCAGGCCAAGCAACGACGATGCTGGGATTACTCAAATACCCGAATGATTTTCAACTAGCTCAAGGTCTGAATCAGTTGTGGTACAAGGACAGCGGGGCGACGGCTGATAGCGTGAATAATCTAGGTTTCGCCGTGAGACAGTCGTATATAATTCAAAAACCAAATGCCAAAGGTACTTTTAGCTTTGTAGTTCCATTGAAGCATATTTTCGGATTTTGCGATGATTACGACAAGGTTGTTTTTGGTGTGAAACATACGCTAACTCTGGTTCGTAAAGCCGATGATGACGCAATTTTTAGATCAGCCGCCGCGGGCGCATTGGTCGCAGGGAAAGTGAGAGTAGATAAAATCTCGTGGTTCATGCCGCACGTTATTCCCGCGGATATGGAGAAGATGCAATTGTACAAAACTATCGAATCGAAAGCGTCGCTGCCAGTTGCGTACAGAGCCCGTCAATGCGATACCACCTCCGTCGCACAGTCGACTAATTTTAGCTGGAGACTTAGCGTCAAGACATTACCTGAGAAGCCTAGGTACATCATCTTGGGTTTTCAAACCGACAAAAGCGGCGATCAAGAACAAAATCCATCAGTTTTCAATCATTGCGATCTGAAGAACATGTTCGTGATGATGAACCAGGACCGATATCCGGTTGTCGACTACAACCTATCATTTCCGAATCAACAATTCGCGCGGGCGTACCGAGCAGCAGCCGCGTTCAGTGAAAAATACTATGGAATGGACGAACTAATGACGCAATGCAATATCACGCCCTCGGACTTCAAAGATCTGTTTCCGATTATGGTGTTTGACGTGAGCAAGCAATCCGAGCGTCTGAAGTCATCGGTGGTCGATATCCAGATCAAAGGCACGTTCAATACGGCGCCGCCAGCTAATACGGAAGCGTACGCAGTGGTGATTTCAGACAAGTTACTGAGGTTTCAATCGGACGGACAGAAAATGAGCGTGGTATATTGAAGTTCATGATAGAACGGTCGCTGAAGTGTAGTACTCAAATTCAAAACTTGATTCGGTTTTGAATTCTAAGGTCGTAACCATGCCGCTGAAAATTCGCGAACAAAAATATTTACCGGATCAAACGAACTAATAAATATCTCGAGATAATCAGTATTAGTTAATCGAACTAGGCTAGTGCCCGACACAAATTTTTTCGACCCGGCCTTACCCCCGCCGCCGACAATCAGCTCGTTCACGCCTCCACTTTTGTACAAGCCAACAGTTTCGTTATATTTACCACTACTGTCGCGTATTTCCAAACACGCCGCAACCATGTAACAGCCGGCTTTCCGAGGAAGGAAACGGTTCGAATTGACTAGACAATTATCCGGATCGAATTTTACAGCTCCAAATGATACTTGCGTTATTGTGTTAGCGATGATAGCCTGAGCCGAGAGGGCGTAAACACTAAACGCCGGGCCAAATGCGACCTCAGCAGTGGGTGTAGGCGCTATCGAAGCAATTCGTTCGTCCACGTATTTTTTATTCGTCAAATGATTATCGTTTGACGGAACGCCCGTGTGATTCGTAATCAAATCTATAGCTTGTCCCCAACTTAGCGCTTCATCCATTCCCGCGTCCGGATTATTCGTTATTGGCAGGCCTTTGATGCAGTTGCCATTCATATTTAGATTCCCAGTCGCCGGATTTGCCCCATCCAGCCTTAGAAAAGTACTGTTTACTTGGGACAGCGTAACGCCCCCTGCAATTATTCTTTGAGTAGATCCTGAATCTGTATGTCCAAATTTATCAACAGGCATTTTGAATATAATAATTTTTATTAATTCAGGGTCGTAAGAATGCCGCCGAAAAGTCCCTACACAAAATGTTCGTAGCGATGGATGAAAAGGCGTGTATGTTGACGTAATCGAACTCGTCTAGAAAAACTATGTTACTACCGATTGAATGGTTTTGCGAACCTTTCGTACTCCCTCCACCCGCAATTTGCATGTACGACGCCCCATTTTTATACAGGTGGACGGTGCCATACGCGGTATTACTATTGTTACAAAATTCTATGTACGCCGAAACGATATAGTACCCGGCTTTACTAGGGAAGAAAGAAGTCGTTCCGATACCCTGTTCAATACCGTGTTTTGCGGTACCACATCTTATTACGTCAAAAGTAACTGCTGTGTGAGTTCTAGCGAGTATAGCCTGTTGAGTTGAACTGTAAGCGCTAACGGCGGGTCCTACTACTGCCGCCACTTTCGAAGTAAGTTGTTCATCGACGTATTTCTTATTCGTCAAATGATTACTGTCGGTCGGGACGTCGTCGTGATTCTGCAGTAAATCTATTACTTGCCCCCGACTCACAGCCTCATCTATTCCCGCTTCCAGAGTATTCGTTGTAGACAGACCTCTAATAGTATGACCACTCATATTTAGGCCGCCAGTCGCCGGGTTTGCTCCATCCAGCCTTAGAAAAGTACTGTTTACTTGACTTTCAGTAACTCCTCCAGCAATTACTCTCTGCGTAGATCCTGAATCTGTATGTCCAAATTTATCAACAGGCATTTTTTACATCTGAATATAATTTTTAATGCAGGCTGTTGATAACTTCTTGAAAATTCACCCCATCTTTACATGTTTTTTTCAGGACGTACAGGCACAAATGACCGCAAAACACTTCGTTGTCGGGCTGTACGCGTTCGCTATTGTAGTACACAGGACTCTGTAAATACTTCAGCAGTTCAGTAGGAGGGGGCAGGCCATAGCTGTCGAAATATATTTTATCCTTGCCGTTCTTTGAAAAAGCGACCCAATGTGTCCCGGATCCGTTCGAGTCATCTAGATTTAGAATGCCACACTCGTTCCGGTTAGGTTTCTTTGGGAGCTCATCTCGGACAAAAACACCCCTGAAGTTTGGAATATTTAGTTTATTCACGGTATCAATCAACTGGATGTTGGACAGCGGAGAATTTGGTTGCACGATGCCTTCGACATTTATGTTTTTGTATGTTTCAAAGCTCATTTTCTAAATGTTTCAAAAAGTGATGAGCTTTTACTTCCTGCATCAAATATGACCAACGATCTATTTTGCTCGCTTTTTGCAAATTTTTCAGCGGTAGCAAAGGGCGTAAATTCACCCAATTCATGGCTCTATGGAGTTCTTCTTCATCGAGTAAGTTGAACGAAGATAGGGGTAGAACATGGTCGATGTGCCAATAGGATCCGTAATTTTCCATGGTCATTTCTTCATCAAATTGAAACTGAATCCATTTGGTGAATATTTCAAAGTCAATACCAACAAGTTGTCGTGTCGTTTGTGATTTCGATTTGCCTCTTAGTGCGTCGCCAAGCCTACAGCGCATATTTGTTAGTAATTTAAACTCCGGGTCATTCTGCCTTCGGGTTGTAATATACGCTTTTTGATATTTATTTCGAGCTTCTGCGTTGGCTAGATAATATTTATGTCTGCAATTTTTGCATTCATTCGCCTTTCCATCTTTTTGAAATCGATTGTCGTTGTATTCCGATATGTTCTGATTTACCTTACACCGACTGCAAACTTTTGTATCTTTTGTCTCCCTAATTTCCTGTCTTGCGTATTTGTATGCAAGCTCTTTCACTTTGGCATTTTTACAAACTTTGCAGCTCGGATAATACCCTCCCTTCTGTGAGTTATCTTTGTGAAATTCGTCCAAGCTTTTTTCTATTTTGCATTTAGAACACACTTTTTTTGCCGCATCCATTTTATATTAGTGTAAATTATTCTTTATTTTGTTTAGTTTTCAGCGTGTAGTGCCCATAGGCTAGGGTATGGATCCCGTCGTCCATTATTACTCTTTTGTCGTCGTCGGCAGACAGAGCTATTTTATTTACTTCTTCGGTGTAAATTTCATGGCGGTAGGATCGAATGACGTTCATCGCTCTCGACTGCTGTCTTTTCGTAAACACGCAGTCTTTGTAATCTGCGTGAGTGATTGATTTCTTGACGACGTTCTTTTTCACGCCTTTACATTTCTTGTAGTCTTCACCCGCCATTTTGTAAGAGTACAACTTGGATCGCAGACCGACAAATTCTTCAATCTGTTTTCCCGCGGCCTCGTCTTTGAACATACCAACCACTTTTTTATTTACACCCGTTTCTATACCCGACGGGTGATCGCTCGGATAGTCTGAAGTATCGAACATACTTTGGACGTCGGGGGAAATATCTTTGTAGAAGTCTTCCGTTTTAATTTCATACGCCAAAGAATCAGTATCGGTGAATAATAGCTTGGCCCTATCTCCGTACTTGACCTTGATGTAATTATAATGAAAATCATACATGAGCGTCTTACTAACGTCCAATATACACATCCCTAGATATATCGGCTTGTTGTAAAACAACTTGGTCTTTTTCATGTGAACGGCGATGAGGTTTTCGTCGAAAATCGTTCGTCTGTCGTAATTGGTTTTCGCGGCTAGCTTGATGGCTTCCTTCTCACCACTCACCAATCGTATGTCAACCCGATTCTCGATAGCTTCCATTGTTTTACCGAAAACGCTATTGTTCATCAGTTTGAAAAAGTCTTTCTCAAAATCGTTCGTAGCTTTCGTTCTCAGGCTGGTATTCAGATCGATATACCTTTTCAGCCAGGCACTTTCCACGAATTTTATTCCTCGATGTATTTTTACGATTTTCAATCCGAGACTTTCATACAATTTTAAATTTTCGTAATGAACGACGTACTTTACTTTGTCATTCAAGTTTGGAATGAGTTTCGCCACATTTGATCCCGCGGGTTTTACACTCTCAGGGGCTAGAGGATAATCATTGTGCAGGTCGTGCAATTCCTCTGGATATTCTAAGTCGACTTCTAACACACATCCCACTCCATCTCGTTCGGTAATGTTTTTCCAATCATTCAATTCGTCATCGTTCATCCATTCAAACCCGTGAGTCGGTAGCGGCTTGCTCATCGCCCATCCGTACAAGTTGTTCGCGTCCAAGTATGGAATGAATACTGAATGCTGGGTGGGATTGAAAGCTTCCCCCATGTACTCGTTGTTCGCTTTCGCGTATCGATGTGAAATCATGCTGACGCCTCCTCGTATTCCCTGCCTGATCATCAGCAACATATCGTAGTCACTCAACAACTCCAACTCTACACCAGTCGTCTTCAACGCCGCATCCCATGCAAGTCCTGGGCTAGTGTAGTACCACGCGGGATCTAGGTTGTAGTGCTTCATACAGACGTCTCTGAAGTTTTCGAACACATCCGCTAATAATAGAACATCCGATAAATTGTACAAGTCGTGATATTGGCGTAATGTTTTGCATTCAAATTTGTCCCATACCGTTTTCGCGTGCGCGTAATCTTTTCCACTAATACCCGAATCGATTAGTTTTGAATAGAAGGCATGTTTCGGCGGCAATTCGGTTTCGTTTAATCTTTCAACACCGTCGACGTAATCATACGGGTAAACGCCTTTTCTGAGTAAAAGATCCAGCTTCTCACCTTCAAAAAATTTCCCTAAATTCTTGCACTGTTCTTTCTGAAGATTTTTCGATAACACGTCGAGACTCTGGGGCATGAATCTAAGACTATCGATGAAACGTAATTCACGTTTGACTTCTCTCTCTTTTCCATCTGCATCTACAAACTTATCGACGACGACCTCTCTGCTGAATGAGATATACTTTTCTTCGTTGCAGGGAATGCATTTGATTTTCTCGCCGTGTTCACCTCGTAATTTCTTGATAAATAAATGGCTGTCATAACCAGTCAAATTGTGAAATACGACGGGGAAGAACTTGGGGACTTTGAATTTCAGATTACAAAGGTTGTGAGCGGCACCTCTAAATTTTCCAGTCAAATGACAGTGATCTCGTACTCGTTTTTCATCGTCTATAAATTCTCCCCCGCATATATGGCAAACAGTAGCCGAGTCGAAAAGCTCCTGCTCTTTCTTTCCGAATATCATTTTCTTTGGGAATTTGAACTGGTTATATATTCGTTTCACATTTTCTTCGAGACTGTCTATGAATTTCTGAGCGACATCATCGTCTTCGTTTTCAGCTGTAAACCTCACAGGCTCTTGAGAATAAACATCATCGTCGAAGCATTTCATGTGGTAACAAAACGAGCTGGGTGTATGTTTTTGATACTTGTTGGTGTAAGACGTGCTAGGAACGGGCTGGCATGTGCCGATAGGTTTGATGAACGACTCAAAATCGGCAAAGTACACAAACGGTACGCGCATCTTTCTATAGTGATGTGTAAAACTTAGCATAGTCCCAGGTTCCGGAAGTTCTATTCGTTGGGCGTCCTGCTGCGAACAGTACTCAGTATGTTTGCGAAGCGATTCTACCTTTCTAAAACCGATTAAACATCTTCTGCAATAGTGCATTGAATTATGAGATTTTTCTGTTCGTAGTGCCAGCAATCTGTTGAAATTCCTGATCCAACAATAATGCTTCTTTTCTCCATCAGAAATGAGTAATAGATCTACACACCTATCATTCTCATGCTTTGATATATATAGTGGGAATACATTCACTTCTTTCTCGTAACCAAAAACATTAACACTAATATTATTATTTCCCTCAAACTTACTCAGCACATTAGCATCCGCTGCTACTGGGAATTCGATACCAGACCAATTGAGTTCCTCAGACTGTCTAATTAATTCTTTCGTAATTCTTTCTGTATTTTTGTCGACTGGGTTTACAGCTCTCGTTACGCACCACTTGAAGCATTCATCGTCTTCGTTCTTCATATTAATAATAGCCTTTTTATTCGCTAAATAATCTGGAAGTGGAATATAAGAACTACCTTTCAATGGTTTATATGTCACTGTATCGATATCCAACTTCAAAACGGTTTTGAATCTCCAATTACTCCCCCGCATCTGAAAACTTGCCATGCTCTCCTTAATTTTATCCGCTGCGTTGGTATATATTTCCCTCACATCGGTTGCTTCTAAAATAATATCACTCTTTGATTTGAAATTAGGCTCAGCCGTTACTACTTCGCCGGTTTTCATATCTACTTTCTCCATTTCGCACATGAGATCGAATTGAACTTTTACCCCGCGATTTTTCCCTAGCAGCCTAACTACATGCGGTCTTACAGCCTTGAGAAAAGTTGCAACATCGATCCCGTTGGCATATAGGCATTCCGTACCCGATTTCGTAGCATTGTCAGCCTTAAGCGCCTTTTCATTGGCCGATCTCATATTATGAATATTCATAACCAGTGACATCATTAAGCACGTTTTGTTTACAGACTTTGCGTTGGCGATATCAATAATCTTAGGCTACTATGTTTAATAACTCGCAGCCTTTGCGTCCATTAGGCCTAGTAGGCTATTATGGCAGTTACCTGCCATGATTTAAAAAGTGCTTTAATAAATAGATAGCCTACACCAAACAGTTTTGCATAGCCTATAATGGGATAAAGCTGCGTTGCGTGATATATTATTGTGCGGATATGCTTTGTAATTAAACTGTTTTTAGCTTAATGTAGCCTATTGCAGGCTGTTCAGCTAGTATAGTTAAGATTTATGTATTCTGTAATCTGAGTTCCTGCAAACTGTTTCAACTGTAACCGATTGCGGTCTTTCAATCGGATTGTTGAATAGACGATAATTATTATTATACTGCCTCACCCAAACATTTAAACACCCGATTTTAGTTTAATATTTGTATTTAAAATGTAAGCAAATGGCAGGTAGGTCAAGCTGTAAATGTTGGGACTTCCCTATGTCTGAATCGTGACAAGTTGTCATGATATTATTAGACTATAGCTTGCGGCCTGTCAACCGTATTATTGAAGAAGGATAATATTATTTATTGATGAGCAATGATAACAGAGTAACACTGATGTTTTTAGCAAATGCCTTTCTATTATGTGAAGCCACAAGGCTACTTGCATTCATATTAATGCTTTTATTGGTAGGCCTACCTAGGCTATTCAGAATTTAGCAGTAACGTTCACTCTTACATGACTGTTTTAAGGAATTTTTAGAACTGCATAACGCCACCACCCTTCTTTCCTTTCCATCCTCCGTGGTAAATTACTTCCAATCGGAGGACAATGCCATTTTTTGCTAGTTTTTTTAACTGTACAGAAGTGTTTCTACAAATCTATATCTGTCAGGAAGTCATAACGTGGAATTAGAAGGTCTGTGAACTAGGCCTAATGTGGATGCAAAGGGTTCTGATTCATAATTCAAAATAATCAAATTTGAACAATTTGAATGCAGATAACCGTCACACATCTTTAAAAAGCGTATTTAGGCCTATATGCAATTGCGCATAGACTACACATAGGTTTAAATTTAGGATGATTTTCACTAGAACTGAGATTGACATGAATTACTGTACTTAAGCTCGAAATAATACTGGTTGTCGAACAGTAGGCATGGAAGATGAGACAGTTCACGAAAACTGAATAAACCTAGAGCATTTAAAGTTACAAATTGGAATGTGTAGGACACTAATTTCAACTGGTGCGAATTTAGGCAACTGAAATCTAGTAAAATCTAATGTAATGACTTCTGTAGCGCAGTTTTGATTTTTGGTATCGCAGGAGGCGGTTGATTCAACGAAGCAGACGCCTGATGCATCACATATAGGCCTATAGCTGTTGACCACAGCGTATTATTGAAGCGATGAGTTGGTGGATGACATATTCGCTGGCACGCACGTAACAACGCGTAACCTTTGCATTTTATTTTTGCTCTGATTAGAAGTCTACCTTCACACTTTCGATTACTTCACTATCGAATGGAAACTCCTTATAACTTTAAGCGCACCGCAATCTGCCATTTTTCCAACAACAGCAGCGACAACAGCGCACGAGAAGGCACGAAACACGTCATTGGTTATGAATATTCATAAGCTGGAACCGGCCAATGAAAAAGCGTTATGGCTTGCAATGATACCAAATCGGGTACGGAATGCCTATATGCATCCCGTTGTCGCCATCGATCGTGTATCTTTTTGTAAACCCTTTGATGGCCGTCGCAGTCTCTCGAAGTTTGAACCTATGAATGGGCGGTTTTATTTGAGGGGGTAACTCACTAATCTCGCGAGTCAGCCAATCCGAAAAAACTATTTTATTTTTCCCCATGTTCAAAAATTTCCAAGTAGTAGTCAAGAATGCCGTAAGTTCCGCTTTTGCTAATCTCGAGTATCCTCGCACACCTCTCTTTTTCGCAATTTCTCGCAATTCTCGCACAGTGGCGGGAGTATGCGCTTGTGCTTTGTTGACCTGAGCCCGAGCGCCTAGTCGATCTCCCTGCGATATGAACGCTATGAGTTCCGCTTTTCGCAAACTCGAGTATCCTCTTTGTCCTCTCTGTTTAGGAATTTGTCGTAATTCTTTCAGATTATACGATGAGTAGTCCATTTTATATTGGGATATCTTGTCTTTATGCCGAGTTGTATATTCCATTTTTTCAGTTATTTTGTATACGCCGGAGAAATTTTTTTTACTTTTTTACTTTTTTACTTTTTTACTTTTTTACGACAGACGCCGAATTTGAAAAAGTAAGGCTATATTGGTCAAACTGCGCGGGCACTCAGTTTTTTTTTAGGCTTGTACTGGTCAAATGGGCGAAGGTCAAGGCTGTACTGGTCAAATTGTCCGAGCTCAAGGCTATACTGGTCAAATTGTCCGAGCTCAAGGCTATTTCGGTCAAATGAGTCAAATGCCTTCTTCCTGTTCTACTTCCGACACCGAATACTATGCTTTTATGCACATGGGCCTATAAAATTATGATGTGCTTGCATCATTTATAAATTAAGCTTATAATAATTATTATCATAAAGTGCCTTAATAGATCTGATCTACGAGGCTGGTCGCTCTTCGAGAGGGCTGATACATTGCGCGTCACATTGAGTGTTCTAGCAAAATAGTAAATGCTTGTTCGTGTTTCAATAACTGAATGCCTATTCTATAAAATTATATAATATAGCCTACTTGACTAATTATTTTGCGTTGCAAATTATTGTCATAGACCCTATGACCAATCGTCCATATGGCCAAAATATCGAAACTCTGTTGAACATTAAGGCCTAGCCTACTTTAAGCGTCATGTTGAATAAAAATTAATTAATCAGGATTCAAATATTAGAAAGTTCGTGGCCCAACAATTTTATTTTAGCATTCAAATTAGTAAAATGTCAAATAAAATAAGGACCATCACCCAGTCTGTTGGGATACTGACATCAGTGCAGAAGAAGTCTGACTAGAAAACTGTTTACTCAATTTCTGCTATTCATTCATTCGGTCATTCATATAGCGCTTCTTCAAGTAAAAAACTACTCAGAGGCGCTCCCGACTTCAGCGCGCCCAAAACGAACAGTTTTAAGTTTAGTAAGATACGATCCTGGTAGAGTCCCAGGGTGTAGGCGCAGCTCAAAAGAAAGGCTATTCCAGACCACCGGATATTATGTTAAGTCTCTTCTAAAAATTGCTTTATATTTCTGTCCCAGAAATCATAGCACTGCATTGTCCGTAGGGCGTATGCCATAGATAATTTTTTTTTATTTTGTGGGCATTTGTGAGAAAGTTTTCTTATTGAAACGGCCGGGAGGAATATCCAGATGAGATGTGGGGGGAAAAGTCCGTTGGAAATTGCCCGGGTCGACCTTGAAACTGGTCAGTATTGGAAACGCGTTTGAAAAGTCATTCATCGGTGCCAAAGCTCATTCGAAAATAGCCAGTGAGAGCACGTTGAGACAATGGTGGCCAATGATGGGAAAAGTAAACATCGTTGGTATAATAGCCTACTGTTCTGATGCCTGTTCTGTTACGTGAATAGGCTATTAATGTACGCACTTTCTTAAATGAAAGAAGTATCTTGCCTGGATCATTGTTCATGATCGGTATTTCATTGTAGACATGCTGCTGTCGTTGCACGTGAATGGAGGACAGATGGGCGTCGGTGAACAGATGGCCAGACTGATGTCTCCTGTATTCCAGTTGAGCAAAGAGAAGACGTCTTGTCTCGTCCTTCAATTCAAAGCCCTGTCTGAGCTCAGAGTCATGCTCGGATACGTGAAGAGCGACGGTAGATACGAGGAGAGATTGGTCCATCGCAATCTGAAGCCAATGTCTTCCGCCGATTTCTTTACTCTTCAAAGAGACGTTGGTGGTTTTACGGTCGAAGGACAACAGTTCGTCCTCGTCTTTGAGTCGAAAGGTCAACAACTGAACGGAAATTTGCTCATCATCAGCGAAATACAACTTCAGGAGAACCAGTGCAACTGTACGAATCTATCTTCTGTAATCTGTAGGCTATAATTATATCAAGCACTTTATGCAGCATGTCTTAGTTGACTGACGATTTGGTTACAAAATCCGTTAACGATTGCATTGAATAAGACTAAAACTTACAAACAGAGACCCATTAACCTTTACCCCTCGAATAAATTTTCCGCGCCAACCCACCCAGCTCGGAATAAAATTGACGTTATTTCCGATATTGCATATTTTCTCCAAGGCGGTGGCAAAGATTGAGACAGACAGACAGGTAGCGTGTAGCTTATATGAGTGGTGCCTTGTATCGTTTGGGGTATATGACAGATAGACAGACAGTGACAGACAGACAGACAGACAGACAGACAGACAGACAGACAGCGTGTAGGTTGTATGAATGGTGCGTTGTATAGTCATCCTCATAATCCTGAGGAAGTCAGACACCTAGGAACTAGCACACACACACACACACCCACACACACACACACACACACACACACACACACACACATACACACACACACACACATATGTATATATGTATTTATATACTACAGATCTTACAACTGGCCTGTAACTGGAGCAAGCTGAATTGCTCTTGCTATGTAGGACTATAGACACATTATATATATATATATATATTTCAATATATATTTATATTATACACTACAGCCACTGACCTACATGTTTCTAAATATCCCAGTACATAATTCGTTGGTTTATGGCAACCTTTGGTCTACTTAATACACACTCAGATTAGTCATAGACATTTGTCCGCTTATACCGGCCAGCCGAGTGCAAGCCGGTTTATTGTATGTCCGCTGGTAGCGGACACCCGAGCGGTAAAGGTTAACAGACTGTATAGGCTTGCATGAGTAAGAGACTGAAGAGTTGCTGTGATAAATTATATAATTAGCTCAACATCGGATTTGATATTCTTTTGTGGTCGATAGGATAAGTAGGCTAATTGGCACGACTGAGGCGTTCAAGAGACAAACACGCAGATAGACAATTCAAACGGACAGACAAAGAGACACAGATAGACACATACACCCATGCAGAGAGAAATACAATTTATGTAGGCCTAGTGTAAATTCTGTTCGTTTTAGTGACTAATGGGACGAATGCTATAATTAATATTTTCAGTTTCCCCCACCGACGTCGCTTGGAACGGATTCTGCAACTTTTCATCGACCGATGGCTCATGTCCTTTGGTGGACCAATCAGAGTCCGGGTACAGCTGGTCGCCAGCTATTCCCAATTCATCCAGCTCACGTAAGCGGTCAAAGTATACAATAATTACAGTAAAACCGCTCAGATTTAATGCTCTTTGAACAGAAAAACAGACACTTCGATCAGTGCATAAGACCGAGCTCTTCACGACATTAAGCAAGCCTAGTGTATGTCACTATGTCAGCCAGAATATTGTTATGTCTGTACAATTTTTGAAGTCCGCTCTGAATTGTCCGGCTCTAAATTATTTAACTACAATAAATATAGACAGCAAATAAAGAAATAAAGTTACACTTGTTCGCTCCGAATTGTCCGCTTCGAAATGTCCGCTCCGAATTGTCCGGCTCCGAATTGAATCCAACATAAAAACTTAAATTTTTTTCTGCTTTTGCTTCAAGACAATCGTCGTGGCAGCCTCTAAATATAGCTGGCCAATAAGAACAATCGCTGTCACCAATGACTTCATTTTGCTATTGACCTGTGCAGACTATGAACCTCTCGCCAGAAGTTGGTTCTGTTAAGTCTGTTATGGTTTTCAAGTCTCAGCTAGAAACTCATTTTGTCCTGAATTCAATTTCCCCGTGAGTAGCCAGGAATTTATGATGGGGGGAGTTTAATGGCTGGACGCCCTTTCTGACACCATCCCATGAGCCCAACAGTATTACAGTAGGCCTAAATATATTAAATAATAAAAAGGAAATAAAGTAAAAAAGAAAAGAAAACAGTTGTTTTGTTTTTTCTTATTTAAGTGGATAAATAACCTTTTAAAAACTTTCCTAACCAATGGGGGTTTAACCCCTCTTGTCTGCGCCACTGCTTAGGTGTGATCTTGGATATCCCATTTGGATATCGACCGCATTCACCCTAGAATTTGGCTGGCAGAGCGATTTTTTTAATAGTAGCGACTATCGAATTATGCTTTGACATTATTTCAAGTTTATAACATACAAGTCCTTTTGACGACTAAACAGAATCGACGACAGTCCTTCGCAGTGAATTCGACGGCTACACAACAGGAGAAGTGTCCAGATTACTTTCTCCCCCTTACACTTCGACCACCGAGCAGCCATGTCTTCTGCTCTCAGCCACATTCAACTCCACCAATATCCGTCTTAGTTTCTCTCTACTACCAACAAACAACACGGATCCTCTGCCTCCGCCAGAGGTCGTCCAGACAGCTTCCCCGACCGGATACAATATGCAGCTGTACTACATTCATCTACCGGTTGGAGTTCCAGTTATGCTGGAGATCACAGCGTCTCAGTTCTACTCCGGATCGATGCAATATTCGGCTGTCTTCATTCAACGCATTGAACCGAATTCATACAAAGTCCAGCCGAGTAAGATCAAAACATTGATAAAGACCTTTTAACGCAAGTTGTTGCCACAGCTAGGAATCGATTGGATAGTCAGAGAATAAAATGGAAATAATTACCCTCGGATTACTAGGGTGGATGTTACCCATTCCCCTAGGATTTTTCCATCTCAAACATACCGTATTTACACACATTTTTAGTTTAAAATTATCTCTTACCATTCAAAAAGCTATGCCCGATTTACCAGGGTGGTGGACACTGGTGGTGGACAGGCCTAACCTTAGTCATTTAGTGTATCGACTGTGTTGTCATATCCATAATTTATTTCGAAGGGAAGCAAATCATGCCATTCTATAGGGGGGGATATGATGATACATTTCCATTCCCCTTAATTTGTCTTTTGATAACCAGAATAAATAAATGAAAATGTGTGAAACTAGATGATATTTTATCACAGCGCAAGCCAATATTTCTGGGTAAACGTTTTCTACAGCTACCCGGTACCGGTATAGAACTTATAGGTCCATTAGCTGAAACAAATATTGAAGATAAATTGAGAAATGCTGATATAAATGATGATGACAGTAATCGTGATCGTAATCATGAATTTATATAGCGCCACGTAAATAAGAATTCGTCAGATGCGCTCCCGTCCTGCATGACGGATCCAGACCACAGTGGTAGAGAATGGTCTACAAACGTGTTGCATAGGCCTATTCAGTTTTAATTTTACATAGGTGAGTGATAAGACTTTATAATAGCCTACTATTCGTTCAGGAATTTCGAGTCAGTGAAAAAAATGATTTCTTGCAAATATCAATTGCAGCCAGACTGCAAAATAAAATGTATTATAAATAGCTGTAGGTGAGTGAAAAGACTTTATATGCTATTCGTTTTGGAATTTTGAGCCAGTGAAAAAATTAGTTCTTACAAATATAAATTGTAGCCAGACGACAAAATAAATATAATATTATTATAAATAGTCTAAATTCAGCCAATTAGGCCTATACTGTTGTAGCGGGTTAGATAAGCTTAGTTGTACGTAGCCTACGCTTGGCTTGGGGGGGGGATCCACAAAATGTAGGCCTACGAGATGCAGTGGGAGGGAAGTCTGAGTTCCGTTCATAATAATTTTATTTAGAAGGTTTCTTATCAGTGTCATAATAATCACAACTCAACCCGATTGTTTCAATAGAGAATATCATTATCAGAAATAGTTAGGGCCTATTGCTAGACAAAATAATGCATTCATTGGTAATGATGTATTAGTTTGCACGGAAGCGTGCACTTCAATAATAACGCCAATTTAGGCCTATTATACGGCGCCGTTAGGCCCTACACGGTCATAGCGCTACAAGGGCGCCTCACAAACGGCTGTCATTATTTTTCGTTCAATACCTAAGTATTGAAGTAGGCCTACATAATTATATGTAGGCCTAGGCCTACTATAGGCCTAGGTCATAGGCCTACGTATGAAAGTTTTAGGCATGCAAATTTTAATGTAGACCTTTAACATACATGTAATTTGATAAAAGTAATACTCTTCATATTTCAGAGGTTGCGGAGTCTATCAACTGCTCAAAGCCCTTCATTTCGTGTGGATATCAAATTGAATCGCGATGGGAAGAGTCTGTGCTTAAGGATAGCAGAAACAGTAAGAGAGATTGGATCTATTATCTATCGATGTTCTCTATGCAGCTGACCCTTAGGAGTTCTAAATCGATTTGCTGAAATGAGGGGATTTCCACCTTATAACTGGCATTATTACAGCCTAAGAGACGACTGAAGTTCCGCCCGATCATATCGTCTATAATAGTTATCACCACCGCTATAACCTAATAGTTATTGTTATTCGTTGTCTAGTCTTCTCTTGTTTCTGCGATTTGTTGAACATTGTTATTAACATTGTCAGTCCATTAGAGCAGTGGTTCCCAAACTTCAGTAGGCCGCGGACCGGCAATAATTTAACTTAGGCCTTAATACCGATGATTAACATTAAAAAAGCTTGAAACTGACTGCAGTCATCGATGTAGTAAATTTAGAATAAATTTAAATTGTTTGAATTCGCTATCTGGCAAGTTATAGGCCTAATAAGGCGTGTTTATTTATTTCAATTTTTTTAACATTTAGACAGAAATTTGAACAAATTTTGGACAACAATTCAAATAATTTCACAATTTCAAACAAATACATTAATAATTTCTGTTTATTTTTTTATTTTTTAACTCTTCTCCACGGATCGGCGATCATACTTCCGCGGACCGGTGCCGGCCCGCGGACCACCACTTTGGGAACCACTGCATTAGAGGATGATAAATGTTGCTGTGCGGCTAGAAATGTTACAAAAACTGTAGATTATTATTACTTTTGTGAGATGTTTATTTCGTCCCTTTTATTAGACACTAGCTGGGGTATGCGGCGTTACCCCGGAATTTTAAGATTCGCCCCGTTCCAGACAAATGCCTTACTTCCCCACCTTCAATTCGCCCAATTCGCTCCCTCCATCCATCCCTCTCAGTAGATGTATATTTTGCCCTTTGGATGTCTTTTATTATTTCCTGAGGGGGGTGCTCGGTAGTGCAGTGGATAGCTCGGTAGTACCGTGGTTAGTAGTCTTTTATTATTTCCCCCTGATTCCTCCTCTTCTCCTTTGGGGTATTTTATTATTTTTCCTGATGCATAATTAATTACTTAGCTACCTTTTAAGAAATCTGATATTGAAGATAAATTAAGTTTAAATGGTGCTAAAGGATAATCTGGGGGTGTTTTCCATTGAAGAAACAATCAGCTAATAAACCAGTTAAAAGTCTTGGTCTTTTGTATAAGCTACAAAGCAGTTAAAAATCAAGGTCGTATGAATACTGCCGAAAAGTCTCTAGCTAATATATTTAGTGCGTTGTGTGAAAAAACGAATATCTCGAGAAAATCGGTGTTGGTTACAAAAACTATGCTACAACCGGTTGAATTGTTATGCGCAGCTCCCGTACCCCCTCCGCCCGCAATTTGCATGTAATTCGCTCCATTTTTATACAGGTAGACGTTACCATGAGCGGTATTAGTGTCACAAAATTCTATATACGTCGAAACCAAATAGTATCCGGCTTTTCCGGGAGTGACACGAGTCAGTCTCGTACTTATGCCAGCATCGGTTTTGAATCTTTCATTATCGAAAGAAACTCTTGTGTGAGTTTTAGCGTCTATGGCTTGACGAGTGAAAGAATGAATGCTAAGCGCGGGACCGATTGAGATAGAATCTGCATACTGCTTCGTAGCTGCATCGCTGGCGCTGTTGGGTTTGTGTAGACCTGTAATGTAACCATCATGCATAAAGATGGTTGTATGCACATTTATTTGAGATGAAATATTGTATTGCGTCGACTTAACCATCTCTAACATGATTTCATTGTTTATTCTAAAACGAAATCCATCCATCGATTGTAATGTAATAGGATTGTTTAACGAACATTGTAGTTTATTTCGTATACTACCTAAGAAAATAGTGAATTCTTTATTATCTCCTCTCAAGTCCTTACAACCCATTGAACGCAGACGATCGGAGCCAACGTTTAAGAATAGATCACCAGTCATTGTATCACCAGTCTTAGCCACCTTCGATGCAACTTGTTCATTAACGTATTTCTTATTCGTCAAATGATTATCGTTGGACGGAGAATAGTCGTGATTCGTTATCAAATCAATGGCTTGACCCCAACTTAAAGCCTCATCCATTGCTGCTGTCAAAGGTTTCGTTGTTGGTAGTCCTTTAATTTTGTGACCACCCATTTTTAAATTTCCAGTCGCGATGTTTGCTCCATCCAATCGAAGAAAACTCTCATTTATTTGACTAAGAGTAACACCTCCAGCGATTACTCTTTGTGATGAACTAACATCGGTGTGACCGAATTTATCGACAGGCATTTTATATATAATAATAATTTTTAATGCAGATTAGTCATCGTATACATATAATTGCATTACCTGAATCCCTCGTGGAGAAAAATCATCCACTTGCGTTGATGTAACTCTGTAATATTGATACGCACCCGTAGGTCTAGTAATATTACAAAATTTCAGAACAGCCGGTGGATTCGTTGAAGAAGGGTATATGGGTAATTTTTCAAACACTACTCCATCATTGCTAGCGTCAAAATCGAAATTAGATACAGATACGGTTTTCATTGCAATTCTCCAAATTTTAACTGGCTCAGGACATTTAATTTGTAACCAAGCCATTACTTGACCTGAATTCCAAGCTGTGTTAACATCGTCCTTGAGATTAGTGAAAGCATGGTAGGCTTTGCTTCCGGATAAACACTCACTGGCACTAGCAACGAATCCTGTCACACTTACATCAGCTTCCAAGGGAGGAATATACCCAACACGACACTTTTTCAGAGATTCATCGACGTAATTCTTTGTAGCAGCATCTTGAGCTAAAAGAGGATCGCTTAAATCGTTGATATTATTACTATTCATTAGGATATTTTGGTAAACGTCGATTTTTCGATCGTTAGACGCTCTACCGATTCTCATTATATTTTCTACGCCTATTTTGCATAGAAATCCATCCGTCGATTGTAATGTAATAGGATTATTTAACGAACATTGTAGTTTATTTCGTATACTACCTAAGAAAAAAGTGAATTCTTTATTTTCTCCTCTCAAGTCCTTACAACCCATTGAACGCAGACGATCGGAGCCAACGTTTAAGAATAGATCACCAGTCATTGTATCACCAGTTTTAGACACTTTCGAAGCATCAACGTATTTCTTATTCGTTAAATGATTATCGTTGGACGGAGAATCGTTGTGATTCGTTATGAAATCTATGGCTTGCCCCCTACTTAAAGCTTCATCCATTCCGGCAGTCGAAGTATTCGTTACTGGGAGACCTTTTATCACACATCCATTCATATTTAGATTTCCAGTCGGCAGATTTGTCCCATCCAATCGAAGAAAATTAGCATTTACTTGGCTAAGAGTAACACCTCCAGCGATTACTCTTCGTGATGTTCCTCCAGCAGCGGTGTGACCAAATTTATCGACAGGCATTTTATATAATAATAATTTTTAATGCAAGCCATTTATAACTTCTTGGAAATTCATTCCATCACCCACCATCTTCAATACATACAAACACAAATGACCACAAAATACTTCGTTATCGGGTTGTATTCGCTCGCTGTTATATAACACTGGACGGCGTAAATACTTTATCAGTTCTAGAGGGGGAGGAAGGCCGTAACTATCGAAATATATTTTCTCATTACCGCTCTTTAAGAAAGAGCACCAATGCTGACCGGTTCCTTTAGAATCGTCTAGATTCAATATCCCACATTCAATCCGTCTAGGTTTATTCGGCAGCTCGTCTCGCACGAAAACGCCTCTAAAATTCGGAATATTTAGTTTCTTAGCCGCTTCGATTAGATCCACATTCGACAAAGCAATATTCGGTAGCACTACTCCACAAACATCGATTTGTTTGACGCTCATTTATTTAATATAAACATTAATTAAAAGTTTTCAACGAATAGTGTCCATATGCCAAAGTATGAATGCCATCTTGCATTATTACCCGTTTATCGTCGTCTGCAGATAATGCAACTTTATTAATTTCTTCCGTATAAATATCGTGATGATAAGATCTAATAACATTCATCGTTCGTTGTTGTTCTTTTTTAGTAAATAAGCAGTTTCTATAATCTTCGTGAGTAATAGTTTTCTGGACAACATTCTTCTTAATACCTTTACATTTCTTGTGCTCATCTCCAGCAGCCATCTGATAAGAATACAACTTTGCTCGCAACCCGATAAATTCTTTTATCTGTTTCCCACTAGTTTCATCCTTGAACATTCCAATAACTTTTTTATTTACTCCAACCTCAATACCAGATGGATGATCTTTCGAGTATTCACTCGTGTCGAATCGAGCTTTAATATCTTCTGCGATATCTGAGTAAAAGTCTTCAGTTTTAATTTCGTATGTCAAAGAATCTGTATCGGTAAATAATAATTTAGCTCTATTTCCGTATTTATCCTTGATGTAATTGTAATGAAATTCATACATCAACGTTTTGCTCAAGTCTAATATACACATGCCAAGATATATAGGTTTATTATAGTACAATTTAGTTTTTTTCATGTGAACGGCTATTAGATTTTCATCGAAAATAGTACATCTCTCATAATTAGGTTTAGCGGCTAGTTCAATAGCCCTCTCCTCTTGACACACTAACTCTACATCAACACGATTTTCAATGTTCTCACAAGTTTTTCCAAAGACACTGTTATTCATTAATTTGAAAAAGTCTTTCTCAAAGTCATTAGTAGCTTTCGTTCTAAGAGCTGTATTTAAATCGATATACTTTTTCAACCAATCACTTTCTTCGAATAGTACACCTCTATGCACTTTTGTTATTTTCATGCCTAGGCTCTCATACAGCTTCAGATTTTCGTAGTGTAGCACATACTTCTTTTTATCGTTTAAGTTTGGAATTAACTTTTTGACTTTGTCAATCTCAATGCTTTCAGGAGCTAACGGAAAATCGTTATGCAGGTCGTGTAACTCTTTAGGGTATTCCAAATCAACTTCCAATATGCATGGAATACTTCTCCAATTTTTTAATTCATCTTCGTTCAACCATTTGAACCCGTGAGTAGGTAAATTTTTGATCATATCCCATCCATATAGATTATTCGCATCCAGGTAAGTGATAAATGTAGAATTTTCGTTACTATTGAAATCGCTCATATATTTATTATTCGCTTTCCCGTAACGATTTGATATTGTGCTCACTCCTCCTCTCATCCCTTGCCTAAGCATCAGAATCATATCATAATCATTCAATAACTCCAATTTCACGCCTGTCAATTTTAAAGCGGCATCCCAGGCTAAGCCAGGAGATGTATAATACCATGCAGGGTCAAGCGTATAGTTCTTCATACACACATCTCTAAAGTTTTCGAAAACATCGGCAAGCAACAGAACATCCGAAACGTTGTATAAATCGTGGTATTCTCTGAATGTTTTGCATCCAAATTCTTTCCATACCGTTTTTGCATGCTCGTAGTCTTCATCGCTAATATTCGAATCATTTAGCTTAGAATAGAAAGCGGATTTTGGTGGTAGTTCGGTTTCATTAAAGGTAGTAAATGAATCGACGTAGTCATAAGGATATATGCCTTTTCTTAGCAAAAGATCGAGCTTCTTTCCAGTATATCGTTTCCCAATATTTTTACACTGGTCTTTGCTTAGGTTCCTCGATAAAGCATCAAGACTAGAAGCCATAAATTTAAAACTGTCGATAAAACGCAGTTGTCGCTTGACGGTAATCTCTTTTCCCTCTTTATTTACAAACTTATCAACAACGACCTCTCTGCTAAAAGATATATACTTTTCCTCGTTATTAGGTATGCAATTAATTTTCTCTCCATTATTACCTCTCAGTTTCTTAATGAACAGATGACAATCGTACCCGGAAAGATTATGAAACACTACAGGAAAAAACTTGGGGATTTTATAGTCTAAATTACAAATGTTATGAGCAGCCCCTCTAAATTTACCGCTAAGATGACAGTGATCTCTCACTCGGTCTTCGCCCAACGGTTTTTCACAGATATGGCATATAGTAGCTCCATCAAAACACTTCTTGTCCTCTTCTGTAAATATCATCTTCTTAGGGAATTTGAATTGATTATATATTTGTTTTATATTCTCTGTGAGTTTATCTACAAATACTTGGCCAACATCATCATCTTCGCTTTCAGCCGTAAACGTCACAGGATCTTGAGAATATACACTATCGTCGAAACATTTTATGTGGTAACAAAAGGAGCTAGGAATAGTATGCTTTTGATATTTATTAGTGTACGACAACTCTGGATTTGGTTGGCATGTATCGATCGGTTTTACAAAAGACTCAAAATCTGCGTAGACTATAAACGGAACTCTCATAGAATTGTTATAATTTTTAAAACTTAACATAGTTCCTTTTTCTGGCATTTCTATTTTTTGTGCGTTATGGTGTTTGCAGTACTCATTATGGTTGTTAAGCGCTTCTGTCGTTGTGAAACCATTCATACACCTTTTACAATAGTGCGCTGAATAATGCGAATTTGCTGTTCGGAACGTCATCAATCGGTTAAAATTCTTTATCCAGCAATAATGTTTCCGTTCTCCGTTGGAAATAAGCAATAGATCTACACAAATATCGCTTTCACAGTTAGACAGATAAAGCGGATAGACATGTTTTTCGTAACCAAATATATTAACACTAATATTATTATTTCTCTCAAATTTACCTATCCCATTAGCATCAGTCGCTACCGGAAACTCAATACCACTCCAATTAAGTTTTTTCGATTGTTCTTTCAAAGCTTTCGTTATTTTTTCCGGATTTTTCACAACTGGATTCAAAGCTCTAGTGATACACCATTTGAAACATTCTTCGTCGTCGTTTTTCATATTTATAATAGCCTTTTTATTAGCTAAGAAGCTGGGAAGTGGAATGTAAGAACTACCTCTTAAGGGTGTATATTTTACCGTATTTATATCTAATTTTACAACCGCTTTAAATCTCCAATTACTTCCTTGCATCTGAAAACTAGCCATGGACTCCATGATTTTATCCTTTTTTCTGCTGTATATTTCATTCAAGTCGGTTGCTTCTAAAATAACTTCTGCCCTCGAAATGAATGGTATATCCTGTGAATTTACTTCTCCAGATTTCATATCTACTCGTTCCATAGTACAAGTAAGAACTAAATTAGTCTTTGTCTGGCGATTGTTCGACAACAGATGTACTACCTGCGGTCTGACGAAATCAAGAAACGACGAGGCATCCATTCCATTAATTCCATCCATTGTATATTGCTTGGTAAATCCTTTAATAGCCGACGCTGTTTCTCGAATTTTAATTTTATCAAATATCCTGGAAACAGTTGACTTCAACGATTCGAGTTTTTCATTTACGACTTTAGTGTCTCGTTCAGGCACATAACTAAGTAGCCAATCCGCAAAATCATTTATTTTAGCTCTAACCTTATTTTTGTATTTTCTCTTAGGCGCTACTGGCTTGTACTTACCAGGTGTGGGAGTAAGCGTAGGAACCTTAATGTCAGGAACCGATGAGTCGAGCAAGTGTTCAACATGGTTCATGTTTCTTAAACTACTTTTCTTTAAATCCATTTTATCTTACCACGCAAAAATATTAATACATTATTTGTGAGATCGAAGATCCACTTATCTGTGAGATCGAAGATCCACTTATCTGTGAGATCGAAGATCCACACTTCAATTTCATACATGTAGGCCTATCTATCTCTCATACACATTAATTTCGTATCTATCTCTCCAGACATTTCCATTATGATAAGCTATTATGCCAGCACTCTGACCGTACGCCTTAGCAGCTTTATACATCGATGGATACGAGGTAACAACGCCAGTCTCTCGATCTATAATATCTACTCTTCTCGGTTGTTTCCTGATACTACCCAGCGTGTCATGTCGATATGACACAGACTTGTAGTCCGTCGGAAGAATATTCTTTTCAATCAATACAGCTATCATTTGAGGTTTGTTGAGATGTGAAGTGCCTGTAACATTGTTATGCTTGGCCAACATTCTAAGCTCTGGTAGCTTCATAATATATAAGTATTCTTTAAATCAATTTTCCATACACTACACTCATTTTCTGTCCATCCGATTGGAACTGCAGCAACCTATCTGAAATTACGACAGCATACGCTTCGGTGTCGGCTGGCACTGCTGCATTGAAAAGAGCCTTAATCTGAATATCAACGACTGACGATTTCAAACGCTCGGATTGTTTGCTTACATCGAAGACGAACAACGGATATAATTCTTTATAATCTACAGGTGTTATATTTCCTTGCGTGATCAACTTATCCATACCATAGAATTTTTGACTAAAGGAGGACGCGTCTCTGTACGCTCTGGAGAATTGTTGATTAGGAAACGACAGGTTATGGTCGCCAGCTGGATATCTTTCTTGATTCATCATCACATATATGTTCTTAAGGTCGCAGTGATTAAATAGCGACGGATTACTTTCCTGATTACCGCTACGGTCCGTCTGAAATCCTACGATGATATATCTAGGTTTCTCCGGTGATGTTTTAACGCTCAGACGCCAGCTGAAACTTGTTGACTGGGGAACTGTTATCGTGTCGCATTGACGAGCTCTATACGCAACTGGCAACGTTAATTTCGATTCAATCGTCTTATACAACTGCATTCGTTCCATATCGGAAGGAATAACGTGTGGAATAAACCATGAAATTTTGTTTATCGCAACTTTTCCAGCAGCTGCAGCTGCAGCGTTATCTCGGAATATTGCATCATCGTCGGCTTTACGAACTAATGTCAGCGTAAATAATCTTGTCGTAATCATCGCAAAACCCGAAAATATGCTTCAACGGAACAATAAAGCTGAACATTCCTTTAGTGTTTGGTTTGCGAATGAGAAAGCTTTGTCTAGTGGCAAATCCGGGGTTGTCCGCAATAACAGCAGTCGCTCCAGTGTCTTTATACCACAGCTGATTTAAGACTTGAGTCAGCTGAAAATCGTTTGGATACGTAAGTAAACCGAGCATCGTTGTAGCTTGACCCGGATGAAATAGCGTTTCGATTTCTTGATTAGATAACTGATAGGATATTTGACTGAATAGATACATAAGCCCATTATTCGTAAGAGCGACTAAATCGGCATTAACGTATGCGGTGTCATCGGTTTTAATTAGTCTTCCTTCGAATTGTAGATATGACTCTGCTGGGTGACTGTATAAGTCTTGTAATTCAATATTTATTCTTATTTCACCAGAACTGTTAAGGTTAGTTCTCGCTACAGGTTCGTACTCGTGCCATTCGTATCGCTCGATACCTTCATCGATCAATGGTTGCTCTGTGAATCTTAGAATATCGGATTGCATTTTATTATACATATATTTTTAAATAAGAAAATAAACTTAAGCAAAATAAATTTAAACTGCCATTTTCAAACCACCTCCGTTTAAGCGTTTTACGAGATCTTGAATTCTAATAGCTCCTCCCGTCATTTCTGGATTCGATCTTAGTAATCTAGCTAGAATGACTTTAGTTTCCTGAGTTATCGGCTGCTGAACGGGAGCTTTAGGGAGTATCTTATTGAGTAATCGTTTTCCAACGTCGATCGCCTTATCCTTAGCAACACCCCCAATCTCTTTGACAGCTGTGCTCGCAATTTGTTTGGCTGCATTCGATGTCAGTAGCCTCTTGAGAAATCCTGCAATGGAATCGAATATTCCTGCTCCACCGACAACGTGTACTTTTTTATAACTTCTTCTCGCAACGACCAGCATTTCTATATCATCAATTTTTAAATTAGATCATCAATTTTTTATATTCATCTTTGGATATCACTCCCTGTCTCAGTAACTCATCCGTCATACCTACAATTTCATTTCTTACACCCGTATTTCCCGCTTTGTAGCTATATATTCGCAACTCTAATTGTTTTACTAATTCGTTAGGATCTGAAGGAATGGTAATTATTCCGCTTCCTGTTTTACCTCTTAACTTCATGTAATCGTCCCATATGGGTTTTATTATCTGTTTATATTTTACACTTCTAGACGATTTAGGTTTGTTTGGTTTATTTGGCTGACTCATGGCATTCGTTTTAGTTAGAATCTCGGCGTATTCTTCGAGATCACGATTATCATAAATTGAACTGTTTGGACTAGCTAACGTTAACAATTCCCATAATCCTGGAGTTCCTTGATAAGTTGTGGTTCCAACTGTAATATCATTTCCTTGGATTGAGGCTTCGCTGTCACCGATGTAGAATTTTCCATCTCTTGATCTTAATCCGAATGTTGTATCCACAAGTCTTTTATCAGAAGCATATTTTTTAAGGTATTCAACTGCAATATTTCCTAATTCTAACCTTCTAATGTCTTCTACTGGGTCATCATCATCGTACGCCTCTATAGACGGATACTGAGGAAATTGAATAGTTTTCAACGAATCTGGAAGTGATTTTAGAGCAAGTGATGTTGCTGCAGAATTATCTTTTATTGTCGACAGCAAAGCGTTTTGTTCTTTTGAAATTGTCGATTGAGAGTCGACTATTGGTTTGTAGATTTTCGTTAATTCTCGTTGAAGTCCAAGATCATCTATTCTCTCTGAGAGAAAGTTTTGTTTAATATTTTTTTTCGTTTTTAAAAACTCTTCGATAATAAAATCTCTTTTTGCAGGATCGCTAATTTTCAGTAGTGACATTTTTTATTATAATGTTTAAAACGTAACGTAAAACGTAAACGTAAAACGTAAACATAAAACGTACAATTTATGCATCGTAGTAATTAACATAACAAATTGAGTCTTTTTCATTTATAGTAACTGGTGAATCTGAGTTGTTTTGAATTGTAATTATTATATCCTCTGCGTCCTCTAGGACAGTACCATCTTGAAGACTCAGTCTGAGTTGTTTCAACTTCTGTCTAAGAGAGACTAGACACATTCCACTGGTCATTCGGACTCCAAGGCCTACTTCTACTGTAATATTTGTCTTTGGTTCAATCGTTATCGCTTGCTGAGCAAAAATCTCATATCTGTCGCCTGCTCGTTGTCTTGCAGGAGCGTGAGTGACCACTTTAGGCAACCAAATTATCGTACTCACACGAGGCTTTCGTTTGGTGATAAATTTGTGTATTGGGTGACCGTATCCAGACATTTATATAAGAGATTGTTTAAAGTAACATTCCAAGAATAGGAATATTTTTAAATGGTGAATTGGGACCAAGTATAAGACCTTCACCGCTGATATATCCTGCTCCTCTTTTCATAAACAGACCAGAACCCGATATCGAACTACCCTTTTTCCACGGAGATAGAAAAAGACCTTCCCCAGCAGGCACTATCTTACAGCATATTCCTCCTTTCTTAACGTACAGCACGCCAGATCCGCTTATCGGGTGTGAGATCGAAGATCCACTTATCGAAGATCCACGTATCTGTGAGATCGAAGATCCACTTATTTTATCGACAATTTTGGAACCAGCTGCAGAACCCAATCCTGTTAAGGCTCCTGTGGCTAAACTCGGAAGAACACTAGACAGAAGAAACTTTCCGGCTGTTGCTAAGAACGGTAGAATAGCGCCAATAAATCCACCTTCGACTCTCGCATTGTCTTCTAATTGCTTTTTACCCATTTTAATTGTCACACCAGTTCCATTCTGATACGCTTTAGTTAACTTGTTAATTTGCCTCTGGTTTAGAGCTAATACATGCTCACCAGTTATATCTTCATGAGAAAGTCTTATACTCACCCCAGTTCCGACTTGAACAGCTCGCTTAATCTTCTCTTTTTGCCCTTCAGAAATATTAACTTTGACCTTAGCGTAAGCGCTCATCTTATATTAAATATAAACTTTAAATTAAACCTCTCTTATATGAAATCGTATCGACAATTCCTCACCTCTTAAATTAATTAGTTTTCCATTTTGGTCTATTAGTTTTGTTTCCATCGATGAAATAGAGTATAGCGTTATTGGAAGATAAACCAGATTATGAGGAGATTCGATTATCTTATAACCAGGCCCGACCGATGGAAAGAAAGAATAAATTATGTTCTCCGTAGTTCCGTTGGCATACGATGATCCTATTATATCACTGGTAACACGTAAACTATTCACGCTGTTTATATTGACTATGTGCTCGGATTCGTTATATCCTTCGGAGTATACACGACTCTGAAATCCTAGAACCGTACTAATTGAATTTGGTACTGTAAAATCAACTTTATAGTTCTCATCAATTTCCAAAACAGCCTTCAAAGTATTGTTATTTGGTTGCAACTTTATACATTGTCCATGACCTTCTTCTTTTAAAATTCTCTGTATGTAATCGTTTAAGTCTACGATTTCATAGCAACCGGTTGGAATGTCTAAATCTTTCCACGTTACACCGTTATCTGACGAATATACGAATTTATTATTTGTTTCGTCTATATTGGGATAACTGAAGTAAGTTTCAAGATTAACAAGGGCCATTTCATACGTTTTACTTTTGTCCAGTTCGATTAGTGGATTAAATTTCGTTCGGATTCGTGTGCTCCTTTCGCTCAACAAAATGCAAAAGGATTCTTTAGCTTCTGTGTTGCGTGCAATCGTTTGAGTATTAGATAAAATTTCGTCAAGAAGGGTTTCCATTTTAGATAGCTATTTTTAAACCTAGAATATAAAATCTTAAATTTTGTTATCATTTTATTATTGCTTTTATTTAATGTAAAATGTATCTAATCCAGATCTGTACCTGCCCTTATTTGTTTTACTAGTAAGGTCTATAACCACAAAACCATGCGTTTCATCCCACGCAGTTTTGCATAGTTTTCGAAATTCTTCAATAGTCATATCATCTACGCCTATATGATCGCTGTAGATAAGATTAATATTTTTAGGTCTTGAGGGAATAGACATATAAAGTTAGCATTCTCTCTTATAGTTTGTCTAGGCAGCTTGAAATAATTTTGTGCTAGGTAAAAGCAGTCTACATTACTATGCCTACCTCTTATATAATACGATTCACATTTATTCTGCTTCTCTAATTGTAAGTCGTCGAAAATCATGAGATTCTTTTTATCTCGACTTAAGTCTCGTGGATCTGGAACATCTTCCGAAGTTTCAAAGAACTTGCAGTCTATATCCGATTTCTTTTCCATGTTTTTAGACATCTCCTCGACTACGGCGGTCGGTGATACATTTAATTTCATTATCTCATCGCGATTATCAAAAAGTCTTATAATTGCTTCCTTTGGTAATTTCTCTTCGAATGCTTTCTTTAGTATCTTGTATTCTGGTTGGAAAAGTGATTTACCGAAGATCTGTAAGTTATCATAGTCTAACCAACCAGGTCTCAGTAATAAATTAAGTAGTAAAGTTGTTTTACCGCATTGAGACTTACCGACGATCAAACCTCTGATGCTTCTTGGTAGGAGAGGACTGTTAAAGCGTTTACTTGATTCTTCATTCCACGATAGGTCTTGGACTTCCATTTTAATTATATTATATTAAAATGGAGCACAGCTCGTATTGCGTAAAATGTAAACGAAAAACTGACTGTAGAGATATTCAACGAGTCGTCAGTAAGAATGGTAGATCTATGCTTAGATGTATATGCGTTGAATGTGGCGCTAGAAAAACTCAGTTTACTAAAATGTTCACTACTGTACAAGGTGGTGATTTGGTATCAGCTCTCAATTCTGCTACTTCTAATATTAAACTTCCATGGGCAAAGTACCCGGGTGAAATACATCTTCCAGGACATTCTTTCACGGGTCCAGGAACTCGATTGGATTTGCGATTGAATAGTGATGGAACACCAAAAAATTGGAGTAAACCAGTAGACAGAGTTGATGCAGCAGCCTATCGTCATGACCTAGCCTATGCTAAACATACTGATACAGCAGGGAGAAACGTCGCTGACAGAGCTATGATAGATGAATTAAATAATATACCTAATCCTTCGTTCCGCGAACGAATTGAACGATCTATAGTAAAACCAATATTATCGACGAAGACCCATTTTGGAATGGGGTTGAAAAAAAAGCTCTGAGATGGACAGACCAACTTGCTGACGAATTGCATAAACCTATAGTCAGGAAGTTCAGGAAGCGAGTTGTTTATGTGCAGGGAGTGGACAAAGTTTGGGCGGCTGACTTGATTGACATGCAGGCTTATGCTAAATTTAATTCTGGTGTGAAATATTTGTTAAGCGTCATTGATATATTCTCCAAGTATGCATTTATTCAGCCGTTAAAAGATAAGCGCGGAGAATCTGTGGCAGATGCTTTCGTTAAAATATTTAATACGAGCAAAAGAAGGGGTGAAAAACTTTGGGTTGATAAGGGAACAGAATTCTATAATAAACAGGTAAAATCATTAGGTATGCAGTTGTACTCAACTGAGAATGAAGAGAAATCTTGTATCGTAGAAAGATTTAATAGAACAGTGAAAGAGAAAATGTTCAAATATTTTACAGCAAATTCAACTCATAGATATATCGATGTTTTAGATAATATGGTTAATTTATACAACACCACAAGACATTCTTCCATAAAAATGACTCCTGTTAAAGCGAGTGTTAAAGCAAACGAATGGGTTGTGTGGATGAATCTGTATGGTGATGCTGTACCTGAAACTGTTAAACCTAAATTTTCGGTAGGAGATAAAGTAAGAATTTCTAAGAAGAAAAAGACATTCGAGAAAGGTTTCACTCAAAGGTGGACACAGGAAATTTTTACTATAACACACATTCAATACACAGACCCAATAACCTATAAAATATCTGACTATCATGGAGAAGAAATAAAAGGGACATTTTATGAGCCTGAGCTACAATCGACAACGCAAGATACATTTAAAATAGAAAAGATTATTAGGAAACGTGGAAACCGATCATTGGTGAAATGGTTAGGGTATGATGAGTCATTCAATTCATGGATTGATAATAAAGACTTGATATCATTGTGAATTTAACTGATTTATAGCTTCTACAGAGTCATGGCCTTAATTATATAATAAACAAAAAAAAATTTAAATTAAAAAAAAAAATAAAAAAAAAATTTAAAAAAAAAATTAAAAAAAAATAAATTAAAAAATTTTAATTCAAAAAAACTTTTTAAAAAAATTAAATTAAAAAAGTCTTCTTTTTAGAATTGTTAAAACAGCTCTCGTGTACTCAAATACTTTTTCTATGAATAAGAGTACGCTGTCCTATACAATCTCACGGTATCATTCGTGATACCAAAAGTAGGTCACGAAGACATGTATGCGTGCTGTGCTTTAATGGACGCAGCCGCTGAACCTGCTTTGACGTAGGTCTAATCGATTTTCTTCTTTGTCCATGCGTCATTCTATCCTATACAATCTCACGGTATCATTCGTGATACCAAAAGTAGGTCACGAAGACATGCACATTTTATACTTCTTATGATTCTGTGCTAGAAGACAAGTATCCAATTTGGTTAAGATTACCCAACAGCCTTTCTTCGTCTTCGACTTCCATTGGAGAACTCGCAGTACTGTTTAAACGTTCTTTGTAATCAGGATCAACGTTCAGAATCACTTCGTTTTGGAATACATCTTCTACAGGTTCGATGGTAAATGGTTTGTTTTGTACGCAGATTTCGACGCGAGATTTTAGTTTCATCCTAAGGTCGTCTTCGATCTTGAGAAGGTCTTTGATTCTGCTGTGGTGTTTTGTGAGTTGTGTAAAGGATAGACCACAATAGATCAACCCGGGATAGCTCTGGATAAGGGTTGAAAATTGGCGGTAGCGGTTAATTGTTATATAGGGCAAGCCGAATTCTTGAGGTAACCATTCTTTTATAGGGATGTTAGTTGGCATGTGATCACATGCAGAGAGGTAGCACATTCCTCTGTGGTGAGCAATGAGGAGATGCAGATTCAACGCTGTTTTTTCTCTGTCCAAAAGTTGTTCATGAAATTGTTTAATTGATGTTAGGTCAGTCGGCTTTAAATTAGAAGTGTTTTCCAGAAAATTCAGCTCCAAATTCCATTCCAAGTGTGGATGAAGTCTTTCGTATTCCGCGATTCCTTCCCGTATCTGGGGTATAATATTTTCTACGAAATCTTTCAAGCTGTTGTTGTCTGACTTACGTCCGGGTGGAGTTGGAGACTCGACGGACTGAATGTTAGATGGAGTCTTACTACCACACGGAATCGGTTCATTGACAGCAGATGGAGGTGGTTGATCGGTAGCAGCCGTAGGTGGTAGATTGTCAGCAGACGGTTGATTTTCAGCAGGCGGTTGATTGGTGTCACGAGGTCTTTTGATCCGACGTTTTGGTTTCGTTGGCTTATCGAGAAAGGTGACTATTTTCCGTAATTGTTCCGTTAATTTCGTTCTTTCAGCAACTGTTAAAGAACTCTTAAGTGCTCTATTTATTTCTCTTTTAGAGTGTTTCCCGATTGTTATTAACAGATCAGCCATTCTATAAGCCTACAGCGCAAGTACTTGTAGCTAACAGACAAACCAGAAAGATTACTAATGCGTTGTTAAAATAGACTGAAGCGAACACGCCACGTAGAGTCTTCTCTGTCTCGACGTTAGATGGCTACTGCTGCTAAGACAGCTGCTGTATGACACGTCGATAGAACGAACAAAGGCTGCTTGCATGACGTGTAGGGCGAGCGAACAGAGACAGCTGCTGAAGAAAATATTGATTTTTTATCATTCGATAGGTTAGGTTGCTTGCATGACGTGTAGGGCGAGCGAACAGAGACAGCTGCTGAAGAAAATATTGATTTCTTTACGGTCGATAGGTTAGGTTGCTACATGCAGCTGTTGTGTAAATCAATACCTTTGTCTGGCCTTTGTTGGCCTATCCATCCATCCATCCATCCATCCATCCATCCATCCATCCATCCATCCATCCATCCATCCATCCATCCATCCATCTATCTATCTATCTATCTATCTATCTAGCTAAATAACTAAAATGAGCTAGAGGTGGGTGATGTTGAGAGTTGAAATGATGAGAGATGTGAACAGGAATCAGTAAATAATAAAAGACCTCCAAAGGAGAAGAGGAGGAATCAGGGGGAAATAATAAAAGACTACTAACCACGGTACTACCGAGCTATCCACTGCACTACCGAGCACCCCCCTCAGGAAATAATAAAAGACATCCAAAGGGCAAAATATACATCTACTCCTCTCTCTCTCCGTCTCTCCTCCATGCCTCCCTCTATTCCTCCATCCCTCCGTCCGTCCCTCCCTCCGTCCCTATATCTCTGCCTCCCTGCCTCCCTTCGGCTCTCCTCCCTGCCTCCTGCCTCCGTCTATCCCTCTATCCATCCCTCTATCCATCCCTCCGTTCCCGCTCCCTCCATCCCTGCCTCCCTGCCTCCGTCTCTCCTCCCTGTCTCCCTCTATCCCTCCATCCCTCCGTCCGTCCCTCCCTCCTTCCGTCCAGGCCTCCCTCCTTCCGTCCGTCCATCGCTCCCTCGCTGCCATGTCGAAACAAGCACAGTAGCCTGGTGAAGGTTTCGAGTGAAAAGCACATAAACTGTGGAAAAGCTCAAAAAGTGTGGAAATGTCAGTGAAAATACACACAAAGTGCGCAAATACGTGTATTTGGGATTTTTCACCCCTTCCATGGCCACATGGTGTGAGAGATTCTCTAACCACCCACGGGGTATTCCATGCTAAGAGCGACACAGTAGTGAAAGTTTGGAGTGAAAAATTCAAAAACTGTGTAAATGCATCCCGGTCAAACAGACACACACGCACATGCAGTTTCCTCTTTATTTAGATAGATTTAAAACACCTTGAAATAGTCTACATGTACTTTAGTGGTTTCCAACCGTTTTTGACTTGAGGGCCACTTTTTCTTAGTTGAAGGACATTAGGGGACCACAAGGCTAAAATTTAACTAACTGAAAGCGTATAAAAATTCTTACAATTGAATCAAAATAGAATGTTTGATGTTGTTTATAGACGTTAAAATGAAATAATTTGTAATAGAAAATAATTATGTGTTCAATCCTGTTCTAGTAGTCATTTTGAAATAGGCCTATATTTTGCTAGACTAATTCTTTGAAAGATGAGGGCCATTTTTTAGGTCTGGCGGGCCACTTTTGGCCCGCGCTCCACGGGTTGGGCCACTGGGCTATAGTTTGATGCAAGAATAGTGCACTTGTCTATATCACAACTACCAAAATATGTGAAATCCGAAATTGTTTACATTCATTCTCAGTCTCCACTACTTGATTGATCGCACATATCATCTTTGGCCATTCAAGGACTCAGTGGATCCATGTTTTTTTGTATGTGCACTTGCGATAGCGCACCTTCAAGCTCTCTGATGATGCAGAGCGGACATTGCATCGGAGTTTCACGCCGAAACGCTGAGCAATATTATTGTGAGGGAAGGAATATGTTATAATGGGTGTTCCTTAGGTTCTGTCCGGTATCTAATCAAAGGGGCGAAAATTACAAGAACGAAATCAAAGCTGCAAAAATCAATAAAGCGAATGTTCAATAGAGCGCACGTTTGAAAAGGCGAAAGGAAATGGGCGCCAGTTTAAAAACGCAAGTGTAAAATTAATAACAGTTTGTTGAGTATACACGGTGTACCAATTGAACTGATACCCTGTTTGTTTTGGCGATATAGGCCTACAATTCTAAGTGAAACTCTATAAAATTTCAGAGAATGTAAGAGGGATACATTATCAATGTTTCCTGAAAAGTTTATCCAGTGGACCAGTTCTACGAACAGAGTCCGAAGCTATGCACATTCAAATTTGGGGAAAAGAAAATTTTCAGTTTCCATCATGCTGGCCTAAGGCCCTACGTAATACTTAGGTCTACGTATGCAATACATTTTCGTTTAACCCTTAAGATGTGAGGTGGGGTATGACATGCCCAGAGGTATTCTACTTTAAGTTTTTTTGTGAAAAACGCCAAACCAGCTTGGATTATTTTTTTTCTACCTTTCTGTACATGAAATACGGACACTTTACCAAAATGTCAGGAATTTTGAACGAACAGTTTTTTAAAATATTTTAATGTATATTTGAAGGAAATTGCGATTTTTCGTATACAAACCGAACTTACACGAACAAAGTACACAATGGATGGGTTCACCTTCTGGCCATCTAATAAGGATTGAAAACAGATATTTGTTCGTGACAATGGCTTGTTTAGTTGATAATTGATCATAGAAGAATAGTTTAACTCAAATAATGTTTTCCATTTGATATCGCAACTTGAAATAAAAAAATGTGTTGGGGTATGTCAGACCCCACCTCACCTCTGGCGTAACAATGCGTCACCTCACCTCCAAAGGGTTAATGAAGCGATTCCGCCGAATATCACTTGAGGATCGCTTGAAACAGCTTCCTGTCCAGTGTCTACGTAGCTTAATTATAATTATATAAAGGGCCTATATTTACCAGATGTGTCTTCAATAACCGATTAGGCTTAGGCCTACCACAGTCGCGGTGTTTCTTTTGTTAAAGGTTTGCTTTGGCGTCAGCCAACCGCAATACTTATCGCAAACTACAAACACACACAAAATGTGGCAATGACACCTTACATCGATAGTGACAGATCACGGCTACTAAGATTCACGCTCGACATGGTTAATTATGAATTAAATACCGTCTTCAGCTTGGATGTATATAGAACATCGTCATTCGGGATCCTTACGTCGAGACTGACCAGATACTCTGGCAATCAAAAAGCAACGGTTGACCTGTGTCTTCCATCTGGACGATTCCAGTTGGCGTTTCATGCATACGGCAACGATTATTCCTTTTCCTCGCGAATTGAATTGTCTGATGTTCAGTTAACGGAAACAGAATGCGATCCGCCAACACAGATCAGTTACTGTGAGTATTCGACTGCAGCAATGACGTTAGTCTATCTGTTTGGAATAAGACTTCATCTGAACCCGCTGTAACCGCTGCTTATAGACTATTGTAATGGCTGGGCTGACACATAGAATAGTACAGAGAGAGAGAAAGGCAGACAGAAGGACACAGATAGAATGACAGAGAGAAAGAGAAGGAGAGCAAGAGGACAGACAGACGGAATGATAGAGAGTGAGAGAGAGTGATACACGGCAGATGGACGGGGCAGAGCAGACTAGTTGAGCAAAGGAAAGAGAGGTAAAGGAAGTAGATTAAGACAGTGAAAGAGGAAGAAAGAGAGGCAGGACATGAAGGATGAACAGAACGACTATAGGCAGAGGAAGGCAACGAGGGAGGAACAGCTGGGGTCGCTTAGCAACGGTTTAGGATTGTGGCTGGCGACCATTGGGATTGAAACACGATGGACCGGAGAGCTGGCAGCGTCACTTACATATATACATATATAAAGACTAGACAATAAGGAAGGGGTGGTCAGTCAGAGGAGGCGGTCAGTCAGTGAGTCGGTCAGTCATTTAGGCAGTCGATCGGTAGTTCTGTCTGGGCTCAACATCGGAGTCGTCGATGATGTCTTTAATGCAATAAAATCCGTAAAAGACCAAGTGATTGTTTCTTATCCATCTGTTTGACGAACAGCAGAGATACTACACTATCATAATGGCACTATGCATTAAACGAGTTCTGTTTAATATTTCTCAGCAAAATTAGTATAGGCCTATTAATTTTGTGGTTCATGGACTTAATGGGCGAGTGGTATGATTTGCCTGGAATTTCTGATGGCGTTTCACCGCAGTTGCAACACATGTCCAAATTGTCCATATAATTATGCCCTATAAGCATTTTTTGCACAATGTTTAAATAATCTGTTCACAATGGAGAAGTTACGCTCAGAATAGTTGGTTTTTGTAAAGTTCAGTAATTATAATTCCGAGTTTTTGTTTGTGTTTAACCCATTAAGTGTGTGCTGATGACAACGTCTGTATGTCTCGTGTGATGAGTCCGTCTTCACAGTACTTTTGGAAATATTCGATGGGTGAAATCTTACGAAAAGAAGGCGATGGTAAGAATCTGTCTGGATCATCATTATGCGAATGCATCTTTCGTAGCTGTCTCTTATCTGAGACGCCGTATTAAGTCCTGAATACATCTCTTCTACACCGTGATTTAAAAAAGTAAGCCAAATTTTCTTTTCATATATCTCTACTGCCTGATAGCATATCACGCTAACATTTTCCAAATACTTAGAAAATTGCTTGTAAACTGCAATTTCGGTATATGAAGTTTAAATATTCATATCTTTTTATCCGTTCAACTTTATTTCACGAAATTTTGGAATCATATTCTTGGTCCACTTCTCTAAATATTTTGAAAATTTTAGCTTGATATGTCATCAGGTGTTAGAGATATATGCAAAACAATTTGGCTTACTTTTTTTTGAGTCACGGTGTATTGTGAGGAAATAGCAGAAGTAGGCTATTGCTTACACTAAATAAAATATCAAACGTTTCTCAACTAAGATTTCGCCTTTGGTATTATGCCTATTCTAATAACAGGATGTCACGTTCGAATTCTTTTAGGCTATTGCGATATCTTAAATTTAAACAAATATTCTTGGTGTTGCAAATGGAAATACTTTCAAGAGTTAACGGGGTTGTTTGCATCTTTAATTCATTAGGATCATTCAAACGGACGTCAATTTGTCTTGAATTCTTTTGCTTCTTCTAGCCGTGTTGGTCGTCGTTTATGATCTTTATGGAACGATCAAATTGCTCAAATTTAACAGACCGAGTGTCGCTACAATTTACCTGAATGCGGTTGGAAGTTTCGAAGCAACTCTGCAACTATCCATGATATCTTTTCCTTATTGCAGTGACAATGCAAATAAATACATAAATGTAAGTTTCTTGAGATTTCTCAACTAAAACTACAAGTGAGTCGTGTGTCTTTTGGAAGCTTTGTGTAGTAACTTTTGCTGCGGATAGGAAGGCACCCAACCTTGGCAACCCACTTTATAGTGTTGTAGGCCTACGCTACTCAGCGTTTGACGCTGTGGAACATGACATTCGTAGCCACAAAATAAATGTCATCTCCAATTTTCTAAAGCGCCACTCGAAAGTCAAGCGAAGGGCATCAGCTTATTGACGAGCGTTGTGTCTAGTCAGACGTGCAAACCTACATGTATCAACACGGTTGCGCCACCGACTCCGTTTCCACCGTCCAGGCTACGCGCGAAGATATCCGTTGCCCCATCCCTTGAAACAAGGAATCGAGTAAAGGCTTGCTGAACAAGGTCTGCTCTCGTCTGTCCCTTCTGCTAGCTCCTCCATGTACAAGCTGGATTCAGGAAAACATGCGTAGGTAGCCTATAATTCGCATTCGCATTCCAACTGCTGAAATATGCCGCTTGTCCGCTAGCATACATTTGAATATGTTCACCCAAAGTGAATAAAGGTCTCTCTCCTCTCCCGTAAAGCACAATCTCCAACGACCCACGACACCAGTATAGTTCTACACGGATGCTAGAGCTCATTCAGTCGACACTGTACACCGTAACTACACGCATTTAACGCGATAGGCCTACTCTGTTCTACAATCAGAAGTATCCGTTTCCAGTCATTCTAGCCACTGATTTAACTTTTATGAACGCTTGTCACCACAACACGTCCACCTTCTAACAGCATTCGGCCAGAAATAAAACATTTTCCTGCAGTCGCTTATGATGTGTCTTTTCAACGTTTTGTTTGACAGTCATTATCATTTCGCAGCGTTTTTATTGGCCGCGCAACCATGCAAAACTGTTTATTGACGTATCTACCTTGGCAATCAGTTTTTCCGTTGCTAGCGGTTCGTCCATTTAAACACAAACTATAGGCCTAGTTCTTAGTGTTTTTTTCATTTTTCCTAATTTGTCAAAGAATTAACTAATTTAAAATATTACGCCGTTAATAAATTAGCTGGCTTACTTCTATTTATAATTAATAACCAACGCAAAAATGGCCTAGTTTATTGGATAAGAGTGTATTAATTCGCTACACTCCACTAGAAAGAACGTGCCTTATCGGTGGTAAACCCCCCGACCAGCTTTTTCTTCTTTATTGTTCTGCCCTTAGGCAGGTCCAGGATACCAACAACGCCGTTCTTGTCTATTATTTGCTTTCTCCTTCATTTCTTTATATCCTCGTCCCTTTTCTCTGTCCATAACCCAGACCAGTTCATCATCATCTTTATTGATCTTCCTGGTGATTTTCTTCCCTCCATTCTTCGCTCGAGAACAGTCCTCAAGAGCGAGTCTCTCCTCAACATGTGCCCCAGCCAGGTCATCTACCTCTTCCATATTGTATCATTCAGCGATCTTTCTTCTTGCACCAGTTGCTCCACCTCTTCATTGGTTTTGCAGTCCATTCAACTAATCTTGGCCATTCTTCTCCACAACTACATTTTAAAATTCTCAAGTCTTTCCACCTCTGATTTTCCCATAGTCCACGTCTACTATGGGAAAAGCACTGTTACTTGTAGGGTTTACACTGAGGTCAGTCTGCTCCATATATACATGTAGCTCAACGCTCTAGGCCTAGGGCCTATATGAGGCCAGCTACAACCATTTGAATAAATTTGGATATAAATCTATATAAATAAAAATGAAACTTAACTACCGTATGTTATGAGTGTTCTCGGTAGGTTACGGACCGATTGTTTTGAAAAAAGGGGAGGGGAGGGAGGGGACGGAAACGGGGACAGAAACGGGGACAGAAGCGGGGAGGGGACGGGAGGAGAGGGGAGGAGTTGAGGGGAGGAGTAGTGAGAGAGGGGAGAGGGAATTTAGGTAGGAAGGGAAGGTTAGACGTTCTTTTCAGCCACAGCAACGCGTGGCCGGGTACAGCTATTATTACAATAGATAATGGATCTGAAGTTAGGCCCTATTGTGTCAGCCATGTCAAGACCCTCACACTTAAGCATCGGGACGAGGACTGATTCCTTTGCAATGCAGAAAGGGAGCTCAAAGGGAGGGGGAATGATGTGTATAGGTATTATGGTTCCATGACACTTAATCCCGCGACACTTAATACCGCGACAGTTAGTACCAGACATTTAATCCCGCGACACTTAATCCCGCGACCTTTTAATCCCGCGACACTTAATCCCGGCGACATTTAATACCGGCGACACTTAATACCGCGACCAAATAATTTCGCGACAGTTAATCCCGGCGACATTTAATCCCGCGACACTTAATACCGGGAAAGTAAAATAACGTTTAAAAGAAGTTAAATTATATAAAGGCAATAGGCCTACTCATAGGAATATTCACTTTGTGTTTAAAAAAGAGTTCAGACTTTGCAGTATTATATTATAAGACCAGTAGGCTAACATTCGCTAAAAACAATATTCGTATCCACCATATTCACTATTGATCAAAAGAGCTCAGCCGTTGCAGTTAAAAATATAAAAACCAGTTCAATTCGATAAAAACAATAGTCACAGCAACATTCACTATTGTTTAAAAAAGTTCAGCCCTTTCAGTAAAAAATTATAAAACCAGTACAATTTGATATAAACAATAGTCACAACAATAGTCACTATTGTTTAAAAAGAGTTAAGTGGTTCCGTGAAAAAATGTAAAGCCTGTACAATTCGATAAAAACAATAGTCACAGCAATATTCACTAACACTTGCTGTTTAAAAGAGCATACATTACGAGTGAGATAGATGAGACTTCGCACGAAGAAACACGAGGATTTCCGTTTTACCATACGCAGCAACCGCTACTTCAACTCGTTTCCGCAGACTTGCGTATTTCACTCGAGGGTTAAAATTCTTTATAATGATCGTTTTATGTACAGTTGTGTAGCCTACAACAGAAAAGCAGAGAGGTAGGCCTACCCAATTGGCTATGTGGACAACAATAGTCGAACCCCTACTCTCTGCTCAGTTGGCTATGTGGACAACAGTAGTCGTACAAATATTCATACTCTCGTGTGTACAGGTATTAAGTGTCACGGTATCAAATGTCGCGTGGTCATGTGTCGCTGGAATTAAGTGTCGCAGGGATTAACTGTCACGGGATTAAATGACGCGGGATTAAATGTCGCCGGGACTAAGTGTCTGGCATTAAATGTCGCGGTATTAAGTGTCGCGGGATTAAATGTCGTGCTACCGGTATTATATTCCAGTCTACATGTATATATCTACTGATACTTAGAGAAGAGATTCCAAAAATATCAGTTCAATCTCATTTTACACATATCTATGCTCATATGCATAGTAGGCCTTACACATAATATTATAGGCTACATCTATGCCTGAGTAGATGTCTTGAAGAGGTGCTATAATATAAAGTTTTGTTTAAATGACGCATATAATGTAAGCATGATTTCCCGCATAAGTGCTTTTTGTTTGTGCTTTCATAGTGTGACGATTCATGATTTCATCGTCCCTTTATTATTATTATACATGTTTTTATTACATGTATTTATGTAGCGCCTTTTTAATACCCTGCCTAAATTCCCTTAGAGTTAGTCATCCAACCCCCACACACACCCTCCACGCAGATTCCTGTGGTAGGTCCGCCCTACAAAGCTCCATTGTTATGTAATTAATTACTCTGCCCCAGCCGTCCGCATAGGGAGGATATAGCAGACCTCCCAGCTCAAAGAGCCGCTGGAATGAAGACAAATCTTTTTATGCATGGAAGGGAAACCGACCTCATCGGCCTGGATTTAATGGTTTCCAGATCCGGCTGCCCGCCAGTGTATATAAGGAACCCCTCTGAGATCCATCTGGGCTCTCAGTCTACGATGTTGCCAGAGGAAGTGGCGTTCGTCAGAAGATCCAGGAAGGACTGAACCTGGCAGTCGATCGTCGACTGGCCGTAAGAAGAAGGAGAAAGAGCGAGAGGTCGGCGGTTAACCGAAGACGAGAGGCCGTCTGCTGCGTCATCCGGTTTCTGCCCCAGTGCTTCCGTCTCTGCTCCGTCGTCAGAGGAAACATGCCTGACGATGGCCTCCGCCAGGATCCCCCCGTCGTCCAGGAAGGAAGACATCCACCGTCCGTCTGAAGCAAGAGACAGTCCACCCCCCTCCCGTTCGTCTGAAGCAAGAGACAGCCCCCGCCCCGTTCGTCTGAACTCCGAAGGAGTCACCGATCTTCGTCCAGCTCGGTCCGGATTCCGTCCTCTTGTTCGCCCTTGATTGACGTTGCCCTGAACTTGAAGGTATGTGAGACGCTAGATTAAGAAGCCCCGAGATTCATTGTCCCTAGCCAGTAGTTACTGTAGCCCTGGGAAGATATTCTTGTCTGATTTCTTTATTCCATATTATTGCCTTTATTATTATAATTATTATTATTAACGATTTCGCATTTCTATGTTCTGTAGTAGTAAAGCTTAGTTGTATCAGACTTGCATATTTTATGTGTGGGAACTCTTGTTTGCATTATATTAAATCTATAAAATCTCAAGTGATTGTTTCTGTAAATAATGGCTCCGCTAGGAATTAGTCGAGAAGAAGAAGAAGTTATTGAGAGTTTAATCCCGATTCTGGAAGGTATGCTTCGTGATGTGCAGGATTTGAACTGGCGTCTGAGCCTTTGTGAAACCACTCCGACCATGTCCTCCACCCTGATAAGCAAGACTGTTGCTGAACGACATAAACCTGTTTGTGGTCAGACTTACTCGGGCCAACCATGGCCTTTATTTCGCTGCCGCCTAGGACAGCCTGCGCGAGGCCATCCTTACTGTAGACCATCTAGCATGCATTCGCGTTTATGTAGCGTCTTATCAGAACACCACCAACTTTCCTCAACACCTGCAGTTCAACAACAGCACGGAACGCCTCTCCCGGTGCCCAAGTAGAATGTATGGCCTGGCGCTAAGGGGGGCTCCGTCACAATAATATATCTTATCATGATTTGTTTTGTGAATACATTTTTGCAAAGTTGATGAATAACATTCGTACCATGTAATTATATGCGATATGTAAGCCTATAAAACGTATCTTCTCCACACCATTTAAGCAATTAGGCTAATCAGCTCTACGTACCCCATTCGTTATCCACTGCATTCCGATCCTTACTTTGATGAAGCCACGGCCTACGGGGGAAGAGTTTGAACTTTGTGATTGAATTTGGTGTAATAACAGGTAAGCGTAAAAACAAATGGAATAGTGTCTGAAGTCATGATCAGTCTGAAATCGGAATTTTCCGTTTGGTCTTCAACCGATGTACTGGAGATTTATGTACCGAAGGAAACGAGTCGTTGCATTTATGACGTCAAGTATACCATCCAACGAAATAACACTCTGCATGGTAAGAATCTTCTGAACATATTATTTCTCTTCTTAGCTCAGTGTATGACAGCAGCATTCCACACCACAATCTGTTTAACAAACGATAACCATTTAATTGAATCCTGCAGATTCTTCATTCCACCTTCCATCTCACCGCACACGATCATCATCTGCTTTAAGCTTCTCGTCACTTCCAAAGTAAAGCTGAGTGGTCGGTTCGCCCAAGAGTCTTCTGGATCGCCTGCAGTCAGTCCTCAATGCTGCTGCAAGACTGCTGTGCATTGTGCAAACGGACGAAATAATATGATCACGTGACGCCGTTACTTCGCGATGTTCTACACTCAGGCTGCCTGTTCCACAGAGGATTGAATTTAAGATCTGTTTACTTGTTTACAAGTCCCTAAACGGAGCTGCGCCTGATTACATGTGTGATTACTGCATCGTGACGCACTCCTCCGCCTCCGGGTTACGACTTAGATCGCTCGACAAAAGTGATCTTCGTGTACGGCGGATGAAAACCCGTTTCGATGACCGCGCTTTCTCAGTGGCCGGTGTCGCGTGACAGAGTCTCCCCCTAAAAGTCTCCCCGGAGACTTTATTTCGAAATAGATTCTCCCCCGGAGGATCTGTTCTAGAATAAATTCGCCCCCTGAGACTATATTCTGAAATAAAGTCTCCGGGGGGAGAGAATA
The DNA here is from genome assembly GCA_945859605.1 of Lumbricus rubellus. Lineage (NCBI taxonomy): Eukaryota > Metazoa > Annelida > Clitellata > Crassiclitellata > Lumbricidae > Lumbricus > Lumbricus rubellus. Next base: position 3,189,097 of record OX243819.1, read on the forward strand.
TTTCCCACGAAACAAAGTCTTCCCGTTGATCGTGAAATCGGCTACAGCCGCATAAAATTAATAGATAAGCGTATCAAACCGTTAGTTTACGTTGCTAAAACGATAACACGTTATTTATATATGCTTTTACACCAGAAAAATGTCTTCCAAACCAGATTTTCAGCCAGGGGAGACTCTGTTGCGGGGGAAACTTTGTATCGGGGGTAGACTTTATTTCGTGACACCGGACCCATAATTATGCTGGACCAGTCTTACTCCCGCTATGAGAATGGCTTGCTCAGTTGACTCCTTCAAATCTGGACTCAAGACTCATTTATTCCTTAAGGCCTATCCCTATCCTGCTGTTTAGTTTAGTATGTGAGGCGCCCTTGTAACGGCATGGCTGTGTTACGGCGCCATAGAAATCGTCATTGTTATTATAAAGACTCGCCTCTTTAGAATTTCTAATAAAATTATGATCTGTCGACTGCTTTCTCGGACATTCTCTATAGCCTAATAACTGTCCTGTAGCCTACGATTAATAAACCGTTGTCGATTTACCTTTTTGAAATTCTGGTAACAACATTTCATTCTTTAAATCTTTGGTAGCTTCAAACAAGCCTTCTGGTAGCCTATGTCGCAAGGCTAAAAAAATAATTAAAGTGGTGTCATGCCCTTCGCTTCGCGGTTGCGATATGAAAATTTGTGTTGTGTGGCATCGCATGAAGCCCGCGTGTGCCCTTGTTCTACCATAAGATATAAATTTTTCCCACGGAACGTATGCGTTCCTCATGTGTTAATTAATAATATCGGTCCTATTATAATAAGAGCTCCACGTAGGCAGACTGGCAGATTCAAACACGTATAGTGCGAGGCTGCGAGCAAGTAAGAGCTACATGCATTGTCATAATATTTATGCATGCGTCAAAGCGCAAAAGTCACTTGAACATCTCTACTTGAGTTTCTGTCAAAATGTTTCAATTCTAGTTCATTTTCAATAACTTCTTCCTTTCGCTGATTCTTCTATAGGCCTACTTTAAGGATTTTGCACTGGACCGATCAAAGTCGTAGTCTTAGCCTACGTTCTGGTTTTGTTAAACTGTAGGCCATATACTTTAAAGTTATTTGCTACTTGAATACTCAGGTTACTCGCTGCTGCAGTTAGCAAGAAGCTCGGAGAGAAATATCGATGGATCGACTGGTCAAGCAGCTCAATGGACGTCAGATGTCCTCAGTGTAAATGTTGGGATCGTCTGTCTAGCAATTGACTTGGTTCTGCCATCTAGTGTTCAGGCGAAACTCTTCCAAGAATCGCAAAATGGCACAGTGTGGAACCGAACAGTGTTCACGAGTGGCAGCGTTACGCATGACCGAATTCGTGGAATATTCCAAGTGTCACTCGACAGAGACGCTGCTCAAATTCAGCTCGTCGTTTACTTCAGAGACGATGCTACGATTTACAACATTAGCTTGGAATTCGGTTCCTGCAACCAGAACGGTAGGCCCTTGAAGTTGTTTCCTACTTGAATGTTCGATCACAACACGAAACCTTTAAACACTTTTAAGAGCTTTCGATTGCCGCAATGCAAAGACCTCGATACATCAATGATTATGTAGCCTATAAATTACCATTTTAAAAATCAAATCAATAGATGAGAATGAAAAAGATCGTGAAGTTATTCAGGAGTTTCAGAGACAAACCTCACAATCTCTACATGGTAGAACCGAGCTCAATGTCTTGCACAGAAGGCTGCATGTTGACTTTGTATATAATATTATTATGTTGATTCCAACAGGTCCTGTGCCAAGGACCAACGTATCATGCGACTTCACGAACCTCGACAGCTGCGGTTACTACGACGCATCTGGAAAAGAGTCGCGTTGGGTGGCAACAGCTCTACAGGCGAGCGTCAGAGGTAGCCTAACCATCTGTCCGGATGATAATGATGTGATAATGACGACAGATAACATCAACGCCAACAGTGATAATTATGATCAACTTATAAGAACAAAGAGGAAGTTGTAGAGCTGTTGCCTGCCTCATCTGATTCTCCACCCTCCAATTCCCGGCCCAGACGACACCAGCCTTAGTAGCTGTTACACCCCTCTGATCTTATGGTAACTCGACCCGGACCACCACGGGCTACTCTCACGGACAACCCTTCTGACTCAACGCAGCGCTTGTGAATAAGCTGGTGCCCCGCGCTTGGCTTTCAAGTAGCGCTTTAGTAATTTGGAGATTACGATTAAGAAGTTGATGAATCACGATGATGTCGAAAGAGAGTACGGTGGCGATGCTGTGAAAGGGGAAATGAATAAATGCATTGCCTAGGCTAATCGTATGGCGGACGACAGGGCAAGTCGCGCCTTGAACAACAATGCTCTGGATAGCCTACGTTCACTAGTCTACGAGAGTCTTTGGTTATGCTATGGAAGCTTCAATTCCGTTCTCTTTAATGAGAATTATTTCATTTGATACCATATCCAGGAGCAAAATGTCATCCTTAGGGCTATTCTTACAGACCAAAATCTTTTCTATTTTGTCTAAAGTAATTGAAAAAGTTGTAACTGCCCAGCTCACCCACTAGCTTATAATACCTTAATAAAAATGACGTCCTTCCATTTTTTCAATCAGGTTTCCGGAAAGACCATTCCGCCGAAGACTTTACTTCTTCGCCTTCTTTCGGATATTTATGCGGTCGTTGACAACTCCCAGGTCACCCTTTTGGCGTTGTTCGATGTGAACTCTACTTTCGATACAGTTGACCATGATATCCTTTAAACTAGACTTTCTATCTCTTTCGGCATCTCAGAAAAAAATTTCAACTGGCTTACTTCCTACCTTCAGGACCGTTCTTACACTGTGGCTTGTGGGACTACTAGATCATCCTGGACACCTGCCCCGTTTGGATTGCCCCAAGGCTCTGTCCTAGGTCCCCTATTATATATAATATACACTGTACACTGCAGACCTCGGACCACTCTAAATTGCAAATTCAATCCAGGCATATGTCCACTGCCCAGCATCTGCCGCTGCTGATGCGGTTCCAGAAAATTGCAGGACCAGAGAAACCCTGGAGGCCTGAATGTCCTGTAACCGTTTGCACTAAACCCTAACAAGACGCAAAATATGGTTGCGACGGGTCAACAACTGGCAAAAATGGACATGAATGTCTTAGCCTTAGAGTTTCCTCTGATTACTTTCTCACCTTTTGTGCGGGGCCTTGGTCTAATATATGTATATATAGAAATATATATTTATATATAATTATATATATATATATATGATGTACATGTATATAATTATGACCTCCTTGCACCTCCGATTCTGACTTGTAGCCTACACTGTTCAACCCAGCATCGTGCCCATGACTCCGCTGGCCCTTGACCTTCCTGCCATAACTTAATCTGAATGTTTCTGCTCGTTCTCTCAAGACTTCTCTTTTGCTAGAAGTTCTTCACAGTCTGATATAGTTCGTACCTCAGCGGGGCTTAATTTGTTCCTGAGTTGAGTAGACTAGACTATGATTATGATTATGATGGTGTTATGTTGTAGGCATTGCAGGTCGGCGTGAGTGTATTTCAGACGCAGATGGTAGGAGCTACGTTGGTACACAGAACGTGACATTCACTGGAAGACCTTGTCTGCCCTGGACTCAACAGGATCCAGACATCCATAGTTTCGGCGACGTATCCTACTTTGCTGACTCTGTCCTTAATTTTGGCCAGGCTATTCTTCTAGAAGATATCAGCAACTACTGTCGTAATCCCACTTTCGATGGAACTTACGAGATATGGCCGTGGTGCTACGGCAATGGTTCCAGCTTTCGGAAGGAATACTGTCCTGTTCCGTTCTGTCAAGGTACCATCTAGAAGCCTACATGTAAAGATTCCCCATTACATCTTTGCTGTTGAAAACGCAGGACATGATTGTTTAGTGTGACAGTGAAGTCGTTCAGTAATTAAGCGATTGAGGTTCCACATGATAAACGGACATCGATCGAAAATGTGCTACTGACTGTGAAGCGTGTGGCTCTGGTTTTTTGTCACTTTTTGCTGCGTTATGTTTGTGAATCGTCAAAAAACCAGTGGGTGGAGTCGGTGTAGGCCTACTCATTAAAAGTGAAATAACTTTATTATGTTTGAAATATTTTGATACAATATGGCTGTTGAACGTACAGCGTCGTACATATACACCGTGAGTAAAAAAACTAAGCCAAATTGTTTTTCATATATCTCTAATGCATGATAACATATCACGCTAAAATTTTCCAAATATTTAGAGAATTGGACCGAGAATATGATTCCAAAATTTCATGAGGAAGGGTTGAACGGATAAAAAGATATGAATATTTAAACTTCATATGCCGAAATATTTTGACTCACGGTGTAGATGTGAATTTGCTTTAAGCCTGTGAAGTAAGTAAAGTAAAGTAAAGTCCCATCCCGTTCCATGAGGAACACAGGGAGGCGCTCATCTCCTTTTCCATGGCCCTGAGCCAGCAATGGACGAATCCCAAGGTCCTGGACACGGGGCCAGTGTATCGCAGGACTTGCTGTTTACTTCCCAGCTTACGCCGGTACCAAATTATACTGCTTGGTGACAGAGGCACGTGTGCGTGAACAACTTGCCCAAGGTCGTTACCCAGAGTCGAACCCGCAACCTTCCGCTCCGTGAGCGGACGCGTTACCGGTCTGCCACCAGGTCGCACTGTGAAACTTCATTTAAATATTCTTCTTCTGGCCGAGATATTGACGAAAACCTTAGGCGGCTTTCTGCCCACCGTGTATATTAAAATGAAAATGACAACTGTGTTCACTTACTTTTCTGTTGGTTTTTTCTTTCAGAATATGTTATGAAAGTTGTGCTTGGTAAGAATGTGGACACTTCTGTGCTGCTGTCCCCACCAATTCAATTAAACAAACCGGTTTGTCTCCAGTTCCAATATCGACTGAGCCATCCGACGGTCATTCTCAGCGTACAGGCAACCAGCCTTTCCACCCCTCTCTCGAGTCAGAAGTTAATTCAACTAAATTATCAGATGCAGGTTAACACATCCAACTGGAACTCTGTAAATGTCACACTTAACAGCACCTATAGTCGAGTGCTTCAGGTGACATTTGTGGCGGAGAAAATTGGATTCACCTTAGAGCCTGAATACGCAGCCATTCGTAACATAATCATGAATGATTCAGCATGTCCTCAACCAGGTAAACACAGTCTTCGAAACAGTTGCCATCTTGTGCTCTGTTACGGGTCTAAGAGAGTTTGCAGCGACGCCAGAGGTGTTTGAAAAAAATACATGCAAGCTGATGTAAAAAACGATGAAAATAAAATTCAATAAACCGAAAAAGTCGCTTTTAAAAACAATAAAAACCGACAAAAAACGATAAAAAACGGAAACGGAAACTTCATTTTAAGCTCAAAAACCTTGCTTATGCAAGTTTATCTTAATCTGCAAATAACATACAATGTAACTTTATTATTAGGCCAAAATTAATTGGAATAATTAAGTAACATTAGGCCTAATCTACACACGCTTCTGAGATAATGACCGAAATGTGAAAAAAACCATTTTTTCAATTTTTTTACCAAAAATGATAAATAAATATGTTTTATACACATTAGAACTAAAACTTTTCCAAAAATATTATTTTTAAAGAAATGTTGTGGTTTTATTGCTCAAATAATTCGATGAATTTTCCCGCCATTTTGCACTTTTCCGCCAATGGTAGCCATATTTGGAATGTGGCTAACATAATAAATTAGGCATCAGTGAAAAGCCCAGACTTCCCTCTAGCCTACTATGCAATCTGTTTATTTGTTGCAATTTTGTTATTTAATTATGAACATGGTTCTAAATAATCTTGCATTCCAAAGTTATAGAAAACTTTAACTGCATTTTTCTCAGAATTGCAATTTGAACGGTCGAATCACATTTTTACTCATAACGTTGGACAAAAACAGGGCACAGCAATAAAAGTTGTGTCATTTTAAAGAACAGACTTTATTCTTTTAGAATCAATCAATCAATTTTTTATATGCATATGCTCCCTTCCAATATTCGAGTTCAATTGTACTATTCATCAATATATCCTTGTCTCTCGTATTGTAATTTAGTTTGGGCATCCACGTACAAATTCAGGCTCTAAGTAGGCCTACTTCTCCAAAAACGTGCAATACATATCATAACTATAGCCTTTTGCTCACTCAACTCCTTTATTCCAATTATTTAATTTATTAAAGTTTCACCAAATAATGACTTTCCAGATAGGGGTCTTTATTGTTTGTATGTGCAGTGTAATACTTAGATAGCTCTAATGTTCACACCGTTGCAGTTTTATTGTTTTTACTCAGAACAATGCGATCTTTGCACACGATGCACAGGTCAAACATCACATGAGAAGCAGTAGAATAAAACAAAAAGTTTCCAGAAAATTTGAATTTAACACCCGTGCACTCTAAACACACGATATAATTATCGGTTAGGACACCAAAGCACAGTTACCGTGGAAGGAAAGGATCACCTTTGTCGGGTGCCCACGCACACACGTGGAACCAATCAACGGAATCCCGTTGATATGTGACAGATGACATGGGTGCTCTGTACTATTTTCATTCGGTTCTTTTAGACTGAAAGATCTTACACCCGAACCTCAGCTTCTTTTGACGATACAGCTTTACCGTTAATAGCAAAGACGTTATTGCACTGTGACACCAGAACAGATTTAGTATTAATCATTTATCACACATGACATAATTAGGCTTAAGCTATGCACATCAGATCTGTGTCATCGACTATGATGATTATTTTATATCATCATAGTAGAATTAGGCATTTATTACTAAATTAAATTTGATATGTATACTTGAACAAAGGTCAGCGTGAAGATAAAGAAAAATACGCTGGTCATCGTCAACCAATCGATTCCTTCAGACAACTCGTTCTAAACAGCATTCGTGAGTTACGGTCGTCTCGTGTAGTTTAAAAAAAATTATATAACGACCTATTGTATTGAATAATGTATTTGACCATTTATGAAGCGCTTCTCGCAGCAAGAGCCTTTCAGAAGCGCTCCCAGTGCGTTCAGCCGCGAGAGTAAAGGCAAGTTTGAGACGAGAGAAAGACGAAGAAAGACTACCGGTTCCATGACATTTAAACACACGACACATAAACACACGGACAGATAAGCACACGACAGATACGCACACGGACAGATAATCACGCGACACTCAAACACACGAGACAAACACAAGGACAGACATTATTTAATGTAAACAAAGTTTGTACACCACAGTTGTGCAGTGCCTGACTGGTCGTCCAATCTAATTTGAAATTAAATCACCTTCCTTGTTATTGTACGAGTTTAGTGTACGAACATCTTCAGAATCCGATACTACTTTTGTCACACGGCCGTTAATTATTACGATAATTATGGCTACACGCTCAGATTCTGTTACATTTGGTGTCTCAGCAAAAGGACGTTCAGCAGTAGGTAGGCCTATAGGGCCTATACAGAAATTTTGAGTAGGCCCTATATTAAAGTTAGGAAGAGTAAAAATGAAGAAATATAGGCCTATAAGGGTCTTACCATTAGTTGAACCGTATAGTGCTCTTATGGCAGATCATCAAGATCACCAATTTGCTTTTATCACATTCACAACAATATTGATTCTATCCTACATTCAATTCAATTGACTTTATTGCAATCAGAAAACAAGAAAACAACAAAAGTACAAAACATGCATGCATTGGCTACAAAGGGGGGGCCCAAAAGGGATGGATATCCCGCTGGGAAGGGTCACCCAAGTAAAAGAGTCCCAGGAAAAAATAATCAGGAGAGCTGAAATGAAAGAGACTAAATCAAATTAAGTGATGACAGATTGTAGAACAGTTTATATTGTCAAGAGCATGTAGAGAAACAAACCTAACTAAGTACTTAACTAAAATCTTAACTATACATGGTCATGTGCACTTCAAGTACCTTTAGTGGAGGAAAGTAGAAGAACACGAAGTCTCTTTTTAAAACCCGGAAGACTGCTGGATTGACGACTGTCAATTGGTATTGTGTTCCATACTTTAGTGCCATAAGATTTAATAGTAAAACGCCTAGTATTAGATTGAGCTTTGACAGGGCGAAAAGCAGATGAATTCCTAGTGAAATGTCAGAGACGTGAAGGAGGTAACCTTGGAATACCGAATGAAGGAGACCGTGTTCGAGTCGAAAAAAGAACTCGCAAATTTGGAAATCCTTTATCTGGTCTATTTTCAAGAGATGAAGTTCATAAAAGGAAGGGCCAGTGTGTTCCCATTTACGAATACCCGTAATTATACGAACAGCCCTCTTCAGTAAGATTATAAGTTTACGAAGCCTAGATTCGTATGTCGATGGCCAAACAAGGTTGCAACTTGCAATACGTGAGGTAGCCTAGGGGTAGACAAGGGCATACTATAAATTCATTCTAATTTTTTTGGTAAGATATAAGCAACGCGGGAAATAATACCAATATTTTTAGAAATTTTAGTTGCAATTTGATTAATATGAACTTTCCAGGTCAAATGTTGATCTATATCTAAGAATTTTGTAGACTCAACTTGATTGATGGAAACATCATCAATAAGCAAACAGAGATTGTCACTTGGCTTTATTTTCTGGTGGGATTTAAATAAAATTAAGTTGGTCTTATCTAAATGTATAATATACATGTATAATTGTATATAATTATGCTATCCTGTATCTTGTTTAATATGTCGTTGTCTTCATCTATCGTGTTAAAGGCGAGTTTAAGTGCGGCGTGTTTATCTGTTGTGTGTTTATTTGTCCGTGTGTTTATCTGTCGTGTGTTTATCTGTCCCTGTGTTTAACCCTTTAATGCCGGAGGGTATAGGATTTCCCATACATTTTACTACACTCTCGGCATCAAAGGGTTAAGTGTCTGTGTTTAAGTGTCGCGTGATTATATGTCGTGTGTTTAAATGTCGGCACACCAGACTACCAGCGAGGATGGCAGAGTGAACTGATGGGGGAATTCCGTTCCATAGGGAGGGTCCCGGAGGGACCAATGCAGACATTTGATCTGGATTGAGCCATGGCGGTTCTGACGCGGGGGACAATGAAGCCAAGCCGATCAGAGGATCTTAACCATCAATTTTATTGCACCAAAAATAACAGAAACATTTTTGCGAAGTACATAAACAAAACAGTAGGTTACAAACGGAAACCCAGAAGGGATTAGAAGTCCCACTGGTAGGGCTAGCCTACCTATGCACTGCTTCAGATGCAAGATGGCAGATAGGCAAGTATCATGTATTTACAATCTGGAAATACACATTATGCAATTCAAACACTCCCTGTCCTCCGTCAGTCTTATCATTTCTCCCAATGTCAATCCAGTCCATTCCTTTATGTTGCCCAGCCAGTTTGTTCTTGGTCTTTTCTCTTCCGGTCTCCTGGCATTGTGCCCTGCATGATGTCTTTCTCAATGCATGTTCCCTCTCTTCTCATGATGTGTCCAAAATGAATCATTTTTCTTTCTTTTAAAAAGAACTGCGTGTTTTGGATTCGTTAGATAGACCTATAGCGGCTAGCCTACAACACCATTTTTCTATCGAATTGCACAGAATATTCATCGCGTGTGAACTTTCTATGTTCCTAGAGTACAACATGGGAGACGTGGTAAGAATGCTCGGTCGTCGACAGGATCGCCTCATATACACGTAAATATTCCAAATTATTAACAATCTGTTTTGCATTCATGACATAATCTTCCAAACCTTTCACTTCGCTATCCGTTGACGACTAGCCTACTTACGACCTATTACATGTACATGTGAAGTAAATATTCTCCATTATGTTTAAGTTTCTGTCTTAAAATAGAGGCATATTATTAACATGAAATGTTTTACTTCAGCGCAACCACTTGCTCACGAGATTTCTTTAGATGGCTTAGCCTTATAGAAGCTAAGGGTCATGGCAGTGGCGTAGGTAGCTTTTCATGGGTCCGTGTGCAGAAGTTCCGCATGGGCCCCTGATTGACCTTGTTGGGTCGTATTTTGTGTTCATGCAATCAGAAAAATAGCACGGGGGTCAGACGTTGACTTATGTGAAGTTGGGCGTACGATGAGGACTTTATATATGGCGTCCAAAGAAAGACTAGGGGTTAAACCCACAACCCTACGCAATTCTTACTCCGTGCAATCAAGATCACTAAAACTAATCAATGACATTTTGCTATTAGTCCTAACACATGCAATACAACTCACAGAATAAACACGAATGCAGCACGAATGAGACAGATAGGTCCTAAACTAAAATGCTATATAGATTCGGCAATTTCTTAGTCGAATTTGAAATCTATCACCTAGCATAATTATCCACTTATTATTAGTAGACCTTCTAGTTGGCCTACAATGTCATGGCATCAGTGTAAGAATTGTGGAAAAATAACTGGGGGTTGGACCATTATCCACTTGGAATCGGGGTTTGAAAAACATACATTAACTTGGGGCTCTACGAAAGACTGGGGGGTTGAAACCCCAACCCCGCCAATTCTCACCCTGCATGGCATCATAGTTTCTTTCTATAGCATAATTTTTGTTCAGCAGAAAATGTTAATCATCTATCAATTCAGGTCCACCGCCCCTGAATTGCAATGTGCACACCAAAAAGACACGATCATCGATATTTTTATTGTAGGCATAGGCCTACCTAAAAATAAGTTCAGCAATATTCCAGGAAGTACTACAAAAATAGGGGTAAGTATACGTGATTCCCTACACCTGATCTACACGTGCTCAATTTTGTGTCTCTCTGATTGTGGGGTGATTGTGGGGTGAGAGCTCAGAAGAGTTGAGAGCAGCATAATGATTGGAGTTTGGTTGTGAAAAAGTGACAAGAAGACTTAACTACCACCTCAAACCCCGAACATTCGCACCCTGTTTGAGGGAGGTGTCTGGTCACTACCGTTACCATATCCAGTAAATGACCAGAATATACGAACGAGTAGGCTATGACTATGAAAAGTATAAAATTTCTGCGGTGCACCGTTTAATTACAACACATATATAGGTCTACGTGTATACGAATGTGACAGATAGGCGAACATATCACACCTATCCTAGACAGCATAGGCACACCCATGCCACTTGCATATAGGAAAGCGAATCAGCGAAATAGGAATCATATGCGGCATGGTATGATTCGTTTCTTGTTCTCAACTTGAAAACTATATTAGACCTTTTTGCATGACTCGAGACAAAAGCACAAGTTAAAAGAAGTTCAGTAGGGTCTACAATTTTTCCTGTCAACAGCACGGCGGTTGACAGGCGTCACTGCATCAGTACAGTAAAGAAGTAGGCCTAATGTAGGCCAGGCCTACGTGTGTTCACAAAAACTACATTTATCACAAAATGATGCGAATTACTAATTAAGTTCAATTAATAAAAAAATATATTTAGCAATCTCTGTGGGCCCCTGGAGGCTTTGCACACACTACACAAATGGTAGCTACGCCACTGGGTCATGGTCATCATAGAAATTCTGTCCATGTAATTGCCTTTCACGTTTTGGATCGGTGTCACGACAACTCGTCTAACGACAACTCGTCTAACGACAAGTGGTCTCCGGACAACTTATCCAGCGCTTGAGAAATGGAAGCTGGATGATAGTTTTTAGAGGTGAAATGGAGGTTGGATTGATGAAAAAACGCAAGAGAAATGTAATCTGGATGATGGTTCTCTTACAGGTGAAATAGAAGCTGGATTGACGAAATTAACGCATGATAAATAAAAGCTGGATGAAGGTATTCTAGATCTGAAATGGAAGCTGGATTGATAAGAAAACCGCTTAAGTAATGGAAGCTGGATGAGGGTATTTTTATATATGAATTAGAAGCTGGATTGACTAAAATAACAGGCGAAAAATAGAAGCTGGATGAAGGTATTTTTAGATTTGAAGCAGAAATGGGTGCATGTTGTAATACATGAATGAAAATCATCAATCCAGCTTCCATTTTAGCACACAAAAAATTTGTAAATCCAGCTTCTATTTCATCAATACTATTCGTCAGTAGACCAGTTGTCGTTAGACCAATTGTCCGGAGACGAGTTGTCGTTAGACGAGTTGTCGGTAGACCAGTTGTCGTGGAACCTCTTGGATCATGCAACAAATCGACGAGCGAAGAAATGAGACTGCAGCATTTATATTGACGGTGATTTTATACATTTAACGTCCTTAACCCGAAATAAATTCTGATTTTGAGAAGCATTGTCATATGCCTGTTTATTCAGCTGCCATTGGAATGGTGTTGCGTGTAATGAAACTGACATTCGCAGCGAAATCACAGATCTCGGTCTCTGCTACACTTTCAATGGGGACGAAAGCCACGTCCTGTCATCGGATAAAACAGGTTGGCACCGTCATTGTCATCACCATCACCATTACCACCATGACGATCATTATCTTCATCATCACATAATTTAATCTATCATAATGATTGTCTAAGGAATTTCTACATCGCCATCGCTATTTTACATTATCAACTGGCCGCTTCAATTGAGTCCTAACATCAATCTTATTCTACAACAAACATAAGGTAGTCTAGTGATTACATAAAATAATTTTCGTCAGATTTGTCGGTTTACGTCCATCCTCCACCGCAGGGAATAAAGGTCTGCGGGTAAAGCATTTTTACTACCCGAACCGTACCCGTACACAGGACCGTACCCGTATCCGTATTCGACCCGCACCAAAATATGCTACCCGCACCGTCCCGTACCCGCGAGTATACCCGTACTCGTACCGTACCCGTTACGTCATTATCTGGACTCCAAATGGTTCAATTCTCTACAAGTCATATAGACTTGCAATTAAGCATGTAGTTCAAATAATAAATATGCTGATGATGACGACGACGACGACGACGATGATGATGATGATGATGAAGATGACGATGATGGTGATGAAAATGATGATTATCTGTTTATTTATTGACTTGCATTTCACATCAACATTCACATAACGGTAACAGACATTAACAACAACAAACAATTCAACAAGAAATTGTTATAAACTTAATATTAGTGCAGGTCAATGAGTCAGCGGACAAAGGTCTAAAAGACCCGCTTAGACTCGGCTGGTTCATTTACAAACTTAATTCTTGCATAGGTAAATGTGGTGGATCAAAATTCCATCAACATAAGAAGACACCAATACACATAAATAAGGTTAAGTTGAATGTGAAGCGGTTCACAAAAATAGCAGAAAAACAGAGGGCCACACACAGGGCCGGATTTACTATGGGGCAAATGAGGCAGCTGCCTCAGGGCCCCCACCAATTCCACCAAACACCAAAAAATAGATAAATAGAAATAAATGTAATAAATATTGTAAATAGACCTACAAAACTAAAAATAGTAGATATTAGTCATATTACTTGTAACTTATTGTCAGTAGACACACTGTCAGCTTGCTAGTGTCGGTTAAGCGTTTCACTCGTAACACCATCAATCACAGTAGGACAAACAGCATCACCACCACGGAAACGTCTGACTTCAGCCCAAAGCCGGCGGGAGCCACGTTCGATATCATGGCAGGAGACAGAGTTGGCTTTGACGATGCATTCGCTAATCCTGGTGGCAAGGGCATCTGCATATGACACAGATAAAGAAACAGTTGTAATTCTATCAAACAAATCAATTAGGTCCTATAATCTTGACGCGACTTGGAGTCCTAGCAATCTAACGTTTTTGTGTCATTTTTCGTTACGCTATAGCGTTCGGTTTTTGAGCCTTTAAGTTTAGACGGACACCATACAAGCGTACATACATAGAAACAGTAGGCCCTATAATAAACTTTCAGACTTATAGGCCTAATACAGATTTTTAACTCGCGCAAAGTCACTCAGATACGCGAACCTTTTAAAGTGTGGCCTTTCAACCGGAGATGGTGCTGCATTATTTGCAGCTATGCGGTATTTTTGAAAGTTGTTGAAATGTTTTCAATTTTAAAGCGTGTAAGATTACGAAGTCTCGAGGTCATTTTATTCTATACGATGATTGTTGACTTCGGCCTTTGACCTCCTTTCCAGAAATTAAACTGGACTTTCATTGTCATTGCCACCAATTGGACTTTAAAAAATAAGGATCTAACAACAATTCTGTTATAAAACACCGAGCATTCAGCAGAACTTTAAGAAACATACACTCCCAAAATGATGCCTCTCAAATACGATCAATTTATTTAAAACAACATGTGACGTGGGCCTAGATAAGCTACCTTTTGATAATTAAAAAAGCTTAGGCCTATAATGCATTCATTATTCATTCATTCATTATTAGAATTTATATAGCGCTCCTTCAGAAACTACTCAGAGGAGCTCAAGACTAACAATTATGCAAGCATTTTTATTTAACAGGTGCGTCTTTTGGTCTTCGTCTGATGCTGAACGTGGAACAGTACGAAAATATTCCCATATACAACCAGAGCACTGGAATTAAGGTAGACTAACAACATCATTTTTTAAAATTGTGTATGAGGCCAGGCAGAGACTCCGTTTCTTCCACAGAAACATTCGATTGATTGGCTTTGTTTGCAATGTTTTAATTCTGTTGGAAGGCTAAGTAATTCCATGACTAATGTTATTGATTTCAGATTCATCTTCATAACTATGATGACATTCCTGAAGTTGCGGATTCAGGTTTCACCGTTGCCCCTGGCTTCCAGACATTGGCTCCACTTGACTATCAGACGGTAATGCGGTTAATGAATTAATTCTAGATATTTGTTTGTAATACTTTCCGATGCACATCATGGGTTATTGTTTAACTTATTTTATATGCTAATTAAATAACGCGCGTGCCACTCGCTAGAGGGCCACAGGTCCTAGTTCTCACTTCTCCCTTTTTGTCACTTGTGACGTCACAGATTGTTCTTAGCGGAAGGGCACGGCGGGGAGGGGTTTCTTCACTAAGTTCCCAGGTATTTGGTCTGTCCGAAGTAAGGGGATAGCAGGGTCCAATCTTACTCAGAAGGGCTGTGTCAATTCCAAGAGAACCAGGCATCTTTGAAGCAATTACAGGCATAGATTCGGAACCCACTACTACACTACCAGGTATCGATGGATCGAGCTCACGACATATGTCCTTGGCTTTCGGTCTGAAAGCAACAGCCTCTCTTTCAGACTGTCCTGGGTTCAAATCCCCTCCCATAGATAGTAGGGTCCCCATGCCTAAAGATTGTCCTGCTAGCCTGCCGTATTGCGAATCCGAGTGCATTTCATATTGCTGTTGGCGTTTGACTAACTGTTCTTGTTGCTCAGTAAGGGTCGGTAATTGAACCTCCTGGCGCTCCATAAATTCTTCTATTGTACCAGTGAATGTCTGGAAGAGTGCTGAAACTTCACGGGTTACTACCTCAATTATACTCTCTCCCTCCTCATTCATGACTTCCGACTGTTCTTCCTCGCAACCAGAATTACGTGCAGACATTTCTTAGTACCCTCGATATTATTAAACTAAAATAATCTTGTCAAAATATACAATCAGATTAGCAGATTTAATCGTTCGAAACAGAAAGTAATTGTACTTAGTTATAATTAGTCAATTATAATCACTATATCGAATGTTTCATCATTCAGTCTTCACAAGATTTCTAACTATTAACAAGTGTTCGTCACATACGGACTCTTTCCGTTTAAATTATGCACAATTGTCTAATTAATCATGTCTAATTAATTATCATATCGGATTCTTTCGGTGTAAATTATTCACCAATATCTAATTATTTATCACAGTGTGTCGCTCTCTGTAACTTGAATTAATTTAAGTTTCTCGGTTTCGAATTCTACACGGAAAATAGCGTGATCATACTTCCCTGTTCTCCCAGATATTTTATAATGCGAATGGCCTTGACGACAAAATTTGGTCCGTCAATCTTCCTCTTAGCGGACGTGACAGCGGTTGAATTTCGACTCCCAAAATGGTTTAACTGAATTCAAATGATCTTCAAAACGGTTCCACGACAACTGGTCCACCGACAACTCGTCCAACGACAACTCGTCCACGGACAACTGGTCCACCGACAACTCGTCCACTGGAATAGAAGCCGGATTATTGAGAAAACGCTTGGGGAATAGAAGCTGGATGAATGTTTTTACAGGTGAAATAGAAGCTGGATTCATGAAAAAATGCTTAAGAAATGAAAGATGGATGAAGTTTTTGTTCGATCTGAAATAGAAGCTGGATGCATGTTGAGACACACGATGAAAATCATCAATTCAGCTTCTATTTAAGCAAGGAAACCATTAGACCTATTTTTCATAAATCCAGCTCCTATTTCGTAAATAAAGAACTTTCATCCAGCTTCTATTTCCCAAGCGTTTTCTCGATAATCCGGCTTCTATTTCAGTGGACGAGTTGTCGGTGGACCAGTTGTCCGTGGACGAGTTGTCGTTGGACGAGTTGTCGGTGGACGAGTTGTCGTGACACCCTTCAAAACACCTCGGTTCTGTCGAGAAGTAGAAAATATATCTTTGCACCAAAGAAGAAACTTGCATCGGTTTCATCAACGAAATTTGGCCACAGAGTTTCTTGGTTTCCTCTGGAATTTCCTCGTCACACCAACGGAGGTCTTGCCTCTCCGGAATCTGCCGTCGATCTGCCGATCGGACTGCTCTCAGCCAATCACAGACGACTTCCGGGACGCGCACGCGTCATGTGATAGCTGCCGGCCAATTAGAAACGTACACGTAGCCTTAAATCTAAAATAATTTGTCGCAATGCGTCAAACTAAATATAGCGCGGCCAAGAATTATTAATGACCGAAGGCCGGAAAAATTAATAAGTATGATCGCGAATGGTAACGTGAATTATTAATGACCGAAGGCCGGAAAAATTAATAAGTATGATCGCGAAACGTAACGTTTCCTCAAACGTTACACTTTTATCCAGCATCTCTAAAAGAAGATGACCGCGCCACATAATCTTCTGTGTGAAGAATTGATCACTGTCACCAATTTAGACAATATTTCAAACGGTGTCACGACAACTCGTCCACCGACAACTCGTCCAACGACAACTCGTCCACGGACAACTGGTCCACCGACAACTCGTCCACTGAAATAGAAGCCGGATTATCGAGAAAACGCTTGGGAAATAGAAGCTGGATGAAAGTTCTTTATTTACGAAATAGGAGCTGGATTTATGAAAAATAGGTCTAATGGTTTCCTTGCTTATATAGAAGCTGAATTGATGATTTTCATCGTGTGTTTCAACATGCATCCAGCTTCTATTTCAGATCGAACAAAAACTTGATCCATCTTCCATTTCTTAAGCATTTTTTCATGAATCCAGCTTCTATTTCACCTGTAAAAACATTCATCCAGCTTCTATTCCCCAAGCGTTTTCTCAATAATCCGGCTTCTATTCCAGTGGACGAGTTGTCGGTGGACCAGTTGTCCGTGGACGAGTTGTCGTTGGACGAGTTGTCGGTGGACCAGTTGTCGTGGAACCATTTCAAACATCATCAAATTTCAATTACAACAGCTCATCGTAAATAAACTGTTGTTTTTAGCACTATTGCAATGACGACATTGGTGCTTGCCATTGTGACTCTGCTTGCTCAAGATAAATGGGCCTGTATCATAACTTGCAAAATACATCATAAAAATTATAATTGTTTGTATTTTTGCAAGAATCCAACTGAATCGTGTTTAATGTAATAGGAAAACGCATTTTTCAGCAGGACGTGTAACTTTCAGAGGACCTTCAGGCCAACGATGTTCTTCTTTTCCTGGTTCTTTGCGTCTTAGGCAGGTTCAAATGTCCGACGTCGCCATTCTTTTCTATGTTGGGATTCTTGAGCTCCCCATATCCAATTGTCATCATCCACGATTTGTAAATACTCACTAATATTAGCCTAACGAATTATTAAAACTGCCAACGAATATTATATTCGTGAACAATTATGTTCATTCAAGAAAAATTTTATTCTCAATTCTGATTTTGCTACATGTAGGCTAGTTATAAAATAGGCTAAGTTTTACGTTTTCCAGGATGAATTTTTAAAAATTCATTTACGCATAATTATGTCATCATCATCATCATCTTGATCCATGGGCTGAAAGCCCGTTGATGTCAAGTGCACATTTCATCACCATTTCCCATAAATCCCCGATCCTGTGCAGAAATTCTTAAGTACTGTTGTATAATTATAGGTCTCGATTGCACCAGTCCCTGATGTCATCTATCCATTTCCTGTTTGGTATTCCTCTTCTCCTCTTGCCGTTCATAATTTCAAGCAACACATTTTTTTTATTTTGTTGTCCATTCTACATAATATGTCCGAATAGAATGAGTTTCCTCCTCATAACTCTCTGCATTAAGTCTTTCTTAATATTATTTTGAGCTTCTCTACGGACTTCTTTGTTTGTACCCTTCGTTGTCCAACTCAGTTGTAATATTCTTCTATAGCAGTAGACCTACATTTCGAAGGCCAATAGGCCTATTTTATCTCGATCAGTTTGTTTGATTGTCCATGCCTCACATGCATACAGTGCTGTACTGAACACACATGTCATGTCCTTAGAACATTTAATTTTGTACTATAGCTGATTTGTTTACTGTGTCATTATGGTATTTAGTCCATGACTTTTTTTAACGTAGGCCTACACAATTTGTGCAGTTCTAAATGGATTTGTGCAGTTGTAGAAGCACTTCTATAGGCTACAGTTAAAACTAGAAAAACTGGTCATAATTGTCCTCCGATTGGAAGTAATTTGCCATGGATGATAGGAAAGAAGAGAAGGGTTGTACAGTTATGAAAATTCCTCTAAAACAGCCCTGATTTAGTCCTGCCATGAATCCCTTTGCGTTCGCTATTCTTGTATTTATTTCTTTTGTGCAGTCATTATTCCATGCTAGTAGACTGCCTAAATAGACAACTTCTGTTACATTCTTGATCACTTCCTCGTGAACTTTAATTCCCTATCCATTGTCTCTTTCCCAAATAGCCTACCATTGTTTTTGTTCTATCTACATTTATTTTCAATCCAGCCCGTTGCGCAGATGTAGGCTATTTATCCCACTGACACTTTCGTGTAACCTATCTCACAGCTATACTCCAGCAAGTCAATATCGTCTGCGAATCACAAGTTGTCAATTTCTTCTCCTTACACTGAGACGCATAATTATTTATTAATTAATATTAATTATGTCAGTGACTTTAAAAGGTTTACTTCACGATCTCTGTAACCGATGCTGGGCCTGGCCAACGGGGTCACGAGGCATTCAAATCACATCTGATGGTTAATGTTAGTCACTTCGCCTAACTTCTGGCTCTTTTGATTTGAAAGCCTCAACTGACTTCGCCGAACGAACAGAGGTAGGCAGACTGTTCCAGCACCGGGGGCAAGCAGTTGAAAGAGCACGCTCCCCGAACCGTGTCCTCGTCCTCCGCAAATACAGATCTCCTTTCACACTGGATCTTAGCACAAGTCCAGCACCTGACGAAGCCGTCTGCACGCAGTAGGATTTGAGATAGTCCGGTGCTAGGCCATGTAGTGACTTGTAGACCAGCGATGAGAGTTTGTATTCAATGCGGTACGGTACCAGAAGGCAACGCAGCACGTCAAGCAGTAATGGCGTCACATGGTCGTACTTCCGCCGATTGCACACAAGCTGTTGAATGCTGTTGAATAGCCATAGTCTGTGTTGAATGCAGCGGCGAGGAAAATAGTCTGTGTGAATGCATTGCAGCGGATGGCTATTAATATCTTCAGCATATTCTGAACATCCGTCCAACCTAGGCTATTAATATTTTTCTGCTCTTCGGAACTTCGGGGAAGCCGGGTTATCGGATCTTTTTGGACTAAACTTTGGAATATCCGTTAGATTTTAGTAGGGTTGCTTGGCCAGTATTCGGCAGGCTTTGTTTTCGTTAAGGGTGCTTATCTAGGTCCTCCTTGGGGAAGATGTTCTTCGATGGATTACGAGTTCTTCAACTCAATCGACCGATACACAACGGCCAAGTGTCAACTGGAATGTAAAACAAGATATGTTTTGAACAAATGTGGCTGCAAAGACGTCTACATGCCAGGTAGGTTCACGAAGCCCACTTAAGGTGTTTTTCCACCAACTGATCTATACATGTATCTCTCCGCTTAGTTGATCAAGTTTCTTTCTTAATAATAGCCTTCGTTTTTGCGCACCTAAATCATATTCACGGAAAGCTAAATAACTGACGCCTATTGACACTTCAAAAGCAACACTACTTTTAATTGTGCTTTTAAGATGGTTCTATGACAAAATGGTAGCGGACAAAATGGTACGGACAAAACGGTATGGATAAATTCAAGCTGGATGAGGGTACTTTATTGCTGAAATAGAGGGTGGGTGCCTTTTTGTGGCTGAATTGCAGCTTTAGCGAAGAAAAAAGCTTGAGAAAAATAAGCCGGATTGGTGAAAAAAAGCTTGATAAATGGAAGCTGGATTGATGTCTTTCATTCATGTGTTTCATGATGTATCCAGCATCAATTTCAGCCGTCAGGTTCCTTAAACCAACCTCCATTTGTAATGCATCTTTCATTAATCCAGCTTCTATTTCAGCTATGAAAATACCCTGATACAGCTTCTGTATCTAAAGCGTTATTTTTATCAATCAAGCTTCCATTTAATATGTAAAAATATTCACGCAGAGCCTTCATCCAGCTTTCATTTCACATGCTTCTATTTCATATATAAAAATTCACTAATCCAGCTTTCATTTCATCCATACCATTTTGTCCGTACCATTTTGTCCGGTCACCTTTGATATTATATAGCGCCTCTTCAGATAGCTAGGCATAGGGCCTACTCAGAGGCGTTCTGTGAGCACAGTGAGCTATATCCTGTTATCCCTATAACGTGTTGTTAAATTTAATCACAACGGACATAATTATAATTATTATTATTATTATTATTATTATTATTATTATTATTATTATTATTATTATTATTATTATAATTATTATTATTATTACACCAGTTGGCAAAACAATGCACAACTAGATGATAGAGTCGCCGTTGGCTGGTTCACGACGTTCATGACAGCAACCAACGCATTCCCGGCGGTAGCGACAAATGACATACGGACGGATGTTCATAATAATTATGTTGGGTTAAGTTTCTTCAGAAAGGCAGCAGGATTTCCCATTATGTTTATCATCTACCTGCTGTCAGAGGCGGATACAGAAATTCTGGAATGGGGCCAAATATTTAGGTCTTGGGGTAAAAAAATTCGTTAGTCTTTCGCCGTAAAAACTGATGACTTTTTCGTCTTTCTCTCAAAAATTTCAAACATCCCGTATCAACTCCGGTTCTGTAAAATCTGATTACCTTTTGTTTGTCATATGCTACTTTCTTTTATCTGTCTCTCTCATCTTTTCCCCTGCATTGATTGAAAGCTTGTTGAAACCTGATGGGCGTTCGTCCTGTGACAAGTTTTTGAATGGAGGCCATGGCCGGATTGGGCCCCTGGATTCGCCCCGTCTGCTGTCGATTTATTACACGCTTACACATACCTTTCGTGCACCCTATACATGTAGCTTACAGTAATAAACGGTGCTAGGACAATTACACCCCCCCGGTCAATTACTAACCGGACAATTACCCCGACAATTACCCCTGGACAATTACCCACCGGACAACTATCCCCGTGCCAATAACCAAAGAACTATTAACCCCCTCGTTCAAATAACCCCCCGGACAATTACCCCATGACAATACCTCAGCTAGCTGAGAGACAACTGAGTGTCACAGAAAATGTTGATTAGTGTTAAGGAGTTTATTTTGCCGAAAACTAAGTATATAAGTTAGTGGTAAACGTTCAAGAAAACATGTTAAATAATCAATAAAGTCAAATATAAAATCGGTTTTAAGCTTCCGTGTGAAACGCTCAAGAAAACATCTAGCCTACCTGTTAAACGTAAAGGTTCAAGAAGGCCATTAGCTATTTTTCTTGGAGTTGCTCATAACCTTGTTTCTTAGGCTAAACGAACACAGTAGGCCCCACACTGTCACTAACATTTGAATATCAACATTTAAATATTTTATTCAGCTTTTAACACGTAGAGGTTTTCCAGAACCTTATTACATTATCTGAGATAGGCCTTAATCGTTGACTTTGAAATATTTTTCAGGCATTGATGAAACCTGTTCGCTGGATGATTTCATGTCTTGTTTAGAATCATCGAATGGTGAGATTATAAAGATGCGTATGTAGGCCTCATGTGAGTCATGTGCAAACACAATGTTGCTATATCGCGCCTTGTTTACAATTAGGCTATCTGCAATGCATAATGAATAAAATTGGTAAGTTTACAGATTACTGTAACAGTCAAGATTAGCTTAAATTACATTATACTAGCCATTCGCATTCGGGCTCGCTTTTGTAGAATAGGCATAGGCCTATTATTATGGACTATGAAGCTTTGCCAAATGTTTTCGCGGTCTTCCGACTGCCCCGATTCAACGGGCTGTTGCCTAGTAATGTCAATCGTAAAAAGTTTTAAAACGTATCCACTTTAATTTCATATCACTAGTAAGCCTATTCATTTCCGAGAAGTTATTTTTATGGCTTTACTAACCTGGAATAGTTTTCCGCGTGAATTTCATGTTTAACCCAGCCTTCGACATAAGTCGATAGAAATGGCGAAATATTTTTGCAGCTCTGACCAGTCTAGCCTACCGGAATTTCAGACGTCCAATAACGTCTAGGTTTCAGAATTTAAAAGATATCAGAAAATAGTTGTCTTGACCAACATTTCCCGTGTTCGGTAATAATTAGGCCTAGGCCTAGCCTACTAATCGCTAGAGTGGTCTATTCGCAAGTCTTTAGAAAGACAGAAAAACATAAGAAATGACAAACTTTGAGAGTCATACATTGCGTCTTTTACATTTTTGCCATTATTTTGTTATTCTAACTATAGCGAACGAACAGAAAAATTATTTATCTTTCCATCTACCTGTCTCATCGGCCCCATCATTATCTCAGTCTGTCTGTCAGCTAGTCAATTGTTTTACAGATCAGAGCCGTTGCAATTGTCCGGACGAATGTCTTGTCTTTTCCTATGCAACTGCTTTGTCCTCATCTCTACTCTCCGGCGCTGGTTTTGCGAATACCCTTTGGAACACGGACAGCATACGGGAGAGCTACTGGCACAGCCTGGAAATCTATAATAGGGTAGACGACGTAGAACTGACGCAAACCATCTCTGGCCTAGAGTCCGTGATTCTTAGCCATAGACAAGTAAAGACTCTCATCCATCAGAATCTTCTAAACCCGGCGACATCTGTGACGAGTCTCGTCTTGAGGGCCGTTGATAAATTGATGGAGATCGTGCGAAACGATGTCGACTCCAGTCAGCGTTTCTTGAACAGGTTCCAGGATTTCTACAGTAGCAATGTCAGGAAAGTGGTTCAGTCGCTATCAGACCAGTTGAAATACGTAAGTATGCAGCTCTTAAAGTGGCAGAGCGTAGATGCTTTCGAAAGTTTGGCAACTGATCAATATCCGGAATTGAAAAACCTTCTTCATCGTCTTAGTAAAGCGTTATCCTTTGTAACAGAAAGGCTAGATTGCGCCACATATGACTTCTGTCCAGAAAACTTTCTTGTGCATCGCTGTTTCAGCTTTGTTGATGCTCTAGACCGCTTTTCAAGTATTTTGAGCGATCTGTTGCCCAATGATTGTGTTTTGACTTCCGTCGCTGCCAACGGAAAGCCAAGTATTTCGACAGATTCCAGTGCCAGCGAAATGCCAGGCAGCCCGGCTACACCAGCTGCAAATACGAGTTCAGTCGACAACAGCACATCGGATCCAATTCCATCTTCAACAACTTCTGCATCCAGCTCGGCCTCTACTGAATCGTCGTCTATCTGCGTTCAGCATGTCGATGTGGATTATTACTCTGCCGTCGAGACAAACGATGCCATGATACTCATGCAAATTCAAATTAACAACATCATCAGCTGCATTCTGGAATACGAAGACTTGTTAAAAGCATTCAAGTCGTTCCTCGATTCTGTCGATCGGACCGTGTCGGCGGTTGACATGGCAAGTGCAACGCGGTCGATGAACATCCTCTTGGATGATGCAAGCTGGTTGGATGATCTGATGGTCGCATATCAAAACGGGAGCCTAACGAAACGCAAGCTTTCCGTTGAATTTTTGAAGGAGTCGAACAGCAGATTGTTATTTCATGTCGAGAGTGCATTGTCTGGTATTGAGTCTTCGGTTCTATCCGATGTGACGTCCATAATCAACAAAATTGAGACGAGGACAGTTTCCTTCTACACTCAGCTGATCATGTATTTATATAAGTTACACACATTTATGTCAGGAGAGAAAACAACGGTCTATAGTTTCGCCAGAGAACTTCTTTTGTGGAGAAGTCCGATTCCGAAACTTCACGACAAAACGGTAAGTACAATGTAGGTCTAATAGGCCTACTCATTTAATCTGTCACTCTATTTACGCACCGTCTCGGCAACATCCGATAACATTGCGTAAGTCAGTCAGTTCATCTAAGATTTTATTGATGAGATGGTTTTCTACGAGTCAATAAATATGTTAAGATACCGAAGATCTCACAATTCTGAACACTTTAGATGACTTTGCAATGAATTCTTAACCCATTTTTGTTTGTTTTCATCTAACATGTAGAGATTCATACCGTTTGTGAATGCCTTCGTCCTTCATCCTGTTATCGCCAGGATAACAGACAGCCATTTCTAGCCTCTCAGCAGAGCACGCACGAGCCCCTAAGCTGTTTTTAGGTTTTATAAAAGAAGTTGACAAAGTGGTAAGTAGGCCTAATGTACTAGGTGCACCTGTTATAGCTCCCCATCAGGTCTAATACGTATTAAATCTGTTCATTAATTTTTTATGCATTGTCACCTCAGCTTCCCACAGCACAATCATAGTCAAGTTCCTCTAAAATTTATTAATTAAACGTTTATATACGAGTTAGGAAAGCTGCTTATAGAATGGTATTTTACAGAGGTGCGCAAAAGTCTACGACTTTCTGGTCCTTCTCTCTACTTTTTTCATCAGCTCAATAAAAATCTTTGTGTGCAAAATCATGGAGGATGCATTTGGCTATTGGTGTCAACTTTGTATTCTAGTTTGGACTGAATATTTTGAGTTTTCTTGTTGAAATTGCAATGTTAATAGTTTTCGTGTAAATATCGTCATTTGTACTTCTCTGGCCAATATTGTGTGAAATATATATTAGTATGCTTCAAAACAGATCCTGTGTGGTCTGATTTCCTTCATAGCCATTTGGCTGGTCTTGAAAAGGCACTTTTGTGACCAGCGATGCCTCAGTGTTTGGTGGGCCATTCTTTTGTATAATTTGAGTGTCATAATATTATATATTCTAAAAAAGGGAGTCTATTCTTTAAAATGACAAATATCTTATTGCTCTACCATGTTCCTGTCCAAAGCTGTGATTAAAGATATGGTTCGACCGTTCAAATTAGAATTCTGAGAAAAATGCATTTAAAGTTTCCTGTGACTTTGGAATGCAAGATTCTTTATCAACCATGTTCAGAATTAAATTAAATTTGCAACAAATAAACAGATTGCATAACAGGTTAGAGGGAAATCTGGGCTTTTCACTCATGCCTAATTTGTTATGCTAGTCATTATGCCGAATATGGCTATTAATGGCGGGAAAGTGGGAAATGGCGGGAAAGTAATTGAATTGTTTAAACAATAAAAACCATAAAATCATCAAAATATCATTAAAAATAAAATTTTGCAGCTTACGTAACACACAGGCTTATAGTTGTGCCACGTCTAGACACGTGGCCCGCGCATCATAGGCGGAGACTTAGGATGGACAGAGCTAAGTGGACGGTCCTCTCAAACGTTTGTGGTGGGAGGGACGGATATGCTTATATCCCCCAATATTTCAGAAATATCATCATAGATTCCTACAGTGTTATGCACTGCTTTCCTAGAAAGAACAATTTTTTAGAATGACAGCTTAAAATGTTACCAGTACAGTTTGCAAATTGAAGATAGTTTAAACAATGAGAGGAAACATTTATTTAAGTCTTAGACTAGGAATTTTAGCACTGAATGGTGAGCAATTTCGTTAAAACGACAGCCTATGCTGCATGTTGTATATTTTGTATAATTCTTCTAAGAATTTTGTCAAACTCTGACGCAACTAAAACAAATGAATCTGTATCTATTTCAATTTAATCATACGTAGCCTATATGCATTTTTTAAACTACTTAGGCCTACATGCTTGCCATTCTGACCCATTCTGTAGGATAACGTAGGCTAATGCATCGGTCGTGTGATAACCTCCTTGTGATCACCTCCTCCTATCAGTCTCTTCGGAAGCTTCTTCGTATAAGTTCGTGGTAGCAATAGGCCTATCCCTAGATAACTGTTTCATTAGCTAAATGGCTAGGTAAAGAATCTACAGACTTTCACTGTTTTGTAACCAACAACGACGACGTGTTTAAGTCTTCTTATTATACTCCAAAATCCGATGTAAAGTAAAACGATCAGCAACAACACAACAATGACTACACTTGCGTTATCATAACAACTACACGACTACTACCTTCATCAGTCTACTCTATCGCAACTCAACAACAACTATTACAGCCTATCTCAACAGCTCTCAACACACAACACTCCTTCTTCACTTCCACTCCCTCCTTGTACACTCAACGTACGCTCGTCTAGACATCACGCGCTGTCCAGACAATCACCTGTCCAGACGCCGCGCGCCAATTTGCAGTTGGCCTACTTGCGTCGCTGTACGACAATCGTCGTGCACTGATTAAATTAGCTTACATTACCTCCTTCCTTTCTTTTGAAGAGAGCTAATTAATCTTAAAAATTAGCGAACGTATAATGCTTAAACTAAATACAAACAATTCCTATACTAAATGCAATCACAAAATATCTTATACTACAATCTCGATAAGCAGTCCGCTACTACATTCAGCTTTCCCTTCTTATAGTTCAACAGAATGTCCAAATTTTGCAATGATAAAGACCATCGGACTAACTTAGCAGACTTCGACATTGACTCAGTCAAATAAACTAAAGGGTTATGGTCAGTGAACACATTAATCTTGGAACCAATAATAATTTCTTTCAATTTGTTTAAAGCCCATATGATTGCATAGGCTTCCTTCTCAATCGTCGCCCATCTCCTCTGGGTATCTGTCAGCTTCTGACTGATAAATGAAACGGGACGTTCTATCCCCTCATCGTCCACTTGTGACAGCACAGCCCCCACAGCAAAATCACTGCTATCACAGTACAAATTAAATGGTTTGCCAACCTCGAACATGTATAAAATCACATTTGATAAAACAATTTCTTTAAGAGAATCAAAAGACTTCTGGTGGTCCTCAGTCCAAACAATGTTCTCAGGTGTCTGCTTGCTAGTTAAATCTGTTAATGGTTTAGCAATTTCAGCAAAATTACAAATAAATTGTTTGTAAAAACCAAAAAATCCTAACACTTGCTTCACTTGCTTCTTCGTTTCAGGGTTTTTTAAATTAATCAAACTGTCAATCCTATCTGGATTCATCATCTTCTTCCCTGATCCTATGAGGTGACCGATGAATTTCACCTCACTCTTACCAAACACACATTTCTTCAAGTTCAAGGTTACATTATGCAGTCTTATTTGTTTCAAAAACAATTCTAAATGTTTCAAATGAATGTTCCAATCATCAGAATGTACTGCAATGTCATCAACATAGGGTTCAGTAAATGCATTAATCGGTTGCAAAATCATGTTTATTGCTTTTACAAAAGTCCGTCCAGAGTTAATCATGCCAAAAGGGACACGTGTAAATTCGTACAGTCCATTATGGGTAACGAATGCGGTTTTCCATTGGTCGGATTTCTTCACAGGACAAGTCCAGTAAGCACTGCGACAGTCCAAAACGGAAATGAACTTGGATTTCCCGACTTTGCTCAGCACATCGTTGACGATCGGCATGGGATATCGACAATTTTCAGTATATGAATTCACGTACCTGTAGTCGCACGCGAGTCTCAAGGATCCGTCCTTCTTCTTGACGATGACCAGCGGACTTGCCATTCTGCTCGACGACGGTTGAATGATGTTTGCTTTCAGCATCTCTTGTATTTGTTTGTCCACTTCTGCGCGGTATATCAGCGGTATTCGATAAGCCATGAACTCCTTCTCTCGAAAGTCCGGTCTCAGCACCACTTCGTGTTCTACCAATGTACATAATCCAGGTTTGTCCGAAAATCTGTCTGCATAACGGTTCAGTACGTCCAGTAGCTGTTTCTGTTGCTCGCACGTAAGATGTCCGATCTGTTCATAGTCCAATTGCAGCGATTTCTGTGTCGTCTCTGCATGGTCTTCTTTCAATGGTAGCTCTACCACTGATCCGAATTCGTCGTCCTCTTCCACGATGAGACCACACGATAATGTTCTTGCGATGAACTTCCTCATTTTGTTGGCATGGACGATTCGTCGGCCGTTTTCATTCATGTCCACCAGATACGAATACTTGGATCTTCTTTGTAGCACTGTACATGGACCATGCCATCGTGAGATCAATTTATTGGTTGACGTTGGATACAGGACGATGACGTTTTCTCCTGGTTCGAATTCTTTATCCTTGGCCCTCTTGTTGTATTGACTGGCATATTGTTTTTGCTTTACCTCTGCACAATTCTCAGCAAATATCAAAGCTTTCTCCATGTCTGCTCTTAAGTTCTTCAGGTACTTTGCTGGTTGTACTCCAATGTTTGGCGGTAGATTTATTTCTTTGGTCCAGCTTTCCTTTAAGATAGTTAATGGTCCTCTTGGCATTTTTCCATACACCAGCAGATATGGTGCCACTCCTGTCGTTGCGTTAGGAACTTCTCTCAATGCCCATACAGTAAACGGAATGATTTTATGCCACTGTCTTGGATTTTCCACAATGACATGATGTACCATCTTCTTGAACGTCTGATTCCATCTCTCGACTAATCCGGCTGCCTCTGGATGCCCTGGTGAATCGAATCGTGGACAGCATCCCATCAATTTCAAAAATTCCCTTGTAAGACTGGCTGTAAAATTCGTGCCTCTGTCGCTGGTGATCACAGATGGCACCCCCACGTCAATGAATAGCTTCATCAAAGCTTCGCACACAGCCTTAGCAGTCAATGACTTCAGCAAAAAGATTGTCGGCCATCTTGTACATGAATCCACTATGCACAAGCAATACTTATGCCCAGCTGCTGACTTCGGTTCTATTGGGCCTACCACGTCCATAGTCATCCGTCGGAATGGAACATCTTCCCTTGGAATTGGTGTAATCGGCACTCGATCCATCACCAAACTTCGTGCCTTCAGCTGACACTTCTCACAGGACTTACAAAATTTCACCACGTCTCGACGCATCTTTGGCCAGACAAAGGACAACTTGATTCTCTCTCGTGTCTTCTCTTCTCCCAAGTGTCCGCCAAATACTGACTCGTGAGCTAATTCCATTACTTGAATTCTTCTCTCTTTCGGTAACACCAACTGGTACACTAGCTGATCCAGCATTTGATGTTTCTTATACATCAATCCATTCACCACGCTAAACTCTGATCCTTTGTCTTCAGCGATCCTCCACCACGATTTCAGTGACTCGTCATTTCTCTGCTGCTCCTCGAATTTCTTCGCATCTTCCAGCTGTCTTTCATCGTTCGAATTCTCTGTGAACAAGTCCCTCATACTTGTCTCCAGTTCAGCGTCGCTTCCGGAATCTTCACTATCATTTCGTTCACATGCAGCCATCTCTTCTTCAGTTTCATTGTTCTCAGATGTTGTTCTTTCGTCATCTTGAAGGCTGAGTTCATCTTCGCTGTCCATGTCATCTTCTTGCGAACTTTCGTTTATCGTTTCATCTTCTCCGCCTTCGACTTCTGCTCTTCGACTTTGTGCTCTTGTGGTCACATTCGCTCGTAGTTCCCCTTGCAATACACTCACTGGTGGAATCTCTTTCAATTTTGCAATTATCTCCGAATGTAGCAAGAACTTTTCTCTGTTTTCTTTGCACAGATCCGCTGGAATGCTGGCACACACTAAAGTTAAATATGGCGCGATATTTATTGTCCTGTCCTCTGTAGCTGCTCCTTCGTTACGACCGCTCATGCGCACTTCGATTTTCACCAACTTAGCTGGAATCGGCTCTCCAGCTACACATTGCAAATGAACTCTGCCGATTTCTTCTACTGTCGTTCCTTTCAGGAGTTCCTCGTTGATTACTGGTATCTCGGTCCCCGAGTCAATCAACGCCTCGACTTGCACAGGCTGCCCATCAGTCCCACGTATCTCCACATTTACATGCTGCAACGATATCTTCTTTATGCGTTGACACTCCTCTTTACTTTTTGTTTCTCGACAAATTTCTGCAATGGAAGTAGTCTTTATCGCTTCTTTCTGTATGGTGAACTGCGGCGTACACTTCATTACCGACTTCACTTCTGTTTCACGATCGTCCGATTCTTCAAACTGGTCTGGTGCATTCATCACTTGTATCTGGTTTACTCGAAGATTTTCTGCACTTCTGCTAAAGTTCTTCCTCAGATTTGCCGCTCCTGGTGCTTGGCAATGTTTTATTAGGTGTTTGTCAGAATGACAGTTGTGGCAACGTTTCTTTATAAAACTTCTTTGCTCATTGTTCTCCCACTTGTTGTACGGCGTGTATGATGCATTACTTTCTGTTGGGCGTCCCAGCGGCGGAGTTCGATTGTAGGCTTGTCTGTCCCACGTTGACTCTTTCTTATCTTGCCAATACTGCTTTCCAGAATAATTATCTTTCTTTGCATCATTACTCTTGGCTTGGCTTCCGGTGTCTTTGCTATCCTTGTTCCACTTGAATGGCTTTGAGCTATTTCCCCATGCTTCAAATTTCGGTTTGTCTTGGAACATCACACCAATCCGATTGTTTACATGTATGTCTGCGAGGTCTGCAACATTACTAGCTTCCAAGCATTCTGTGCCCTCTTTTGCTAAGACGAACTGCAGTGGACCTGGTGGTAAACATTCTTTCAGCTTATTCGCCACTAACAAATCAAACAGCTTCTCGTAGTCTTTGTCCACTCGTCTACTTCGGACATAATAATTCAACAGGTTCTTCAGCCTAGCCGTGAACATCGTATACGTTTCTTCGGCTATCTTCTTGGCATCTGCAAACCTTGACCTGTACTCACGAGCTGTTAACTTGAATTCCTTCAACAAATGCTCTTTCACTGCATCGTATTTATCTAAATTCTCAAATGACAATCGATTCAATACCGTTCGCGCTCTCGGGGTCATCAATGGCAACAACAATTTCACCCAATATTGCTTTTCCACAGCAAAGCTATTGAATGCATTTTCAACTGTTTCAAAATATAATGGCACTTCCATCATATCATACGGCATCTTCGGTAACACATGCTTCATTGCATCACCTATCTTCTTAATCTTGGACACCATTGTCTCACTTTCTTTGAGTCTAATCTGTTCTGACACTTCTCGGCTCTTACGATCATCTTCGTCTCTCTTCTTCAGTCGATCTTGATCTTCGGTTCTCCGCAGTTCTTCCTGTTCTATCTTCTGTTGTAATAGTTCTAACTGCTTTCTGCGTTCTTCCTTTTCAATAGCCATTTCTTTAAGTTGAGCCTCCTTGATAGCAAGTTTCTTTTGTTCTAATTGCATCTGTTCTTCTCTTTCTCTTTCTGCTTTTTCCAAATTGTCTTTTTCAGCTTGCAATTCTTCCTGACGAATTTCTTCTGCTCTCTCCAGTTCTTGTAAACGCATCTTTTCTTTTTTTTCCTCGCGAGCCTTTTTGTCCTCAATCTGCTGCTTTCGTATTTCTTCATCGCTTTTTCTTGCTTTTTCGTACTCTATCATTAACTCCATTCTTCGTCGTTCTGCTTCGTCACGATCTATTTTCATTTGTTCTAACTGAAGCTGGAACTGTTGCTTCTGCATGTCTATCTCTTGTTGTCTTATCCTTTCTAATTTTTCTGCTCTTTCCGCTCGTTGCTCCTCTTTCTCTTTCTCCTCTTGTTTACGCTCTTTCTCCTCTTGTCTGCGCTGCTCTTCTTTCTCCTTTTCCTCGTGTCTACGTTGTTCTTCTTTCTCTGCTCGTTGCTCCTCTTTCTCCTTTTCTTCCTGTCTGCGCTGCTCATCCCTCATCATCATGAATTGCAGCAACGCCTCCATAGACATCGGTGCCTGTGGCTTCTCAATTGGCTTTCCTTCAGCACCACCAACCGCACCTTCTTCTTCCGCGTCTTTCGCCCAAACCTCCGCCAAAGATCTCATCAAATGTTCCCTCGACATCTGTCCGACTTCTTCTGCGTCAAGGCCTGCTTCAATTAATAATTTTACTAGTCTCTCCGAAGACATCTTTTTAATAGCTGCTTGCTTTTGCTCCGTAAGTTTCTCCATCTTACTTCTTTACTTTACAGATGCTCGATAAAATAGTAGGCTACTCTTCAAATGTTTGCAATTGACTGACTTCAATTCTTTATGCACACTTCAATAGACAAGCAAGTTTTTCTACCTTGTAGTCGTTGTGTTGTCGTTTCTCACTGTCGTACGGATGCTCGATGTATCGTTGCTTCTCCCGTGTGCTCGGCTCCTCGATAAATTCACAGCGTCCGTTCCTCCACAACTAGGATCGTTCTCCTGCAACTTGGATCGTTATCTCACCGCAACGACACCAAATGTGATAACCTCCTTCGTGATCACCTCCTCCTATCAGTCTCTTCGGAAGCTTCTTCGTATAAGTTCGTGGTAGCAATAGGCCTATCCCTAGATAACTGTTTCATTAGCTAAATGGCTAGGTAAAGAATCTACAGACTTTCACTGTTTTGTAACCAACAACGACGACGTGTTTAAGTCTTCTTATTATACTCCAAAATCCGATGTAAAGTAAAACGATCAGCAACAACACAACAATGACTACACTTGCGTTATCATAACAACTACACGACTACTACCTTCATCAGTCTACTCTATCGCAACTCAACAACAACTATTACAGCCTATCTCAACAGCTCTCAACACACAACACTCCTTCTTCACTTCCACTCCCTCCTTGTACACTCAACGTACGCTCGTCTAGACATCACGCGCTGTCCAGACAATCACCTGTCCAGACGCCGCGCGCCAATTTGCAGTTGGCCTACTTGCGTCGCTGTACGACAATCGTCGTGCACTGATTAAATTAGCTTACAGGTCGTATGCATGTTTGTCAGATTGCTGGATTTCGATTGGCCCCCGATGACATTGAAGAGGTGATTGGAGTCGATAGGACCATCGCTGCGCTCTTCATACGATCTCCTACTATTGTTCAGAAGACCGTTAGTGCCTACATCACGCTTCTGAAGCAATCGCTTACCTCCGTCCAATCAGAGTTGCGTGCAGCACAACAGGTGGTCTACGACAGCGTCAGCAACCTCAATCAACAGCTAACCAGTTTCAATGATTCTACTATTATCCGAGACGGCTTTGTCAGGTATGAATGAATACTGATATGCGATGGAATGCATTTGAGTGCTTTCAGTGGATATTAATTTTGTGACTGGTCCTCACGGAATGAGTCGGAAGTCGCCCAATGCTGAAAGCTGCAGATCGCTTTCAAAGGTGTCAACCCTTCAAATCATTGATTTTGCGATTTTTGCATTTTTATATCTACAATGCTACATTATATTATAATGTATCAATTAAATATTAAAACATAATTTAGATTCTACAGAGAGCTATTCTCTGTAGGCTAGATGTACAGGGTGGACCAAATAAAGCGCCCCAAAGGTTTGCCAATATCTTGGCCAGCCAATATCTTTGCCAGAAGTAAGAATTTTAAATGTAATTTTACAGGCGTAAGGTGACAGGTGTGGCGGGCGAAACGAACAATCTATTTACTCGATCTGTGCACGAGTATTAAACGAGTGAAATTGGGCTACTTTCATAATATATGCTTTTTAAATATGGGGGAGCATTAATTCCAAATTTGAACATCAGGACGACACTAGACAAAATAATAGCACAGGTCATAAATATTGAGAATTTTAAGATGGGTCAAGTCGGTCGTGGATATCTGTGGTTGTTGTTGTTGTTACCACGTTTAATTCTTTAGGAACAATTTCCTGCAAGTCGACATTTTCTACGGAGAACTGAAATATCGAACCATTGAACAGACGACTGGTTACGACATCGTCCAGTTCCTAAGTAAGTTAATTATCACTGCAAATCTGCAATGTTAACACGGAACACGGAGTCATGCCAAATCGTTTGCGAATACTATTATTTCGAAATATGAATTGAACAAGGTTTCCGCTTTATCTGAGCCTACAATAATATGTAATACGTATAATTGTATACTCTATAAAATTCTGTAGGCTGTTGCACAGACTCCGCCCTGTGCAGTTTTTCGATCGTTGATCACACGCTAGAGACTTAGAGCTGACGAAGACACGGATGGTGATGCCGTTACAGTGATACAAAGTGTGTATTGCATTTAAACATTTATAAAGCACCCCTAGATGGTGAACCGTTCATAGGCGCTCTATTTAAAAAGGCCCAATTGAAACAAATGATTGAGAGTAACCAAGAGGTCAAATCTGTTGGATGAACGAAATGGACGATGCGAGGAATCTGAGTTCGGACGACGTAAAACATTAGTCATATATTTTGGGGCAAGACCCCGTTGAGCTTTCAGGACCAGAGTGAGGATCTTAAATTGTGTGCGAGCACGGAGAGGAAGCCAGTGAAGTTCATGAAACACAAAGGCAGATATGTGAGAGTACTTGGGAAGGCGGGCAATCAATCTAGCAGCTGAGTTGAGAACCGACTGTATCGGTGAAAGACGACCTTAAGGGACACCAATGTGGAGAGCATTGCAGTAGGCCTAGTCAATTCGTGAAAATATAAAAGCAGGATTTAAGGTAGTGAAGATGAAGGAGGAGACGTCAGACGTTATTTTTAAAATTTTGTTAAGGTGATTTCGGCGGATGTTTCGGGCTGTTCCTCGGAGGAAGCATTCTTTCCTTCTTCGAGCTCCTGGATCTTCTCATCTACAACCTCATCGTTAAGATGTCGAGCAGAAAGATTGGTTTGCGAAGGAGGAAAGATCGACCAACGTCAGAATTCCAGGTTCCTCGCACACGATCTGGAGTCAAAGTCCATCCTCTTCCGGATTACGACAATCCAAGTTTGGAATCAATTCGAATCGAATGAACGTTTTGCCTCCAGTACTCTGTGCTTTTTAACTTTAGCTTTAATTGACAACTAGTTCAACTTTATCGTTTTCTTAGTAGTTTCCGGTTCTTCTATGTGTTTGCAATGTCAGTGTGGAAGCGCCTCTGCGTGTAAAGTAGGCCCGCCATAGGCTACTGCAATAGTCTACTGCATCCTTGGTAGCCTACATGAATTATCTTATATGGCGTTGAAGACATTTTCAGTGGAATTTTGCAATTAATTTGGTCTGCACTTCATTTGACCGTATTCCTTTGGTCGTTCTCTAGCACCTTCTGCTGGCCATGGCTTTTGTGTTGAACAGGATGCAATGAAAGTAATTGGAGGATAACGTCTGGACTAAAGCTATGTACCACAACGTAAACGGCTTGGAGTTGATGCTAGTTACTGATATAGGCTACAATTATAGGCCTACATGCTAAGAACATGCAATGTCTAGCCATGATTAATCCACATGTACACGTGCCTGGAAGTAAGTCCAACATTCCCTTGAAAAATTAGAGAGGTTCTTGTGCACACACGTGTCGCATTACATTCAGCCATATCCCCCACCAACAAAAGAAAATGTACGGCAGCATTAATTTTTAAGAAAACGTCGGTGTTGTTTACACGCAAACGCATAACGATTCTTGGTAGCAGTAGAGTGCACGAACGGTTACATTACAGAAAGAATACAGAACTAGGTGAATACTAAAAAGGTCTTCAGAAATATAAGTAGAAATCATACATGTAGACTGTACAGTAAAGCATGGTGGAAGAATGAAGAGAAACGTGAGAAAAAATGCGAACGGCTAAAAGAGTCATCAGAATCTATGAGATTTGAAACACACTACAAAGCCAAGTTGCTAGGCCTACTTGGGTGAAACTGAGGAACTCAAATCTTCCTTTGGCATCGCTCACTTAGGAGATTAAACACTGATGCGTGGCTCCAGAGAATTTGTAACTCTGTCTATTGATTCTATTGTACTTGAATAGGTGCTTGTCAGAAAATTTATTGATGATTTCACGCCGGGTCAGATGTGCTGACAGATGAAGTTTTAACTGTGATAAATCATATGAAATAATATATTATAATAAAAGTTCTTAAGTACTAATAATTATTGACGAGACATGGTCATACTGAATACTATGAATATGATCTTAACAGAATTGGTTACGAAGCAAAACTTGAGAAACGATCATCATTTAAAAAGGAACACTATTGTGCTTTGATTTCTTAATATAAACTAGGGCCTATGTAGCTGTTTTTGATTTTCTTGTCATTCGATTTTCATATTAACATTATCTTTTCACCAGTTGGTTATAATAATTATATGCATTATGTCAGTCGATTGCTATCTCTTTGAAAATGCATTGTTGACTCACGTTTCATTTGCCAACAATTATTGTGAACTTGGTGTAATCTACAGATAAGAGTCGTTGTAATAATATTGTCATTGTTTGTTATTATGCAATTGTGTCAGTGCAAGACAAAAGAATTCCGTTGGTGTCTGGGTAATCTCAAGAACTATAATTGTACATTATACTTGCACAGCTTAGGCAATTGTTTGTTTATTGAGACCGGACATAAGTAGAGTTTTAAAAGCGCGATATTGTAGTGGGTGGCAGAGGTTACCTTCATTTCCTATTCTTTGACAATTTATACAGAATTCTGGCAAAGTCTATAGGTCGTGCAAATTGATCAATATGGGTCTAATAATTTCTAATTACTTGTCTTCAATTTCCAGCTCATAAGGGAGAGTGCTCCAAGATGCCCATGACATGCTAACGAAAATTGCGCTTTTCGTCTGTGTGGATTCCAAGAAAAGACCATGTTTGACTCTAGACTAATGCCAAGAGTGATCATTAATGAAGCAATGGCATCAACTAGGCTATAGAACTTAATTCAATAAGATCGTTTGGGATGGCTATCATGGGCATCTTGGAGCAATGGAACTTGACCAAGACAAGTGGTATTGCAATCATACATTTTTAGACTAAACCAATAAACTGCATGACAGCTAAACAAATTGAGCGAAAACTAAACGATCCTACAGGTACAAAACAAATGAAAACTCTAGAACGACTAGAAGCAAAATCTCCCACCTCATGTTGCAAATCGGAAGACTGTTCCCGCATCTGGGACCAGCAACCGAGAATGCGCGGTCGCCGAATCGTGTCCTCATTCTCCGTAGGCCTACATAATGGGGCGCGGTGGTGTAGTGGTGGCGTCGTTGCCTACATAATGGGGCGCGGTGGTGTAGTGGTGGCGTCGTTGCCTTGAAGCCGGAAGGTTCGAGGTTCGAATCCACCCTCAACCGCGTAGGGACCTTGGCAAGTCCTTCACTCACAATTGCTCAGCGCTTCGGCGTGAAACTCCGCTGCAGTGTCCGCTCTGCATTCGGGAGCGCCTCTGAGTAGAGAGAGCTTGAAGGGGCGCTATAACAAGTACACATACAAACAAACAAACATAATGGCTATTTTCTTTTTTCTTTGGTCGTGGTTGGGCTGGGAGCGCCTCTGAGTAGTTCTTTGAGCTGGCGCTATATAAATGTTCTGAATGAATGAATGAATGGTTGGCTTGCAGCGTAGAAATAGAACGAAAATTAAAATCAGAAAGATGCGCATTAACAGCATCTGCGGAAGAGCAGGATCTAGGCTACTCAGCTGACGTAATTTTATTCTGTAGATAGAAACAGTTCATCGAAGCACAATCGTAGTTACATGTATTCAGAAGGTTTCTTTTTTATGGAATTGACGAATGACCTGGAATTTAGGTTGCTATCTGAGCGGTATAGCTTAACGTACAATAATTATTAAGCTTAGGCCTATTATAGGCTAAGTTAGATCATCTGGCAGGAAGTGAAAGGAGAAAAAATTTGCTGAACTAGTTGTTGGAAATTATTAGTTGGGGGAAGTCATTATAGGTCTAGCTCTCTTTGTTGGTAGGCCTACTTAATTAATAGCGGGGTTTTAAAAGTAATTATTATACCCTTTTTTCTGTTATCATTAGGTTATCAAGAAAAAAATTATTATTTCAGTAGACATGCATCAGGCCAAGTACGAGAATAATTATTGTTTGTTGGGTAAAACAATGGGCGAATCCAATTCAATACGTAATGTCGCGAAATGTCATATGCAACTTTGGGTAGGCTTGCAGCAGTGTCGGGGAATAGTTACCAGAAAGAAAGAATAGTTACCATCGGCTAAGTACCAACAGTGAGCGACAACCGACTATTCATTATAAGGCTATGGATTTGCGACCAGTCATCACATGCGGCTATTGCAAACGCAGTTGAAGAGCATAGTTCGTTTCTGCTGCTGAATAGGATCCGAACATAGGTGAGTCGGTTGAATATTTGGTCGGCATCAGAAATGCAGAGCATAACAATGACGTTGTTCCACCATATCTATTCAACTCGATACATTGCACAGACAATGGCTTTGACAATTCTTTGTGGTAGACCTACCTTCGAATCCAATTATTGTGTGTAGAGCTACGCATATAAGTTTAAAACAGGGTGGCAATTCAGAGGCTGTGAATGGGAAGTGGACATAGTCCTCGCAGTAACCCAATCAAATAATTATTACACAGAAACAATGAGAGAACGATGCAAAGCTGTATGCTAATGACTTTGTGGAAAGGCCACTCACAAAACGCGAGACCAAAACACAGATGCCGATCTAAATTTTCTGTCTATTGCTTCTTTCTGTTTTTATCAGGTCATTCTTTGCGATCCTTTGTGGTTTTAGGCTACTCAAATTGATGATCTACTGTATTGCTTTTTTACAGTAACCTATTATTAATATTACTATAGGCCTACTTGATTATTATTTTTGCGTTTTATTTTACATTTTTGACATGTAACCGGATGCTGTTTATCACCAGGAATTGTCTGATATTCAACTAAACGAATATTATTAGAGAAAGTAAGTTTTACGGTCTATCAATTCTTTCTTTAAGCGGGATTTGCGGACTTTATTGGCGGAGCTGACACGCCATAGGGGACGAGTCGCTAGGCATCTAACTGAGGACATTTTATGACCTCAGTTCTCAGTGGCCCAATGGGAACGGGAGTGCTCTCAGTTCCGTACGCTCGTACATCCATCATGCAAAACCGTGCCTATTCTGTGGTTGATCCGGTGTCACGAAAACGAGTATCCCCGAAAGCTATCCGGGGGATGAATTAATATAGGCTATTCCCTTGGATAGAATTAACCGGCGTAGACTATCCGGGGGATAAACCATTCTATCTCGTTTTTTGAAGGATCCTATCATACCAGTTACAAAGCAAAAAATTATCTAGTAGGAATAAACATACCTTTTAGTGTCATTGGTAAAAAATCAGATGAAAATTAATTCGCAAAAAATAAATATTATACGCGGAAGGTTTTTTTTCGTTTTTCCTCATTTGGGAGGATACGATTAATACGGGGAATACTCTACTTCGTGACACCGGCAGTATGGAATAGCTTCCCTCTTCAGCTGCGCCTGCTCCCTAGGTCACTCCCAGATATAATATTCCATCAACATTTGAAACTACTCTTTTTGGCCGTGCTGGAGTCGGGAGTACCTTGTTCATTCATTCATTTATTTGAGACATTTATATAGCGCCTTTTCAAGAGTAGCTACTCAGAAGCGCTCCCGACTCAACCACGGCTAAAGAGAACAGCCTTTAGAGCAGAGTAAAACGAAGTCTCAAATGCTCTTGGCATTAGTCGTAATTCCACAGGAAGCCCATTCCAGGTTTCAGGGCCAACGACAGAAAAGGCACGGCGCTGCGCAATAGAAGTGCGTGACTGGGGGGGACAAGAAGCTTAATAAGCTTAAGTAATTGTGGAAATTGAGAAAATGTAGGCCTAGTCTGTTTGATGTCGACTATAGTCTCGAATTTCAGCAGGTCTGGGAACGATATTTAGCACAACGGCATACCTACTTTCAATAAATAGACTGTGATAGTTGAAATTCTTTTGTTGCAATTGACTTTTGAGCCCATTCGAGCAGAGTCTTTGTTGGGAAACAGGAACTGAGTCAACTGACAACAGTGTGCATTTACCTGCAATTCACCTGCTATCTTTCATTCCGAGCGACTACAGTTTAAATGTTGGATAGATGTAGGCCTACAAGAGAGTCGATTAAATGTTGAGGGACCAGTGGAATAACACAGCAATTCGTCATCGTCTCAGACAATGGTTTGACAATCAAATTGCCAGTTGAGCAGTACACACTACACAGGCTTCTGTGTCAAGGTTAGGAATGTCATATTGATTTCCAGGACAGTAATTAATTTAGTAATTATGTTGAAGCAGGCTCTGTCGAAGGCAACAGGCTACTCATATATTGACGCTGTGACACAGAGGTCGGTCTTTCTATGCCTAGCGTCTCTCAGTGTTCCGTTGATAATTATTCTTCCCGATTCATTTCGATTCCAACTGAGGTGATCGGTTTTCATGATAAGGGGTTATGGAAAGCTTTAGATCGGATCATTCTGAGTCCTTATTTGTTTCTTTCTTCAAATTTATTATATCTCCATTTTGCATTGCCTATCTGAGTTCTGTGTTGGTTTGTTCTGCTTGTCAGTAGACCTAAAAATTGTAATTCTTCGAATTTCATGTTAGGAGAGACCGCAAACAGAATGATGAGCTCCGGAGTCTCGCATCAAGAATGCGCGAACGAAAAGTCGAAGATCGAGAAGCAGAATGGTAGATTATAATATTATTTCAACGGTAATCATCCGATTCTTTATAAGAAACATCGATTAGCATTCAATTGAAATATTACAGAGTTGCGTTGAACTGCAAAAAGTAAATTTATTTCCCTTAGCCTATATTCAGTTTTCGTACTTCATGAAAGTTCATCACGAAACTTTTGATGATTCCTGTCAGCTAATTTAATCAGTGCACGCCGATTGTCGTACAGCGACGTAAGTAGGCCAGGTGCAAATTGCCGCGCGGCGTCTGCACAGGTGATTGTCTGGACAGCACGTGACGTCTAGACGAGCGTACGTTAATTGTACAAGAAGGGAGTGGAAGTGAAGAAGGAGAGTTGCGTGTTGAGAGCCGTTGAGATAGGCTGTAAGAGTTGTTGTTGAGTCGCGATAGAGTAGACTGATGAAGATAGTAGTCGTGTAGTTGTTATGATAACGCAAGTGTAGTCATTGTTGTGTTGTTGCTGATCGTTTTACTTTATATCGGATTTTGGAGTATAATAAGAAGAGTTAAACACGTCGTCGTTGTTGGTTAACAAAACAGTGAAAGACTGTAGATTCTTTAACCTAGCCATTTAGCTAATGAAACAGTTATCTAGGGATAGGCCTACGCTACCACGAACTTATACGAAGAAGCTTCCGAAGAGACTGAAGGTCACACGTAGAACAAGAAGAGGGAAAAGACATGTGACATTTGGTGTCGTTGCGGTGAGATAACGATCCAAGTTGCAGGATAACGATCCAAGTTGCAGGAGAACGATCGTAGTTACGAACGGAGGGATTCTATTCAATCAACAGACGTTGTGGAGGAACGGACGCTGTGAATTTATCGAGGAGCCGAGCACACGGGAGAAGCAACGATACATCGAGCATCCGTACGACAGTGAGAAACGACAACACAACGACTACAAGGTAGAAAAACTTGCTTGTCTATTGAAGTGTGCATAAAGAATTGAAGTCAGTCAATTGCAAACATTTGAAGAGTAGTCTACTAATTTATCGAGCATCTGTAAAGTAAAGAAGTAAGATGGAGAAACTTACGGAGAAAAAGCAAGCAAATATTAAGAAAATGTCTACTGATAGACTGATAAAACTGCTAATTGAAGCAGATCTAGACGCAGAAGAAGTCGAACAGATGTCTAGGGAAGAATTGATGAGAAATTTAGCCGAGGTTTGGGCTAAGAAAGAAGAAGAAGAAGAAGGTGCTGTCGGAGGCGCTGCGGAGAAGCCAGTGGAGAAGCCTGAGGCACCGATGTCTATAGAGGCGTTGCTACAATTCATGATGATGAGTAGACAAGAAGAGAAGCAGAAAGAAGAGCAGCGCAGACAAGAGGAGAAAGAACGTAAGCAAGAAGAGAAAGAACGTAAGCAAGAAGAGAAAGAACTGCGACAACAAGAGATAGAAAAAGCAGAAAGGATGAGACAGCAAGAGATAGATATGCAGAAGCAGCAGTTCCAGCTTCAGTTAGAACAAATGAAATTAGATCGTGACGAAGCAGAACGACGAAGGATGGAGTTAATGATAGAATACGAAAAAGCAAGAAAAAGCGATGAAGAAATACGAAAACAGCAGATCGAAGACAAAAAGGCTCGTGAGGAAGAAAAGGAAAAGATGCGTTTACAAGAACTGGAGAGAGCAGAAGAAATTCGTCAGGAAGAATTTCAAGCTGGAAAAGACAATTTGGAAAAAGCAGAAAGAGAAAGAGAAGAGCAGATGCAGTTAGAACAAAAGAAACTTGCTATCAAGGAGGCTCAACTTAAAGAAATGGCCATTGAAAAAGAAGAACGCAGAAAGCAGTTAGAACTGTTGCAGCAGAAGATAGAACAAGAAGAACTGCGGAGAATCGAAGATCAAGATCGACTGAAGAAGAGAGACGAAGATGATCGTAAGAGC
This sequence comes from Lumbricus rubellus, assembly GCA_945859605.1. NCBI lineage: Eukaryota > Metazoa > Annelida > Clitellata > Crassiclitellata > Lumbricidae > Lumbricus > Lumbricus rubellus. The sequence continues at coordinate 3,231,936 of OX243819.1, forward strand.
CGAGAAGTGTCAGAACAGATTAGGCTCAGAGAAAGTGAGACAATGGTGTCCAAGATCAAGAAGATTGGTGATGCCATGAAGCATGTATTGCCTAAGATGCCGTATGATATGATGGAAGTGCCATTATATTTTGAGACCGTGGAGAATGCATTCAATAGCTTCGCTGTGGAAAAGCAGTACTGGGTGAAATTGTTGTTGCCATTGATGACCCCGAGAGCACGAACGGTATTGAATCGATTATCATTTGAGAATTTAGATAAATACGATGCAGTGAAAGAGCACTTGTTGAAGGAATTCAAGTTAACAGCTCGTGAGTACAGGTCAAGGTTTGCAGATGCCAAGAAGACAGCCGAAGAAACGTATACGATGTTCACGGCTAGGCTGAAGAACCTGTTGAATTATTATGTCCGAAGTAGACGAGTGGACAAAGACTACGAGAAGCTGTTTGATTTGTTAGTGGCGGATAAGCTGAAAGAATGTTTACCACCAGGTCCACTGCAGTTTGTCTTAGCAAAAGAGGGCACAGAATGCTTGGAAGCTAGTAATGTTGCAGACCTCGCAGACATACATGTAAACAATCGGATTGGTGTGATGTTCCAATACAAACCGAAATTTGAAGCATGGGACAATAGTCCAAAGCAACCCAAGTGGAACAAGGATAGCAAAGACACCGGAAGCCAAGCCAAGAGTAATGATGCAAAGAAAGATGATTATTCTGGAAAGCAGTGGTCGCAAGATAAACAACAGTCAACGTGGGACAGACAAGCCTACAATCGAACTCCGCCGCTGGGACGCCCAACAGAAAGTAATGCATCTTACACGCCGTACAACAAGTGGGAGAACAAGGAGCAAAGAAGTTTTATCAAGAAGCGTTGCCACAATTGCAATTCTGATAAACACCTAATAAAACATTGCCAAGCACCAGGAGCGGCAAATCTGAGGAAGAACTTTAGCAGAAGTGCAGAAAATCTTCGAGTAAACCAGATACAAGTGATAAATGCACCTCCTGGTTGGGAAGAACAATGCAACCAAGAAACAGAAGTAAAGTCAGTGATGAAGTGTACGCCGCAGTTCACCATACTGAAAGAAGCGATAAAGACTACTTCCATTGCAGAAAATTGTCGAGAAACAAAAAGTAAAGAGGAGTGTCAACGCATAAAGAAAATATCGTTGCAGCATGTAAATGTGGAGATACGTGGGACTGATGGGCAGCCTGTGCAAGTCGAGGCGTTGATTGACTCGGGGACCGAGATACCAGTAATCAACGAGGAACTACTGAAAGGAACGACAGTAGAAGAAATCGGCAGAGTTCATTTGCAATGTGTAGCTGGAGAGCCGATTCCAGCTAAGTTGGTGAAAATCGAAGTGCGGATGAGCGGTCGTAACGAAGGAACAGCTACAGAGGACAGGACAATAAATATCGCGCCATATTTAACTTTAGTGTGTGCCAGCATTTCAGAAAGAAAATCCAGAAAAGTTCCTGCTACATCCAGAGATAATTGCAGAACTGAAAGAGGTTCCACCAATCAGTATATTGCAAGGAGAGCTACAAGCGAATGTGACTACAAGAGCACAAAGTCGGAGAGCAGAAGTCGAAGACGGAGAAGATGAAACGATAAACGAAAGTTCGCAAGAAGATGACACGGAAAGCGAAGATGAACTCAGCATCCAAGATGACGAAAGAACAACATCTGAGAACAATGAAACTGAAGAAGAGATGGCTGCATGTGAACGAAATGATAGTGAAGATTCCGGAAGCGACGCTGAACTGGAGACAAGTATGAGGGACTTGTTCACAGAGAATTCGAACGATGAAAGACAGCTGGAAGATGCGAAGAAATTCGAGGAGCAGCAGAGAAATGACGAGTCACTGAAATCGTGGTGGAGGATCGCTGAAGACCAAGGATCAGAGTTTAGCGTGGTGAATGGATTGCTGTATAAGAAGCATCAAATGCTGGATCAGCTTGTGTATCAGTTGGTGTTACCGAAAGAGAGAAGAATTCAAGTAATGGAATTAGCTCACGAGTCAGTATTTGGCGGACACTTGGGAGAAGAGAAGACACGAGAGAGAATCAAGTTGTCCTTTGTCTGGCCAAAGATGCGTCGAGACGTGGTGAAATTTTGTAAGTCCTGTGAGAAGTGTCAGCTGAAGGCACGAAGTTTGGTGATGGATCGAGTGCCGATTACACCAATTCCAAGGGAAGATGTGCCATTCCGACGGATGACTATGGACGTGGTAGGCCCAATAGAACCGAAGTCAGCAGCTGGGCATAAGTATTGCTTGTGCATAGTGGATTCATGTACAAGATGGCCGACAATCTTTTTGCTGAAGTCATTGACTGCTAAGGCTGTGTGCGAAGCTTTGATGAAGCTATTCATTGACGTGGGGGTGCCGTCTGTGATCACCAGCGACAGAGGCACAAATTTTACAGCCAGTCTCACAAGAGAATTTTTGAAATTGATGGGATGCTGTCCACGATTCGATTCACCAGGGCATCCTGAGGCAGCTGGATTAGTTGAGAGATGGAATCAGACGTTCAAGAAGATGGTGCATCATGTCATTGTGGAAAATCCAAGACAGTGGCATAAAATCATTCCGTTTACCGTATGGGCATTGAGAGAAGTTCCTAACGCAACGACAGGAGTGGCACCATATCTGCTGGTGTATGGAAAAATGCCAAGAGGACCATTAACTATCTTAAAGGAAAGCTGGACCAAAGAAATAAATCTACCGCCAAACATTGGAGTACAACCAGCAAAGTACCTGAAGAACTTAAGAGCAGACATGGAGAAAGCTTTGATATTTGCTGAGAATTGTGCAGAGGAAAAGCAAAAACAATACGCCAGTCAATACAACAAGAGGGCCAAGGATAAAGAATTCGAACCAGGAGAAAACGTCATCGTCCTGTATCCAACGTCAACCAATAAATTGATCTCACGATGGCATGGTCCATGTACAGTGCTACAAAGAAGATCCAAGTATTCGTATCTGGTGGACATGAATGAAAACGGCCGACGAATCGTCCATGCCAACAAAATGAGGAAGTTCATCGCAAGAACATTATCGTGTGGTCTCATCGTGGAAGAGGACGACGAATTCGGATCAGTGGTAGAGCTACCATTGAAAGAAGACCATGCAGAGACGACACAGAAATCGCTGCAATTGGACTATGAACAGATCGGACATTTTACGAGCGAGCAACAGAAACAGCTACTGGATGTACTGAACCGATATGCAGACAGATTTTCGGACAAACCTGGATTATGTACATTGGTAGAACACGAAGTGGTGCTGAGACCAGACTTTCGAGAGAAGGAGTTCACGGCTTATCGAATACCGTTGATATACCGCGCAGAAGTGGACAAACAAATACAAGAGATGCTGAAAGCAAACATCATTCAGCCGTCGTCGAGCAGAATGGCAAGTCCGCTGGTCATCGTCAAGAAGAAGGACGGATCCTTGAGACTCGCGTGCGACTACAGGTACGTGAATTCATATACTGAAAATTGTCGATACCCCATGCCGATCGTCAACGATGTGCTGAGCAAAGTCGGGAAATCCAAGTTTATTTCCGTCTTGGACTGTCGCAGTGCTTACTGGACTTGTCCGGTGAAGAAATCCGACCAATGGAAAACCGCATTCGTTACCCATAGTGGACTGTACGAATTTACACGTGTCCCTTTTGGAATGATTAACTCTGGACGGACTTTTGTAAAAGCCATAAACATGATTTTGCAACCGATTAATGCATTTACTGAACCCTATGTTGATGACATTGCAGTCCATTCTGATGATTGGAACATTCATTTGAAACATTTAGAATTATTTTTGAAACAAATAAGACTGCATAATGTAACTTTGAACTTGAAGAAATGTGTGTTTGGTAAGAGTGAGGTGAAATTCATCGGTCACCTCATTGGTTCAGGGAAGAAGATGATGAATCCAGATAGGATTGACAGTTTGATTAATTTAAAAAACCCTGAAACGAAGAAGCAAGTGAAGCAAATGTTAGGATTCTTTGGTTTCTACAGACAATTTATTTGTAATTTTGCTGAGATTGCTAAACCATTGACAGATTTAACTAGCAAGCAGACACCTGAGAACATTATTTGGACTCAGGACCACCAGAAATCTTTTGATTCTCTTAAAGAAATTGTTTTATCGAATGTTATTCTGTACATGTTCGAGGTTGGCAAACCATTTAATTTGTACTGTGATAGCAGTGATTTTGCTGTGGGGGCTGTGCTGTCACAAGTGGACGATGAGGGGATAGAACGTCCCGTTTCATTTATCAGCCAGAAGCTGACAGATACCCAGAGGAGATGGGCGACGATTGAGAAGGAAGCCTATGCAATCATATGGGCTTTAAACAAATTGAAAGAAATCATTATTGGTTCCAAGATTAATGTGTTCACTGATCATAATCCTTTAGTTTATTTGACTGAGTCAATGTCGAAGTCTGCTAAGTTAGTCAGATGGTCTTTATCATTGCAAAATTTTGACATTCTGTTGAACTATAAGAAAGGAAAGTTGAATGTAGTAGCAGACTGCTTATCGAGATTGTAGTATAAGGTATTTTGTGATTGCATTTAGTATAAGAATTGTTTGTATTTAGTTTAAGCATTATACGTTCGCTAATTTTTAAGATTAATTAGCTCTCTTCAAAAGAAAGGAAGGAGGTAATGTCAGCTAATTTAATCAGTGCACGCCGATTGTCGTACAGCGACGTAAGTAGGCCAGGTGCAAATTGCCGCGCGGCGTCTGCACAGGTGATTGTCTGGACAGCACGTGACGTCTAGACGAGCGTACGTTAATTGTACAAGAAGGGAGTGGAAGTGAAGAAGGAGAGTTGCGTGTTGAGAGCCGTTGAGATAGGCTGTAAGAGTTGTTGTTGAGTCGCGATAGAGTAGACTGATGAAGATAGTAGTCGTGTAGTTGTTATGATAACGCAAGTGTAGTCATTGTTGTGTTGTTGCTGATCGTTTTACTTTATATCGGATTTTGGAGTATAATAAGAAGAGTTAAACACGTCGTCGTTGTTGGTTAACAAAACAGTGAAAGACTGTAGATTCTTTAACCTAGCCATTTAGCTAATGAAACAGTTATCTAGGGATAGGCCTACGCTACCACGAACTTATACGAAGAAGCTTCCGAAGAGACTGAAGGTCACACGTAGAACAAGAAGAGGGAAAAGACATGTGACAATTCCTTTGCGGTAAAACGTTCCTCAACCAACATAATAGTAATTATTATGTTAACAACGTTAACTTTGGTTGTCATAGAGCAAAGACCAAGCTTCTGCGTTACAATAATATGCTGAGCAATATAGGTCTAGCTAGGTTGTAATTTTGCTCTGTGCGTTGCTTGAGATTAGGCTATATATGAAAGAATGTTTGTTTACTTTCAGTGGAACATGATGAGCAAATGGAAGAGACGGATTTCGGTCGTCCCTGGCACGAACTGTTGTCGGAATTCGCCATTGGAACAACGGTCCACGGACTCAGATTCCTCGTTGAACCATCAAAGTATCTATGCAGGAAGTAAGTCTTCTTGAATTATGACTAGGCTACATCTTACATCTGGTGATTCAGAATACTATTTTTTCATATTTTCACTGGACTGTTTGCCCGAAAACCAGACTTTCCCGAAATTTGGGAGAGGGGCATTTGCCCCTCTGGACCCCCGCCTCGTACGCCTATGTCATGATTGTCATCTACTGCTGCTACAAAAGTCGTCATTGTAACCGCAGACGGCTTCTGAAGTAGCCTACAGCCCTACAACATAAAACGAGGGAAGGTCGGATCCCTTTACAGAGTTTTACAGCATTGGTCGCCAATATTTTCACCTGTAACTAAAATACTAAATCGCCGCTAAAGTTACATGAAGAAATGGCTACGAGGCTATTACTCTTTTCCGATTAAAATATTGATAACAAACCACGAAGTGGGATGACGGATGAAATCTTCAGACCAAAACAGGAAGCGGGATGATTTTTCAGTTTTTTAGTGCAATATTAGCGATGATTGATGCAAATCTAGTGTCCGGGGGGTAATCTGAAACCGGTTTCAAGTTACCGGGGAGTAATGTTTAGGATGGGGTAATTTGAAACCTTTACACCGGGTTGGACTGGGAGGGCTCCTGAGTAGAAACTTAAAATTCTCAGTAAATCAGATGGTTAGGCCCGGCTGATGGTTTCACGACAACTGGTTCAAAACGACAGCTGGTTCACGACAATCGTTTCACGACAATATTATTGGAGCTGGATTGATGAAAGTATTCTTGCTCAAACTGGAGCTAGATTGATAAAAATATTATTACTTAAATTGGAGCTGGATTGGTAAAAATGTTCTTGCTTAAACTGGTGCGGTATTGATGAAAACGCTCTTGCTTAAATTGTAACTGGATTGATGAAAAAACCCTCGTGAAATGGAAGCTGGAGAATGGTATTTTATATCTGAAATAGAAGCTGGATTATTGAATAGAATGCTTGATAAATGGAAGCTGGATGGATGATTATCATTCATGTAGGCTATTTCAACATGCATCTAGCCTCCATTTCTCAAGCGCTTTATCATTAATCCGGCTTCCATTTCTCAAGCGTTGTTTTTGTCAATCCAGCTTCTATTTCGCTTATAAGGAACCTTCATCCAGCTTCCATATGCCACTTTGCCGGTGAGCTAATGATATTGTTGTGAACCAATTGTCGTGGTTTGTTATCAATATTTTAATCGGGAAAAAATAATAGCCTCGAAGCCATTTCTCCATGTAACTTCAGCGGCTATTTAGTATTTCAGTAAACTGTTGCAGATGAAAATATTGGTAGCAAACCACGAAGTGGGATGACGGATGAAAGTCTTCAGACCAAAACAAGAAGCGGGATCATTTTTCTGATATTTTAGTGAAATGAATGCAATGATTGATGCAAATTACAGTTTTCAGAGGGGTAATGTTTAGGAGGGGGTAATTTGAAACCTTTACACCGGGTACCTCATCTAGACCCAAATAATAATAATAATAATATTATCATTACAATTACACTAAATTAACTCGACATATTAGGTCGAGTTAATTAAGCGTAATTGTAATGCATTCTTTACAATAATGGACGAAACTACATGTATAAGAGAGGCAGACCGCATCGGGAATGGAATGAGGACATAATTTATAGACGACTGGTGTGATGACTCACTACAAAGGCTGCTCCACTTGGCCCAGGACAGAGGCTTTTGGAAGAAGAAGACAAAGTTGAAATTGGACACCTAGAAATTTTATTTCAGAATATAGTCTCCGGGGACGAATTTATTCTAGAACAGATCCTCCGGGGAGAATCTGTTTCGAAATAAAGTCTCCGGGTGGAGACTTTTGGGAGGAGACTCTGTCACGCGACACCGGCCTAAAGTTACAGCTATAATTCAAAACGGGCGTATCAAGTCAGAGGAATTGTCGAGAGTTTTGGCAATTCTCTGACTTGTTTCCTACTCCAGAGATAATAGAGGGATGTCCTTTGTCTGGTTGTCATGGAGACAGAGGACAGAAGGCAGGGCAAAGGATAGAAAAGGCATATGACTCGGCCGATAATAATTATTTCAGTAATACGCTCGTTGTTAATAACCTAAAAATGAAATACGACGATGCCTTTGGAGACCGGGAACCGGTCATAATGCAGCTCGTTATGCAGTTAATATCTCATAAAAACTATCACGAACGAAGGCTCAATAATAACGATGCTCTGACGATTAATGGTGTGTACTTCTGTGCAGTGGATAGGCCGTCAACCATTGCACGACTACTCTACTAGGTAGTCGCGCATCAATGCTTTAGAAAATGATACAGGCCTATAGGCTACTAAAGCATTCATAGGCGCAACCACGTCTAAAAGTTGGGGACCAAATTGAATTTCTTAGTATTAATAATAATATGGCGAGCGCGAATCACGCGAAATCGCGATTGTCGAAGGCAAAAAGCCCCTAACGATTAGGGGTATGGGGAGAGTCGTTAGCTCATCTCGGGGTCTGGAGCGTAGCCCCAGAAACCGACGCAATTTTGAGCATTTTATGCCACATAGAGTCCATTTTGGGTTCTAGTTTACCTGACATTTTGCAACGATGATATTGGAATAAAAGTACCTAAACCACTTCGGTCTGTGAAAGCCTAATTCTAAATCAGTCAATCAAAATCAATCACTTAATGAACCATAGTAATTGACATTTGACATTGCTTACAAAAACATGCGCAACTCATAGGGATGCAAAGCTTAGGCTTACCCTAAAGAGACAGAAGTCATGCAACAAATATTCATTCATTTTAATAGGTCTACACCAGTGTTACCCAACCTTTTTTGACTTTAGGGCCATTTTTCGTAGTTGAAAGACACGGGGGCCATTAGGGGGAGGTCACAAGGCTAAAATTTAATTAACTAAAAGCATACAAGTTTTATAATTAATTAAAATTAGAATGTTTGGTGTTATTTATGGATTTCAAAATAAAATAATTTGTAAGAGACAACAATTATTTGTTCTATTCTGTCCAAATTGTCATTTTTTTAATATAATTATTTTGTTAATTCTTTGAGAGATGAGGGCCATTTTTAAGGCCTGGCGGGCCAATTTTGGCCTGCGGGCCACGGGTTAGGAACCGCTGGTCTACACATAAATAAAGACACAGTGGAACCAAAGTAGGTCTACAGGCAGGATTAAAACGCTGTTGATTCAGCCTCAGTGCTGAGAAGCTACGTTCCTAATATGCCAATCCATGTATAATTAGCAGCAGTCGGTGGCAAAAGTTTGGAGCGACAGTTCCAAGCCTCTCGTCGAATGTCGAAGGACCGTTCGTCTAAAGTATGGTCTCTCAAAGTTGGGGGGCGCGTCCCGTGGGTCCTCTAGCGCGGTTGCGCCTACGAAAGCATTTGACTTCGGTCGAGGAAGAAGCGAGTTGGCAGCGCTAACGCAGTGACAGGGGTTGGTCAAATTAATAAATTTCAAACTCTTTTATGCTAGACGACATTTTTTCCAAAGCAGTTAATAACAATTACGATTTATATGGCGCCGTAACAAGGGCGCCATTTATATTGGATTGATCAATGCGACACAATTCAACGTCACTTTGACGTCGTCCTATATTTACAAAGATCAGAAGTGCGCACGCGTCTCATCCGCTCAGGTACAACAATATTATTTATAATGCAGGTTCGATAATAATTGTGCGCGACAGACTTTTCCTACACAGAAACCACTAACCAGGCACAATCGTACGAGGATCGCTCCCGCTCTCGCCCCGCTACAGGCTGACAACTTTAGCCAATCGGCCATCTTGCAACACATTGATGTTTTGTTTGTATCAACACAGTGTTCCATCAGTCTGTGTATCTGTCTTCCTGCCTGCCTGCCTGTCTGTCTGTGTGTGTGTCTGTCTGCAGTGTTTAATCTAGCCGTCTCTGGGGTGTTCCCCCAAGGATTGATATTACTAGCCTAGTTAGCTACACAGGTAAGCGAGAGCGGCATAGTGTGTTGGCTGCAACGGACTGCGGTTCAAGCCCCGGGCTGGGAGCTAACATTTGGAGATTTAAATATCTCGGGCTAGCACGTGTGAAACGCAGGGGTAAAAGCTGAGGCGGAGCGACCTTGGGCAAGTTCCTTACTCATTCTTGTCAGTGGGGAAGGCAACGGGAAACCACCTGACTCATCTCATTTCCCAGGTGCGTAAAAAAGGACACTTATTTGTAAAATAAATTCATTGAAGGAACAGTTGCTTGAGAGACTGAAATAATGCTAATTATGTAATAACCATTATCTGATTAATGATTATGCAAGAATCATGCCCTCATTGTGTAATAACCATGATCTCATTACGTCATCACCTTGACATTTGACATTGAACTTTGGCCTATTACGTCATTGATCACGTGACTGGTAGTCAAAGCAATAGTATACATACTACTTTCGTGGTAACAAGCAACAAGCCTCTTCCAAAGGTCTCATCTTACATGCAGCGATACTGCTGTAGGTTAATGCCTATAGATCTGAAAGCCTATGTATGTATGTGCACTTGTTATAGCGCCCCTTCAAGCTCTCTACTCAGAGGCGCTCCCGAATGCAGAGCGGGCACTGCATCGGAGTTTCACGCCGAAGCGCTGAGCAACTGTGAGTGAAGGACTTAGCCTACCCAAGGTCCCTACGCGGTTGAAGGTGGATTCGAGGTGAGAGTCTGGAGAAATAGTTGAAGTCACTATAAGCTACCCAGTATTTAACTTCTATGTGCATCTGGGAAACGCACATGTAGGCTAATTAAACGGATTCAATCATAATGACTGTAACCTACATGTAGGCCTATAGTTTTAACTGAAATCACATTTGTTGATTGACAATAATGATTTCCAGGTTGGTTTGGATCGCTCTGCTTCTCATTTCGCTGGGTCTCTTCATTTACATGATCCATACAAAAGTTAACCAGATGACCGCTTTTCAGAAGAACGTCAACATCGATGTTCTTTACAGCGAAACCATTCAGTTTCCAACAGTTACCATCTGCAATCAAAATCCATTCAGGTGAAGTATTTGTTTGTTGGGAACATTACTTAAAGCGTTCGTCTAATGTATGTGTATATAATTATGTGTATGAACATTTATATAGCGCCTTACAATAACCTCACGAAGGTGCTTAACGTAGCTACCGGACAGTTAATGAGCCTCAGTGCATGAGAATACGACAGGCTTATCGCGAGCTACATAATCCCGGTGATGGTTATTCCAGAGATTCACATGTGCAGCTAATTATAGGCCTACGGGACATTGCATACACGGAGACCTAAGTTGTCGTGGTTTCCATTTCAATCGGACAGCTGTAGGCTAGTTAACAAAAATCTCATCGGATCAATTCAACGTAGCTGGGATGCGCCGATATCATAATTATGATCGCTGTTTGGATATTAATAGGCCTAATATTATAATCGCGTAGCATACAACTACCTTTTAAAAACCTCGTGGCACATGGCGATATGAGTCTGAGTTTCCTATAATTATAAACATTAAACAGTTACCATGGACTCTTCCTCATTAGGCAATCATAATTATACGCTGTTCTTCCACATAAAATGCTCCTGTTAACCAGGATTGACTCGCCAGTGTTTTATGCGCTCCTTAAAACGTTTTTAGTTTCACCGTGGTTGGACTACAGTGCGCCTTTGAGTGGATTTCTTTGAGAGGCGCTATATAAATTCTTTAAATGAACAAACTTAGTCTCCCCATAAATAGGCTCTATCTCCCCTTTCTATATAGGCTACTCCTCCTGCTCCAGTCTCTTCCGGCGCCGTTATCATCGTTCTACACTTCTTTAAGGAGAAGGGAAAGAGAAAAATGCAGATGTGGGAGGATTTGACAAACAAACTAAGTAGGCCTATTATAATCATCCACACTGTTATTTAGGCAGAAATCTAAAATAATCCTGTGCAATTTTTGTTCAGACTGACCGCTTTGCATGAAAATGGCTTGTATGACTTGATCATGTCCCACTACGGTCGCAAGCAATCGAAAACAAATGACACTGGTAAGATGGTTTTAGACTAGAAACATAAACATAATCCACACACTCTATCGAAAACTTATTCTCTTCTTAATGCGCGTAGGCCTATCTGTAGGGCCTACGTAGTATAGATGAACATGCCATAGCTCATACTAAATACAGGATTCTGCTTCTTATTACTTAGCTTCTAAAAACTAAAATTTAATATTTTTTTGTTTGTCTTTCCTTCTGCCTACAGTTAATTGCGACGAATATTTTCTCTACTCTGGTATTTGCGTCATTCCGGATACATTCACTGCGAGCAACATTCTTGTGGGAGAAGCGACGCGATCTGTCTGTCGAAGTCTGTGTTCGAACATGTTTGATACACAATGTAGCTCGTTCCTATTCAACCGAATCAATCGTACTTGTATCATCAGCGCATACACGGGCGAATGGCTGCCACGCTCCACTGCATCAGACTCCATAGCTGCTGTCAACTACTCAGCCAAAGACAATGGAATCGAATTCTATAGACGAAAACGATGCCTCAGTAAGAAAGTCTGATGTGTCAGCAATTAACTTCTTATGCTTAACAGGGAAGATGGGGTAATGCCGGCCACGGGGTAAATTCGGCTAGGGTGATTTCAAGAGAACCAGAGGGCAAGGGAAGATTTCAACGCTACCATCTAGTTCACAATATCATATTACGTATGTTTATCGAGATAGTTTTGTTTTTATGTGAGTATAATTCGCTAAAAGCGAAAAAACGAGTTCGAGCAAAATCGACTTTCCTATGCTGTCTCCAATAATATCTAAGAAATGAAGGTAATCTGGTTCAAATGTTGATTGTTTGCTTTTTATTCTGCAAACCACAGTATTTTTTGTCAATTTCTTTTATCCAAATCGATTGTCCAAAATGGCGGCCCTTCTCGTTACGGCTATTGTGAAGGGTCTGTGGGTCGAGGGTAAATTCGGCCATGTGGAAGGATTTACCCCGAGATGTTAGAAATGGTACATAGTGCCAATGTTAATATAGTGACTTTATAGTTCTCACCAATATACTCAGTTTTAATTTATAATATAATTATATTGCATCATTTGGTACTCTAAATTTCATGAAAAAATTCTCAGAAAAAAGGCAAGCTTGCAACTGGACGAAAGAAGTCCAGGAAAGGCCAATCGTTATATAAAAATATATTTTAAAGATAATAACAAAAACCTATGTGTTACTTCATTAGCGCTTCAGTGATATCGCTTAATACATGTGTGCATTATTATAATTATCGTCCGGTTGGTTGTGAAAATCAATTTAGCTGTGCTGGCCGAATTCACCCGTAGCCTATGTCGGGGTAAATCCGGCCAAAAATTCACTTTTAAAATAATTTTTTTCCCAGCAAATACTTTTCTCAGTCCCAAAAAGTAACCTTGCAGTATATTGTCCCTATCTTACTTTATTTAGTTGTAATTTTGTTTAAATTTAGCAGTTAAAGATTTGCAATTTATTAAAAAAAATTAGAAAAATGGCCGAAATTACCCCGTCTTCCTCTACATAAAGTATATCTCCAAGTTGCATAATAATACACTTCAAAAGAAGAATATCTAGTGTAGAAAGGTTAGTAGGCCCGGATAAGATTATGCTCCAAAAGCAATACTTATGGAAGTTATCGTCGTCCTAGAAGATTTCAAATTAACGGAGTATTGTTGGCATCATGTAAAGTTCAACAGTTCATAAGCTCAATGATCGCCAAATACAAATTTGTTGCAGTAGTTCATGGTGGCATATACCCAAAAGGAACGATATTGTTCCGTTGAAGAGTTGCCCTTTTCACAATTTTTTACTATTCTCTCTGATCGTGGTTTGGTGCTGTCAGGTCGGGAGCACCTCTGACTAGTTTCTCTTTAAGTGGCGCAAACAATTTGCCGATTACAATTATAACTGAAAATGAAGACCAGAGAAGCGATTATAATTATTTCTCCTTGTTTGGTTGCTCTAGAACCACCTGAATTCTTCTGCAATTTCGAAGACGACTTTTGTCCTCTGATCAACGATACGACGTCCAGCGAGACATGGACTTTGGCACAACCATCAATGCTGACAACGATCGCCGTCGACAATACTCTCAACTTACGTACGCTTAGTGCACCTATAAACAGCCTAGTCGAAATCAACTTAACATCTTGTAGCAATGCAGTACTTCTGCCATTTAAACCAAGCAATTGTTGAACCTAACAAAACTATAGGCGACTGGTGTAAAGGTTTCAAATTACCCCCTCCTAAACATTACCCCCTGCAAACTGTAATTTGCAACAAACATCGCATTTATTGCACTAAAAATATCAGAAAAATTATCCCGCTTCTTGTTTGGGTCTGAAGATTTTCATCCGTCATTCCACTTCGGGGTTTGTTATCAATTTTTTCATCTGTAACTAAAATACTAAATAGCCGTTGAAATTACATGGAGAAATGGCTTCGAGGCTATTATTTTTCCGATTAAAATATTGATAACAAACCACGAAGTGGGATGACGGATGAAAATCTTCAGACCCAAACAAGAAGTGGGCTGATTTTCTGATTTTGTTTAGTGCAATAAATGCGATAATTGATGCAAATCTAGTTTCCGGGGGTCTAATCTTAAACCGGTTTCAAGTTACCGGGGAGGGGGGTAATGTTTAGGAGGGAGTAATTTGAAACCTTTACACCGGTTCATCTATTGAGGAGAATTTTGGGAGAATTCCAAATTGAAGTGTGTCATGTGTTATAATGTCTTAGGTTCGCCTGTTTGCTTGATCTTCATGGCGACGATTTTTACCCAAGAACTTCACATGAAATTAGAATTTTCTGATGATGTGTGTGCTTGCTGTTTGCAGGAAGGGGTCATTTTCATCTGATGCTCACGACCGACCAGCGTCTCGGTTACTTTGGTCGCCTTCAGTCGCCTTACATGAACACAACCGGTCAGTGCGTTGAACTCTTCTACTGGATGGATGCGTCCGTTGATGTGTCTGTCCTCTCAATCATCGTCGTCTCTGAAGAGAAGGACGAACAGACGGTCGCAAGAACCTTCGGACAACCAGTGGCCGGATGGAATCGCATGTTCACTCAGTTGCCCAGCGGAGTCTATCAGATTGTCATTGAGGGAAAGAGGGGAGACGTCAGCTACACCGGATTGGCTGTCGATGACGTCATCGTACAACGATGCCAGCAATTCGGTAACGACTATAACTATTACTCTGTTAAGCTAAATATTATCTTACCAGAGATAACTGCAACATTGACCGGGTTGACAAAATAAAGTGCTTGTATCATTTTATGAGTCAGTTGGTGGTACTATGAGAGAGTTCAGCTCTTAGAATTGTAATTTAAAGTAACGTAGCTTTACAGAGTCCATTATCAGTCTTAGGATTCTCACGGCTGAATCCAGGCCTGCATGTACATCAACCAGTGACCCACTGACCGCGCGAGAGAGACATACAGAGAGACAGACAGGTAGAAAGACCAGCGATAAAAGCAGTAGGTCATGGAACCTAGATACACAGTCAGGAGAACATGTGATGACAATGTCCTAATGACGAATTATGGCGGTAGTCCTCTATCGACTCTATAGAGCGTCGGTTTTCAGACAAGTCGATATCAAACCACTCAGGAAGATAATGGATGGATCTCAGATGTTGCACTCCAGAATCTTCTGGGAAGATCCCGCCTAACATTTTTAAGGAACGAATTCATAGGTTAACATATTTAGGTAAGGTATTACTGAGGCCACACCTTTGATGTGGTTCTTATGATGCCAATCTTGGGATACAATAATATTATTATTGGATTAACAATAACCAATAGAGACGCACCTCTACCAGGTCGCTTGCAATGCAAATTAGGTTAAGTAAGTTAGTAGGCTATAGGGAGAATCGGAGAGCAACAACAGAAAGCAGTCGAGGAGAGCAGAGGGTGAGCAGTAGAGGTGTCGTCGGGATAGCAGTCAGGTTATCATGAAGCTTAGACTGTATACTCTGCATTAGTGTCTAGTGTTCAGCAGACACTAGGTGTTCTCCTAGCTTGAGAAGTGTAGAATAGTCGTTCTTGTAGCGCTATGATGTTCGTAGCTGTTTAAATTATCATCGTAGTTGAAACTTCGTGTGCAATGTTACTGTATGCTCGTCAAGTGACATTCGCAGAATATAGTAAAGACTTCATAAGGAAGACTCAACCTCATAACATTATACATAGGTGATGCAACCTATCTGATAGACGATTCAAACTATTATAATACGACAATACAGTCAGACGTATCCATAGGCGTACGAGGCGGGGGTCCAGAGGGCGATGCCTCCAATTTTCGGGCATGTCTGGTTTTTCGGGTAAACACAGCCACGGACGACTACAAAAGAGGTCGTCAACTTTCGGGTAAGTCTGGTTTTTCGGGCAAACACAGCCACGGACGACTACAAAAGAGGTCGTCAACTTTCGGGTAAGTCTGGTTTTTCGGGCAAACACAGCCACGGACGAATACAAAAGAGGTCGTCAACTTTTTTGCCGGATATATTTTTCGGGCAGAAGTTCAATCTTTGCCCCCACTCCCACTGCTGAAATCTCCCGTAAGCCTCTGGACGTATCCCATAGTACTACCAGCGTAGCACAAATCCAAAGATGCACAGCGAATCAGTTGTCACAACAGTTTTCCAGCTATATATATAGTTATCTTAAGAAGTAGAAGATGTCATGTCCTCCTTATTATGGAAGTTTTCATAGCTTTTTGCTGTTAGATGCTGAGCGTGAATGTCGCATAAATCCGATGGGCAGCGGTTACTTTGGGACGATGAGTCGATCTGCTTCGGGTGAGTCGTGTCTGATGTGGGCGGAAGTAGGACGCGAATATGGACCCATATTGCCCCAGCCCAATATCAAAGAGAGTCGAAACTACTGCAGGAACATCCTCGGACTCTACGCCTGGTCTCAGCCTTCCTGTCTCATCGCTACCACCGTCGCATCGTCAGCCACATTGATCCGATTGGCACCCTGCGATGTCAAATACTGCGGTTAGTTACACCATTACTGACTTATTGTAGCTGTCCAATGTCTCGCTTTACCAGAACATTTCTTGCAGCTGTCGTCACCTTTAACCATACTGAACAATGTCCATCTATTGTGTGCAGCTATGAATCTAGCATGCTGCTAAGAGGTGGTCTATTAGGCTAACTGATTATACAGGACCTCCGATTTAGAGGCATCCTAGGGTAAAATCTGATGATTGGATGGATGATCCGACTACTGCAAAGCTAAGATGTTTCATTGTACATGTATTAAGAGGAACGGGATTACGACCAGATACCGAGGACAATGATTGAATGTTATTTACTCGGAAAGCTGACGGATATTGGAATGGCGGTTTGAAACTTAAGGCCTCTTTGCGTGGACAGCCGATGCATTTTGTCCTGCATACAGTTCGATATAGTGGTCATACATAAGCTTACCTATTGTGATTCTTTGGAATCCCCGCAAAATATCAGGGCTGGTGTCACGAAATAGAGTATTCCCCCGTATTAGTCGTATCCTCCATAATGAAGAAAAGTCGAAAAAACCGCGTCCGCGTGTATTTATTTTTGCAAATTAAAGTTCATCTGTTTTGTTTTGACCAATGACACTAACAGGTATGTTTATTCCTACTAGATAATTTTTTGTTTTGGTTTTAGAGCACTTAAAACTATTAAAACACTTAAAACTCTCAGAATCACTAAATGAATTCGAGTTGCCTTTCTCTAAACATTGCTTAGGACACTTAAACAACTAGAGTCACTTCAAATTTTGCTCAAAGGAAAAAAATCAATTATACGCATTTTTCGAAAGGGGGATAGACTGTTTAATTCCTTTCTTGGCGATAGATTAATTCATCCCCCCCCGGATAACTTTCACGGGAGATACTCTATTTCGTGACACCGGCAATAGGCACAGACCATGTCACTGAGTTGAGGGCAGATGCCCGCGGCGCCAAATTTCTAAGGAGCGCCAAAATCTGTTTGAGCAGTTTCATATTTTTTACTTTTTTTAACCATTACCCCGAAATTTAATTTTCCAGGTTTCAGTGAAGGCCCTGATAATTAAAAATATATATATATACAGGGTGCGGCCAAAAAATACCCCATTACGAAAATTGTGATTTCTCGAAAACCGCTGAATATTTTGTTACAAATATTTTCATTCTTATTCGTAACATATTTTTACATATTCTCTGAAAATTTTATGTCAGTGTCTTCATATTTGTGATCATGACATCAGGCAGAAGAAAGAACTGCATTTTTTCAATTGAACAAGGCATTCACGAAATAGGAAGTCATATTTTTACATAAAATAGCTTGTAGTGTGCCATAATTACGTCATTTCCGCTTAGAGGATCGTGTTCTTCATCGATGAAAAGATCTTTTACATCAATCCACCCATTAATAATCAAAACAATGGCGTCTGGGCGAAGAAGAAAGAAGTCGATATCCATCCAAGCCGTCAGTTGGTCGAAAGAGTTAATTAAGTTCTCTCCCCACATCATGGTTTCTGCAGGAATCAGCTATGCGGGTAAAGGACGCTTACAAAGCCAATGCTAAGTACTACGTGGAGAATCTTTTGCCTAAGCGTGTCGATGACTGTCACACTACACTGTCTTGGGAAATCAGTTCAATTTTCACCAAGATGGAGCGCCCGCTCACGGCGCCAAGCTGGCCCAAGATTGGTTAACAAGTCACTATCTTGACTTCATCAACAAGGATTCGTGGCCGCCAAATTCCCCAGATATGAACCTACTCGACTATGCTGTCTGGGGTGCAATGCTTGCGACTTACAACAAACTTCCCACAAAGCCAAAGAACATTTCTGAACTGAAACATACGCGGCAAATCATCTGGAATGACTTTTGTCACTTGAGAACATTCAGAAGACTGTTCTGGGCTTTCAAAACGTCTGCAGACTTGCGTAAAAGCAAACGGTGTTCACTTCGAACATTCATTGCACAAAACTTAACAGTTTGGCCTAATCTAATTGTCAATAACAATAAGAAACCTTGAACTTTGTTACATTTCTGTTTGCGTCGTTACTTTGTCACTTATTGCTGTCACTAAATGTCTGTTGAAACGAAAATAACATTGTTTCACTTCAGGGTTGCACCATTTTGGTGTTCATTATTCAAATTTCATTAGATTTAGCCAAGTTGTAGATAAATATGTGTCAAATAGACTGGCGAAGTTTTATAACAATATATTCAGCGGTTTGTGAGAAATCGTGATTTTCGTAATGGAGTATTTTTTTGGCCGCACCCTGTATATACACACATATTTAATTGCACGAGTGTAAACTACTCTGACTTGTTAATCATTGAACCAAAATTCATTCATTCATTCAGAGCATTCATATAGCGTCCCTTCAAGATACTACTCAGAGGCGCTCCCAGCCCAACCACGAACAAAGAAAAAATACTCGAGAGACTTGTAGAATCCAGTCGGACGGACCACAAGTAGAGAGCGAAGCGTAGCCTAACCGGGAGGTCGTTCCAGACAGTAGGCCCCACGATCGAGAATTTATATAGCGTCTCTTCAAGCAACCTAATAAGAGGCTCTCCCAGCCGAGCCACAGCTGAAGAAGTAGGATTGGAGCGACTTATAAAAAGCAGGTGTGTTAGCCTAGGCATACAATTAAGTTGAGTTATCCGAGAGAGAGAGGTCGACCGTATAATAGCATCGCTATTGTCCACTGTCCAATGTTTGTTGTTCTTACCAGATTGCCGAGTGAAAAGTGACTTTCGATGTTTGGTTGGGATGTGTCTTCCATGGGATCTGACATGCAACGGGGTTTCTGAATGCAGCGATGGAAGCGACGAAGACCAGGATCTTTGCGGTATACCTTCACTTTTCAATCTGTAGATAATGACATGTCTAAGAAAAAACGAGAACAATGATATTTTAGTTGCTTTTTGGAAAACTCATGGCTCTAACATTCGACCAACCCTTGAACAAGAAAATCAATTTTCACTGTTAACGAGAGCTGAGTCACTCAGTTCAATTCCTCTCGTGTAGGCCCCTAAGCTTATTTAGAGGTGGGGGGAACTTATGTGCGTAATTATGAACATTGGAATGGTTCCGCAATTTCTTTCGGCAGATCATGATTCATAGTGGACTCAAAAAATTCATAAACCGGAAATAAATTGTCTGATTTCAGCGAAGAAGAGAAGTGTTATCTGCGGCTTTGAAGATTCTTACTTGTGCGGCTACGAAACTCAGGGACCAAGTTATTTGTCGTGGGGTCGTTGGAAAGCTAGCGACACGGATGACATCAGTTTCCAGGGACCAATAACGGATGCCAGTGGATCTCTCAATGGTTTGTCCATTCTACGTATCTTGTCCGATATTTAAATGGCGCAAGTTGCACATTAGACTTCAATTTCACTTTCAGAACAGAGCAAACGGATCGTGAATTAATTCAATGAAATAAAAATTATGTGGCTTAATACATGGAGATAGTTTAGAGAAAGAAATTATGCAAGGAACGGTACCGGAAGCAAGGTCAAGAGGAAACCTAGGAATAGGTGTTGGGACAACATTTGTGAATGGACGGGATTATCAACAGAAGAAATGTATAGAGCAACCGTAGACAGGAGAGAATGGAGAATTGCTCTAAATGCGACCAACCCTCGTATCGAGGAAGGTTGAAGGCAATGTGGATATAATTTCAATATTAATTGGATTGATATAATAACTTTTGTTCGTCGAGACAGACATTATGGAGAGGCAGGTTCCGTTTCTCGAAGCTGTTTCGTTTTAGGAGCAAAGCACCGCTATCAAGTGGCATCAAGTTGGGAATTTCATCTAAAACTAACGAGCTAATTTACATTTTCTACATAATAGAGATAGGCCCTAATTATTTGGCAACTTTGTACAAGCTGCGTTTTTTTGACGACTGTAGGATACTACATGGGTATCAACTCGCGCGTTGGTCAAGTGGGTGACAGGATGACATTGGTCTCTCCACTTGTCACATTCTCTCGGCCAACCCAACTGGTGTTCTCTTACTACATGTTCCGTAAACAATCCGAAGGAGGGTCCCTGCTTCAGCTGTTCCAGGTTTCAAAGTTAGGGATTCACGATGAATTACAATTCGAAAACACTGTGAGTACAGACGCTTCTTGGCAACGGGCAATCGCCGGTCTTCCGTCCGGCTCGTACTACCTGGCATTCCAAGGCACGATAGGAAATCCTCTCGTGTCGTATATGGCCATTGATAGCATCCAAGTATCGTCAAACGTGTCTTATGTGGTTGTCTCAAAACCAATTACCAGAAGCAAAAATGGTAAGCTTAGTAAAGTCATGAACTCATGATTATGGTGAAATTCACCATCTAGGCCTACAGTAACTGTTTCTTGATTGCGATGCCCAGAATGTGAGATTGTTTCTTTCTTGCTGGTTTCATTTCAACATAATAACTTACGGGCATAGGTTGAATATAAGCTTATGCCGTTGACATAATGTAAAACATAAGCCTACACTTGAATTTGTGTGCAATAGGCTCTATGTCGGAATCTCTGAATAGCTTTAAAATAATAATTGTGAAGATGACACATCGTGAAATTAATTGATTGAAGATGAGTTATAGGCTAAATGCGAAAGTCGTTGCTTGTTTTTGAGTCCACAATTCACAATGAATGTCGTCATCATCATCATCAAGAACCGTAGGTAACTACATTGAATGTAGTTTAATAAAATATATCTGTTGTTCGACAGGCTTAGGAACGACGTCTGTCAATTGCTCGTTTGTTGGAAGCGATTCTTGTGGCTACTCTCTGGTTTCAACTTCGTCAAAATTGGAACTTTCTTTTAATTTTAAAAATCTAGAAAGTAGGTGTCACTTGGTTCAAGTACGAAAGTTGTTAATAATTATTATTTTGAGTATTGTACATATTTATCCGAATACGGACAGCTGTCAGAGCTGGATGAAAATGCCATTAATTTTGATGATCTTGAATGGAAATGTTATTTATTGATCTCGCGGATACCTGTTCAAAGGGTGTAGGACATTAACCCACCTGGGCAAACCCCAGGACAAAGTCCCCGGGCATGACCTCACAGGACAACCCCCATTTAGCCTAGGACATTAACTTTTGTACGACCAACAGACATGTTTTAACTTTCGAACTCAGGATCGCATTTCGGAGGATTAGGCCTATCACTTAATTATACGCAATTCAGGATCTACCCGGAGTATTGTCTTACCCTGGGGCTTGTCACCGCTTGTGGGGGCAAGGGGTTGGCCCGGCGGTTTGATGTCCTAAGCTACATGTATTTCCTCTTAACTTAAGATTCGATATTCGTGAGTACGATTACGGTTCTTGATAATGAAGAGAACTAAGCTTAGATGAAAATGACTTCGACTGTTTTTGTCGTTTAATGCCATCCGTTAACATTGCTGTCTCGACATACATGTATCACCGATAAGCTTACATGAAAGGCAGATCCTTGATGTCGAGTTCATATGGTCCACAATGAGACCACGGCTCATCACTAATCACACAAAGGGGTTCAGCAGCTGTTGGCGGAATAATCGCCTCTATTGTTACACCTGCAATATTCTTATGTAGATTTTTGTCGTCTGTTTTAGGCGATGCGACTTTTGATGACTGTACAGAGGTGCATCAAGACACGATGGGTGCTGTTGATTTCTGGGCACATGCTAATAGTCCGTGTGATAACTCCACGATCTTGATTCGCGCTTGCAGTGGATGTGTTATCACTATCGCTTTCTCTTACGTGAATCTCACCATATACGATAACAGTAATGACACCGATAATCAAAAAGTTCAGGTAGCTTTTCATTTTACCAAGTGGACCTAAATTACGTCAAAGAACATAAAATAAGGTCAGGTCGACCGACCAACCTGCTGTCATTTGTTTGTGGATCGGTTGGGATCACGCTAACACGGCTATTAAATTTTTGCTTTCAGGTACACAGCTGGGATGATGAAAAAGAGGATTGGCAAGTGAAAACGGATTTATATGGAACAAATCGACCGGAGAGACTTTCCATTAAGACGACCGCACTGAGAGTGAACTACATTGAACATTTGGATAACCTCGATGATGAACTGAAATTCAATTTCACTTATAGAGTATCCTTGCCAAAACACGAAAGTAAGTTTACTTGTATGGTACACTTGTACATTATTTCATCTAGACGTCTCTGGGGAGAAATCCCCCGGAATGGCATTAGCCTACTCCCAGAAAAATTAGAGGGCAAAAATTATATTCAGGCTTTTTTTACATCTAAATCGATTGAATGAGGGGTTATGATTAACACAGACAAATTAGAGAGCTAAACATTATCCATCCGGCTTTTTACACATCTAAATCGAATAGATGATCGCATTGAGGGGTTATAATGAACAGCGTTATAAGTTACCAGTCAAATAGATAATGTCATCCGTCGGGAGAATAAAAAAGAGGCGATAGGCCTGTGCCGGAAAAGGTCATCAGATCTTTTGAAAGAAAAGGTTATCAGAAAAAAAGTAGAAATGGAAAGGCGAAATTTGTGGCAAATTGTGTTACTGTCAGTGGGGAGACCGAGGTCGAAAGTAACACGGGTTGAATATAACAGGCATCATTGCGCCAAAACTGAAGAGTAGGAAACCAGCGTATAGCCTACTTTGAAAACAGCTTTCAGCTGTGAGCCAATATGGCCGACCACACAGTCGCACATTAGGCCACGCCCTTTTGCATAGACAGAATTATTTATTTCCTATGTAAACTACTGTGCGTTTGCTGGTGGTCTATTAAAAAAATACTTTTACTTACTTAATTACGTAATTACTAATACGCGTTGGCTACATCTCGGCCAGAATACAGGCGTGTGAGCTATTAGTGGCCAACTTTAACAGTCTGCGATTAATATTCAGGAAGATGTTTGTCTTTGCGAGTTGTCGAGTGAGTTGTTTGTAAATCGTTGAGATCATCAGAGGAGTTTTATTTTAGATTTGCTGCTAGTCTTGCGGATGAGGTCACAGAACGGAGGACAGATGGGCGTCGGTGAACACATGGCCAGACTGATGTCTCCTGTATTCCAGTTGAGCAAAGAGAAGACGTCTTGTCTCGTCCTTCAATTCAAAGCTCTGTCTGAACTCAGAGTCATGCTCGGATACGTGAAGAGCGACGGTAGATACGAGGAGAGATTGGTCCATCGCAATCTGAAGCCAATGTCTTCCGTCAAATTTTTTACTCTTCAAAGAGACGTTGGTGGTTTTACGGTCGAAGGACAACAGTTTGTCCTCGTCTTTGAGTCGAAAGGTCAACAACTGAACGGAGATTTGCTCATCATCAGCGAAATACAACTCCAGGACAACCATTGTAACTGTAAGAATCTTTCATCTGTAGGCCTATCAACTTAACGTTTTATGTAACCGACGGTTAGAAATAATCGTAGCCTTCAACGTAGAATTGACATAAGACTGCAGACAGAAAAACGGTGACGTGAAACATCGCAGAAGAGCAGAGAGAGAAGAAGTGCCAGGTTAATTATTGGCAGCGTGTTTAACAGATTAGAAGCAAAACAAAAACAAATAAGAGGGAATAGAATATAAGTGAAAGATTGACGGAGGAAATTTGAGAAGCAGCAGAAAAGGAAATCAAGAAAGCAGAATTTGAAAGCGACTGAGGAAGAGAAGAAGAGGCAGAATAGAAATAAGAAAAAGATGTTGAAGAATAATTGAGAGCGGCAATATTAAAACCTTTTCATCAGTGCAATAATATAATTAATAAATAATTAATTAATTGCAGATTTCTCAGATGACACCGATTGGAACGGATTCTACGAATTTTCATCGGCAGATGACCCATGTCCGATGGCTGACCAATCCGAACTAGGTTACAGCTGGATACCTGCCACCATAACCTCCTCCAATTCGGGTAAACAATAAAATCTCACATCAAAAAGTGTCATTCAATTCGCCGATAACTCTTGAAATAGTTCCGTCAAGTGTTTTGCCACAAAACCATTTCGTATAATTATGATGCAAAGTTAACTCTCGTCACCACCATTTCTTCTATAGAAATTTTGTGGAATAAAAATAATGATCCTAAAGGAAGTTGGGACACGAGAGTGAATATTATTATTATTATTATTATTATTATTATTATTATTATTATTATTATTATTATTATTATAATGAAAATGCTCCTGTTCACAATAAGAGCTAACATAGTTCTTCAGTTCAAGACCTCCATGTGTCTTGACTGTTTGAGTCTGTCGTTCCTAAAACCGACAAAGAGTTCCCTATTTGTAGGGCGACTGATAGACGCTGGAGCAGATGGCTCGTCTCACGCTTGTCTCCTTTGGCCGCTGACATTTTTCGTCCTAGATCTTGTACGAACTGCAGAGAATCTGTGTCCCAGCTGCCTGCTGTTTCGACTGCAACAGGGACGAAATGATGCGATCTTGCCAAGTCTGCATATTTGCTCTCTTTGTTCCGGGCTGCTCTTTCCGCCGCTGCACCTGCATTTTCTGCAGTTAAATGTCTGTACGATGTTGCAAACGTATCTGGTACCGTGACATCCCACGTCAAGCAGAGACCTCTGTGCCAGGGAATGATGGTAACTCCATCTGGCCTTTTGCCATCAGATCGGGAGAGACCATTCGGCTCTTTTATGGCTGGTATCTTAGCTCTTCCAAATGCGCGCCAAAGCACGTCATTGATCATCCCGTGACGTTGCTGCCTTCCAGCTCCTTTGTTGCAAGAGAAGCCGTGTAGTCCATTAGATTCGACTATGGCGCCACATTTGCATGTGTGTTTTTCACACAACGCAGTGCCTAGTATTATTATTATTATTATTATTTTTTTTTTTTACCCGAGGTATTTATGATCCCTCAGGTTTTCAAAATAATATCCGGAGATGGAAATGATGTTACTCTGGAACGGCCTCTTCGTCAAGATTTTGTTGGATAAATGTTCCCCTGAAAGCAACTTCTAATCTTGGTCAGCTCACCGAAAATAAACCCTGATTTGCCACTCAAATCTTCTAATCTTATTATTATTATTATTATTATTATTATTATTATTATTATTATTATTATTATTATTATTATTATGGTGCGTTCTGTCAACTTATGTTTATATTCCAATTATCATTGCTACTTTTATTGTGACGGTTTCGAACCGTCACGAGTTCTTACTTATTTTTTAAAATCTTAAGGCTTCGGATAGAGGAGAGTGGGGCAAAGAGAGGCCCATCAGAATGTCATGATGATGATGATGGTGATGATGATGATGATGATGATGATGATGCTGATGATGATGATGATGATGATGATGATGATGATGATGATGATGATGATGATGATGATGATAATGATGATGATAGTGTTGGTGATGGTGGTGGTGACGATGACGATGATGATGACGATAATAATAATAACAATGATAACAATAACAATGATAATAATAATAAAAAAAATTACTACTGGGCCTACTGTTACTACTACTACTACCAATAATAATTTACGCTAACCTTCCGGTTATTCTTGCCCCGCAGGCCGCTCTTGCCCCACTCTCTTCTATCTAGAAAGTTCAGGCTTCCGGCTAAGATTGGCCTCCCATTGTCAGTGATGCCACAACTGGGGTTTTCCACTAGATCTGGGGTTTTTGGCCTTCGTCTGGGTTTCTTTCTTTTTGAGTGGCAAATCAGGGTTTATTTTCGGTGAGCTGACCATTTGTATTTTGCAGTGCTTTATAGGTGGATCAAGCACAGGTTGTACGCTGTCCCCTGTGACTGTGAGCATCGCACGTGTGCATTATGCCGTCAAAATCATAGTGACTTATACATTCTTATTGACTGTTTAGCCTGCAGACAAAACTTCTGTTCGCAATAACAATTAACATAATCGAAGCAGTGTCTGGTTTTACGTGTTTGCTGAAATTGAATAGGATCGACGACGGGCCTTCGCAGTGAATTCGACGGCTATACCATAGGAGAGGTGTCCAGATTACTTTCTCCTCCGTACACTTCGACCGCAGAGAAGCCATGTCTCCTTCTCTCAGCCTCATTCAACTCCACCAATATCCGTCTTAGTTTCTCCTTACTCTCAACAGACAACACGGATCCTCTGCCTCCGCCAGAGGTCGTCCAGACCGCTTCCCCGAACGGATCCAATATCCAGCTGTACTGCATCCATCTACCAGTTGGATTTTCAGTTATGCTGGAAATCAACGCTAGTCAGTTCTACTCTGGATCGATGCAATATTCGGCTGTCTTCCTTCAACGCATTGAACCGACTTCCTGTAGCGTCATACAACCAGGTTAGGTTACGATACAACGTAGTCTACGACTTTGTCATGACTCACACTGTCTCACGGTAGGTCTATGCTGCGGATATTACAGTGATCAATCTCAATGGTCATAAGCGCATGTCTTTGCTTTGTCAGTTTGTCGCGAATGTCTGAAAATATTTAAATTTCAGCTTTTCGCCAACAAGATGGTTGGGTCTGGTCAATAATTGTTTTGTATAAACATACATCCACATCCACAGCCGCATTCTCCTTTCCTGTGATTTCTACACTAAGGCTAAGCGAGTCTCTGGGTAACTTAGGTAATTATTCAGAGATCTCCGAGAATGCCGTCAAGATATGCAATGGCGACGTGATATTTAACGTTGCAACGTGAATGGGTTTTGAATCTGTAGGCAATATTAAAATGTCCATAACTCGGGACTTAAAGTGAACTGAGAGCTGAAAATAGTCGAGTTGACTTACAAATTTGGGTAAGAGTGATTTAAAATATATTTAGTGAACTGAAGCCAAACCGATTCAGAGCCTTTCTTGGGACAGAATACATACAAACAGAGTACTTCGCTTTACGTTATAGATGACACAGTTCTCAAAGCTATGCATTGCAACTGATCACACAAGAGCACTCTCAAGTTGAATCTATGTTGTAAGTAGGCCTATATATACAATGCGTAGACAGATGCCATTTTCATGTTTAAACCGCTAAGATTTGAACACAAATATAGTCCATCTTTCAGAAAGTTCATCAACGGATTCAATCAACTGCACAGAGTCGTTCAGCTCGTGTGGCTACCAACTGGGAGACGATTGGTCAGATTATCGCTCAACCTTCGATGGCCAGCAATGTAAGATCATTTAGATAGAATTTTCCACTTCATTTAGCCCTATAGGATAACATATTCAACTGCGTTGCTTATTATTTTGGTTCCAATGGCGACATCAAAGTAGCTCCCCCTTTAAGCTATCTCTACTCTGAGGCGCTCCCAAATGCAGAGCGGACACTGCATCGGAGTTTCACGCCGAAGCGCTGAGCAATTGTGAGTGAAGGACTTGCCCAAGGTCCCTACGCGGCGAGGTGGATTCGAACCTCGAACCTTCCGGCTTCAAGGCAACGGCGCCACCATTACATCTACTTACTTCTCAGTGTATTTTGTATGAGAACATCGGCCAACATCTTTCACAACTGATAATAATTATAGAGCAGAAATAATCATGTGAAAACCGATCGATGCATTTTTGGAATCTAATATATTCTTCATTTTTTAGATCTGCTGTGGGGTCTTTCAACGGGAAAAATTCCACCAGCCTACAAATACATGGAAAATTTGGCACTTACGCTCTTCATCAACCCAGACAGATCGCTTTTATTGAGCTTTTCACTGAATTTCACAGAAGCACCTGCTACTCAATCCAAAACTAGGCTCAGTTTGGAGATATATAAGACATCGTCACTTGGTCTTCTTTCATCAAAACTGGCCGGCTACTTTGGCGATCAGAGTTCAACCGTTGAACTGTGTCTTCCAACTGGACGATTCCGTTTGGCGTTTCTTGCGTACACCAACGATTATTCCGTTTCCTCGCGAATTGAATTGTCTGATTTTCAGTTAACGGAAACTGATTGCGATCCGCCAACACAAATCAATTACTGTGAGTATCTTCTTCAACGCTTTTTAGTATCGGTTCGGATAACAAAAGTTGCTCGATTTCCTCGAGGAAGTCTAAGCTTATAGGCCTATTTGTTTTAGAAACTAGGCGAACATGCATGCGTCTTTGAACCATTTCATAATTTTCAACAAGGCAAATCATAGATTGTCTAAACAAGAATAAACTAAACGAATACGATTTTCTTCATAGGCCCATACGATTGCATATAATCTGCTTCAGTTTCTAACTAACAATAAATGTTCACAGTTTCGTCCAGCAATGGGGAGATTCAGGAGAACTATCTCCCGCGGTTTCTGAAAGTGGGAGGGTTTGACGTTTTCGGGTGTAAATTGGGGGGGGGCGGTTGCTGAGTTCCGATTATATAAGGGTCTGGAATAGACCTACGAAAAGTAATATTTGTGCATCATGAGGCCTATGTGTATCGAAATTGCATGTTACCTCGGGCTAACGAACCAACGGTTCGAATGAAGCCACATAGGCTATTAATTTTGGTAGGGTGTATGGCAACTCATAGACATTAGTCGTGAAACAAGCCCATATCACCCATCACGCTTACTGATGCAGCTAAGCCGAAGCCCGAGCCATGGCAGGTGATGGTGGCAAAAAAATTAATGACTACGACAGTCGCGCAGCAAGAATTTAGACAACTACAACTGTGCGCGTATAGCCTACCTTAGTCGTCAGACAGTGGTCCCTTCTGTAAAAGTAGCCTAAGCCAAAAGAAGCTAATAACAGATGCTTCGTATTAGATTCCCAACCATCAGATAGCTGAAATGGACAAGATCAGTTATGATGCAAAAAAGAGTCTTTCCATGCTAGAGATGCACAGTGTCAGGATATCAGGATTCCATTTTGGGAGGGGGGCTGAAGAAAAAAATAATAGCCTCGGAGCCATTTCTCCATGTAACTTCAGCGGCGACTTAGTATTTTAGTTGCAGATGAAAATATTGATAACAAACCCCGAAGTGGGATGATGGATGAAAATCTTCAGACCCAAACAAGAAGCAAGATCATTTTCTGATATTTTTTTGCAATAAATGCGACGATTGACGCAAATTACAGTTTGCAGGGGGTAATGTTTAGGAGGGGGTAATTTGAAACTTTTACACCGGTACGTACATTCTGTCGAGCCCCCCCCCCCACACACACACACCGTACGCAAATCGCCTAAATCCCGCGACCCTCCCATCCGTAATATATGGACAGCTTCTTGTAAAATTGTGTTAGTTGGCGAAAATGGGGTGGTTTGTTCTTCCACTCCAATTGGTGGGTGGTTAGACGCAACTGATTGTTCACACTCATAGTCTATAGGCTAGTGTTCTCATTTATGGAACTTCTGTATGCAGAAATGTTTTTGGTGCAGCACATAAAAGCTTGCCTGTTCGGTTTTGATCTTTTAGTTTGCGCTGACGAAAACGTTTGCCTTTCTCGGGTGATAAGTCCATCTTCGCAGTTCATGTGGAAATATTCGACGGATAAATCCATTCGAATTGAAGACGATGGTAAGAATCTGTTCGGATCACCATAAACGAAGGCATTCAAAGCAGGCTAATTATAATTGCTTTCTCATTGGGCCAATGGCGCTCATCTGCTGCCTCAATGTGCCAGCTGCTCTCCAATGGTGGGCCTAATCAGTTATCAACAGTTGAAGACACTTTAAAGTCGCCCATCTCATTTCATAGGTTATACTTTATAGGCTTAGTTTGCAGTAAACGATTAAAGGAGCGTTCTACAGCGTGTAATGTGCGTAAAATCTTGTCAGTAGTAATTTTGGTTCTGAATCCGATAGGATCACAGGAGTCACAAACAGGTATCAGTAGCCTAATTTAAAATGAGGAAGAGTCCCAAAATCTCCAGTCTCGGTGTTGCTCAGAATCCGAGTGTATTATGGACTGTTTGGGAAAAACGCTACACAATTAATATGATCGTTTTAGATAGTCAAAATTATAGTTAACGCTGTTGTTATGTCGAGCAGGTTCTGCATAAATGAACAAGTGCTGCACATAAGGGTACACTGTTGCGAAAGGGTTTCTTGGCTGAGATTTTGCTTTTCCAATTATCAATAAATTACAAGCTTTTACTTCCTCTTGTTTTCCTAGATCCGTTTAGCACATGGAAAGTCTTATTAATTTGCGAAAAAGAAAATCAGTTTGCAAGTGGAAATGAGCACATTGTGTCTGAACGCTCAGGCAACCTCATTATTTTTATACACAAATATTAATTTGTGTTGATTTCACATTTTCCAGATGTCTTGATTGTCGTTTTTGATCTTTACGGCACAATCAATTTGACCGAAGTTGACGATATCACCACAATTTACCTGAATGCTGCTGGAAAATTCAGTGTAACGCTGCAACCAACCTTTGCAACGGGTTGCAGTGACGATGACGATGACGTCTATTCCGCATATGTTAGTCTTCATTCGTTGTCTTGTTGAAAACTAAAGCTCAATTATGTATTAAGGAACATTGTACTCAAACTCAACGTCTTCTGATAGGAAAGCGAGTGTCGTTGTTATGTCCTCCGCTACACATGTATTAGTTCCAAGCTTGCCCAACGTTTTCTGTAGAAAACCTAACGTATAGCCTACCATTAATTTCATGGATTGTGTTTTATATAGGCCTACCCTACCTCACTTCAAATGGTTAATTTTGATGGCCTATTGCGCCTTTGCTAATGTAGTAGCCTAATTAAAACTGTATTTAAGATTACTTACGCAATCTCCACTTTCACAGTTAATTTGATCATCCACAACATAATTTATCAATTCCATTTTGTATGACGCCAGAGTTCGAAGTGAAAACGTTTATTATGATTTTTAAGTTGATGCTATTTCGTAGATACGCTCAAAAACAGGCGGAGAAATTTCTACACAAGTACTAACTCTCAACTTTAATTCACCAAATATTTTTGATTCAAGCGATATGCTTCTGATTAACTTGAAGGCGGCCGTGGCTCGATGTGTGCGTTTCATAACGTACGCCATCGATAGATACGATCCTCCAGAGGGTAGGAATCATCATTCGAGTCAATGTCCAGGAATAGTTAAAACTATTGTGGCATAGAATCAATGCAATTTATATTTTACACACGATGTTGAATGTTGGTTGATTCATTTCTTAGCACATCATAATAATATCAGCATCAATAGGATTATATTGTCAGAAGTGTAAGAAAGGTATGAAAGACACAGTCGCGCGATAACTTAAGCGCATCATTGATGTGAGTGAAAGAGTCAGTCGAGTGAGGTTATAAATAGCTGAGGCCCGGTAGGCTATAAAGAATCGACCGGTCCATTAAAAAGGTTATTGAAAAACATAATCAATAATAATTGTCAAGCTTTGACGTCTCGACCACGTTCAAGAGCATGCACCATAGTATCGGTTGATGAAATCATCCATAAATTGACCGCATAGGCCACTTTGCCTACGCCGTGGTGACAACTCTTCAATTGGGCAGATATACTATTCTACTTTAGGAAGGTCCATGACAGGTTGATACCATTCATTGAACCTCTATGTTTGTATGTGCACTTGTTATAGCGCCCCGTCAAACACTCTGCTCAGAGGCGCTCCCGACTGCATAGCGGACACTGCATCGGAGTTTCACGCCGAGGCGCTGAGCAATTGCGAGTGAAGGACTTGCCCGAGGTCCCTACGCGGCGACTTGAGGTGGATTCGAAACTCGAACCTTCCGGCTTCAAGGCAACGCCCCGCCACCACTACACCACCGCGCCCCGTTAAATAGTCTATGGTCTGTGAAGCTTCTCCTGGTCAAATGCTGATCAAGATACAGGCCTCACATATAGGCCCTAAGCTTGCCGTATAGGCCTACCTAACAACTTCCTGGACGTTACGCCTACTTGATAATCCGAAAACCCATCCAAGGTGATCTTATAATAATGCATGGAAAATAATTTACGATGGGCACGGAATACACTAAAATGTTGAGAGATAATATAATATATTATTGGGTACCAAGATCAAATCCATTTAGGCACAAAATGCATTCTGATGAACAAGGATTTTTCAAAGATAAAAATTGTTATCATCAGCGAACAGAACAGAGTGTAGACCTATTATACCCTGACGTATTCGAAAAGTGATTAACTTAATCATGAAAGCAGATAAAGACATTTCAAAAGATGTTTGTAGAAATTTACTAAAAGCTCACGTCGATTAGTAAAGATATTTCATATTAATTTTCTGCAAAACGCATGCGAATTGTGTCTGGACCAAAGCATGCTTAATTGACATATTGATTCAGTTTGGTCCATGAACAAGAGTTTATGGTAGTCATCAGTTTTGCATTGAGGTGTGAACACATCAAGGCTTTGTTACTTGGCTGTCCAGGTTACTCGCTGCAGTTGACAAGGAACTTGGACAGTGATATAACGCAATTGGACAGTCTGGCAGCTCAGTGGACTTCAGATGTCTTCAGTGTAGCCTCTCAAATCGTCTGCCTAGCATTTGACTTGGCTCTGCCATCAAGTGTCCAGGCGAAACTCTTTCAGCAATCGCAGAACGGCACCGTTTGGAACCAAACTGTGTTCACAAGTGGCAGCGATACGGATGAACGAATTCGCGGAGAATTTCAAGTGTCACTCGACAGAAACGTTTATCAAATACAGTTGGCTCTTTACTTCGAAGAAAGTGTTATCATAAACAACGTCAGCTTGGAATTCAGACCTTGTCAACCAGACGGTATTCACAACATCTCTAGGCTTATTCGTGCTTATTCGTGTTTTTCATTGATTCGAACTGAAATGTATGAAAAACATGCCAACTGCGTTACTTTAAAATCTGAAAAACTTTTTAGTCACATTCAATAATTGGAACCACATTCTATGTAAATGTCAAATGGGGACATGTCCCCCCTGGATCTGCCCCGATATAGGCCTATGTATTCTTACAGAAGCAGAATTTATGTTCTTGCACTTGGGCAGAAGGGGCAAAGGGACAAAAACTCTGGAGCCTGCCTACTTTTAGGGACCCAGGTTTGGCAATGTCAGGCTTATTCGCGAAATTGCAAAGTTTGTGATAATATAGGCCTATCCCAAGCCTTCACTGCAATCAGTAAAACTTCGAAGAACAACTTGAGCCCGCAAGAATTGCCGCGATTTTGGGGGCAAATTTCGACTCATGAATTTGCTGCGATTTTAGCCATTATACAAAATGCTAATATGCAATTGTGCATTCACAACTTTTTACACGAATTTCTTATCCATGGTGGTTAATTGTGGGCTAGTATCCAACTCGATTCGGGCAAAATGGAACTGAGAGATATTGTGGTGTAATTAGCGTTGAACTTTAAGCATAGTTGTTTAATATTTTCCCAAGTGTGCTTGCCAGAAAAACCAGACTCGCTCAAAATTTGGGCGTCATTGCCCCCCCCGGA
Organism: Lumbricus rubellus; assembly: GCA_945859605.1. Classification (NCBI taxonomy): domain Eukaryota; kingdom Metazoa; phylum Annelida; class Clitellata; order Crassiclitellata; family Lumbricidae; genus Lumbricus; species Lumbricus rubellus. The sequence goes on from OX243819.1 coordinate 3,265,797, forward strand.
ACCTCGCCCCCTAGCCTATGGTACGAACGGGAAAATTGCAAGTTATTGCAGAGTAGAATTCAGCTGCTGGAAGAACAGGAGTCCATGGCGTGGAAAGACCTGAGGCATTTTGAAATGTGGCTGTGAAGAAGAATGGCCACGAATAGTTGAATGAGTTACAAAACCAATGATGAGGTGTTGCAACTTGTGCAAGAATAAAGACAGCTTATTTACGAGAAACGGAAGAGGCAGATGCAGTGGCGTAGCAATAGGGCGTGCAGCCTGTGCAGTGCACGAGGGCCCCCGGCAGTAAGGGGCCCCCGGCGGTCAGGGTCAATTTTTTACTTTATGAATATTCAGAACGTAATCAAGTCCAACCTACAAGTTTGGCGTATACACTCTCAAAAGTGTCATTGGTTTAAGCTCTAATTCAATTTTCTCTGGTAGACTGAAGAAATTTTAAATGTTTTATAAAATATAGGCATAAATGAGAGAAAATAATAAAAATTGTGATTAGCTAATTATATATTTAATTTCGAGTGCGAAATATGCAGTGTCTATATAAAAAAAGACAGGTGTTTTTGCGCAGCCTTTTTGTTTGAAATCGAGGGGTTCAAGCATTGAAGGGGTCCGCCACCGAAATTCTGCACAGGGGCCTCCAAACACCTTGCTACGCCACTGGGCAGATGTACTGGCTGGGTAACATGTTGAGGGAAACTCACTCTTGAGGATAGTACTCGAGGGAAAAACGAAGGAAGAGAAACCACAAGGAAGACCAGAAACGATGATGATAGACTGGATGATAGACGAAGAAAAGGGACGACAATATTATTTAAAGAAATCAAGGAAAAGCACAGAATATAGGCTACACGAATGGTGTGATTGTAATCTTGGATTTGACTAAGAGCAGAGCACTAAAGAAAAAGAAGAGAACGTCCTACGACACCTCGAGTGTAAAGCTGAGTCGGAGACATTAGCAGCTCTTCAAAATCACGGAGAGGCATTGGTGAAAAATGTATTGAATAATCAAAATATAATTATGTGCAAATTAGTTTCGAATAAGCCTGCGTATATACTTTAGCATGGGGAATCGATTAACAAATTTGCGATAAATACAACTAACTTTTACCCTACGACATAGCTCTGTGCTGAGCATAGATAATTATGTTTGGTTTTAACAGCATCTGTGCCAGTGACCAACCTGTCGTGCGACTTCACAAACCTCGACAGCTGCGGATACCACGACACATCCGAAAAAGAATCGCGCTGGGTAGTAACAGCTTCACAGGCGGAAGCCACAGGTGAGGCTCCATTTCAATGATGGTGGTGATGATGATAATGATGATGATGATGACGACGACGACGACGACGACGATGGTGGGGATCGACGACGGACGACAACGATAGATACTTTTAAAGAAATATAATTCCTAAGCTTCCGAGATACATGTAGAGTAAGACAGCAACGCCGCAATGAAAATCGACACAATAATTCTGTTGTTGTAGACATTGCAAGTCGGCGTGAGTGCGTGTCAGATGCAGATGGTAGAAGCTACGTCGGGACACAGAACGTGGCGTTTAGTGGAATACCGTGTATGCCTTGGACTCAACAGGATCCCGTCGTCCATCCTTTCGACGACGTATCCTACTTTGCAGATTCGTCCGTTGGTGCTGATCAGACTGGAGAAGAGGTTTTTCTAGAGGATGTCAGCAACTACTGTCGAAATCCATCTTTGGATGGAACTATCAGAAGCTGGCCTTGGTGTTACGGCATAAAATATCCAGATTTTATTTTGAGCGAATACTGTCCTATTCCGTTCTGTCAAGGTAAATTCTGAATACAAAAGAGAGATAAGGTGACCGTTAGTAGGCCTACCTAAACAAAGACACACCATAAAGTACGCCACAAGTTTAATTGAGAACGTGATAATCTTTTGAAGATAATGATTTGGGGTATGTTGGATGTTTGTGAGAATCAAATTCCAGGTCCGTGGAACACTGCATTTGGTTTTTTGGATTATCAGTTATGGTCTGTGCTTTATTTTCAGACTACTTTATGAAGGCTGTGTTTGGCATCTGGTTGGACACAGCTGTGCTGATGGCTCCTCTGATTGAGTTCAACGGAACAATCTGTCTGAAGTTTCAATATCGACTGAGTCATCCGAGGATCATTCTCAGCATACGAACTACCAGCCTATCTAAATCATCCGTCCCTAGACATCTGTTGGAACTGAGTTATCAGTCCCAGACGAACGCATCCAACTGGAACTTTGCGAATGTTACGCTCAGGAGCACCTATGGCCAAGTGCAACAGGTGGCATTTGTGGCAGAGAAAATTGGATTCACCATAGAGCCTGAATACGCTGCCATTCTTAGCATAGCAATGACCAACTCATCATGTCCTGAGCCAGGTGATCACACTTTTCAATTCGCTTTCTGTACTGTTTTTCTTCAAAGTTATGTTCGGTTGACGCCAGCAGAGTTTTTAAATAATATAATTGTTGAGCAATGGTTGCTCTTAATATATATTGCATTCAATTATTTAGATGCTTCAAATTGAATCCATCATTTAATTGGCAAACCAGCCAAGCCGTCAGGAGTTTTAAAAATTGAACAGAAACCAATCGGGGAACTTTAGATGGCAGAAATTTGTGCCATCTTATTGACATTTTAAACGCCTGTTTCACAGACACAAGCAAAGAACGGCAAGAAGTAAAGGAGAACTACACTGGAAACCGTCTACCAAGCGACTCATTCAGACAACTCGTTCTAAACAACAGCGATTGTGAGTAACTGTTGCAAATGTTTTCTTCTTCATGTTGTGAATGTTCAATCATGAAAATATTTCATCGAGTGGAAATGTGCATTTGCATTGGTCTTTGTATTTGTTGGCTATTTGTGTTTACGACGATTTTTAAGGAATCGTCGGTTGTAAGCTACATGTAATAGGTTAGTTAGGCCTGCCTTTAGGATGCTTTACACACGATCAACAGCCAGCATTCAGTACAGTGGAGACCATAATATTGAACTACTTTGATCCCTTGCTATGTTTTGTTAAGAAGCGCATCCAGGCTTTCGAGAACAAATGCATCAGAAAACTATTGCGTATCGCATGGGCTGAAATGAAGACAACGTAGCAGGTGTACAGACTCGCAGAACAACAAGCGAGTTACTGGGTCACATTGAATCCCGCAAGTTACGTTATTTTGGGCATGTGATGAGACAAGAACGGGACAGCATAGAGAGCAGCGTGATGACGGGCCTGGTAGATGGAAACAGAGACCGCGGCAGACCAAGAATCTGCTGGATGGACAATACCGAAGCGTGGACTGTGTTATCAGAGGTCAATCTGCTTCTCGCAGCACGAGACAAACAGCATTGGGCAGCGCGGATTCATTCATGCAGTCAACCGTCGACGGAATGACATGACATGACATGTTTTGTTATTACTATACAATGCCATTGATCCATTTGCAAATGAAGGCACTGTTAAAGTACTAGCTGTGCATGTACTGCTGTTTGTAATGTATTGGCAGCGCAGAACCCGCTCTGAGACCTGAAATTGCTTCTCCGAACCCTTAGTCAGTTGATTTATAAAGTGTTTGTAAAGATAAATACTTGAATGAATGAATGAATGAATGAATTTAGTTGCTTGTCGGCTTGCTCAAAGTCTGAGTAAACACCCCCCCACCCCACCCAAACAAAATCCAGGCTATACGACCTTGCAATCACTAATGCTTTAAGAAAATCGAAAGACTTGGTCCTCATCAGGTGATGGCTATGCTGATATGAAACAATTCTCTAATAATTTTTCTAAGCTATATTCACTTCGTCGAAGATTGCTATGACAAACTTGGTTTGACTTTATTATCTTCACCACCGCTAATTCTCTGTTTTCTTTGTAGATGACAACATGAGAGACTTGGCAACAACACTTGGTCATCGGAGGGATCGTCTCATTTATAGGTAACTTTCATCACTTCTACGATATTTTTGACGCTTTGAAACAGCTTTTACTTTTTAACAGCAAGAAACATTCGTTTCACAGTATACTGTGGCCTGTCAGTGGACCACTTGAAAATTTTCATATACCGCTAAGACTATCTAAATGTTGAATCCAATTTGTTTTAAAGATCAGTCTGTTACGAATTTTCAACGTTGACTTGAATGATTTATTCATGTAGACTGTATTCCTGTTTGTAATTGTACTCCTCATTTTTCATTGGCCTTATGCGGAATACATTGTAGGAGAAGGAAGACAGCCTGCCTAACTTGAGAGACGAAAGATTTTATAGGCTATCTCATAACTTTATCCCATCTCCGAAGAGCTTAATCAGACGATACCCGTTCAGGAGAGTAAATAGCAGTAAGAGAGTAACATGCATTTTCCTTGACTTGACGAACACGCTACAGTGATTTGCCTTGCAAAGGCTTAGAAACTTCAAGTGCATACAAATTCGATAGTATCCTTGACTGGTTGAGAAATTCAATATCTTCCTGAATCCGTAGGCGTACGGGAGATTTCGGCAGTGGGGGGGGGGGGGGGCAAAGATCGAACTTCTACCCGAAAAATTTATCCGGCCAAAAAGTTGGCGACCGTTTTTTAGTCGTCCCGGACTGTGTTTGCCCGAAAAACCAGACTTGTCCGAAAGTTGACGGCCTTTTTTTAGTCATGAAATTCGGAGCGAATGACTAAAAAAGAGAAAAAAGGTCATCAGTTATTTTGGACGGGAAATTGTGGACATTTTCTTTAGATTTCGGCCGCATGACTAAAAAGATCGCCACAATTTTCGGGTCCAAAAAGGTCGGGGTTTTCCCGCTCAGCGTGTAAGCTTACTCACCTCAAAATTTGACAGTACAAACCCTGATCCAGAGTACCAATCTGATTTAAATAGGCATATCTCTTGCTGTTTTAACACACGTACATGTATCAATGAGTTTATAATCGTTTAAACCTTCACATGTGTATTCAGTTGTCACTGGAATGATGCTGTGTGCAATGAAACTGATATTCGCAGTGAACTCACAGATCTCGGTCTCTGCTACACTTTCAACGGAGACGAAAGCAGCATCCTATCATCCGACAAAGCCGGTTCGTCATTATCATTGTCGTCGTCTCTTTTTCATAATATTTTCAATCATCATCGTCGGGACCATCATCAACATCGTCATTAACGGTGATATCTATTGGAAAGGATCAGGCTAAAAACTCTGCTTATTAACTAGTTTCCATAGATTCATCTGGATGTTCAACACCAATAGGTAAAAATAGTAGACTCTAATCCAGCGGTTCCCAACCCGTGGCCCGCGGGCCAAAAGTGGCCCGCGAGGCCTAAAAACGTGGCCCTCGTCTCTCAAAGAATTAACAAAAATATATATAAAATTGACAATTTAGAAGGATATAACACATAATTATTTTTCTAATAAGCATTATTTTAGTTTGACGTCCATAAATCACATCAAACGTTCTCTTTTGAATACATTATAACAATTTTATATGCTTTTAGTTAATTAAATTTTAGCCTTGTGGCCCCCAATGTCCTTCAACTAAGAAAAAGTGGCCCTCGTGTGCTACAACTTAGAAAAAGTGGCCCTATAGTCAAAAAAGGTTGGGAACCACTGCTCTAATCCTTACCTAACTAAAACCCGATTTCAACTATAGCCGATCGAATAGCTTACGATCTTTGAATGGTAGATTGTTATTGCATTAGCAGTTAATATGGTAAATTATACAGCCTACATATCTTAATGTTGTAATTTTCAGGTGCGACCTTTGGTCTTCGTCTCATGCTGAACGTGGAACAGTACGAGAATATTCCTGTATACAAACGTAACACCGGCATTAAGGTGGATCAAAACATTTTGCATTTCATTTCATACCATGAAAAAACCGTTGTTTCTTCCTCACACAAAATAAAAGTTCTGGTCAAATTATATTAAATGAATAAAGTTGATCGACTGTGTTCAGAGAGTCATGTTTTGTTGATTTCAGATTCATCTTCATAGCTATGACGACATTCCGCAAGTTGCCGATTTGGGTTTTACGGTTTCCCCTGGTTACCAGTCTTTGGCACCACTTGACAATCAGATGGTAGTAATGTACATGCATCGCATTGATATAGCCTACGATTGTGATTTTTTACATGATTTGCTTAATTTTCTATTTAAATTCGTCGTATGACTTCTAAATTGCTCTGTTTTTGTACTTGCAATTTATAAAGCGCTGATAAGGAAGGAATCGTTCTGATTGGCTTCAAGAGTGCATGGCCACGAGAGAAGAAATTGCTTTTGAAGAAAGCAAAGAAATTGAGAGTGAATGGATTTAGATAACGCATTTCAAAGAGACGGTGGTAAAGGACCTGGACTAAGCCACTACCTTCGTAAAGATGGCTGAATATGAAAAATTACAAGATCAAGTATGCTTGAAGAGCGATGTAGAGTTGTAGACGATGCGAAGAGTCGGAAAGAGGCTGGAGTATTAGGCTACATCATTTCAGGACAAAAACACGCTCTTCCTTGACTAGCAGAATGTTGCTTATGAATTTAATGCGTGCAGAGAAAGGAAGCCAATGTAGTTTTTCAAATATGAACTCATCTGGTCACCTGGTGCCGTCGACTCTTGGAGCTCTGGCGACAGTAACGATGTATCCTCTCCAGTATGAACTACAGAGGCAAAAGACTAACATTGGGAGAACAATGAGATGAAAAAATAGTTGTAAATTCGGAATAATTATTACCCCTTTTTCAGAAAGTACCTCATTAAATATATTGCATTTTGAGTCGGTCTGCTATTCTCGAGAGTCGAGATAGTTGTTGAACCATTTTGAGCGGAATGCTTCTGATTTTGTAATTTGGAAGCTTTTAGTAATTATTCTGTGGTCGACAGCGTCGAGCGCTTTAGAGATCTAGGCTTAAGTGATTTTTAGATGATACGGTACTATAGAATATACTATACTCATGGGCGGAGTTTGGTTTTCGTTCTTGGGGGGGCTAACCCCAGTCTGGGCCTTATTGGGAGGGCTAACCCAGAAAAAGGATACCATTTTTATGGTAGAAAAGTTGAATTTGGGCCTTCTTGGAGGGGCTTAGCCCCCCCTAGCCCCTGATAAACTCCGCCCATGACTATACTACATAAAGAAGACAAAGATTATGTCAACAGTTGGGGCACAACTGGCATAATGGGGGCGCGGTGGTGTAGTGGTGGCGTTGTTGCCTTGAAGCCAAAAGGCTCGAGGTTCGAATCCACCTCGCCACGTAAGGACCTTGGGCGAGTCTTTCACTCACAATTGCTCAGCGCTTCGGCGTGAAACTCCGGACTCCGAAGTCCGCTCTGCATTCGGGAGCGCCTCTGAGTAGAGAGAGCTGGAAGGGCTCTCTAACAAGTGCACATACATACATACATACATACATACATACATACATACATACATACATACATACATACATACATACATACATACATACATACATACATACATACATACATACACACATACATACATACATACATACATACATACATACATACATACATACATACATACATACATACATACATACATACATAAATATAAATACATAGATAGACAGATAGATACATACATACATACATACATACACACAAAATATAGGCTTATTGTATTTTAGCTTAAAAATCTTAAACCTCCTTGGGGAAGATGCTCTTCAACGGACTACAAGTTCTTCAACTCAACCGACCGATACACAACGGCCAAGTGCCAACTGGAATGCAAAACAAGATCTGTTTTGGCTAGATGTGGATGCAAAGACGTCTACATGCCAGGTTGCAGCCTAGCCTAACATTTTAGTCAACCTCCATCCAGTTGATTTCTTTCTAAGTACTTGAGTTAGTAAGTAAGTAACTCAATATGGGTTCACCAACCATTGGCTATTTGCACATTGATAACATAGGCTACATTTTTATTTTTTTTAACTGTTTAAAGCAAATAATATTCTCTAACTTCGTCAATTTTTCTGTCAAAATCAATTGATAAATAAATACATAAATAAATAAATAATCAATAAATCAATAATAATATTATTGCCTGCGATGCTTACTAAACTGATACTTCTCACTTAAGTTCTTTGCACGAGGCTAATGCTGGCACTTTTCAGCCGAGAACGCATCTAGGTCTTTTATAATTAAAGAGAGTCGGAGAGGACAGAGCAGACAATGCCCCTTTATTGTTGGATTGTGAAGCGGATTTGCATAAAATTAAAAACTCTTACTTAGAGATAGACGTATTGCTTTGCCTGATAAACACTCGGGTGTTCAGTCCCCCGGTATCTGACAAAAATATTGAATTTTGTGTAATATTTTAGGTACATCTGACATTTGTTCCCTGGACGCTTTCCTATCCTGTGTTGAATCGTCAAACGGTAAGAAATATCGTTTTGTGTTCGAATTTGGTTGGATCCGTCTATTTAGATGATTTTTGGTACCGGTGTAAAGGTTTCAAATTACCCCCGGGCCCTCCTAAACATTACCCCCCCCCCCCCCGGTGACTTGAAACCGGTTTCAGATTACCCCCGGTTTCAGGTTACCCCTCTGAATTCTGAATGAATTCCGTATATCCAGCTTCCATTTCTCAAACGTCATTTTCGTCAATCCAGAATCTATTTCCCCTATAGAGAACCTTCCTCCAGCTTCCATTTCACCAATAGAAAACCTTCATCCAGCTTCCATTTCTCAACCGTTGTTTCGTCAATCCAGCTTCTATATTTTGAAATGAATGAATGAATCTTAGGTTATTCAGTGTCCTACCCGCCATAATAAATCCCGTGCTTGTTTTTTTATAGCCTAGGCTTTCTTTCCTCACTATCATTTCAGCGTATAAATTGAACATAGTCTACTTCATTGCTTTCACAAAGTAAATTCTTTCAGTGGTTTTTAGTTTGTACTCTACAAGAGGATTTTCAAGTAAGCCTTCAGAGTTGCATTGATGTCTTGGCCAAAAACGTGCTGTAGTCCTAATCCTACAATTTTATTAATCTATGAAAAATAGAAGCAAATGCAAACTAAAGTGTTCATCGTCGATTGAAGTTTATTCAATTAAACATGGGCACGTGCTTGATTCACTAGTAGCCTATTAGTTAGTTACTGGTCCTGATACTCGTGACTCTTTTATGAGTGAGCCTAATAAAAAATATTAAAAGGTAAATAGATTAATCGTTGTTTTCACAGAGCAGTGGATCTGTCATTGTCCGGACGAATGCCTTGGCTTTTCGTATACAACTTCACTATCCATATCTCAACTCTCTGGAGTCGGTTTGGCGAGTACTCTGTGGAATACAGACAGCATACGGCAGAGCTACTGGGAAAGTCTGGAAGTCGCTCACAGGGTAGACATCGATGAAATGGCGCAAACCGTCCATGTACTGAAGTCGGTGATTACTAGCCACACACAGCTGTATAATCTTGTCTACAAGAACATTCTAAATCCGCCAACTTCTGTGACAAATCGCGTCGTAAAGGCTGTCGGAAAATTGCTTGAGATCGTTGGAAAAGATGCTGACTCTGGTCAGCTGTTTCTGGACAAATTCCAAGACTGCTACAATGAAACTGTCGGCGTCTTGGTTCAGAGTATTTCAGATCAGTCAAGTTCCCTTAGTCGTGAAATCTCAAAGTTGAAGAACTCTTCAGATTATAACACTATAAAGGATGTACTTGCTTCTCTGAAGAAAACGATGCTATCAGCAAATGATTATCTGGGCCGACTCTGTAAAGCAAACTTCACAGTGAAGAAATGCTCGATCCTTGTTACCAGTGCAAACAATACGATAAATCGCACACTTCTCCTGATGTCCACCAAACATTGTGACTCAAGCACCACGATGCCATCTTGCGATCAATATAGCGAAGAACAGAGATTCTCCCAAATAATAAATCTCCTGCCGGATGTGAAGCAGAACATTTCAAGAGTCCTGAGTTGCATGACGGATTACGCAGAAGTGTTGAAGGAATTTCAATCAATCCTCGATTCTTTCGATCGGACCGTGTCAACGGATGGCATGGTAGGCACAACGCGTTCTATGAACACGTTGTCGGTGGATGCAAGCTGGTTGGACGATCTGATGATTGCATATCAAAACGGAAGCCTAACGAAACTTCAGCTTTCCGATGAATTTGTTCAAGAGTCGAACAGCAGATTGTTACTTCATGTCGACAATGCATTGTCTGGGATCGAGTCTTCGGTTTTACCGGATGTGACGTCCGTCATAAATACCATCGAGAAGACAACAATATCCTTTTACACTCAGCTGATCAAGCACTTAAATAAACTGCAGACATTTATGCCAGGCGACAGCACAGCCATCTACATTTTCGCCAGAGAATTGCTTTTGTGGAGAAGTCCGATTCCGATGCTTCAAGACAAAACAGTAAGTTAATCCTTCCATGTATTCATCGCCTACTCGGTACCTCATAAACAATGATACTGCCCAGCTTATAATAATTATAGACCAAAGGATGTGAAATGTAATTGGAAACTTAAATATTCCTATAGATAATAGATCTGGTGCAGTTTTAACAGTATAATTTGTGAACTCGAAACCTTTGGTTCCCCCAAAAACAAAGTCACGGAAGATTATTCGCAGTCGCTTAATCAAGATAGATCGATAAACAGGCAGTGGATCAAAATTAATCATGAGTCTGACAGTCAAAACGGTTAAGGTGGGTGAGCCTGGGGTTGAAACAGCGAGTGAGCCAGGGCCCAGAGGAGTAGATGAATACTATATTTTGTGAAAACGATGTTCTTCAGTTTCGAGTGAAAGGCGTGGGGAGAGGTAGCGAGAGGTAAAACTTCTGTTGAGTTCATGAGATGAATTGGATATTAACATTCATTCATTCATTCATTTCAAGAATTTATATAGCGCCTCTTCAAGAAATCCACTCAGAAGCGCTCCCAGTCCAACCACGGTGAAACAAAAAAGTTTTAAGGAGCTTGTAGAACACTGACGAGTCGACCCTAGGCAGCAAGCGCATCTGCAACGGGAGACTATTCCAGACAGAAGGACCTACAACTGAGAAAGCACGATGCTGACAGGTTGATGTTTCAACACGCGGGACCAAAAGCTTACCGCTAGAGGCAGAGCGAAGGGCTCTGCGAGAAAGGACAACAGATAATGGACAGCAGAGTTCACACAGATAAGTCGGGGCACAGCCAAGGAGACAACGCCAAACCAGTGAAGCAATTCTGTATTCGATGCGCTGTGAGATAGGGAGCCAGTGTAGAGTATCACGAATGTAAGATGAAACGGATGCATATTTGGGGATTCGACCAATTAGCCGGGCTGCAGACCGAAGAACACGGTCAAGTCGGGATATCAATAATAGAGGCAAACCAACCAGAATAGAGCAACAGTAGTCCAAGCGGCTGGTAACAAAAGCATGAACAAGGGTAGCAGCAGAGTTCTTTGATAAGGACCGAGAGATGACCCGTAGCTGACGAATTTGGTAGTAACAGCCACGAGTCAGCTGGTTGACATGTTTTGAGAAACTAAGTTCTTCATCAAGCATAACACCCAAGTCCCGGACAGAATCAAAAAAGGTAACATGGGGAAATGCTTTAGCCACGGCACAACGATCAACATTTGCCAGTCGTCTACGTCCACCCAACCAGATGAATTGAGTTTTGGAAGCATTAAGTAGGAGGCGGTTAGAGGCTAACCAGCTAGCCAGCTTATCCATAGCATGACACATTGGCTGAACTACTTCCAGACTATTGTCAGGGTGGCAGTGGGTGTACGCTTGAACATCATCAGCATAAAGCTACGGGTCATCTCTCGGTCCTTATCAGAGAACTCTGCTGCTACCATTTTAATTGCTTGGAGGACGTTTATATGAGTGATGTCTACATGTATATACGCATGTTCAGCAAGATAGAAATACGGCTGCCTAACAGTGTAACTGACAAGAGTTTGTTCGAACGAGAAGAAATAACTGTAGCAATTCACTCACTGTGATGGGTGAGGCAAGAGTAGTGTTACAGTGGTGGAGGAGCGGATTGAACGTGAACAACTAAATGGAAACAATTATGGCTGTGAGGTCTGAAGTGTGTTCTAGACGAGTGATAATATCATATCATTATGACTTTATAATTATGCGTTGAGGATTGTTATCCAGTGGAACGGTTTGTGGAAGGATTGACGTGGTGTACATCCCAAGTGAGGGCATTTTAATTGCTTGGAGGACGTTTATATGAGTGATGTCTACATGTATATACGCATGTTCAGCAAGATAGAAATACGGCTGCGTAACTTACCGTGAAATATAGATGTGGCGATCCAGCAAAAGGGGGAATGTAAAGATTGATTCCTCTCTTGAATAAGCTGATAAGTTTATATGCGCCATTTTGTCTTGTATCTCGTAATATATTATGTGATTTTATATAGTGGCACTCACTCATTATGATGCGCCACTCAGAGGCATCCAGTGCAAGAGATAATGTGAAAATATTCAAGTCCTTAATTAAGCATCGAGACGATGCAAGAAGGTCGCCATCTTGAAACAACGAGCGAGTCATGGTAGTAACTCGGTTCCATAGAGTGGGGCCAAGCAAAAAAAGAGCTCTAGATTTCGTTGCACGGTAATCACTAATCTCTTTCTGTGAAATAAAAAGTCTCAGTTGTTTAAGTGTGCGCAGAGGTTGAATGAAGTGAGGTGACTGAGGTCGGCAGGCGATCGAGATCACAAAGATATTTAAGCCTAGAGCTATAGGCCAGGCGACGATCGCCAGATGAGTACTATAGTGCCTTCAGTTGAAATATTGAGGCATGATAGGTGGGCTACTGGTTAGCCAATGTTGGTCGTCAAACATCATGATCACGAGTAAGATGTAAAGAGCGCGGAAGGCAGCTGCAAGCCGAGTAGCAGCATTCAACACAGATTGCAGAGTAGCAAGACTGGCTTTAAGACGACCGATGAAAAGAAAATTAGAGTAGTCAATTTGGGAGAAATAAAGGCATGAGCAATGGAAGTGAAAGTGCATGGAGCAGAACATCGCATCGCTCTAAGCCACCTCAGCTAGAGATATCAGTGTGGCAATGTGATCAGAGAATGTAAGTAATGCTGCTTTCCAGATTAGCGACAAGGTCACAAATGCTAGACAAGAAAATGAAAGAAGAAAAGGCAGCAGGATAATCTCAAACAGCTGCTGGTGAGTTGGGTATTCGTTGAGTCTTTGTTGGTTAATGAGTCTAATGACATTTGTGTGTGCTTAGTTAACTTCCTCATGCATGCCATAGAAACCTGTAATATCGCACTACTGACTGTCTGCATGTGTGCCTGTTTAGATTGCACATTTTCAACTGTCCTCCAATCAGTTCGGACAGGTGCTCGGAACTGAAATGACTCTGGCTGCGCTGGTTAACAATTCTGCAACTACTATTCCGATGCTTCTTCGTGGTTACGACTCGATTCTCAAGCAGGCTCTGACCAATGTCCAACTGGAACTCCGTGCAGCACAGAACGTCGTCATCAAGAACGTCAATAATCTCAACCAGCGAATGACCAGTTTCAACGATTCTACTTTCATCGGAGATGGCTTTGTCAGGTATGACTATCTTCACGAACATTTCAGCAATGAGACATTTTTACACGTCACAGACTCTTCAGAAAAGAATTATGGTAGCTATTTCACAGGTAATAGTTACAGTATAACGACTGTTACAAACATAGGCGCAGGAAGCTGGGGTCCAGAGGCAAGTATTCACCCTCAAATTTCGGGCGAGTCTGTTGTTCGGGCAAGTAGGCCCCAAAAATATGAAACAAACTGTACTTGAAGTTCAACGCTCATTATCACACCACAGTTTATCTCAGATCCAATTTACCGGGATCAAGTTGAGTAGGATGCTAGGTCACAACCATCGTTTTTAGGTAAAGCAGAAATTTTCGAGAGAAAATTCTGAATTCACGGTAGGATTTGGAAAATAATGTCGTGAATCGCAGCATATTCACCAGCAGAAATTTTCACGGAAATCCCGGATATTCATTTCTTTCCCTTCTCAGGACTGTCTTATTCGACCGGGGTTGGACTGGGAGCGCTCCTGAGTAGTAGGCCTAACCTTGAAGGAGCGCTATATCAAATTTTTAGTAAATAAATAAATAAATAAATTCGTGACATAAATATTGGGGAAATTCAGTCCAGGTACCAAAGTTCAGGGAATCCACGGTTTGAATGACATCAAAAATATCTACTATCCCTGGCCATGGAAAAAGATGGACACAATAATCTTGCGATCATCAAATTGAGCTATAATAGCCCACACATGTTCTGCAACTGCAGATATAGCCTACTGTAACACCGGTCCGTTATTGAGACTTTTAGCAGGCTCAAGCAGGGCCGTTGAAATTTGTGGCTCCTAGGCAGAGCTTTCAGGGTCCTTAAACTATCTTAAGCCTAGGTCTTTATGATGAGGAAGATTTTAAAAACTAATTGAAATGATTAAAGTTTGGTCACGACTTACGATATTATAGCGAAAGTGGCATATTTATATAGTTGCTTTTAGTTCGGTGTATTGAACCTCTTACTAATCGTCTACATATCTGGATATGCTCTGATCGCCCTCTCTAAATATTCTTAAAAGGCTCAGTTTATTTGATTAGGTGCCCCCAGCGGTTCTGTTATGTTCTCTGCGGCGCAGAAGCTATGTTCTCGAAAAATTCCCGGTCTTTACCGTCTAGTCAAGTGTGCGGGATCTGGGTGTTGTACATTATATAGCTGACTTACGGTTACTTTTACTGAGTAGGCTATATTTGCTATATCACACTTTTTCTTCTTGCGTTCGCTCTACACTTTTTGTCCAGCAGTCTCTCTTCTTCCTTCTCTCTTCTCAAAACCGTCTTCTTCTCGCGGAGCCTTGATCATGGGGAGTCTCTAAACGGTTCACCATTATAGAGGCGCTTTATAAATGATGAAGGACGATACAATACAATATAGAATTATGAGTTTATTTAATTCAAATTCTTCATTTGAAGTTGAAACTGGTTGCTGTTAAGCGTCAGGATATTATACTTTGAAAGATATAAATCATAAACTTCGCATATAGGTGTAAGATTCCAGCTTGGGTCTCCAAAAGTAGCCGAGTCTCGAATATTTGCCGCTCTACTCCTTCTCCCTGGATTTATGCGCACGAATAGAAACTCTGCTTTTGTAGAGAGACATAGGCCTATAAGTGCACGGTGTCAATTATCCCGGATTTATTTTTTGGACATGAGTAAAATCTTGGCCCCAACCCCACTGTTGAAATGCCCCCTACGCCTATGGTTACAAATGTTAGTCTGATTAGGTTGTACTGTGGAAGGCACTTTACAAAGCCAAAATAGTCTACATGTAGCATAGTAAGAGTATGGTATTATTATATAATATCAAAATCTTTCTGTTTCTCTTTCCAAGTGGTCTGTCTTTACTTATGCTGCGTTTCTTTAGGAACAATTTCCTCGAAGTGGACATATTCTATGGCGAATTGAAGTATCGAACCATTGAACAGACGACTGGATATGATATGGTCCAGTTCCTAAGTAAGTTCATCATGTCTGCATGATATAAATACATGTAGTTACCATCTGATGCCAGTTATCTGCAAAAATGTTTTTAAGACTAGGCTTTGCTCTCAATTGCAATTGACCGAAAGTAGCCAGTAAAATAACGTCTGTTTAATCTATAATACAGATGATCATCTTTACTGTGCAAGGTTCCTTCTGGTAGACTGTTGAGAGAGAGTGAGAGACAGACAGACAGACAGAGAGACAGAGAGACAGAGACACAGAGACACAGACAGAGAGAGAGAGAGAAAGAGAGAGGGAGAAAGATAGAGAGACATACAAACAGACAGAGACAGACATACAGAGATAGACACAGACAGACATATAGACAGACAGATACAAAGACACAGATAGAGATAGACAGACAGACAGGCATACAGACATATAGATAGACAGACAGATAGACGGACATACAAACACATAGATCACAAACAGACGGATAGACAGAGGTACGGAGAATCAGGAGTATTTGAACTCACACATACATGACTGTATAAGTGGGTATTTTGATAAATTTGTTAAGGTGATTTCGGCGGATGTTTCGGTCTGTTCCTCGGGGGAAGCATTCTGTCCTTCTTCGAGTTCATGGATCTTATCCTCTACAATCTCATTGTGAAGATATCGAGCAGAAAGATTAGAATGACGAAAAGGATCAATGTTAGACCAAAGTCAGAAGCGCCAGATCCTCGTCCGCGGTCTGGGGTTAAAGTTCATCCTCTTCCGAATTACGACAGCCCACCTTTGGAATCATTTCGAATTGAATAAACACTTTGACTCTGGAAACAATTTATGCTTTTAACTTTAGTTTTAATTAACAATTATTAGTCGCTCTTGAACGCTTTTCTTCTTAGTTGTTGCAGGAATGTTTGCTTTAAAGTTCGTAATTTAAGTGTGGAAATGCTTCTGTGTGTAACAACGTACACTGTAAATGGTGTCTGAGATAGCATCCATAACGTTGAGGACCTTTTTAAAAATGAAATTGTGAATGACTACATGTAGGCCTATATGCAAAATAATGACATTTTGATTTACATAGTTATCCACATAAAACTTTAAAGGAAATAGTATCTTTACGGAATGCCAGCAATCTGACAATAGGCTAATTCTATTCTAGACATCAGTTCGCATTATCACTGATAAACGTTTTTATAAATTGATCGTTTATTGCGTACTTGTGAAGTAAGGGTAAGGTGAAATTCTGTCAATGGTTAATGAAATTAAACGTAAAATTTTAGATAATGGTATTGATGAAGTTTAGGGAGGTTCTGAATAATCTGTGGAAGAAGGTGACGACGGAATTATTTTAGACTTCTTTCTGACAGCCATCTAAATTTGTTATAAACTGAAGTAGGCCTAGTTGCGAACATGAACAAGCGGAAGGACCAACATTTTGAAGATAAACAGAAAAATGGATACTGTGTTTCTGTCGTTTTAATATTTGCAGCTGTTTCTTATATTCTTATTGTTCCGAGTGCCATAGGCTACTTCTAACATTTTTCTTCCATTATTAATTTTGGTGTTATTGCATAATTATATTAAGATCAGTCTAATATAATTATGGCTATATCTTTGTAGGTGCACAATTGCTCTAGGTTTGATCGTTATCGCTTAGTCTATGTGTGCAATGCAATAAATTATACCGTTGACGTTAATAATGTCTGCTTGTAAGGTTCAGTATTACAAGTTGAAGCCGTAGAAGACTAGCTATAGTCTACAAAGCTCCGGTATAATTATTATTGGTCAATAGAGGTTTCTCTTTTCCCCTTTGAAAGGTTGACAGGCAGTGAACAAGTCCCAATGTCCTCCCCATTGATTTATTTCCCACCCTACGCAGTTGCCATTAGCCTACGTAGGGCCTACTGTGATTTGTGACTGAGGCAAATTTGAGCAACGAATCATACAGACGTTTTACGTAGGCCTACAATCGGCTCACCAGATCTGAACTTTCATTTTTTCATAAAGTGGCGGATACATACATTTTTGAAGGGAGGGCCACGATTTTCGGTGACTTTTTGCAGAGAAAATCTTATCTTTTTTAGTCATTTGGTCGAAATGTTAGGGAAATAATTTTCCTGCCTAAAGAAGTGACCTTTTTCTAGTCGTATGCACCTTTTTTCGTCTCGAGATCTCGCCTTATCCCCATGCATTGATTGATTCAAAACTTTTTGAAACTAAATAGGGGGCCCACGTCCTCTGCACTTTTGAAATGGGGGCATGGCCGGATTGCCCCGACGCCCCCGGATCCGCCATTGACGGCACCTAACAGGCCATAATTATGCATTAATACTAAGTAAGTCATTGCGTAGGAGTCAAAGATTGCCTGGTTACATTGGCATAGGTATATCATGGTGTCCATGCCTTCTTCGGATCGTCTTTGATTCCTTCGTTTGTCGCTATGTAGACCTACTTGAGGTTTTCTTATTTCCACCACAGTAGGCTAATTGTTCGTCACATTTCTTGTTGTTGTTCTTGGAGTTTCATATTATTAATGTTTTCTTACCGTTATTTGCCGATAATGTTATAAAACTTATGTCAACATCAGTCGGTTGTTATCATTTTGTTTGCGTATTGTGAATCGTGGTTGGGTAAGCCCATAATCGTGAATCTTGACGTAGCCTATAAAACAGGGCTTTTAACGAGCAGTTGTACACAAAATATGCAGCTGTAGCCTAAATGAATTTGTGCTGGTGCAAAAGCAATCTCGTGCAGTGAAAATGACTAGAAAAGTTGGCTGCAGATTGGAATGGACGAAGGGTTGTGCAGTGAAAAATACGACGAAAGGCCAAATTTCTGGTGAATGACTTTTTAAAATAGATTCATCAGGTTTTATCGCCGCCGACTTCGAACATATTTGTCAATTTCAGGAAAACGACAAAAATTCCTTTAAAAAGCCCTAGTTATGAAACATAGTAGGCCTACTATAAGGAGTGGGTCTCTTTATCAGGAATGATACTGATTTCCAGTTGATGGATGCCGAATGGATATTACCTAAATCTGACACTTATGAAAGTTTATTTATCAAAATTAAACATAAACTGGGAAAGAGCCAAATAGTAGGTGTTATGTACAGACCACCGAATGAAGGTCTTGATCTCTTTAATCAAGAGCTTGAAATACTATTATCCCAGTTATCTCGAGCAAATCATGAGATTTTCCTAGCAGGGGATTTTAATATTGACTTACTAAAAGTTAACACCCATTTGCCTACCCGTACGTTCTTTAACACACTAACATCACATCGCTTTCTACCGACAATTTTAAGACCAACTAGAATCACAAAGGACACTGCTACTTTGATCGATAATATTTTCACAAATACACTCTCTGACTGTATTGATTCTGCTATTATTATAGATGACATGTCTGATCATTTGCCTGTATACATCCAAACTATAATTAAGACTACAAGTCTACCAAGGAACAAGGTTCCCACCCAAGAGAAAAGATTAATTAATGAGATAACAAAAAGCACGTTTAACAATCTGCTGCATTCTGCCGATTGGTCAGAGGTCTTCAAAGCATGTGATCGGGGAGATCCAACGGCTGCGTATACAGTATTTATTGATAAATACAAGTCACTGTACGAAACCACTTTTCCTAAAATAAAGTTTTTGCCTAAAAAGAGACAAGAAATTAAGCAGCCCTGGATGACAAAAGCCCTGTTAAAGTCTTGTAAAAAAAAATCGCGATTGTATAAAAAATATATGAAAGCACCTACACAGGAAAACAGGACTAAATTTGTAACGTATAGAAATAAGTTTTAAAAAATTCGTAAAGCTGCAGAAAGGCAATACTATGTTAATAAAATCCTGGAATGCGAAAACAACTTGAGCAAAACATGGGGAGTCATAAAAACACTCCTTCACGGAAATGACATCTCCATGATGCCTGATAGCTTCTTTATTAATGGTGTAGAAACTGAGGAAAAGAACCTTATAGCTAATAAGTTTAACGAATACTTTACTGAGATCGGACCAAAATTAGCTGAAAAAATACCAGACACAGGCGCTTCATATCGAGACTTTTTGAAAAGCCCTCCCACTTCCTCAATTGGAATTGAGCTCACATCACCGGCAGAAATTATACAGACTGCTAAGGAACTCCGATCTACCCATAGCAGAGGACTGGATGACATTGATCCTCAGATTGCCAGATTCACAATAGAGGCTACCTCGATTCCCCTTGCTGAAATAATTAATTGCTCGATTGCAACTGGTTCCATCCCAAATTGTTTAAAAATTGCCAAAATAATTCCTATTTACAAAGCTGGGGACAAAAAGCAACTGAGTAATTACAGACCAATATCTATCTTACCGTACTTTTCCAAATTCTTTGAAAAAATTATGTACGGAAGATTAATGTCATATTTAACCTCAAAAGATATCTTATATAAAGGACAGTACGGCTTTAGAACTGCACACTCTACCTATATGGCTGTAATGGAAATGCATGACAAGATCTCAGAAGCTAGGGATAATAGTTATTTTTCTATTGGTGTCTTTTTTGATTTATCTAAGGCATTCGACACGGTGAATCACAAAATTCTATTAAAAAACTGGAGCATTGTGGAATAAGGGGCATATGTCTCGATTGGCTGACAGATTATCTAACAGATAGAAGACAGTGTGTCTCATTTAATGGGCATGTTTCGCAAATATCTGACATAAAATGTGGTGTACCACAAGGTTCTATTCTAGGCCCTCTACTGTTCCTAATCTACATAAACGATATTTCGAATGCCTCATCATTACTCCACTTTATTATGTTTGCTGACGACACTAATGTTTTTATGTCTAACAAGTCTATAGATGTACTAATTAAAACAATTAATGTTGAACTAAAACATGTTGGTGAATGGTTCAAGGCCAACAAGTTATCGCTGAACCTACAAAAGACCAATTTTATATTGTTTAATTCTAAAAGAAAAACTGAACTCAAGTTAGACTGTGACTTGACTATTAACATAGATGATGAAGGTATTACTAGGGTTTCTTCTACTAAATTTTTGGGCATCCACATTGACGAAAATTTAACGTGGAAGGAACATGTAACTTATATCTCCAAGAAAATATCAAAAAATATAGGTATCATCTCTCGTGTCCGGCATGTCTTGCCAAGCCATATACTTGTCAATTTGTATTACACTTTAATATACCCTTACATGTCCTACTGCAATCTTGTGTGGGCCTCTACATACCAAAGTCAACTAACCATTTTGACAACCTTGCAAAAGCGAGTTGTGAGAATTATTAGTAATGTGCCTTATAGAGCTCACACTTTATCTCTATTCCATAATCTAAAAATATTACCTTTCGAGTATATAAATAAATTTCAAGTATGCTTGTTTATGTATAAACTTAAAGTGAATAAAATACCTGCTAATTTTGACTACTGGTTTTGTAAAAATTCAGATGTGCATGACCATTATACGCGTTCTGCCATGAACTACCATCAGCAAAGGGTACACACCACTGTTAGGCAACACAGCATTCGAATATATGGTCCACTGCTATGGAATGCACTGCCTAATGACCTTAAACACATACCCACTGTTCATCAATTCAAACGGAAATTCAAATGTTACCTTTTGGCTGCACTTGTTTGAGTGATATTATTGTTGCTTGCATAATGCACTTGTTCATATATGCACTGCATGAATTGTCTGTGTTTAGTGTGCTTTTATCCATCTTGTGAGGAGCCTTAAGCTCCCAATAAAAAAAATCAACTGTTGACATTTTATAATGTGATTATGAAGATATAATGGTGACCATCAATGTATAATAACTGATAAATTACTGATGTAAATAGGGAACCCTGTTTTGCGGAACCATATGTTCCTTTGGGTTTACCTGTTGACAACCTGCACACAAATTTGTAAACTGTGAGCTTGTATTACTTTGTGGTGGTTTTCAATAAAGTTGATTGATTGATTGATTGATTGATTGATTAATTGTCTATCCTTGTCATGAGTGTGTGTTCAGAAGATTTGTAGTTTGGTGCTTCCAATACATTGACCTGCCTACGTGAATAAGCTTAATTATGGACGCTTAAATCATTCTCGGTTTCAGTCTCTGAAACCGAACCTTGTTAAGTGCACATCGTCATACACATCATAAAATATTTCTCTCATATTTCAACTTTTATGACTGAACACCTTCATTGACTTCCATTAACTACCGGATTCAATATGAAATTTTGATTCTTAAATATATTATTAAGATGTTCATGGATCAAGCTCCTCTCTACCTCTGTGATCCAATTACGTGGATCTATCTCAACTACCCCTGAACGTCCTCTCCGTTCTTTAGACCTCATGACCTTCTTGTACCACGGTCTTGGACTGCTACCGCCCAGCATCGTGCTTATGCTTTTGTCGGCCCTTTGCTGTGGAATGACCTACCTAATTATAATTCATACTCAGATCTAATCTGCATAGAAGTGCTACTGTTTCTGCGCGCTTCCTTACAAAATTTCTTGTTCCAGAGGATCTTCGCACTGGGAGCGCCTCTGAATAAATTTGTGCTGTCAGAAGTGCTTTATAACTCCAAAAATCGTATTATGTAGTATAGTATTTTACCTCAACATGTGTGTAAATGAACCTTCTACAGCTACCTACAATGCCAGAATTTTATTCTTCGGAACGAGCGTCCGAACAATGTCCGGCGCCAAAACGTCCGGCGCCAAAGCATCCTGCTTCGGGTGCAACAATGTCGAAGAAAAGTTACTGAATTAGGCCTAGACTTTCAACAGTGAACGCGGATGTCTACTGTGAGGCAGTGTGTCTGCGATCAGACATCGCATGCGGTTATTTCAAATGCAGTAGAAGAGCAGACGCTTCTACAGTAACTGTTTAGTAGGATCAGAACACAAGTGAGTCGATTGAGTGTTTTTTCATTATCAGCGCATAGGTCTAACAATGATTCGGCTCCACAACGGTAACATTGATTCAATTCGATGTCATAATATTATACAGTGACATTGGCAATTATTCTTTGTGGTAGGCTTATATGCGACTAGATTGCGTGCGCGCATAAATCACATTGGTAGGCAATGCAATGCAATGCTTTTAAGAGATTTCAAGAGCGGCAATTGAAAGGCTGCGATGAAAAAGTGGAAAAGTCCTCAATAACCCCGTTAAATTGGAACAAAGAGAGACCGTTGAAAAACGATAATGAATTCGTGGAAACGCCGTTCATAAACTGACGCCGTAACGCAGAGGCCTGTCCAAAATTCACATGTATTATAACCCTTAACTCTGATTTATTAGCACATTATTTGCAATCCTTTGTGGTTTTACCTGAATTTAGCATCGACTGATTTATAGGCTAGGGTAAGCTTATCGTTATGACGACAGTGTAACAGAGGCATTCGATGAGATTGTGTCTCATTTGTTTCTATTCCCCGAATTTCATTTCGTCCTTTCAGCTGGTATTACGCAATCGTGTTCCACGTCGGTTCTACATGTAGCCTATATTTCATTCGATTTCGATGCTAGGAGAGACAACGAACAGAATTATGAGCGTCGGAGTCTTGCATCAAGATTTCGCGCTTGAAGAGCAAAGGATCGGGCAGCATAAAGGTAGATAACATTTATACAATCATATCTTTATCAGAAACAGGGCCGGATTAAGCAATGTGGGGGCCCTGTTCGGGAATTTTTTGTGGAGGCCCTTTTCGGGAATTTTTTGCGGAAAATTTAAAATTTTTCGGGAAAATTTTTCCATTTTCGGGAAAATCATACCCATTTCGTCCGCCAAAAAAGTAGTTGATGACCTTTTTTTTTTAGTCATCTGACAAAATTTTACAGAAAATAGTGCTTTGGCCGAAATTTGCTCAAAAATTTTTTTCTCTCACATTTGTGGGGCCCCTGTTCCGCCGAACATGTTGAACATGCCTTAATCCGGCCCTGATCAGAAACCTCGGATTAAACTTCACTTGAAATTTAAACAGATTTAAAATATGCAATTGTTCCTTATTCTCGGCGTTCAGATTTCATGAGAGCGTATCGAAAACATAGCCTAATTATGATCAGGGCTGTTTTAAAGAAATTTTTAGAACTGCACAACCCCTTCTTTTCTTTCTTATCCTCCATGGTAAATTACTCCCAATCGGAGAGAAATGGCCTTTTTCAACCACTTTTCACTGCGCAGAAGTGCTTCTACAACTGCACAAATCCATTTAGAACTGCACATTTTGTGTACAACTGCCTGTTAAAAAAGCCCTGATTATGATTCCTATGTGCATGCTAAACGCTTCTAAATCCCACGGCCTTTTTCAACCCCTTTTCACTGCACAGAAGTGCTTATACAACTGCACAAATCCTCAATAACCCCGTAACGACCTTAACGACTGGTAATAATATTGCAATAGGCCTAGAGCAGAAACTAAACTCTTAGGCTGCGTTACAGTAGGCTAATATTCTGTGCACTATTATTATGGCACAACGTTGTTTGCAGTGATTAATCTAAGATCTTTCTAGATCAGTTACTGTGGTGTGTTTATTTACTGTGGAACATAACGAAGATGCGAAAGAGACGGATGTCGGTCGTCCGTGGCTGATCCTCTTGTCGGAATTCGCCATTGAAACAACGGTCCATGGACTCAGATTCATCGCTGAACCATCGAAATGTCTTTGCAGAAAGTAAGTCTCTTTGATGTAGGCTATTACTAGTCTACGTCCCACATCCTCTAGCCCAGGGGTCTCAAACTCAAGTCATCGTGTGGGCCAAATTTGGAAATTTACAGTGTCTCGCGGGCCGCAACATGAAATTATGTCTTTCAAGTTAAACTATTATATGGGATGAGGGTTACAATGCTGTACGAATGATACAATCCTGTAAAATCAATCACCCAAGTTAATATTAGGCTATACTTTCAGTGCAACCATAATTGTAGGTAGGTCTACTATACACAAAATTGAAAACTCAGAGTCACAAAGATAGTGCCTATGAAGAGCATCAATAGCACATTTAGTAAGCCTAATAGGCCCACATACAACTAAACTTGTAGCATCTTTAAATGTTAAAGTATTATAGTGAGTAGTGTCAGAGGTGATCAGGTGTGATTAGCGATGCACATCATCTGACAACGTTTCCCAACTACGAGAACATCATTGTTTGGTTTTATCTTTTGCGATGCGAAGAATCGGAGTAGGCCTACAGCTTTCACATATTCACCCGTAACTGTCGGGCGTGTCATTTGAGATTTATTAATCTTCATTAATTAATTAAAAAGCTGTTCACATAATGATTATTATGTAGCTAATGCCAAATATCGCCATTAGCGTGTTGCAGTACTGAAGGTGCAGATTTTGGAATTTTTCTTATATATTCTAGTAGAAAAGTGTAGAATATTAGAATATCAACCTCAATATAGGCTTAGCCTACTTCTGCTTCAGCATGGTATTACATTGAAGCCCCACTATAGGACCTAACTCTATATCTGCAACATCCAGAGAAAAAATTAGAAGAAAACAGTTTGAACCTTGGTTCAAATCGCAAAAGAACAGCAGAATTCGGTTTTTAACCAATTTCTATTTTAAATTAAAAAAATAAAAATAAAAAACCAGATGGCTTTCGCGGGCCGCATTATTCGGGTCCACGGGCCGCATGCGGCCCGCGGGCCGCGTGTTTGAGACCCCTGCTCTAGCCTATATTGTAGGCCTACATGTATTGTATTATTGTAGAACTACTTTTGTAACCGCAGCCCAATGCAATAATACTGTAAGAGAACTTGAAGTAGAATATAAAACGGCGTTGAACATTATTATTCTCAATCGTTGAGGAGCAGAGGCAAACACAGATCATGGACCTCATTATCATAGAGTGATAATAAAATTACACTTGCAGAAATTGAAGAAATTGTAGGCCTAGATTTAGACCGTTCGATAGGGATTTTGCTTGTTCGGTTTACGATGAAGGGCCTAGAACTTGAATTGTCCCTTGAAATTTGGTAAAATCTTGAAAATCCGGTACGGTTGTCAATAATTTTAAGTAGTAGACCTACAGGCCTACATAGTTTCAACCTATGATAGTTGTGCAATTTTTGTATTTCTTCCGGGTTCTTTAGTTTATTTATGCTGCCAAAATTCCTTAAGCCACCAATTCCGGAGCCCTGCGTCAAGTAGAGAAATTGTACAGAAACTATCAAAGGTATTCCTTAGCCCAGTTAGCTACCTTGGTAAGAGAGCTGGCGGCTGCGTGTCTGTAAGAGAGAGCGTGCGAGCCGCTGTTCGATTCCCGAAGGTGGCTATTTCAGAGATTCAAAATCTCGGGCTAGCACGGTCCGTCTACTTGTACTGAAGGAGCTCGTTCATCGTTCCCGTATTCATGACATTGATAACCGCGTCAGATTGAAGAGTGGCAGCTGTATGACCAGGTGACCATCGACCAGACTATCAAACAGTAGCGTCTACGTCTACGGTCGTGTGTACGTGTAGAAGACGACACACTTAAATTACTGCCAACTCACTCACTCAATCATTCACCCTGCCTATCCAGGACCTCTGCATTGAGAGTGTCTGAAGGCAAGATATTCTGCCTTCATCGACGTCAGCATCTTAAGGATGGTTCCACGACAACTGGTCCAACGACAACTCGTCCGTCGAAATAGAAGCCGGATTAATGAGAAAACGCTTGAGAAATGGAAGCTGGATGAAGGTTTTTACAGGTGAAATAGAAGCTAGATTTGATGAAAAACCGCTTAAGAAATGGAAGATGGATCAAGTTTTTTTCTATCTGAAATAGAAGCTGGATGCATGTTGAGACACATGATGAAAATCGTCAATTCAGTTTCTAATTTAAGCAAGAAAACCATTAGACTTTTTTCATAAACCCAGCTCCTATTTCGTAAATAAAGAACTTTCATCCAGCTTCCATTTCTCAAGCGCTTTCTCGTTAATCCGGCTTCTATTTCGGTGGACCAGTTGTCCGTGGACGAGTTGTCGTTGGATGAATTGTCGTTGGACGAGTTGTCGTGACACCCTTAAGGATATCGTCGGATAATAATAAGAGCACTAATTGAATCGATAGAAGATGACAAGTTAAAATATTTTGTATGATAGCCTACTGAATGTAAACATGCAGTTTAGCTGAATAATGACATTGAAACCTGAGAATGTCAGATGTATCACAAGACAAGCCTAATAACAGCGGTTGAAAAATGATGGCAACTTTCTCATTAATTTTAAGAAAAGATTACTGATTGCTCATTTTTTTATAATATTGTCCACGTTTCGTTTTCAACGTCGTGGATAAACACACAAAAAACCTTCGACATGTCTCATACATGTATATAGGCCTATTTATAGGCGAATATCGCCTGCCACTAGAGGGTTCGAACTTCGAAGGTGAAAGCTCCTGTGAGCGAAACCTAAGAGGTGATTACTGATTAGTCCGGTAGGTGGCATTTCACGAGGCGAAAGCCCTGGAACCAGGAATTAACCTCTAGGTGCGTAATTATAAGAAGCAGGCATTTTTATGTTAACCGACCTAGTTCTAAACTGACGTATGCCTAAGTTGAAATGAAATCATTTTGTCTAAATTGATGATGATTTTTTCTAGGTTGATTTGGATCGTGTTGCTTCTCATGTCGCTCGGTCTCTTCCTGTACATGATCACAACCAAGATAAACTTGATGAAATCTTATCAGAAGAACGTCAACATCGATGTTCTCTACAACGACACCATTCGGTTTCCCACAGTTACCATCTGCAACCAAAATCCGTTCAGGTAAAGTCTTTTATCTGTGTAGGTAGGCATACTAAGTAGGCTACATTGCTTAAAGCGTAGGCTGCGTCTATCGATTCAGTTCGCGAGAATGCCGTTTGGTATAGGCCTAGCAATGAGGGATTCTTATCTCCGGTAGCCTATTTAATCATCTACAGTTAGAACGATTTGTATACTCTGGGACCGTACATAATTTAGGCACCCATGTAGCGGTATTGGGGGATCTCACCGGACCGATTCATTAAAAAATGAAGCTCTCTGGGGTCATGTGATCACTCTAATTATGTTAACGCGTTGGCAAGCATTTTAATTTTTTACCTATTCACTTGCTCCATGGAGAGTTCCACAATTTCATTCACAATCATAACGCATACGCCAACTTGCCGCCAAGCTCTCTTTAGCCTCGTCCAGGGGCGCAACCAGAAAATTTTGCTGGGGGGTGCTCAGAATTATTATTGCAAGCGCCGAAGGTGCGACGCAGGGTGTGCCGATGCCGACTAAGAGGGTTTGAGAGAGCGTCGCAAGTTCCCCAAGTGGGGTCTGGGGCGGAGCCCCAGAAACAAACGCATTTTTTACTTTTGACATCAGTCAGAGCACATTTCAGGCTCTTGTTTGCCAGCTGTATTTATGAGCGATAAAGTCATGAAAACTTCTGAAAAACATAGTTTGAGACTTCAAAAAGTCCTTTCCCATTTGCTTACATAAGACAAAGGGTCTTAGATCAATAGCTCGCGAGTGGCAGAATTAATAAGACACGAGTGTTTAATCTGGCCACACCCCAATAACCAGTGGGTTATTCCATTCTGTGGGAATCAAGGTTTCTGGGGATAAGCGAGCATCCGACGGAAAATCTCCGAAGCATGTGGTGTCGAGAGGGCAGGGGCTTTGGGAGGGGATGTGCCCTCCACATCAGAAATTTTCTAAATTCCACACTGCAATGACAGCATTTTAAGCTGCCATCAAAAGCCAAATTGCTATATACTATTTCTGTGCTGATATGAGTGGTCTAAACTTCAATGAATATACTCACAATTATAAAAAAAATATTTTTCTGAGTTTCCACGTTTATTATGGTGCCATTTTAATATGCCAACTTAGCAAAATAGCCATATTACTTCAGTGCTGATTAAAACAGAGTCATTTCGGATTTCAACATATAATTTATGCCTAGCAGGGGAATGGTTTTGGGCAGGAGATGTGCCTCCTCCTCAAAATAGAATTCTTCATTTCCACACTGCAGTGGTATCATTATAGGCTGTAATTTTAACGAAATTTATCAGGATTTCATTGCTGAAAGACATGGTGCAAGACTTCAATTGCCCCTCCCTATTGTTTAGTTTTTAAAAAAATTCCCATACTGTAGTGGTATAGGCTTCTAAGCTGTCAGCTTAATAAAACTGCTCATATGCAATGCTGATAGCCATAGATTTTAGTTCAAAATTTCAGAGTGTTAAATTACCTCACAATTACTCAATTTTTGGATTTGCACAGCGCGCTATGACTTTTCAAGCTGTAATTTTTTTTACAAATTAACTCATGATTTTAGTGCTCATTAACGTGATATAAGATTTCAAAATATGTCCTCTCCCATCGTTTAAGAATGTTTTAATTTACGCACACTGTAGGCTAATGACAGCATTTTAGGCTGCCATCTTAACAAAATTGTTCATAATCAATAAACAGTGGATAACATTGCAGAAATTAATAATAATATCTATGAAATATTTGTGCCATATTGGGGGATATAAGCATATCCGTCTCCTAACTACAAATTTGGGGGTTTAAAACTTCGGAGTTTAGCCTCACAATTAGGCCTACTTACGTCTCTCCTATCGCTCTAAATATCCATCATAATACATGACAGTAAGTTATGCACATTATAATAATCATAATGATAGTATCATATTTATACTATGATAATAAAATAATATAATTTTAATTATATAGGCTAGTAGGAAATAAGATCGTGTTATAATATGGCAGTTTATGCAATACAATAGGCCTATAGTAAACAGCAACTAATAAAAACTACTATAATTTTGTTGAATTTTCTGGAGAAAAATGTCCATTTCTGGGCATTGTTACAGCTGAAAATGTCTAGATCACACAAAGCTGAATAACCATATATTATAATACCAATTTGAAGGAAAGCAATTCTTAACTAGGTCTTAATAAAATAGCACACACGGTAATTAATTCGTAACATATTATCAATAATCTGTGCACATAAGACACTGTAATGTGAAGGCATGGGCATTATCGGTAACGCTTTTAATTCATCACCTATAGGCAAATTCTGGAGACTCAGGCAAGCTCAGGTACACCAGATAAACACTGAAATCTGGTGCTTTATGAACCATGAATTTGACTAATATTATAATACAGAAGAATGAAGGAACTTGCTAGATTTGTGCAATCTGAAAAATGAAAGACCCCCTACCCCCCCCCCCCCCACCCCACCAAAAAAACTCATCGGATTTGGAAAAATTGCGTGGGTCACCTTTTTAGCTCTGGGGGGTGCTCAAGCACCCCCCAGCACCCCCCTAGTTGCGCCACTGGCCTCGTCACGCATGAGATGAAGAGTTCTGTAAAACGGCTACCATAATCTACTCCTTTTTCTTTTCCCAATTCCAGTGGCGCAATTAAAAATCTTCTTTATCCATCTGCTCATCCTCTTTGTCAACTCATCATCTTCATTTTCGTTCTTATAGCCTACTTTTGCTGCTCTGTCTGTTCCAGCTCCTTTATCGACGTGTCACACATTGCTATGGTCGTTATGTGGGAAGAGAGAGAGAGAGACAGACAGACAGACAGACAGACATACAGACAGACAGACAGACAGACAGACAGAGGTGGACGGGAGGAAAATAAGATTGAGAAGCAGATTTTACTGTTAGTTCAACTGAAGATGTGACAAAAATTAAATGATCCTTAGATTTTTTTGTAGGCTGACCGCTTTGCATGAAAATGGTCTGCATGACTTGATCATGTCCCACTACGGTGGCAAGCAATCGCAACCTAATGACACTGGTAAGAAGTTCAATAGGCTATTAAAAAAATACAAGTAGGCCTACACACACTTTCGAAAACTTTTTTATTTATTTTTTTAAAATGCTATGCACCCATTTTAGTTCAGCGTAAAAATTATCATAATCATTGCTCTAATAAGAAATTATTATCTATTTAGAAGGCGCAATTTGCTCAATTAGTTCTGTGAAGTGATGTGAGAGCTCAGTAAATTACAACAAGCAAGAATAATGAAGTGTTTAGTATTGATTTCTCACATGTGCTATAGTGCCTCTTCAAGCTCACTTCTCATGCAGAGGCGCTCCCAACTGCAGCGCGGACACTGCGTCGGAGTTTCACGCCGAAGAGTACGAGCAATTTCGAGTGAAGGACATGCTTAAGGTCCCATACGCGGCGGCTTCAGGTGGATTCGAACTTGGAACTTTCTGGCTCCAAGGCAACGAACACACCACTACACCAGCACCATGCACGGCGATGAAATGCGATGGGTGAAATCATAATGCATCAAATTTCAGATTGCTTCTAAAAAAATTCAACATAATCTTTTTATTTGACATATCTTCTGTCTATAGTTAACTGCGACGAATACTTTCTGTACTCTGGGATCTGCGTCATTCCGGAGGTATTTACTACGAGCAACATTCTTGTTGGCGAAGCGACGCGATCTGTCTGTCGGAGTCTGTGTTCGGACATTTTTGATATACGATGCAGCTCGTTCCTATTCAACAGAATCAATCGCACTTGTATCATCAGCTCCTACACGGGCGAATGGCTGCCACGCTCCACTGCATCAGACTCCATAGCTACTGTTAACTGCTCAGCCGAAGACAATGGAATCGAATTCTATAGACGAAAACGATGCCTTAGTAAGAAACTCTTATGCACCAGAAATGAGCTTCTTATGCTGAATAACGTTTATAAATGTTTTGGAATGTCACAAAAAATATAATTTGCCGAAACATAAATTTGCATAATAGGCCTAATACATTTCAAAACAAGAATCTTTAATGTAGAGAAGTTAATAAAAAAAGAGTAGGCTATACGCTCAAAGCAAGAAGTAGAGAAGGTCCAACAATTGAAGATGAATGCAATTCACAAACTCATTTGATCGCCAATTAGAAATTCATGTTCATCTGTTTGAGTAGTTCATGGTGGTAGACAAAAAACGAGCAATGTTGTTCCGTTGAAGGGTTGCCCTTTTCACAATCATGTTTGACTAAGCGTACTCTCTTTGATCGTGGTTTGGTGCTGTCAGACCGGGAGCGCCTATGAAAAGTTTCTCTTAAGGTGGCGTTAAAAAATTCACCGATTACGATTTTAAGTAAAGTGAAGATCATGCAGAGAATCGATGATTATTTTTCTTTGTTTGTTTATTAATTCCAGAGCTACATGAATTCTTCTGCAATTTCGAAGACGACTTTTGTCCTCTGGTCAACGATACGACGTACATCGAGACCTGGACTTTGGCACAACCCTCAATGCTGACAACGATCGCCGTAGACAACACTCTCAACTTAGGTGATTGATTGGTACATCTATAAATGGTTGAAATTACACCCTGGCAACAGAAGTAGTGCAAGGCGACTATAGTTAAAACTACTGGCATTAATAGCCTACATTGCTTCTGCCATTAAAACCAAAGCAATTGTTTAACTTGAAAAAAATAATAAAATACGACCAATTCATCGTTTCAGCAGCATTGCTGCGGAGTTCCAAAGTTTGACTCATAGAAAAAGTAATTAAAATGACTTTCATAGAGCACAGCAGCTCTATTGCTAGAGCAATGCTGCCGTGCAGTGTTTTCACGAAATGTGTCATGTGTTCAGTGTGAGGTTCTCCTATTTTCAGTGTTGTTGAAAGTATCGGGCAAATGTACTTAAGTAAAAGTAAAAGTAAAATGGATTTTAATTACTTAAGTAAAAGTAAAAGTACTCATCATAAATTTTACTTAAGTAAAAGTAACAAGTAGCTCCTTCAAATAATAGTTTTTAAGTAAAAAGTAAAAGTACCGAGTCTTTCTATAAGCTTAACTCAATCGATTATTAAGCTTCAAAACTACCAAATTCTCGAAATGGCACTCATGGTTGAGTCTAGTGCGCACGATTCCGATTCATTGTTAGCACAATGCACAGCTGAAGAGTCGTTCTACTGCACCAATGGCAGTGCATTCAGCGTGCACCACCCATCGAAAATCTATTTTTAGGCATGCAAATTTGAATCAGCTGTCTTAGTTTAGCGAAACGAAATGTTAATTAGCACTTTGAAGTAGCCTAACGAACATTGTAACGAGTTTCGCATAAATTGTAACGAAGTAAAAGTACTGAAATATGGGTAAAATTTTACTTCGTTGAAAGTAAAAGTATTTAAGTATTTTGATACTTCGTTACATGTGAAAGTACTGAAACTTTTACTTAAGTAGGCTACAGTAACGCGTTACTTTTACTTCGTTACTGCACAACACTGCCTATTTTTCATATGGATGGTTTTTAACCGAAAACTTCACTCCGAGAATTTTCTACGGGTGATGTTGAGTCATGTGTGTATATTGTGTGCAGGAAGCGGTCATTTTCAGATGCTGCTAACGACCGACCAGCGTCTCGGTTACGTTAGTCGCCTTCAGTCGCCTTACATGAACACAACCGGTCAGTGCGTTGAACTCTTCTACTGGATGGATGCGTCCGTTGATGTGTCTGTCCTCTCAATCAACGTCGTCTCTGAAGAGAAGGACGAACAGACGGTCGCAAGAACCTTCGGACAACCAGTGGCCGGATGGAATCGCATGTTCACTCAGTTGCCCAGCGGAGTCTATCAGATTGTCATTGAGGGACGGAGGGGAAACTTCAGCTACACCGGATTGGCTGTCGATGACATCATCGTGCAACGATGCGAGAAATTTGGTAATTCGACTCTGTTGACTCTGTTCAGCTAATACATTTTATGTCAGAAATAATTGCAACACTGACCGAGTAAAACGCTAACAAAATAAAATCCTCAGATCATTTCATGAGTCAGTTGGTGGTAATATCAGATTAAACAAGTCAAACGAAGCACACAAAATCTGTTGTCACAGCAGTTTTCCAATTATTCTTATATAGTAGAAGATGATGCTTTCTTCTTTTATGGGAGCATTAGTTTTCTTAGCACATTATCTGATGTTAGATGCTGAGCGTGAATGTCGTGTAAATCCGATGGGCAGCGGTTACTTTGGGACGATGAGTCGATCTGCTTCGGGTGAGTCTTGTCTTGATTGGGTGGAAGTAGAAAGCGATTATGGATCCCAAATGCCAGAGCTCAATATCAAAGAGAGTCAAAACTACTGCAGGAACATCCTCGGACTCTCCGCCTGGTCTCAGCCTTCCTGTCTCGTTGCTACCACCGTCGCATCTTCAGCCACACAGATCCGATTGGCACCATGTGATATCAAATACTGTGGTTAGTAAAACCAACGCTGACGTAGTAGATGTTTAACTTCTCGCTTTACCAGAAAATCTCCTGCAGCACTTTTAATCATACTGAATAATTATTACCCATCTATTGTATTTATCTCTGCTTCTAACCTGCTGTTATGACCTGATTGCACAGACCCACGAGCGATTTGATTGGTCTTCAATCGCTAACGAAATAGAGACATAGAAAGTAGAATCTGAAGATTGGATGGATGTCCCGACCAGTACTGTAACAGAGCTAAGATGTTTCATTGTATTAAGTGGAACAGTATTACGACAAGTCAGATGCTGATGACAATGATTGGAAGTTGTTCACTCGGAAAGCTGACGGATATTGGAATAGCGGTTTGAAACTTAAAGCCTCTCTGCGTGGACAGCCGATGCATTTAATACTGCATACAGTTAGATATAATGATCATGCATAGCCTACTTATGATACTTGCATACTTATGATACTTTGGAATCCCGCCAAAATATCAGGGCCGGTGTCGCGTGACAGAGTCTCCCACCTAAAAGTCTGCCCCCGGAGACTTTATTTCGAAAAAGATTCTCCCCCAGAGGATTTGTTCTATAATAAAATCGCCCCCGGAGACTAAATTCTGAAATAAAGTCTCCGGGGGGAGAGAATATTTCCTCCCTCCACGAAACAAAGTCTCTCCCGTTGATCGTGAAATCGGCTACAGTCGCGTAAAATTAATAGATAACCATATCAAACCGTTAGTTTACGTTGCTAACACGACAACACGTTATTTAACACGAACATATATATATATATATATATATATATATATATAATTATATATAATTATATATAATTATATATATATAAATAAAAATGTAACTGCGCTCGCAGGAATCTTTCTCCGCTAGGATCTTGGTAAGTGCTGGACCGATTCTTTTCAAAATTGCAGCAAAACGTTCCGTTCCAATAGGCGCGGGTTTGCATAATGCTTTTTTGTTAAAATCTTTTACAACAAAAAAACAACTTTCACTTCGATTCGACCGATTCCGAGTTCAAAATGCGCTATACAAGTCTTGCGGAACCACCGTTTTCAAACACGCCCGAATTGGGTCAAGGCATGCATAATTATTGACGGGTTGAATTTGAACTCGGAATCGGTCGAAACCACCGTTCTCAAAGGCGCCCGAATTGGGTCAAGGCATGCATAATTATTGACGGGTTGAATTTGAACTCGGAATCGGTCGAATCGAAGTGAAAGTGTTTTTTCTCAAGATTTTAGCAAAAAAGCAGTATGCAAACCCGCGCCTATTCGAAAGGCAATTTTTAAATTTCCGAGATCCTTCGTCCGAAAGATTATTTAGGCCCATATAGATATTCAACACATTCAATAGCGGCCCTGTTGCGTTCGCCTTTTCGCGTCGATGTCGAGGAGACAGTCCGAGACACGGCGTGAGGGAGGAAAGGAGGGGGAGGGAGCGGGACGAAGAGGGAGGCGAGGGAGCGGAGGGGAGGGATGGACGAGGGAGGGATGCAGGGAGGTAGAGGAAGGGACGGAGGGATCGGGACTGGGAAGGGGAGGAGGGTAGGGTGCAGGGGAGGTGGAAGGGAAAGGAAGGGGAAAGGGACGGGAGGAAGTAGAGGGGGTTGAGGGGATTGGACGGGGAGGGGTGGAAAGAGGAGGAGAAGAGGGAGGGGAGCGGAAGAGGAGGGGGAAGTGGGGGGACGGGAGGGAGAGGGAGGGGAGGAGGGGAGGGAGAGGGGGAGTGGGCGGGGAAGGGGGATGGTGAGGGGAAGGGGAGGTCGAATAGAGGTAGGGACGGGTGGTTGGATGCTCTTTTCAGCCACAGCAACGCGTGGCCGGGTTCAGCTAGTATATATATATATATATATATATATATATATACTTTTACACCAGAAAATTGTCTTCCAAGACAGATTTTCAGCCAGGGGGAGACTCTGTTTCGGGAAGAGACTTTGTATCGAGAGGAGACTTTATTTCGTGACACCAGCCATAGGCACAGGCAAAGCAGGCAGTTGACTGCGGCGCCAAATTTCTGGGGGTGCCAAATTTCAGGGGCGCACCAAATTTCTTGCATAAGTTGCAAGATTAGTGGGCTGACCCGCATAATAGCATCGCTGTTGTCCAATGTCTGTTGTTTTGTCAGAGTGCCGAGTGAAGAGTGACTTTCGGTGTCGTGTCGGGATGTGTCTTCCAATGGAACTGATGTGCAACGGGGTTTCTGAATGCAGCGATGGAAGCGACGAAGACCAGGATCTTTGCGGTATGCCTATATATAAATATATTCGTTTAATGTGGGAAAAACAGGTTGACAAAACCGCAACTCAGTTACATGGAAGAGAAGTGCTATGGGTTACACAGTCGTTTGTTGAGAAGGCACTTATAGAGGGCTCTTGGAATAAAGTTTTTATCGTTATTCGGTGGCAACTCAAAGTTATGCGGACGTGGTCGAAGGCAATATCGACGCTGAATAATCGGAGGTAGCAAGGTCCTCAGCACGTGATACGTATTTTTGACTACAGACTCTAATAGGCTTAGTCAGTGGCGTAACAATAGGGTAGACTGGGTAGACAAAGTCTAGGGCCCCCGAGTGTAGAGGCCCCAGAGGGGCCCCCGAGTATGCAAGACTCAGAAAAATATGTTAAATAAATATTGCAGTAGACTAAGTAGACGATACTGCGTCAGACTGAGTCTGACAGAATCTCAGTAGTCAGTACGGTTACCACCCGAGAACCCGTCAAGTTCCGTCAACCCGACACGACGCGACGAGTCGGACTCGGAGACGCCCTGCAGCTCCAGCAGTGCACAGCACTAATGTTTAATTAGCGATAACTTTCCCGTCCCGGTGTAAAGGTTTCAAATTACCCCCTCCTAAACATTACCCCCCCCCCCTGAGAACTGTAATTTGCATCAATCATCGCATTCATTGCACTAAAAATATTAGAAAAATCATCCCGCTTCTTGTTTGGGTCTGAAGATTTTCATCCGTCATCCCACTTCGTCGTTCGTGGTTTGTTATCAATATTTTCATCTGTAACAAAAAATACTAAATCGCCGCTGAAGTTACATGGAGAAATGGCTTCGACGCTATTATTTTTTCCGATTAAAATATTGATAACAAACCACGAAGTGGGATGACGAATGAAAATCTTCAGACCAAAAAAAGAAGCGGGATGAATTTTCTGATTGTTTTAGTGCAAGAAATGCGATGATTGATGCAAATCTAGTTTCCGGGGGGTAATCTGAAACCGGTTTCAAGTTACCGGGGGGGGGGTAATGTTTAGGAGGGGGGTAATTTGAAACATGTACACCGGAAAAGACGTCATTGCATTTGCATGGTGCTGACATTATTTTAGAGAAACTTATTTCCGTGAAATAAATTGCGCATCTCATTGTTTGGGAAATGTTAGGAGCTTACAGTTTACTGTAATTTGTACTTGTATCTTGTTCATATACGTGTACATCAGCATTTCAGTAAATTAATAAGTAATAATACATTTCAATAAGTGCCGTAGGGAGAGGGCCCCACCTTCGTATTTTGTCTAGGGGCCCCGAGTTCCTAGTTACGCCACTGGGCTTAGTCTGTAGAAAATGACATGCATAAGAAAAACGAGAACAAGAAATTTGGTTTCTTTTTCGGAAAACTTTTGGCCCTAACATTCGACCAACCTTTAAGCAAGAAAATGAACTTTTACTGTTAATGAAAGCTGAGTCATTCAGTTCAATTCCCGTCGTATATTTATTGATGGTTTACTTAGGCCTATGTGTGTGTAATTATGAACATTGGAATGGTTGCGCAATTTTCTTTTGGCAGATCATGATTCTTTGTGGACTCAGATATGCATGTATAGCCTAATATCTGGACTTAAATTGTTTGATTTCAGCGAATAAGATAAGTGTTGGCTGTGGCTTTGAAGATCCTTACTTGTGCGGCTACGAAGCTCAGGGACCAAGTTATCTGTCGTGGAGTCGTTGGAAAGCCAGCGACACGGATGACATCAGCTTCCAGGGACCAATAACAGACGCCAGTGGATCTCTCAATGGTTTGTCCTCTCTGCGTATCTTGTCCGATATTTAAGTGACGCAAGTTGCATATTAGACGTCAATTTCACTTTCAGAACTGAGCCAACTTATTGTGAATTAATTCAGTGTGCCGATGTAATTTCAGTAGTAATTACGTAGCTAGAACTTAGTCCATCCCGTGTTTTCTGCACATCGGGAAACGCATCGTCTTCATTCTTCTCTGTCCGTCGCCAATTTCCTGGCCTCGTCCCACGACATCTCCAGGCATATCGTGAACCTTCATTGCTCC
This sequence comes from Lumbricus rubellus, assembly GCA_945859605.1. Taxonomy (NCBI): domain Eukaryota; kingdom Metazoa; phylum Annelida; class Clitellata; order Crassiclitellata; family Lumbricidae; genus Lumbricus; species Lumbricus rubellus. Next base: position 3,303,830 of record OX243819.1, read on the forward strand.
CTCCCCTCCTCCCAACATATGAGCTGAAGAATGAAAATGTTGCGTTATTTCTGTTGCAAGCATTTTTCCCGGGTGGGTTGCAAGCCCACCGCGGAACCCCCTCCTTTATCCTGGCTTGATACAGGCTCAGACATCCTGAGATAATTATCTGAGGCGGAGTTCAGTAGTGATTGGATCGATAATAATTTTTGTTCGTTGAGACAGACATTATTATGGGGTGGCAGGTTTCGTTTCTCGAAGCTGTTTTATTTCAAGAGCAAAATAAACTAGGTTGGAAATTTAATCTAAAACTAACGAGCTAAATTACATTTTCATAATAGCCTATAGCCTAGAGGTAGGCCCGAATTATTTGGAAACTTGGTACAAGTTGTGTTTTCTGTGTCGTCCACAGGATATTACATGAGTTTTAACTCGCGCGTTGGTCAAGTGGGTGACAGGATGACGCTGGCGTCTCCACTTATCACATTTTCTCAGCCAACCACACTGGAGTTCTCTTACTACATGTTCCGTAAACAATCCGAAGGAGGGTCCATGCTTCAGGTGTTCCAGGTTTCCAAGTTAGGAATTTACGATGAATTACAGTTCGAAAATGATATGAGTGATTACGCTCCTTGGCAACGGGCAATCGCCTGTCTTCCGTCCGGTTCGTACTACCTGGCATTCCAGACAACGATGGGGAATCCCCTGGTGTCATATTTGGCCATTGATGGTATCCAAGTATCGTCAAATGCACCTTGCTTGATTTCCTCAAAACCAATTACCAGGAGTAAAAATGGTAAGCTATTCATGCAATTGCACTTAAAGCCTTTTTGTTAATCCCAAAGATTGCGTGCCTGTACCTGTAAACAGTATGGCCGCCCAAGAAATCACTTAAATAGAGCGCTGCGGCATTAGTAGGACATTTCTAATTTTAAATTTAGGGCCTACTCTCATTTAGTGCAACTTTTCCCTCATTCATAATTTTATTAGCCTGACCGTATTGCTTAGATCTCGCATTGATTAGTTAGCCTACTTAATAGGCGCATTGTATCATGAGATACGGCTGATAAGTCGTAGCGCTCTATTTTAGCTAAGTCGTTGGCAACCATATTGTTTTGTATACAGGCAACGTGAGACACGCAGTCTTCGGGATTACCAACAAAAAAGCATTCAGTAGGCCTACACAGTACACACCGGGCATAAGAGTTTAGGGCCGATATGATTAACAAACATAGCAACTCTCTGTTCAAAAGGTCAAATGAAACACTGACGGATACGCAGGTAATGCATAAACCAATCGAAGCAGAACATGTTTTACGCTAGCCACAGTAGGCCTACGTAGTGTCCGTAACCCTAGTCCAATCTCCGTCACGCCTATTCGTATTCCGACCAAAATTAGGCGCAGCATTTAAAATGTTGCTATTGACAAGTATATTTTTGGCGTAATAAATTAAACGCAAACTTACCTTCAACAGAAACAAATCTCGATCTCCAAATACTCGTGCATTCAAAACGGCATAAGCTTACAAAATGGTGTCGGAATAAAAGCCATTACCGGTGTAAAGGTTTCAAATTAGGCTACCCCCATCCTAAACATTACCCCGGTAACTTGAAACCTGGGGGTAATCTGACACCGGTTTCATCCTATCGCCCCCGGTTTCAAGTTACCTCCTCAGAATTCCGAATGAATTCCGTATATCCGGCTTCCATTTCTCAAACGTTGTCTTCGTCAATCCAGCTTCTATTTCACCTACAGCGAACCTTCATCCAGCTTTCATTTCTCAAGCGTCGTTTTCGTCAATCCTGCTTTTATTTCACCTATACAGAACCTTCATCCAGCTTCCATTTCACCTATAGAGAACCTTCATCCAGCTTCCATTTCACCTATAGAGAACCTTCATCCAGCTTCTATTTCACCTATACAGCGAACCTTCATCCAGCTTCCATTTCACCTACAGCGAACCTTCATCTAACTTCCATTTCTCAAACGACGCACGATTAAATAACTGTTTAAATGGGGTAACCTGAAACCGTAGGGGCTAGGATGAAACCGGTTTGAGATTACCTCCGAGGGTAACTTGAAACCGGTTTCAGATTACCGGGGGGGGTAATCTCAAACCGGTTTCAAGTTACCGGGGGTAATGTTTAGGAGGGGGTAATTTGAAACCTTTACACCGGTAGAGTCGTTAGACGGCGACAAGGTGCACCAGAATGGTCCCGTCGGGAAACCGTGACCAAAAACCGTCAGAAAACCTCACCGGATACCCTGGAGAAACCGGTACAGGTACCTTGTGTGCGTGTTCGGTGGGGTAGTAACTTCATAGGGTTTTCAAAGTTTTACAGGACGTAAGCTTGAGTAGCAACTGAAATCTTTACGCCTAAAGAAACTATAGGCCCTATATTGAAAAGAGAGCTTAATAAAGTTATGACTATGGTGAAATTCACTGTTCCACTGTTTCTTCATTGCGATGCTCAGAATGTGAGTTTGTTTCTTTCTTGCTGGTTGAATTATTCAGTTGACACTTGAAATTGTGTGCAATAGAACCTATATCGGAATCTCCGAAACGCTTCAAAAATAATTGTGAAGATGACAGATCGTGAAATTGTTTGATTGAAGATGAGTAGCCTAACTGTTATAAATGCAAAAGTCATAGCTTGTTTTCGAGTCCACAATCCACAATGAATTATATTATAGCTCAATAATTATTATGTTGTTGGACAGGTTTAGGAACGACGTCTGTCAATTGTTCGTTTGTTGGAAGCGATTCTTGTGGCTACACTTTGGTTTCAACTTCATCTAAATTGGAACTTTCTTTTAATTTTAAAATTCAAGCAAGTAGGTGTCACTTAGTTCAAGTAGAAGGTTGTCACCTATTTTGTGCATATTAAATCCAAATTCAGCCAGTTGTGAGACCTGAATGAAAATGCTATTTATTGATCTTGAATGGAAATGCTTTGTTTTGATTTTGCGGATACCTGTTCAATGGGTGTAGGACAATAAGCCACCTGGACAAACCATCGGGACAAAACCCACGGGCAAGACCCCCGGAGGCACCCCAAATTTAGCCTACGACATTAATCCAGTTTAAATATGTACAATTGTTTTATCAATCCAGCTTCTCTTTAGACAACAATTATTTTTCATAAATTGCTCTCTATTTAGTCAAAAGTTCGTTTCATCACTTCCGCTTTTATTCAAACAGCAACAATTGCCTTTACCAATACAACTTTTATTTAAATAACAATGTTTTTATAAATCCAGCTCCAATTTAAGTAAGAACATTTTCATCAAGCCAACTCTAATTTAAGCCAGAATATTTTCATCAATCCAGCTTCCATTTAAGTAAAAATGATTTTGTATCAATCCCATTTCTATATAGCGATAATTATTTTCATCAATCCACCTTTTGTACGACCAACAAACGTGTTTTAAACTTAGGATTGACTTTCGGAGGATTAAGCTTACCACTTATACGCAATTCATGGTCTACCCGGGGAGTTATGTCCTACCATGGGGTTTGTCCGGGGTTTTGTCCGGGGGGGGGGGGTGGTCCGGGGGTTTAATGTCCGTCCCCTGTTCAAGGTCCTAAGCTGTTTCTTCTTAACTTAATATTCGATATTCGTGAATACGTGAAATCGTGAATACGATTACGGTTCTTGATAATGAAGAGAAGTTGGAGAACTAGATGAAAATGCCTTCTACTGTTTTTTTTCTTTAATGTCATCCGTTAACATGAAAGGCCTACTTTATGTCCGGTTCATTGGGTCAACACTAATGGCACAACGCAGTCCACCAATTGGCGGAATGATCTCCCTATTGTTGCACCTGCAATATTCTTATGTAGATATTTTGGTCTGTTTTAGGCGATGCGACTATTTTTGACTGTACGCAGGTGTATCAAGACACGATGGGTGTTGTTAACTTCTGGACCCATGCTAGTAATCCCTGTATTACCACCACAATCTTGATTCGCGCTTGCAGTGGATGTGTTATCACTATCGCTTTCTCTTACGTGAATCTCATCATGTACAGTTATTCCAACGGTTATCAACATGTACAGGTAGCTTTTCATTTTACCAAGTAAACCTAATTAGGTCAAAGAACATAAAACGAGGTTATGTCGACCTTCCTACATGCATGCCGTCATCTGTTTCTTGCTCGGTCGGGATCACGCTAACACGGCTATTCAATTTCTGCTTTCAGATAGAGAGCTGGGATGATGAGAAAGAGGATTGGGTACAACATAAGGATTTATATGGAACAGATCGACCGGAGAGACTTTTCGTTAAGACGACCGCACTGAGAGTGAACTACTTTGGAACTTTGGATGACCTCGTTGATGAACTGAAATTCAATTTTACTTATAGAATATCCTTACCGAAACACGCAGGTAAGTTTACTTATGCTTAAAACGAGGGTACACTTGTAGGCCTACATTTTTTAATCTAGACGTCTCTGGAGAGAAGTCCTACAGGAATGACATGACTCCCAGAAAAATTAGAGGGCTAAAAAATGTATTCAGGCTTTTTGTACATCTAAAATGATTGGATGAGGGATTATAATGAACCGCGCTATAAGTTTTCATAGTCATTCGTTGGAAGAATCAAAGATGAGGCGATAGGCCTGTGCTAGAAAAGTCATCAGATCATTTGAAAGAAAAGGTTATCAGAAGAAATGAGAGAAATTGAAAGGAAAAATTCGTAACAAATTGTCTTACTGTCAGCGCTTTGCACCTCAACCAGTGGCGCAACTAGGGGGGTGCTGGGGGGTGCTTGAGCACCCCTCAGGCTAAAAAGGTGACCCACGCAATTTTTCCAAATCCGATGAGTTTTTTGGTGCGTGGGGGGGGGGGGTAGGGGTCATTCGGTCTTTAAGATTACACAATCAAGCAAGTTCCTACTTCGCACCATCGGCGCTTACAATAATAATTTTGAGCACCCCCCAGGAAAATTTTCTGGTTGCGCCCCTGACCTCAACGGTCCGCCGAAAGGTCGTTTGTTTCCCCCAGAAACCTGACTCCACCCCCCCCCCCCAATGGATGTATCACTGATGAAGGCTATCTGCAAAATGAGACGACGTCTTAACACAGTTTTATCTATGACGGGCATTGACAGGGTGTCCCCGCAACTCTCGATAGCAGCTATTTTCATGCAGAATGTTTCCGCCCGTTTAGGATTCATCTTATGCATTCGGGAATAGATTGCAGTAGGATGGACGAGGAAGTATACGCGTTGGATACGTCTCAGCCAGAATACAGATGTTTCAGCAGTGTAGGGCTATAGTGGCCAACTTTAACAGACTGCGATTAATAATTATTCAGGAAAATGTTTGTCTTTGCGAGTTGTCGAGTGAATTGTTTGTAAATCGTTGAGATCACCAGTGGCGTTTCATTGTAGATTTGCTGCTAGTCATAGGCCTACGCATGACATCCCAGAACGGAGGACAGATGGGCGTCGGTGAACAGATGGCCAGACTGATGTCTCCTGTATTCCAGTTGAGCAAAGAGAAGACGTCTTGTCTCGTCCTCCAATTCAAAGCCCTGGATGAGCTCAGAGTCATGCTCGGATACGTGAAGAGTGACGGTAGATACGAGGAGAGATTAGTCCATCGCAATCTGAAGCCGATGTCTTCCGTCGATTTCTTTACTCTTCAAAGAGACGTTGGTGGTTTTACGGTCGAAGGACAACAGTTCGTCCTCGTCTTTGAGTCGAAAAGTCAACAACTAAACGGAAATTTACTCATCATCAGCAAAATACAACTTCAGGACAGCCAGTGTAACTGTAAGAATCTTTCATCTGTAGCCTGTAACGTAGGGACTATTATGTAGGCCTAATCGACGGCTAGAATTAATTGTAGCCTTCAACATAAAATTGACCGAAGACTGCAGACTGAAAAACGGTGACGTGAAAATAATATTGCAGAGGGGCAGAACAAGAGGTGGCAAGTTAATTGCCACCAACGTCTAACAAAATAGAAGCAAAACAAAAAAAAATAAGAGGGGGAAGAAGAAGTGAAAGATTTACGAAGAAAATTAAAGAAGCAACAGGAAAAAAATCAAGAAAACAGAAGTTGAAAGCGAATAAGGAAGAGAAGAAGAGGCAGAATACAAATAAGATGAATATAATGAAGGTGAAGATCTGAGAGTGGCAATTTTATTAACACCTTTTGATTAGTGCAATAAGCTTAACCCATTCGCTGCCCTTATGACGAGCGCCGCTCGTCATGAACCATAATACGGTTCATGACGATATCTAGGTGACCAGTATCTGGTGAAAATAAATTATTAGAAATATCATTTATTGACGAGCGGCGCTCGTCAATAAATACGACCGCCTCTGTGCTTAGTTTAGCACAGGAGGCACTTTTTATTATTCAAAGTATTGGCACCTGAAAGTCAATATGTTGCACAATGTTTTAGCTGGTATTGGACTACTTTTATGCTCAGTTTGTACGTCATAGTAGATATACTAAATAAGCCATGTTGAACGTTTTAGGCGCTTTATCGCAGATGTTGGCTATCTGAATCACTTTCAGCCTGTGTCTGTCAAAACCTGCTCTATGTATGGATGATGGCTATGCAATTTATAATATTAAAATAAAGTTCTCGAAGTAGCATCTGGGTAAAAATAATGACCCAGCCTGCAGCAGTTCTTCTGAACATTCAGTTCCAAGTGCATGTGCCCTTCAGCAAAGGTACCTTCTAGCCTCTACCTCCATCATAGGCTACATATACTAGGTGACCAGTATCTGGTGAAAATAAATTAGTAATATCATTTGTTCACATAAACATGACATTTTTATTGAATTATAGTCATTTCAAAAATGAATGTCACACCTGAACTATAATTGAGGGCAATAAAAATTTGTTGTACATTTGCATGTTATGCGGTGGCACACGGGGTGTCATTTAGCCCATGATTTCGTGGCAGCGAAGGGGTTAATTAGGCCTAATATTATAAATAATTAATTAATTGCTGATTTCGCAGACGACGTCGCTTGGAACGGATTTTGCGACTTTTCATCGGCAGATGACCCATGTCCGATGGCTGACCAATCACAACTTGGCTACAGCTGGATTCCTGCCACCATAAACTCCTCCAATTTGGGTAAGCAATAAAATCTCATATCAAAACGTGTCATTCATTTCGCCGACAACAGTCTTGAAATAGTTATGTAGAGTGTTTTGCAAGTGCCACAAACCCTTTCATGTACGATGCTCTCATCACCATTAGTTCGATAGACATTTTGTGGGATAAAATGATCGTGCAGAAAGTTCTGGCACGAGAGTGAATAATATGGTGCTTTCTGTCAACCTTCCGGTATGTTTAAATTCCAATTATCATTGCTACTCCTTTGTAACGGTCTCACGAGTTCTTACTTTTTTGTTATATCTTATATCCTCGGATATCTAGAAAGTTCTGACTCCAGGTTAAGTACAGATTGGCGCGTAAAATATCATCAGATCGACCTCCCAGTGGCGGATAGATCTCATCTGAGTAAACGGGGTTACCACGTGATTATGCTAAGGCCCCTGATTGGTGGTTGGCCGGCGTATATCACTAAGCTGTTGGCGACTGAATCTCGTCTGAAGATCCTGCGTGGCCGAGTGGGTTGTAGCCCGCTCGCCGCGCCGGCGGCCCGGTTTCAATTCCCGGTCGGATCTTTACTGCGGGTGGCTCGGTCGCAATATAAACGTGGAGAGTGAGGTTTTTCTCTGCCTCCGACACTAATCATCTTCGATATGAAACAGTGTCGTTAAGCCCTGAACTCTCTCTCTCACTGAATCTCGTCAGAGAAGGAAGACATGGTGTGGTGCGATCGAATAATTCGAATGATATTGAATTGTGAGGTTATTTCGAAAATCCAGTGAGATTGAGGCCAACCGAGAACTAGTTTTGGGGAAATCGGAATTGTGTTTGCGGACTTTTGCGATTCGTTTCCTCAGTTTCCAGTGGTTTGTCGCCGAGTTGAAAGGTTGCAAGTTGAAAGACATCTTTCGGCAGCGGGGTGAAGCATTGAAACCAATACTCTCGGGCAGTGTTTAATCTAGTCCCCCTCCGCTGGGGTGGGGGAATTCAGGTTTCTGGGGGGGTCAATCGAGCGTCCGAAGGACGCTCGTGAGGCGCGTAGCGCCGAGACCGGTAGGGGAGGGGGAGGGGTATGGGGAGGGGGATGTGCCCCTCCCCAGCAGAAACTTTTTGAATTTCCACATTGCAATGGCACCATTTTAAGGTGTCATCTTAACAAAATACCTGTACTTTTTCAGAGCCTCATCAGAAACTTTTTGAATTTCCACATTGCAATAGCAGCATTTTAAGGTGTCATCTTAACAAAATACCTGTACTTTTTCAGAGCCTCATCAGAAACTTTTTGAATTTCCACATTGCAATAGCAGCATTTCAAGGGGTCATCTTAACAGAATACCTGTACTTTTTAGAGCCTCATCAAAAACCTTTTTGAATTTCCACACTGTATTGGCAGCATTTTAAGGTGTTATCTTAACAAAATAGTTGTAGGGGAGAACGGGGTTGGAAGTAACAATTTCGACATTTTGTCTGGTTGTGTGAAAACTATAAGAGATAAAGAAACAAATAATATTGCAAACGAAAGGCTATTTATTGCTTATTATAGTCATTATACTTGTTATGTGACCGAGTTAAACATATAAGAACAAATTGCGAAAAAAGTAAGGTCACTGGAATGTTACAACCTACCCCTTGTGGGGGTAGGTTGTAACTGCATATGGGGTAAGTTGTACCATATGTTACAACTTACCCCACATTTTATAAGTATAGTAGGCTACACTGATCTAGGCCTATTATAGGCCTACTATTCGTCTGCTATTCTTATCAGATGGGAACCGTGGTTATCCAGCAAGAGTAAGACAGGCATTTCCACCGTACAACGACTATGGTTAACAAAGTGCTTCATGAATACAACAAACTCATTTTCTGTCATCCAGCCAGATTTGTTGGCTGCCCCGACAGAACTAGGTAGCCCTCCTCTAATGAAATGATCTCTGTAATTCTTCCTAGGAAAAATAAACAGGGGCGGTGCAGAATTTCCCAAAGCGTTGATTGCTACAACCACAGTTACCAGTGTGCCCCTTTCTTGAGAAGTAACTGCACCGATCTGTTTCAGTCCCTTTTGAGAAACTACTTTGCTCGGTTTTTTAACGGTAGTAACCCCGGTCTCATCCATGTTCCAGAACTCCCCTGGTTAAAACCCATAGCGATCTATGACTTCTGCAAGTTTCGCAAAGAATTCCTGAACTCATCATCATCATCATAAACCATAGGCGCAACGCCCGTAGGTGTCCGACGCCACTCTCTGTCTGAGTCTGTCTCGTGTCATCTCCCAGTTTCTACAGGCTAGCAGGTCTACTCCATACCATTATATCTTGAAGTAGCTGGAGTGCTGGTCCGCCTTGTCTGCTTGAAGAGAATGTTAGGAAAGAGCCATGAAAGACAACCAGTGGGACAAGCCCGTTTTGTATTCAAGGCCCTCTCCACCGACTCTCTCCACCGGTCTGTCCTGACCGACGTGTGCATGTCTGCTGCACATCATGAATGTCTGTAAAAATTTGACGATTTAGTTTGTACCCAAAATCTATTGTCATTCCTGGTCCACCAGATTGAAGCTTCCGAATATATCGCATCAATGACACATGACATATCGAGAACTCTCTGGCTACTTGTCGACATGGCCGATCATGCATTAAAACTTCTTCGGCCACGTCATTCATCACATCTACTGTAGTCTGTCCACGGTTACTTTTTTTTGTAAGTTCTCATTTCTGTTTGATTCTTTAATTTACTATACAATTACATATTCTTATCACATATTCATACAAGTTAAGTAAAAGATTATGACCCACAATAATGGGGGTTGGTTGTAACAGTGTTACGACCAACCCCGAACGTAATGTTACAATCTGCCCCCACCCATGCGGTTTGGATTGAATGAAAAAAATGGCAGCAATCAATTACAACCGCCGAAAATAGTTCCAGCCATGTTATTCGACAGTCCGTATTCTTTCTTTTAATGCCTAGTAAGTTTCGATAAAGCCTTGTTTGGTCCTGCTAGTAGAAAAACAGTCTAAGCGAAAAAAATTACTTTTCAAGGTAGAAAACATATTTTTGTCGATAAAAACTTACCAAAGCTTCTCAGAAATAATTCTTCATGAACCATAAACCGGAAATGCATTTTAGATAAACATGACATAACTAGTCTGCTTCACTGCCTTTTAGTTTAGCTGTTTTAGTGCCTGTTACAACCAATACGCGTTACTTTCAACCCCGTTCTCCCCTACGTTTCAGTGCTTATAAGAGTGGGCGAAGACTTCAATAAATATAAGCAACACTTAAAAAATATTTTGGGGAGTTATTTCCACACTATAATGTATGTATGTATGTATGTATGTATGTATGTATGTGCACTTGTTATAGCGCCCCTTCAAGCTCTCTACTCAGAGGCGCTCCCGATGCAGAGCGGACACTGCATCGGAGTTTCACGCCGAAGCGCTGAGCAATTGTAAGTGAAGGACTTGCCCAAGGTCCTTACGCGGGGAGGTGGATTCGAACCTCGGACCTTCCGGCTCCAAGGCAACGACGCCACCACTAGACCACCGTGCCCCATGGTACTCTTTAAAGGTGCCATTTTAGCAAAATAGCTCCATTAGACTATTCAGTACTGATAAAAAAAGTGCTTTGGGATTTCAATATACATATGTATATTACATACATACATACATACATACATACATACATACATACATTATACAGAACTGCGGAGTGGCCGGAGGACTGGAAAAGGTCCGTGTTCATACCAATATTCAAGAAAGGAGACGCGAGAGAGTGTGAAAATTATCGAACGATAGCGATGATATCGCACACGAGCAAAATACTCCTCAAAATAATACACAAAAGAATGGAGAAGACAATCGAAAGGGAATTACCAGCCAACCAAGCGGGATTCAGGAAGGCGCGAGGAACGCGCGATCACATCGCCAATATAAGGTGGATTATGGAGAGACAGAGGGAATACGGTCAACAGGTGCATATGTGTTTTATAGACTACAGCAAAGCGTTTGATTGCATAGACCATACGTTACTGTGGAAGACATTGATTGAGATGGGAATACCGCTACATCTGGTAAAACTACTAAAAGGTCTTTATGTGGATCAAGAGGCGGTGATAAGAACTGAATATGGAGATACGAGTAAATTTAAAATAAGGAAAGGAGTGAGGCAGGGGTGCATTTTGTCCCCTTTCCTGTTCAATCTGTATGCCGAGAGAATTATGAGGAGAGCTGGATTGGAGGAGGCAACAGAGGGGGTAAGGATAGCGGGGAAAATACTGAATAATCTGAGGTACGCCGATGATACGACATTATTGGCGGGTAAGAGGGACGACCTAGTCGAGTTAATAAGAAGAGTCAGGAAGGAAAGCGAAAAGGCGGGACTATACTTCAATGTAAAGAAAACAAAGGTTATGACAACTGCAACATGGGAAAACTTTGAGGTGGATGGAGAAACGATAGAGGTAGTATCGAGCTTCACATTCCTGGGATCTATGATAGAGAAGGAGGGAAGAAGTGATATGGAAATAAGGAGGAGGGTAACAATGGGGAAAACGGCAATGAACGGTCTGGAAAAGATTTGGAAGGATAAATACGTGAGCAGGGAAACAAAGAAAAGACTGGTAAAAGCACTGATCTTCCCAGTGGTCCTATATGGATGCGAGACATGGACAAAGACACGGGATATGGAAAAGAAAATCAATGCATGTGAGATGTGGATTTGGAGAAAGATGCTAAGGATTTCATGGACGGAGAAGAGAACTAACGAATCGGTGCGCGTGGAGCTCGGAATAGAGAGGGAGGAGACACTGCAGCAAACAGCAACTTGGAGGAAACTGAGCTACTTCGGCCATGTGATGAGATCTAATGGTTTGGAAAAGGAGCTGATGACGGCATGCGGTGAGGGAAGGAGAAGATGTGGAAGGCCAAGGAAGAAATGGTTGGATGAGGTACAGGAAAAGTCTGGCATGAGACTGGAGGAGCTAAGAGAGGCGACTAGGGAGAGGATCAACTGGAGAGGATACATCAGGGATATCGCCAGAGCTGCAGAAGCTGACGGCACCAGGTGACCAGGTGATATTATATAGCCTATGATTATAATTACAATAAAAATACCTTTATGTATTGGGTTCAGCAGCTCAGTTCTCCTGTTGCTGAGTTATTCTAATGAATAAATGCAGACGTGAATATAATAGTAGCCTATATACATTGTAAGCTGACTTTTCAGCACTATATCAGTTTAACCCTGTTTCTCAAGATGATCCTGAATTGCTGACCAGGACATACTTTCTGAAATCATATTTAATGTTACACAAACCAACCAAGAACTAATAAACTACAGGTACCAAATTCAGGAAGCCATGTGTAGTAATGATGATGTTTTTAGGTTTTACTATGTGTTCAAATAACAGGACCAAACATTTTGAAATTTTACAGTTTAAAATATGAAGGATACCACTGGTGAGAAGCCATTCAGTTGTACAAAAGTAGTATTTGTACAAATATTAGCAGTAAGTTATTCTATTTTAGCAGGATTGTGTCATATATTATAATAGTAAATAATAACATTATAACCATTAACCATATGATAATAAATAATATTACAGTATATTATAACAGTTCACGTAATACGATGATGTAAACAGCAACTAAAACTATAATCATTTTGTCAAATTTTCTGGAGGGGATGTCATATCTGTTTTTAGTTTTGCAAAAATGGTGTTTATACAAATATATACAGTAAGTTATACTACTTGCAACATGATAGTATCATATAATTATAATAATAGTAAATAATAATCATATAATAGTAAATAACATCACGGTATATTATAACACTTCATGTAAAACAATGATGAAAACAGTAACTAAAAACCAATATCATTTTGTCAAATTTTCTGGGGGAAATGTCAATCCTGGGGGGGAACTTTCCCCCCCAGAGACGTCTAGATTAAACACTGACTCTCGGGCCCTCTGGCGAGCATGTAACATTATTACTACTGATACAGACATTTTGTGCTCTCACAGGCGCTCGCTGACTCTAAGGTGCCACTAATCTCTCATTAGTGAAGAGCTGCTTGTTTCAAAAGTGTTTGAAAGCAAATAAACAACGTGGCTGGCTGTACAGTAGGCATGGTATCCTATGACAAGGGCGATTCCCAAAGGGTGCATTCCAAAAGATACCACGTTAAAAGCAAATTTTACCGGGGCGCTCATCAGAAAGTCTCGCAGCCGACAAGGCGCGCAATCAAAGGGGCGATAAATTAGTACAAAATGGCATAGCGTGATGTTTTGACAGTTTTTGATAGCCAACAATAAAGTAAGCAAGGTTAACGCTGGAATGAGAAGATCTAGAAACAGCGCAATTATTGCGTAAACGAAACACGATTATTTTCACCGCCAGTTGTATCGTCTTGTCCCAAGTCATGTCCATGCATTTCAAGTCTTCCCTTATGGCTTCCGACCAGTTTTTCTTGGTCAACCTCTTCTGCGTCTTCCCTCCGGAGTCCAGTTCATCACTTGTCTTGCTATCCTGGCTTCATCCATGCTAATCAAATAACCCCTCCATTTCTATCTTCTCTTTCTGTTGTGTGACTGTTTAGCTTGCAGACAAAACTTCTGTTCGCAATAACAATATTCAAATAATCGAAGCAGTGTCTGGTTTTTACGTGTTCGCTGAAATTGAATAGAATCGCCGACGGTCCTTCGCAGTGAATTCGACGGCAACACCATAGGAGAAGTGTCCAGATTACTTTCTCCTCCATACACTTCGACCACAGAGGAGCCATGTCTTCTGCTGTCAGCCACATTCAACTCCACCAATATCCGTCTTAGTTTCTCTCTACTATCAACAGACAACACGGATCCTCTGCCTCCGCCAGAGGTCGTCCAGACAGCTTCCCCGAACGGATCAAATATCCAGCTGTACTACATCCATCTACCGGTTGGAGTTCCAGTTATGCTGGAGATCAAAGCGTCTCAGTTCTACTCTGGATCGATGCAATATTCGGCTGTCTTCCTTCAAAGCATTGAACCGAATTCCTGTGACGTCATGCCAGGTTAGGTTACGATACAAACTAGTCTACGACTTTGTCATGACTCGTGTAGGTCTATGCTGCGGATAGGCAGTGGTCAATCTCTATGGTCATAAGCTTTGTTAGTTGGTCGTCAGAGGCTGTTGAGATGGCCAAATTGCATAAAAATTCGCGAAAATCATTATTTTGATTAAATTCGTCATTTACAGAGAATAATAATTATTGGCTGTCTCGACTACTTATGTCTCCTGTCTTCTTCAGTAACTCGACTGATAATATTGGATGATTAGTCTGATTATTCGACAATGTATATTATTTGTCCACAAATTTGTTTTCTTGAAGTCAAGTTCCTGATCCTGGAACTTTGAATTCGTTGATCTGTTTATCATTTTATGCAATCCTAATACCTCCCCAGTCTGAGCGAGTATGCTTTCCATTCGATCAGTGTCCGAATCCTGATTGTTTGTCTTAATTGATATTCCGAGAATTTGCCGCGCAAACTTTCTTAATGACACATTTCTCAAAGCTGTCCATTACAACTGATCACACAAGAGCACTCCTAAATTGTATATCAGTTGTAGGGTATATAATGCGTAGACAGCCATTTTCATGTTCAAGCTGTTAAGATTTTAACAAAACGAATCCATCTTTCAGAGAGATCATCAACGGATTCAATCAACTGCACAGAGTCGTTCAGTTCGTGTGGCTACAAATTGGGAGAGGATTGGTCAGATTACCATTCAATCTCTAATGGCCAGCAGTGTATGATTATTGAGATGGACTTTTCTTCTTCTACCTAATTTACGTCTATAGGCCTAATTGTAATTGTAATTGTAATTGAACATTTATATAGCGCCGCTCACAGATTCAGTAGCGCTCCCGACCCTAGTTAGCACTGCCCCTAACAAATAGTATGGTCTTCATGCGTTTAACAATATAATATAGGCTAACATATTCCACTGCGCTGTTTATTTGGTTCCAATGGCGGCATCAAAACAGCTCCATCAATTGAAAATCGGATCTGAATAATTATAATGAAGATGACGATGAGTTACTTCTATAATCTAGCATTCTAGCATATAGGCTAATAATCGTGCAACTGATTGCATTCAAGAATAAATTGTTTTTGGTGTTGAAACTTCTACATCAAAACAATGTATTCTTGATTGTTCAATATTTATCTTGAATATTTAAATTATTTATACTTTAAAGCAACGCCCGCAAAGGCGTCGCATCAAATCATAAATATTATTCTAATTATTATTATAAGTACCGGTGTAAAGGTTTCAAATTACCCCCTCCTAAACATTACCCCCCCCTGGTAACTTGAAACCGGTTTCAGATTACCCCCCGAAAACTAGATTCGCATCAATCATCGCATTTATTGCACTAAAAAATCACAAAAATCATCCCGCTTATTGCTTTTGTCTGAAGATTTTCATCCGTCATCCCACTTCGTGGTTTGCTATCAATATTTTAATCGGGGAAAAATAATAGCCTCGAAGCCATTTTTCCATGTAACTTCAGCGGCGATTTAGTATTTTAGTTACAGGTGAAAATATTGATAACAAACCACGAAGTGGGATGACAGATGAAAATCTTCAGACCGAAACAAGAAGCGGGATGATTTTTCTGATATTTTTAGTGCAATAAATGCGATGATTGATGCAAATTACAGTTTGCATGGGGTAATGTTTAGGAGGGGTAATCTGAAACCTTAACATCGGTACAGCAGCATCTACATGTAACAAACTAACACGACAATCACATAACTACCAATACCAAGCAAGGTCTGCCAATAATCAGAGGTTTCTAAGAATTATAAATAATATGCATACATGGCTATTGCATAATAATTCTCAATAGAGTCGAATCAGTTTTATTTCAAACATGAAATAATCATAGGAAACGCTGATCGATACATTTTTGGAATCTAATTCTCCTCATTATTATTATTTTAGATCTGTTGTGGGGTCTTTCAACGGGAAAAATCCATCCAACCTACAAATACATGGAAAATATAGCGCTGACTCCCTTCATCAACACCAACCGATCTGTTTCACTGAGGTTTACACTGAATTTCACAGAAGCATCTGCTACTCGATCCAAGACTAATCTCAGTTTGGTGGTATATAGGACATCGTCATTCGGTTTCCTTACATCAAAACTGGCCAACTACTCTGGTGATCAAAATTCAACCGTTGAACTGTGTCTTCCAACTGGACGATTCCAGTTGGCTTTTCTGGCATACACCAACGATTATTCTATTTCCTCGCGAATTCAAATGTCACAATTTCAGTTAACGGAAACTGATTGCGATCTGCCAACACATATCAATTACTGTGAGTAGCCTATCTGTCTTCAAGTTTCTCTTCAACGCTTTTTAGTATCGGTTCGGATAACGAATGTTGTTCGATTTCCTTGACCATCTTGTAATTTTTCAACAAGCCAATTCATATATTGCCTAAACTAAGCGAATACGATTTTCTGCATAGGCCTTCGCAAATTATTGCATACAATCTGCTTCAGTTTCTAACTAACAATAATTGTTCTGAATTTGTTCACACTCATAGTGTTCTAATAATCTAATTGTTGGAACTTCTGTTCGCAGAAACGTTTCTGGTGTAGCACACAAAACGTTTAGGCTACTTGTTCGGTTTCGATCTTTGTAGTGTGCGCCGACGACAACGTTTGTTTGTCTCGAGTGATGAGTCCGTCTCCACAGTTTATCTGGAAATATTCGACTGGTAAATCCATTCGAATTGAAGGCGATGGTAAGAATCTTTTCGGATCATCAGAAACGAAGACATTGCTAATTCAAAGCAAGCAGGCCAGTTATAATTGCTTCTTCATAAGGCCAATGGCGTTCATCTGCTGCTTCAATGTGCCAGCTGCTCTCCAAGTGTGGGTCTAATCAGTTATCAACCGTTGAGACCCATTAATGTCATCCATCTCATTTCATAAGTTATAGGCCCATTACTTTTTGCAATAAACGACTAACAGAACACTCTACAGCCCTGTAACTAATGGGACCCATTTTGTAACTATGAAAATAAATAGTAATTATTCATCGATTTTTACAATTTAAACACCATTTTAATCCTGACATATGTGTCTAACATTGGTGAAAATGTAAACGTTCCAGTGATAATAATTACGTCATAATGACGCCAGTTGCATCAAAAAGAATTTAGCCGGCCATTCATGCATGGTTTCGGCAGTGTTATTTATATTAACTGAAACTGTAACTGAAATAGCAGAATAACTGAAAAATCATTGTGAGTTAACTCCAACTGAAACTGAAACTGAAAAATGTTGAATAACTGAAACTGTAATAGAAACTGAAAAACAATAACTGTATAACTGAAGAATCAAAAGGAGTTAACTTGAAAATAAAACAAGAGCTTTTTTCTTACTTACTTATTGAACGGAAATTCTAATCTACTACACGTTAAGTTCTCTATGTTCATTTCACTTCCGGTTCCTGTTTCTTTCCTATTCCTTTCCTGCTCAGGCTTCGGCGGTAAACTGGTAGACAATCTTCGACTAGAACCATGTTTAAGCCAAGTAGCGGAAGAAAATTAGAAAGCGGCGTTTGGGAACATTTTGTTTTTGAAGCGGCATTAGAATATAGGAGCTGGGTTTATGAAAAAGTCTAATGGTTTTCTTGCTTAAATAGAAGCTGAATTGACGATTTTCATCATGTGTCTCAACATGCATCCAGCTTCTATTTCAGATAGAAAAAAACTTGATCCATCTTCCATTTCTTAAGCGGTTTTTCATCAATCCAGCTTCTATTTCACCTGTAAAAAGCTTCATCCAGCTTCCATTTCTCAAGCGTTTTCTCATTAATCCGGCTTCTATTTCTGTGGACGAGTTGTCGGTGGACCAGTTGTCCGTGGACAAGTTGTCGTTGGACGAGTTGTCGGTGAACCAGTTGTCGTGGAACCCAGCTGCTCGCTACTGCACTGACTGATGCCTGCCACCGCTGCTGTCAAAGAAGCAACCATCTTCAACGGTGACCTAGATAATGGACTGTCCTTCTGGGTGGATCGACAGAGCTCCTATCCATCTCTGGCCCTGATTGCAGAAGACTTCGTATCCGCGCCTGCTTCACAAGCATACGTTGAGCGCGTCTTCTCAGCTTGTTGGGACTTGTGTGCAAGAAAGCGAAACAGATTAAGTGTAAACCTGGAACGTCGTGTGTTCCTTAAAGTCAACCGACAATATTTAAAATCTGATTGATCTCCTATTCAACTTTCTGGGAGCTTTGCGCAATATGTGTGACTGCGATCAGTGTTTTAGTAGTTGTGACGTTTGAAAATACATGTACTAACTGTAACTGAAACTGTAACTGAAAAATAAAAAATAACTGTAACTGAAACTGAAAAATCTCATCGTAGTTAACTGTAACTGAAACTGTAACTGGAAAAAAATAAAATAGATAACTGTAACTGAAACTGTAACTGAATAACCATAACTGAAATAACACTGGGTTTCGGTTGGTATATTGGCTCTTGGCAAAATTGAAATCCATTTAATAGAACCAGGAGTGAAAATAAATGCAGCTTATTAAAGGGATTGTCTGCTTTATAAAAGAAGTCGTGCTTGATATCCGAGAATAATCGGAACAATAGCCTACACATTTCAACAAAATGGTGCTTCAGCTCATTGTGTTCGTCAATATGGTGAACTGTTGACTAATGAGACTCGGATTTCATTCCTCTTAATCTTTGGCCGCTAAACGACCGCCCGCTTAAATCCCGCTGATAATAAGATTTGGAGGCTGATGAAGGAGAAGGTGTAGGCTACAAGACAAGGATAAAAGACATCGAAGAACTCTGTGAGCGAATTGCTAATGCGGTAATGCCGGCTGGGAAAGATTTTGATACGCTGGTTATCGATGCTGCTGTTGGCTATTAGCGCGACCGTTTTGAAGCTTGCGTTGAGGCCAAAGGTGTACACTTTGACCACAGATTAATTCAGAGATAAAAATAAAATTAAACTTACATTTATTATTGATAAATTGCATCAAAAAAATTTGGAAATTTTTGATGATTTTGAGCATTTAGGCTATCTCTTAAATTTGACTTTTTGTGCAAATGACGTCACAATGACGTCATTATTTGGACTGGAACTTTTATATTTTCACAATTGTTAGATAAATATGTTAGGATAAAAACGGTATTTGAATTGTGAAAATCGATTCATACTTACTATTTATTTTCATATTTACAAAATGGATCCTTTTTTCCCGGACACAGTGTATAACAGCGGTTCCCAACCCGTGGCACGCGGGCCAAAAGTGGCCCGCCAGGCCTCAAAAAATGGCCCGCCAGGCTTCAAAAATGGCCCTCATATCTTGAAGAATAAAGAAAAATGTATGAAAAATTGACAATTTTGACAAGATAGAACACATACTATATTTTCTATTACAAATTATTTTATTTTGACGTCTAAAAATAACATCAAACATTCTATTTTGAATCAATTATAACAATTTTATATGCTTTTAGTTAAGTAAATTTTATCATTGTGGCCCCCTAATGTCCTTTAACTAAGAAAAAGTGGCCCGCTTATCCTCCAACTTAGAAAAAGTGGCCCTAAGGTCCAAAAAGGTTGGGAACCACTGGTGTATAATATAGTTACGCTATGTCACCTCACCTTGTGCCGTCGATTCTTGGAACCCTAACGACCGCTGTGATCAACCTTCTCCACGTATCACGATCTTCCGTCGCGTCTCTCCTCCATTTTCCCTCTCTGCAGGCCAGCATCATCTCCTTTTCCAAGCCGTTTGCACGCATCACATGTCCAAAGAACGCCATTTTCTGACTTGCCGCTCTCTGTCCCAATGACATATTTCCTCTTGACTGTCCGATCTCTTGTAATATTGATTCATTTGTTCTTTTTTTCAATCCATGAAGTTCTTAAGACCTTCCTCCATATCCACATTTCGCAAGCATCGATTTTCCTTTCTAAGGCCTTTGTTTTTGTCCACATTTCCACGCTATAAGAACCAAAATTATTGTATGTGCTACTGACAAGATTTACGCACATTAGTGCTTATGTTAAATATTATAAGCACTAATATGCGTAAAATCTTGACAGTGGCGCATACAGTAATTTTGGTTCTGATAAGAGTCCCCTCAGTAGTAGTGGTATGGCGGGTGACGCGGCACCTCACCCCCACCCCTGCCGCCCAACTCTCAAATTTGACGGTGCCGCGTCACTCTCCATACCATAAAGTGATGTGAGCTATTTTGTTACGCGTGACTTTGCATTAATGAACTGATTTAATTACCAATTCGATATGTTGACATTTGACCTGATTTAATTACCAATTCGATATGTTGACGGTGCATTGTTACAAGATACTTCTTCTATATAATTCGATGAATTAATTATTTTAAGTCCACCATCGGTCGTGTAATATAGGCCCCGCCTTCCTTACGTCAATCAAAGAAACGCATACACCAATAAAAAGTTGTCATAGGCCTACATAACATACAGAGTCAGCTGTAGCAGGTGACATTCATTCATTTACAATCCCATCCATCTATTATAAACTTCTTTATTATAAGTGTGCAATTTTATTTCGTACCAAGCATTTAGTGTCCAATCTTTACTAACAGCACACCTGTCATAGAAATGTGTCCGTCAAATGCAAAATGTGAAATGGATGTATTTGGTAATTACCAATGTGAATGCAACATTTGCGGACTTCATTCTTCAGCTGATAATGAAAAATCAACTAAATGTCGCATAATGCGGTTGAAAACGGAGAATGAAAAACTTACAAAAGCTGTTACTTGTGTTGTATGTAGAAATAAGCAAGTGCAAACGCTGCTGCTTCCGTGCACACACGTAAATATGTGCGAACCATGTGCGGACGAAGCTAAAGACTGCCCAATATGTAAAGAACGTATATTAGGTACGGTGAGAATATATCTAGTATAAAAGCTCATTACTACTTCGCAAACGCAGTCAGTTCGAAATGGATCCAACGTGGCAGCATCCATTTTCTGCCATAGTTAGTGGACCTTCGAGTTGTGGAAAAACTCAATTTACTTTACGTTTTATCGATCATTTACAATATATGGTCAAACCTACTATTGAAAAAATTATTTGGTGTTATGGAATATACCAGCAAATATTCGACAAGTATAATCATGTTCAATTCCATGAAGGACTACCAGACTTAAATATTTTTGATGGAAAGCAGAAAACGTTGTTGATATTGGATGACCTCATGAGTGAGACTGATCAACGAGTTACAATGTTATTCACAAAAATAAGCCATCACAAGGATGTTTCTATACTTTACCTGACGCAGAACCTATTCTACAATGGCAAACACACGAGAACTATCAGTCTGAATGCTCATTACTTTGTTCTTTTCAAAAATGTTAGAGATTCCACGCAGATAGCCAACTTGGCCAGACAGATGTTCCCTTCCAAGTCTAATTTCATGATAGAGGCGTTTAGCGATGCGACTATGGTACCGTACGGATATCTTTTGGTAGATCTAAAACCAGAAACTGACGAACGTTGTAGACTCAGAACGAATATTTTCCCAGGTGAGACACACTACGTATACGTACAAAAGTGAATATAAGGAAGTGTTGTCGGTTGTACCTTCATTCGTGTATAATGGCTGCGTCGTTGGAGGAGAAATTTGAAAAGTTGAAACTACTCAAAGATTTTTCACCCAAAGTTCGGAAAGCGATTTTGAAAGAATGTAAATCTTCACTGCTTTGCTGTCTTTGTGAGTGTGCACTGAACATTTTAAAAGGCAACGTTCCTCTGAAAAAATCTCAGAAGAGTAGACTTGGTCGATTCAAACACAAGTTAAGAAAATTGGTTTCCAAGAAAACGCGTATTAAGATTAAGAAGCGTATAGTACAGAGTGGTGGATTCATAGGAGCGTTACTTACACCAGTGGTTTCTTTTCTTGGATCGCTTCTAAGTGGTAAAATATAACATGGAACATACCAAAAAGATGGTTCTTGTGGAACCACGTCAGATCGAAAAATGGAAAGAAACGATGTTGGATAAGACGTTGTCTAAATTGGATACTCAGATGTACGACATTCTGCATCGAAATATTGCGGACGATGATAAAGCCAAACTGTATTCCAATAGTTTGAATCGTTACTTGAACATTGATAAACCTTCAATCGTTACCAAATTCGAAACTAAGGTTGCAGAAGAAGAAGAAGACGTATCTACTCTTCCGAAACCACAATCCGTCAAACCGAACAGTATAGAGGCGCAGGTCTTGGAAACGGTGCCTAAGAAATGGAAAACGCAAGCTTCTAGACTTTTATCACACATGAAATCTAATCCTGAAGTATCTTGGACTTCTAAAGGTGAACTCATTTTGAAAGATTCTACTATTCCGAAAACTCATGTCGTGGATCTGGTAAACGACCTTCTCAGAAAACGATCAACATCTTCGCCTCCAACAGGTTGGATGCAACTGGCAGAAGCTTTGAAAGATTCCAACATTCCTCGTGAGTTGATTGGAAATCAAGATCGTTGGAAATATATTAGCGGTGCGTTGGATGAAAGTCAATCATTTACTCCAAAAAGTAAACGTGGAAGACATCAGCTGCAGGCGAGCTGGCAACCTTACTGATGGATTCCTACTTTGAACCTAAGCAGCCCGGCAGTTTCGCAGGCGTGTCTACTTTTCAAAGACATCTTAATGGACAATTTAAAACTAAAGACGTTAAAAATTTTCTTTCTAAGCAGGATACTTACACACTGCATAAACCAGTAAAGCTAGTTTTTAGACGTAGGAAGACTTTCACAGTAGGAATAGACGATCTGTGGCAAGCGGACTTGGCCGATCTTTCTGCCCTGTCGAAGTATAATGATAAAAATAAATATATTTTAACGTGTATAGATGTGTTTTCGAAATACGCTTGGGCAATTCCTTTGAGAACAAAGTCTGGAGCGGATTTAACTGCAGCCTTTTTGTCCATTTTGAAAGATAGGCAACCTGCTCATTTACAAACTGATAAGGGGACAGAATTTCTTAATAGAAATTTTCAATCTATGTTGCTGAAAAATTCGATTCGATTTTATACATCCGAAAATAGCGACATAAAGGCTTCTATAGTGGAAAGATTTAATCGTACGCTTAAAACGAAAATGTGGAAGTACTTTACACATAAGAATACGTATCGATACACAGATGTTTTGCAAGATCTTGTACATTCATACAACACCACATACCATAGAAGTATAGGAATGACACCTAGTAGTGTGTCTGGAGATAAAGAAGATGTTATTAGAAGGCGGTTGTTTGGTGAAAAGAAAAAACCTCCAAGGTGGAAATATAGTGTGGGTGACAATGTTAGAATTGCAAAGGCTACAATCGTGTTCAAAAAGGGCTATCTACCATCCTGGTCCGAGGAAATTTTTAAGATTATTGCACGCATACCTACCGATCCTGTAACGTACGAACTAGGTGATTTAAGAGGTGACACCTTAAAGGGTAAATTCTACGAAGAAGAATTGCAGAGAATTTTAAAAGAAGATGACGTATATGGCATTGAAAAGGTTTTTAAAACACGTAAACGACGAGGTAAGATGGAATATTATGTCAAGTGGAAAGGCTATGACGACAAATTTAACTCTTGGACACAGGATATATTCGACGTTTAATAATTGTGAAGTGCATTCAGTCATAGTAGGCCTACGCGTTCGAATATGGCACACTTTTATCTATTGTTACCAAGTAACAGCTCCGTGCAGTATTATTCCAATAACACAGTCGCACACTTTACAACGAAATTGGAAAATACAATTTCACTACAGGGAGATTGGGAAGTTGGATTGACCGAAATACAGTATCCTCGCTCGTGGTACAATATAGCAACTAATGATTGTGAATTTACGTATTGGCAAAATCCGAGAAGGTATTCGGACGTTTTCGCGGGACCATCCGATCGAAAGACATGGCAAATACCGGTCGGATATTACGAAAGTATGAGCGATATTGTACAAGTTATAAATACGTACATAGAGGAGTTCTCTGTCAAATATTCACTTACTAAATATCCAAAGTTTAAATATGATACAATAACGAAAACTCTCAAGGGTGAAATAAATCTGGGTGCCACGGTAGAATTCTCAACATCATTATGCTTTATTTTGGGTATACATGAAAGTCAGAATCCTATTCGAAACATCAATTATGGCAAATACACTTTTAATAAAACGCAAGATGTGTTTCCCAATGCCGAATGGGAATCTGAGTATATTGGCGATATAAATCCAGCATTTTCAAGCATATACGTTTATTGCAACATTTTGGCTCATGTTCCAGTTGGTGATACGAAAGCTCCTCTGCTTCGAGTAGTTCACATCGAAGGTAAAAACGGTGGCAATGTACATATTATGTACGAGAATGCCATCTACGTACCGCTTCAGCAGAAGAGTTTTGATTCAATAGAAATAGATATGAGGGGTGACACTGGGAAAACTATACCATTCGAGTATGGGAAGTCGTTTGTGACACTTCATTTCAGACAGTGCAAATTATCACGTCTCACACAGTAGGCTAATTCTTGCAAAGATGGCTCACTTTTATCTTACTTTGCCTAGTAATAGCTCCATGCAGTTTTATCCAGACAATACTATAACACATTTTACAACAAGATTGGAAAATACCATTTCCCTAACCGGTGACTGGGAAGTCGGACTAGTTGAAATACAATATCCTCATTCGTGGAGTAATTTAGAAAGAACTGACGCTAGAATTTCGTATACGCATGTGAAGTTTTCTGAAACTGGTGACATACTACCTGGCTCCTTGCATAGAACGACTCGTTTGCCGACCGGTCACTACGGAACTGCTCAACATCTTATCGATGCTATAAACAAATTTATCCTTCTTATTGCGGATGAGATGGAAATGGATTCATTTCCAAAGTTTAAGCATGATCCTATAACAAATCGACTCAATGGTGATCTGAACAAAGGATCAAATGTACAATTTTCACCAGCTATCTGTTCCATGCTGGGTGTTGAGGCGCGTCAGAATCCTATCATGAATTACGACGAAGAAGACGATTACACTTTTGAGTTCATGGGAGCCAAGGCTTGTGACGTAAATCGTGGATTTTCATCGCTGTACGTATATTGCGATGTGTTGGAGCAAGTACCGGTCGGAGATACGAAAGCACCTCTACTCAGAATTGTAAACGTGGCTGGCAAAAGTGGTGATAGCGTGCGCGCTGTTTACGAAAAACCCATTTACATACCATTGCAAAAGAAGACTTTCGATTCAATCGAAGTGGATATAAGGAGTGACATTGGGAAGCCTATTCCATTCGAATACGGCAAGGCGATTGTTACACTTCACTTTAGACATTGCAAAATTCCTTACCTCTTACAATGAAGACTCCATTTTGCTGTGATGCAAGCAAACTTGCTTACGAAGACTACTATGTTCAACAAAGTGGTAGCGGTTTGAATGTGTTTCAAGGCGCGCGCATGCAGCGTGGACACGGATTGGGAAGCTTTCTAAGCGGACTATTTAGAAATGCTTGGCCACTTA
The DNA here is from genome assembly GCA_945859605.1 of Lumbricus rubellus. Classification (NCBI taxonomy): domain Eukaryota; kingdom Metazoa; phylum Annelida; class Clitellata; order Crassiclitellata; family Lumbricidae; genus Lumbricus; species Lumbricus rubellus. Next base: position 3,329,494 of record OX243819.1, read on the forward strand.
TTCAGTCTGGGGCAAAAGCTGTTGGGAAACAGGTATTGAGAACAGGGTTGCAGATCGCGAACGATGTAGCCGATGGGGAGCAGTTTATTGATGCTACCAAAAGACGAGTTCCAGAAGGTATAAAAGCATTTACATCTTCCAACGACTTTAAAGCGCAAACTGGCAGTGGTAGCAGAAGGAGACGTAAAAGATCGTTGAAGAGAAATATCAAGAGAATTAAGGAAGACATATTTGGCAAAGTTTAATAATGGCGTTCGTTCATCCCCAGTCTTGCGAATGTACGAAGAGCGAATTGGATCTGTTTAGCGTACCTCCAACGCAGACTAGTATTGAAATTGGGTCGTACGTAGAGTATAATCCTATAGCTACAATCTCGCAAGGAACACCTATAGAATTTAGTATCACTGGAGCGGGACAAGATTACTTGGACTTGTCGAATACTCAACTTTATGTTAGAGCATCTATAGTAAGAGCGAATAACGATGCGATTGATGCTGGTGACGATGTTGGACCTATCAATCTATTCCTACACAGCTTGTTTTCTCAAGTCGACATCACATTAAATGATACACTGGTTACTTCTTCTAACAACACCTATGCTTATCGTAGCTACTTGGAAACCATTCTAAGCTATGGCAATGCAGCCAAAAATTCCCAACTTACGTCTGCGTTGTTTTACAAAGATGTGGCTTCACATATGGAAGATGCCAATCCGCACGATGCTAACATCTCCAACGATGGATTTAAGAAACGTAGTGCATTAACTGGAGAAGGTCGTGTGGTTGATATGATTGGTGGAATTCACAGCGATCTCTTTTTCCAAGAACGATTTCTCCCCAACGATATCAATATAAAAATTCGTCTCGTACGAAATAAAGACCCATTCTGTCTTATGTCATCGGCACAAGGTGCAGCTTATAAAGTGAAAATCTTGGAATGCAAGTTATATGTTAGAAAGGTGAAGCTAAGTCCGTCAGTATTTCTAGCTCATGCGAAAGCTTTAGAAGTTGGCAACTTGAAATTTCCCATTCGAAGAGCCGTTTGCAAGACTTTCACCGTTCCGAGGGGAAATCTGGATGCAACCCAGGAGAGTCTTTTCTCCGGTCAGATTCCTACCAGAATTGTCATTGGATGTGTCGACAATGATGCCTTTAACGGAATCTATACGAAAAATCCATTCAATTTCAAGCATATGAATCTTACACAGCTAAAGGTGTACTTGGATGGTCAACAGCAAACGATAAAGCCATTGGAAACTAATTTTGCTAATAACCAGTTTATAAACGCGTACGCTTCACTTTTTATGGGTACTGGAAAATGGCTTCGCGATGAAGGGAACCAGATAAGCAGAGAAGATTTCCCTGGTGGTTACGCACTGTACGCTTTTGATTTGACGCCTGATTTGGCTGAAGGTGGACATTTTAATCTCATAAAACCGGGAAATATTTGAATTGATATGAAATTTGCTCAACTTTGGATAAAACCATAAACGTTATCGCATTTGCTGAATTTGAAAATATTCTTGAAATCGACCGATCCAGAAACGTGATTTTTGATTACACCAACTAAAGATGGACAGCGATACAATAGAAGTGACCCTACGGCGAGACGCAAAGTGTGCTTCTATGTTTGTTGGTGTGTTTGCATCCAACCGTCTACCTACTACTTTGGATAGAAGTCGTCCTTCACTACTCGTCTGTAATACTGATACATATGGAAACCCTGGGAAACATTGGATCGTTCTCTACATAGAAAGTCCTTCGTACGGCGAATACTTTGACTCCTTGGGTGCGCCTCCGGAAGCTCCATTCAGAACATTTCTACATAGACATTGTACTCGTTGGATTTTCACTGATAGACAGTTACAAAGCTTAGTTAGTCGATTTTGTGGACACTACTGTATTTTATATTGTTTGCATAGGGCGAGAGGTAAAAATATCAATGCCGTAGCAAACATGTTTACATTTGACACTGGTCTTAACGATTATTTAGTTCATAAATTCGTTTGTAATACTTAACAATAAAGTTGATTGAAATGTACGTCTGTTTCGCGTTCATTCATTTACTTAGACTTGTACACACAAAGAAGGGAAGACATTGGGAAAAATTAAGAAATCTTGTGTAGTTCCAAAGTCCGCGGTCCTGCGCAGATCTGCTTAAGCTGTAAATGTCTTGTCTGCATTGGATTTCTTTCTTATTTTTCGTTACAGGCGGAGTATCTGCACCCATCCGCTCAACCCTCACATTCCTCACATATAGCGAGTTCCAGGCTTGGGACTGGCTCTGTTATGGAAACAGAGGCTGCGATGCCGTTTCCCACGTTTGCCAGCTGTTTCAACTTTCAGGGTTCCTGCTGAGCCTGTTCACCTTGCGTAACGCCCTAGGTGGTACTTCAGCCTGAGCTTGAGCCTGTGCGCCGAGATCGCCCCTTACTCTACTACTTACATTAAGCTTATAATAACAATTTGTAAAATCGAAAATTTTAAGATGACCCAAAAATTTTTTCGCCGGCTGTGTATCTATCGGCAGTCGTACAACTACTTGCATTTTGCTTTGATTGACGTAAGGAAGGCGGGGTCTATATTACACGACCGATGGTGGACTTAAAATAATTAATTCATCTAATTATGTAGAAGAAGTATCTTGTAACAGTGCACCGTCATCATATCGAATTGGTAATTAAATCAGGTCAAATGTCAACATATCGAATTGGTAATTAAATCAGTTCATTAATGCAAAGTCACGCGTAACAAAATAGCTCACATCACTTTATGGTATGGAGAGTGACGCGGCACCGTCAAATTTGAGAGTTGGGCGGCAGGGGTGGGGGTGAGGTGCCGCGTCACCCGCCATACCACTACTACTCCCCTCAAAGTCCGACCCAAACCTCATCGTGGTGAGGGGGTGGCAACAGCCAAGTATGGGAATGCCTGCTGAGGCTATGTCATTAGTGGTGAAAGCTCAGGCTGAAGTACCACCTAGGGCGTTACGCAAGGTGAACAGGCTCAGCAGGAACCCTGAAAGTTGAAACAGCTGGCAAACGTGGGAAACGGCATCGCAGCCTCTGTTTCCATAACAGAGCCAGTCCCAAGCCTGGAACTCGCTATATGTGAGGAATGTGAGGGTTGAGCGGATGGGTGCAGATACTCCGCCTGTAACGAAAAATAAGAAAGAAATCCAATGCAGACAAGACATTTACAGCTTAAGCAGATCTGCGCAGGACCGCGGACTTTGGAAGAACACGATAAATTGTGCATTGGACACCTACATGTACGGGTTGTTAACCCATGGATAATGATGATGATGATGAGGAGTCACAAACAGGGTGCCCTATCAGTCGGTGGTTCCAACATGAGGAAGAGACCCCAACTCTCTAGTCTCAGTGTTGCTCAGAATTCATTCGAATGTCTTACGAATTGCTTGAAAGAAACGGTGCACGATATTCGTCTTGGATAGTCAAATGTTAACGCCATTTCGATATCGTACAGGTTCTGCATAAATGAACAAGTGCTGCACATAAGATACACTGTTGCGAAAGGGTTTCTTGGCAGATAATTTTGCTTTTCCAATTATCAGTAAATTGCAGACTTATACTTCCTCTTGTTTTCCTAGATCTGTTTAGCACATACATGAAGAGAGTCTTATTCATTTGCGAAAAAGAAAAATCAGTGTGTGGAAATGGGCAACATGTGTTTGAGTGCTCAGGAAACCTGATATACACGTAATATTAATTTGTTTTGATTTCGCATTTTTCAGATGTCTTGATTGTCGTTTATGATCTTTACGGCACGATCAATTTGACGGAAGTTGACGATGCCACCAAAATTTACCTGATTGCGGCTGGAAAGTTCAATGCAACGCTGCAACTAACCTCTGCAACGGGTTGCGGTGATGGTGTCTTCCCATACGTTAGTCTTTATTCGTTGCCTTGTTGAAAACTAAAGCTAAATTATGTATTAAGGAACATTGTATTCAACCTCAACGTCTTCTGATAGGAAAGCGAGTGTCGTTGTTATGTTCGCTGCACAAGACTAGTATTAGTTCCAAGCTTGTCCAACGTTTTCTGTAGAAAACCTAACGTATAACTATTAATTTCATGGAGTGTGTTATACCCTACCTCGCATCAGGCCCGCCAACAGAAATTCCGAACAATTACGGGCCTAAACTATCTTCATGCTTTTTGACCAAAAATTTCAATAGAAACAAATAGATGTAACAAAAGGGTGGGTACGAATGAATAATAATGCATACATACATTTATGATTTAAATCAGTTCTTGATGTTAAGAATTTTGGCATAATATACAAAACCAACCTTTCTAGATTTAACTCCATTGAAATCGTTTACAATATCCTGAGTTTCCGGAGTTTCACGCCGAAGCGCTGAGCAATTGCGAGTGAAGGACTTGCCCAAGGTCCCTACATGACGACTTGAGGTGGATTCGAACCTCGAACCTTCCGGCTTCAAGGCGACGACGCCACCACTATACCACCGCACCCCACAGGTAGAGTGCCAAGATATAAACCAAGTTTTTTTACAGCTCTATCTAATTTCAGCATTTTCACAAGTCTTGTTTATATTGTCATCTTTTAGAATAACGGTGCTAACAACACAAAGTTCAATTTAATCCATTCGGTTATGATCACTAGAATCAACCGATGTAAACCCATAGAACAAATAACAGGCTCTGATTTATCTTTTTTATATTTCGACTAGCTGGGGGATCCGGCGCTACCCGGGAAATCTAGGGTTCTCAACACTACTCCTCTGGGGTACCCAGCGTTTACCGCTAAATGTCGGGTTTTCGCCACCCCTCCACCACACCCCAGCTTCCCCAAAAAGCAAACATGACCCGGGTGTGTGCTGACTGTGGCCTAATACAATTATTGCAGGCTGTCTGTTCTGTTAGTATAAATAATTGATATTTATGTGATCTGCGTTCTTGTGCATAATTGTACACTGTAACAGATTTCGGTTTGTCAACCGGATTGTTGATAAACGGAATTTATTATTGAGCGAGAATGACGTCATGCGGACTGTCGTCTCTTTACCAATACGACAACGTGGCTGATTAAATCTGTAAGGATTAAAACGCTAATATATCGGATTTTAAAGTGAATTTGGAGCTGAAAATAGTGGCGTTGACCTTAAAATGTGGGTAAGAATCAATTGCAAAAATTTTGGTAAACCGACACTCTGTAATTTTCGAGCTTTTCCTGGGACGAAGAGTCAAAATAGGCTACATCCGGACATACGAACACACAAACAAACAAACGGAAGAACAATATTTTAGAAATATATTTAAGATTTCAAACAGCGAGACACATTCGATCACAGGCCCATATTGCACACACATATTACCCTGTGTGTATGACTACCAACGTTTGCCTTTTCAAACTTAATCGGTTGTTCCTTTCGTTTTTGTGCTCCGAATTTGTGTTTATATTTCATTGTTACGAGAGAAATTTATCATTAATAGATCTGTTTATATATTTTTTGATTGAAATCGGACAATGCATAGTTTAGTAGAAGAGTGCTCTGAGCGTTCTGAGACGGAATTGGACGTGTTAGTTGGCATAAACTGATAATTAAAGTAATGGACAGTTGCTGAAAACGTAAGAAGTTGTTGTGATATGACAGCAATATTAGGCCCCTAGGGGAAAGGCTTCTAATATGGACCCCCACCCCTATGAAACTTTGCTATTTCACAGTACAGATGCAGCTGAATGCGTCGGTTCGTTTATTCCAGGCATAACTTGACGTGAACTGTGATAAAATGGTGACAGGACATTTACCCCCTGGACAATTACCCCCCGGACAATTACCCCCCGACAATTACCCCCTGGACAATTACCCCCAGGACAATTACCCCCCGGACAACTACCCCCTGTGCCAATTACCCCCCGGACAACTACCCCCTGTACCAATTACCCCCCGGACAATTACCCCCCGTGCCACAGTGTGAGCTTGTTCCCTCACGCGTTAATCTCTTTACCAGTCTCTTCGTATTGTCAGACGTTAATAGTACTATATCTAGTCAATAACTAAGTCTATGTAATGTTAAACGCCTGCCTAATTAAATATTTTAATGTTATTGATAGAATTATGACTTTAGTTAGCCTAAAAAGCAAGGTTAAGAGCAACTCCACGAAAATAGGCAAGTTATTTTTAAACGTTCAAGAAAAATACTAAATCAAATCAAATCTAAACACGGTTCTAAGCTAATGTGTGAAAACGTTTAAAGTTTCAAGAAAACTTCAACGTGTTAAATGACTGCCTAATAAAATATTTGAATGTTATCGATAGAGTTCCGCCTGTTTTCGTACTCAAACGAAATGACACCATTTGCTAAATTCTTTTGTTTCTTCTGTTCCACGTAAATAAAACCTTCGAAACAAAGTTAGTAGGGTACAAACACCGGTTCTGAACCAGTTAAGTATTATTACTAACTAGTAATAAATTAGTAATTAGTTAGCTATTATTAATAATTAGTTAAGGTAACTAGTTAATTAATTAGGTCATATTAATTAGCCTATTATAATAATTAGGTCATAATAATTAGTAATTATATTAATTAGTATATTAATTAACTTATATTAATTAGGTAATTATATTAGTAATAGTAATTAGTTAACCCTAACTAGCAGCGGCACAGGGCCTAACCGGGTATGCGTCATCGGTAATGCGTCATCGGTAGCGCCACTGTACTGGCTTCCACGACATCTCTCCCTCCCCCTCTCCCTCTCCCTCTTCCTCTCCCTCCCCCTCTCTCACCATCTCTTTATGCAACCATCTCTCGAGAACGACTCATCGAAGGCCCCGCAGTATATTCTGGCTTCTGCACTGTCTTCCACTACCCCTCTCCCTCTCCCTCTTCCCCCTCCTCTCTCTCTCTCTCTCTCTCCTCCTCTCTTCCTCTTCCTCTCCCTCTCCCACCATCACTTCATATATCCATCTCTTGGAAACGCATCATCAGAGGCACTGCCATACAGTCTTCAACAGCCTCTCTTCCTCTCCCTCCCCTCTGCCTCTCCCCCCACCTATCTGTGTATCCCTCTCGGCATCTCTCCACCGCCCTCCCTTCCTCACAACCTCTCTCTCTCTCTCTCCGACTCTTCCAGCGAAGACCACTGTCCATTGTCACAGCGAGCCGAACAAGGCTTTCAAGTAGGTAATTACACCCATTCATCTATCTGTCGCGGCGGAGTCCAACCATCTGCCGCGGGGAGATCACCCATCAATATAGGAATTTTGGCTGGGGATACCACACCATAAATATTTTCTTATGCTTGAACAATACAAAACAACATACAATATTCTCGTATGAGTGGCATTTCACTCTAAAGGCCTTACCCTCACCCTCCAACCCTACATTCCACCCCTCCACACGCGCAGATTCGCATTAAACGCATAAGAATAAGCCAAACAGAAAGCGGCGAACCCTAACAACGGCGCAACCGGGAAGCGAGAAAGCCTAAGTATGGCCTCTCTCTCTCCATCCACAGCACTCAACCTCACCCTCCAACCCTCCATTCCACCCTCCCCACCCAAAATTACACATTTTACACACAAGTACTAAATAACCAGGAAGCGAGAAACCTAGAAACCGCCCAATAAGGAGTCGAGAACGTCTAGGGACGGCATCTTTCGCCCTCTACAGCAGGCCACCTCACCCTCCAACCCGCCTTTCCGAACAGCAAATTTATCTTATACGACTAAGATCCGACCAATCAGGAAGCGGCAAATCCTAGCGACGAGCCAATCAGGAGGCGAGAATTTCTGTGTATACCTTTAAAATATATCAATTATTCACCATTTTATTCTAAAATAGTCATAAATCAGGTATTTATACATTTAAATTAACTAAAAGTGCAACATATATTCAGCATTTCCTACAAAATTAGTCAAAAATATAGTAGCCACAACAATTTTCTTCATCTTTTAGTATTCATATAAGTCCAAACACAGTATGAACTTCCAACAGGGCATTACCATCATAGGCACAGGCAGTCTTTCTTGCGCAGCTAAGTCCAAATACTACAAACTCACCCACCCTTCCATTTCCAATATGGAGGACATCTCACATTTCTTATACAGGCAAAGTCAAAAACCTAAGAATTCATGAACGGGCAAATTCCAATATGGCGGACTTTCCTCATTTCTTACACAGGCAAAGCCAAAAACCGAAGAACCCATCAACATTCGCACTCCAATATGGCAGCCTTTCCTCATTTCTTATACAGACAAAGCCAAAAACCGAAGAACTCAACAACATTCGCATGCCAATATGGCGGCCTTTCTCAAATTTTACGCATAGTCAAACACAAAAACCTAAGAAACCATGATCGGCCAAAGTCCAAAATGGCGGCCCTCACAATTATTATGTATAGGCAAACACAAAAACCTAATAATCCATGTACGGTCAATTTCCAATGTGGCGGCCTTCCCAATTATTATGTATAGACAAACGTAAAAACCTAATAATCCATGTACGGTCAAATTCCAATATGGCGTCCTTCACAACTTTCTCCAAGTCAAACGCAAAAACCTAAGAATTCAACAACGGGCAAATTCCAATATGGCGGCATTCCCAATTATTATGTATACTCAAACACAAAAACCTAATAATCCAACAGCGGGCAAATTCCAATATGGCGTCCTTCCCAATTTTATACATAGTCAAACGCAAAAACTGAAGAAGAGCTCAGTCAGCCTTTCCCAATATAGCGCTGTCAGCTAATTTAATCAGTGCACGCCGATTGTCGTACAGCGACGTAAGTAGGCCAGGTGCAAATTGCCGCGCGGCGTCTGCACAGGTGATTGTCTGGACAGCACGTGACGTCTAGACGAGCGTACGTTAATTGTACAAGAAGGGAGTGAAAGTGAAGAAGGAGAGTTGCGTGTTGAGAGCCGTTGAGATAGGCTGTAAGAGTTGTTGTTGAGTTGCGATAGAGTAGACTGATGAAGATAGTAGTCGTGTAGTTGTTATGATAACGCAAGTGTAGTCATTGTTGTGTTGTTGCTGATCGTTTTACTTTACATCGGATTTTGGAGTATAATAAGAAGACTTAAACACGTCGTCGTTGTTGGTTACAAAACAGTGAAAGTCTGTAGATTCTTTACCTAGCCATTTAGCTAATGAAACAGTTATCTAGGGATAGGCCTATGCTACCACGAACTTATACGAAGAAGCTTCCGAAGAGACTGAAGGTCACACGTAGAGAAGAAGAGGGAAGAAAGATTTGTGACATTTGGTGGCAGCGGTGAGATAACGATCCAAGTTGCAGGATAACGATCCAAGTTGCAGGAGAACGATCGTAGTTACGAACGGAGGGATTCTATTCAATCAACAGACGTTGTGGAGGAACGGACGCTGTGAATTTATCGAGGAGCCGAGCACACGGGAGAAGCAACGATACATCGAGCATCCGTACGTCAGTGAGAAACGACAACACAACGACTACAAGGTAGAAAAACTTGCTTGTCTATTGAAGTTTGCTTAAAGAATTGAAGTCAGTCAATTGCAAACATTTGAAGAGTAGCCTACTATTTTATCGAGCATCTGTAAAGTAAAGAAGTAAGATGGAGAAACTTACGGAGCAAAAGCAAGCGGCTATTAAGAAGATGTCTTCGGAGAGACTAGTAAAATTATTAATTGAAGCAGGCGTAGACGCAGAAGAAGTTGAACAGATGTCGAGGGAAGAATTGATGAGAAATTTAGCCGAGGTTTGGGCTAAGAAAGAAGAAGAAGAAGAAGAAGGTGCTGTCGGAGGCGCTGCGGAGAAGCCAGTGGAGAAGCCTGAGGCACCGATGTCTATGGAGGCGTTGCTGCAATTCATGATAATGAAAGAGGAGCAGCGTAAACAAGAGGAGAAAGAGCGTAAACAAGAAGAAAAAGAGAAAGAAGAGCAGCGCAGACAAGAGGAGAAAGAGCGTAAACAAGTAGAAAAAGAGAAAGAAGAGCAGCGCAGACAAGAGGAGAAAGAACGTAAGCAAGAAGAGAAAGAATTGCGACAACAAGAGATAGACATGCAGAGGCAGCAGTTCCAGATACAACTAGAACAAATGAGACTCGATCGTGATGAATCAGAACGGAGACGGACGGAGTTAATGATAGAGTACGAAAAAGCAAGAAAAAGCGATGAAGAAATACGAAAGCAGCAGATTGAGGACAAAAAGGCTCGCGAGGAAGAAAAAGAAAAGATGCGTTTACAAGAACTGGAGAGAGCAGAAGAAATTCGTCAGGAAGAATTTCAAGCCGGAAAAGACAATTTGGAAAAAGCAGAAAGAGAAAGAGAAGAGCAGATGCAGTTAGAACAAAAGAAACTTGCTATCAAGGAGGCTCAACTTAAAGAAATGGCCATTGAAAAAGAAGAACGCAGAAAGCAGTTAGAACTATTACAACAGAAGATAGAACAAGAAGAACTGCGGAGAATCGAAGATCAAGATCGACTGAAGAAGAGAGACGAAGATGATCGTAAGAGCCGAGAAGTGTCAGAACAGATTAGACTCAAAGAAAGTGAGACAATGGTGTCCAAGATTAAGAAGATAGGTGACGCAATGAAGCATGTGTTACCGAAGATGCCGTATGATATGATGGAAGTGCCATTATATTTTGAAACAGTTGAAAATGCATTCAATAGCTTCGCTGTGGAAAAGCAATATTGGGTGAAATTGTTGTTGCCATTGATGACCCCGAGAGCGCGAACGGTATTGAATCGATTGTCATTTGAGAATTTAGATAAATACGATGCAGTGAAAGAGCACTTGTTGAAGGAATTCAAGTTAACAGCTCGTGAGTACAGGTCCAGGTTTGCAGATGCCAAGAAGACAGCCGAAGAAACGTATACGATGTTCACGGCTAGGCTGAAGAACCTGTTGAATTATTATGTCCGAAGTAGACGAGTGGACAAAGACTACGAGAAGCTGTTTGATTTGTTAGTGGCGGATAAGCTGAAAGAATGTTTACCACCAGGTCCACTGCAGTTTGTCTTAGCAAAAGAGGGCACAGAATGCTTGGAAGCTAGTAATGTTGCAGATCTCGCAGATATACATGTAAACAATCGGATTGGTGTGATGTTCCAAGACAAACCGAAATTTGAAGCATGGGACAATAGTCCAAAGCAACCCAAGTGGAACAAGGATAGCAAAGACACCGGAAGCCAAGCCAAGAGTAATGATGCAAAGAAAGATGATTATTCTGGAAAGCAGTGGTCGCAAGATAAACAACAGTCAACGTGGGACAGACAAGCCTACAATCGAACTCCGCCGCTGGGACGCCCAACAGAAAGTAATGCATCTTACACGCCGTACAACAAGTGGGAGAACAAGGAGCAAAGAAGTTTTATCAAGAAGCGTTGCCACAATTGCAATTCTGATAAACACCTAATAAAACATTGCCAAGCACCAGGAGCGGCAAATCTGAGGAAGAACTTTAGCAGAAGTGCAGAAAATCTTCGAGTAAACCAGATACAAGTGATAAATGCACCTCCTGGTTGGGAAGAACAATGCAACCAAGAAACAGAAGTAAAGTCAGTGATGAAGTGTACGCCGCAGTTCACCATACTGAAAGAAGCGATAAAGACTACTTCCATTGCAGAAAGTTGTCGAGAAACAAAAAGTAAAGAGGAGTGTCAACGCATAAAGAAGATATCGTTGCAGCATGTAAATGTGGAGATACGTGGGACTGATGGGCAGCCTGTGCAAGTCGAGGCGTTGATTGACTCGGGGACCGAGATACCAGTAATCAACGAGGAACTACTGAAAGGAACGACAGTAGAAGAAATCGGCAGAGTTCATTTGCAATGTGTAGCTGGAGAGCCGATTCCAGCTAAGTTGGTGAAAATCGAAGTGCGGATGAGCGGTCGTAACGAAGGAGCAGCTACAGAGGACAGGACAATAAATATCGCGCCATATTTAACTTTAGTGTGTGCCAGCATTTCAGCAGAACTGTGTAAAGAAAATCCAGAAAAGTTCCTGCTACATCCAGAGATAATTGCAGAACTGAAAGAGGTTCCACCAATCAGTATATTGCAAGGAGAGCTACAAGCGAATGTGACTACAAGAGCACAAAGTCGGAGAGCAGAAGTCGAAGACGGAGAAGATGAAACGATATACGAAAGTTCGCAAGAAGATGACACGGAAAGCGAAGATGAACTCAGCATCCAAGATGACGAAAGAACAACATCTGAGAACAATGAAACTGAAGAAGAGATGGCTGCATGTGAACGAAATGATAGTGAAGATTCCGGAAGCGACGCTGAACTGGAGACAAGTATGAGGGACTTGTTCACAGAGAATTCGAACGATGAAAGACAGCTGGAAGATGCGAAGAAATTCGAGGAGCAGCAGAGAAATGACGAGTCACTGAAATCGTGGTGGAGGATCGCTGAAGACCAAGGATCAGAGTTTATCGTGGTGAATGGATTGCTGTATAAGAAGCATCAAATGCTGGATCAGCTTGTGTATCAGTTGGTGTTACCGAAAGAGAGAAGAATTCAAGTAATGGAATTAGCTCACGAGTCAGTATTTGGCGGACACTTGGGAGAAGAGAAGACACGAGAGAGAATCAAGTTGTCCTTTGTCTGGCCAAAGATGCGTCGAGACGTGGTGAAATTTTGTAAGTCCTGTGAGAAGTGTCAGCTGAAGGCACGAAGTTTGGTGATGGATCGAGTGCCGATTACACCAATTCCAAGGGAAGATGTTCCATTCCGACGGATGACTATGGACGTGGTAGGCCCAATAGAACCGAAGTCAGCAGCTGGGCATAAGTATTGCTTGTGCATAGTGGATTCATGTACAAGATGGCCGACAATCTTCTTGCTGAAGTCATTGACTGCTAAGGCTGTGTGCGAAGCTTTGATGAAGCTTTTCATTGACGTGGGGGTGCCGTCTGTGATCACCAGCGACAGAGGCACGAATTTTACAGCCAGTCTTACAAGGGAATTTTTGAAATTGATGGGATGCTGTCCACGATTCGATTCACCGGGGCATCCAGAGGCAGCCGGATTAGTCGAGAGATGGAACCAGACGTTCAAGAAGATGGTACATCATGTCATTGTGGAAAATCCAAGACAGTGGCATAAAATCATTCCGTTTACCGTATGGGCATTGAGAGAAGTTCCTAACGCAACGACAGGAGTGGCACCATATCTGCTGGTGTATGGAAAAATGCCAAGAGGACCATTAACTATCTTAAAGGAAAGCTGGACCAAAGAAATAAATCTACCGCCAAACATTGGAGTACAACCAGCAAAGTACCTGAAGAACTTAAGAGCAGACATGGAGAAAGCTTTGATATTTGCTGAGAATTGTGCAGAGGAAAAGCAAAAACAATACGCCAGTCAATACAACAAGAGGGCCAAGGATAAAGAATTCGAACCAGGAGAAAACGTCGTCGTCCTGTATCCAACGTCAACCAATAAATTGATCTCACGATGGCATGGTCCATGTACAGTGCTACAAAGAAGATCCAAGTATTCGTATCTGGTGGACATGAATGAAAACGGCCGACGAATCGTCCATGCCAACAAAATGAGGAAGTTCATCGCAAGAACATTATCGTGTGGTCTCATCGTGGAAGAGGACGACGAATTCGGATCAGTGGTAGAGCTACCATTGAAAGAAGACCATGCAGAGACGACACAGAAATCGCTGCAATTGGACTATGAACAGATCGGACATCTTACGAGCGAGCAACAGAAACAGCTACTGGATGTACTGAACCGATATGCAGACAGATTTTCGGACAAACCTGGATTATGTACATTGGTAGAACACGAAGTGGTGCTGAGACCAGACTTTCGAGAGAAGGAGTTCACGGCTTATCGAATACCGTTGATATACCGCGCAGAAGTGGACAAACAAATACAAGAGATGCTGAAAGCAAACATCATTCAGCCGTCGTCGAGCAGAATGGCAAGTCCGCTGGTCATCGTCAAGAAGAAGGACGGATCCTTGAGACTCGCGTGCGACTACAGGTACGTGAATTCATATACTGAAAATTGTCGATACCCCATGCCGATCGTCAACGATGTGCTGAGCAAAGTCGGGAAATCCAAGTTTATTTCCGTCTTGGACTGTCGCAGTGCTTACTGGACTTGTCCGGTGAAGAAATCCGACCAATGGAAAACCGCATTCGTTACCCATAATGGACTGTACGAATTTACACGTGTCCCTTTTGGAATGATTAACTCTGGACGGACTTTTGTAAAAGCCATAAACATGATTTTGCAACCGATTGATGCATTTACTGAACCCTATGTTTATGACATTGCAGTCCATTCTGATGATTGGAACATTCATTTGAAACATTTAGAATTGTTTTTGAAACAAATAAGACTGCATAATGTAACTTTGAACTTGAAGAAATGTGTGTTTGGTAAGAGTGAGGTGAAATTCATCGGTCACCTCATTGGTTCAGGGAAGAAGATGATGAATCCAGATAGGATTGACAGTTTGATTAATTTAAAAAACCCTGAAACGAAGAAGCAAGTGAAGCAAATGTTAGGATTCTTTGGTTTCTACAGACAATTTATTTGTAATTTTGCTGAGATTGCTAAACCATTGACAGATTTAACTAGCAAGCAGACACCTGAGAACATTATTTGGACTCAGGACCACCAGAAATCTTTTGATTCTCTTAAAGAAATTGTTTTATCGAATGTTATTCTGTACATGTTCGAGGTTGGCAAACCATTTAATTTGTACTGTGATAGCAGTGATTTTGCTGTGGGGGCTGTGCTGTCACAAGTGGACGATGAGGGGATAGAACGTCCCGTTTCATTTATCAGCCAGAAGCTGACAGATACCCAGAGGAGATGGGCGACGATTGAGAAGGAAGCCTATGCAATCATATGGGCTTTAAACAAATTGAAAGAAATCATTATTGGTTCCAAGATTAATGTGTTCACTGATCATAATCCTTTAGTTTATTTGACTGAGTCAATGTCGAAGTCTGCTAAGTTAGTCAGATGGTCTTTATCATTGCAAAATTTTGACATTCTGTTGAACTATAAGAAAGGAAAGTTGAATGTAGTAGCAGACTGCTTATCGAGATTGTAGTATAAGGTATTTTGTGATTGCATTTAGTATAAGAATTGTTTGTATTTAGTTTAAGCATTATACGTTCGCTAATTTTTAAGATTAATTAGCTCTCTTCAAAAGAAAGGAAGGAGGTAATGTCAGCTAATTTAATCAGTGCACGCCGATTGTCGTACAGCGACGTAAGTAGGCCAGGTGCAAATTGCCGCGCGGCGTCTGCACAGGTGATTGTCTGGACAGCACGTGACGTCTAGACGAGCGTACGTTAATTGTACAAGAAGGGAGTGGAAGTGAAGAAGGAGAGTTGCGTGTTGAGAGCCGTTGAGATAGGCTGTAAGAGTTGTTGTTGAGTTGCGATAGAGTAGACTGATGAAGATAGTAGTCGTGTAGTTGTTATGATAACGCAAGTGTAGTCATTGTTGTGTTGTTGCTGATCGTTTTACTTTACATCGGATTTTGGAGTATAATAAGAAGACTTAAACACGTCGTCGTTGTTGGTTACAAAACAGTGAAAGTCTGTAGATTCTTTACCTAGCCATTTAGCTAATGAAACAGTTATCTAGGGATAGGCCTATGCTACCACGAACTTATACGAAGAAGCTTCCGAAGAGACTGAAGGTCACACGTAGAGAAGAAGAGGGAAGAAAGATTTGTGACAAGCGCCCTTTAGTAGTCATAATCTCCCAAGGCGGCGCCCGTGCAGCATTTCCTGCCCAATTGCGCTCAAACAGCATACACAGACAATTTTTTTTTCACAAACGCTAAGTCCAAATAATACAAATACACACAACTTTCTAGGCGCAAGGAGGAACGCCAACATACTTTCACACACACACACACACACACACACACACACACACACACACACACACAAACACACACACACACACAAACACACACACAAACACACAAACACACAGACCCACACACACACACACATATACACAAAGTCAAGGCCCACGAAACTCTCAACCTTCTATTCCCAAGGAATTTCTTCCACACATAGGAATATTCAAGTAACTCATATAACTTTCCAACTCCAAAGATGGCGCACTAGCTAGCTTACTTGGACATGCAAGAGCACAAACCACACAACCGTCACACATGTCTTTCAACAGGTGGCGCTTTTTCTTAAATCTTGTCATATTACATATCAAATATACAAAATTCAACAAGCATGTATAATTCAACATCACGGACCTTTTCAATATGCGTGCGAACGAGTGGAAGTCACAGAGGGCGGATAAAGCACATAGGCGCATGAACCTTCAATTTCTAACATATACACTTATACTTTGCTAAAATTTTCTGTCTCAGATGTTAAACTTTACATGGAACAGCGAAGGATGTCTGTTTGTAAGGCAAGTACTTGAAGAGTATGATGTCATAGCGATATGAGTTGAACACTGACAAAGTGAAATTACGAATATGTTAGATGTGTGAGCGGGCAGAACTTGAACTTTTTAATGTAACACACGAACTTTTGCAATTGTGAGAAAACAAATTTATAATTTACGTAGCGGGAAACACAGAAATGCATGTCGAATGTGGCAAGTTGGAGAAATATGGAGTGGGCGAAGGGGGTATTCTTATGTTTGTGGAAACAAACTCATACATTATTTGTAAAATGGCAACAATTTTGGTAAAGCGTGAACTTAGTGAGCGAAGAAATGCAACTTAGGGGCACAAGTGGCCAATTGCAAGGCTTTTTAGGGTTACGAGCGTTAGGCTGGTGAAGCGCAGGGGTGGGGAGGGGGCTCCATTCTTAAGTTTGCGAAAACAAAGGTGTTCTTTATTTGTAACATGACGCCAATTTTTGCAAAATGCCAAAATATTGTACGAAAAAACACGAATTAGGGCTACGAACGATGCGTTGCAGCGCGTATTAGGGTTAGCAGACATGCGAAACTTAGCAGAAACCTGCATTCATCAACTCTGAAAACGCTAAGTCCGAAAATTGCACCGCGCAAAATCGGCCGGCGGCACCTTCGAGCGGCGCGGCGGCGGCGGCGGCAGCGAGCGCCCCTTCCCTCACGGACGACCTCGGGCCTTGCGGCGAGGCTGATGACGTGGCACGCGATCCCAATCGATCCTGCTTTGACTCGTATGAAGTTAAAGACTCATGCGTATTGCGGGTGAAGGACATTGTTTAAAGCTGTGTCGGAGCGTATTCGACTTTAACTTCTAAGAGCCAAAGCCTGATCTAATTGGGAAAGCGGGTCACGGCGTCGCCACGCCGCTGGGTCCGAGGTCGTCCGTGAGGGAAGGGGCGCTCGCCGCCGACGCCGCCGCCGCGCCGCTCGAAGGCGCTGCCGGTCGATTTTACGCGGTGCAATTTTCGGACTTAGCGTTTTCAGAGTTGATGAATGCAGGTTTCTGCTAAGTTTCGCATGTCTGCTAACCCTAATACGCGCTGCAACGCATCGTTCGTAGCCCTAATTCGTGTTTTTTCGTACAATATTTTGGCATTTTGCAAAAATTGGCGTCATGTTACAAATAAAGAACACCTTTGTTTTCGCAAACTTAAGAATGGAGCCCCCTCCCCACCCCTGCGCTTCACCAGCCTAACGCTCGTAACCCTAAAAAGCCTTGCAATTGGCCACTTGTGCCCCTAAGTTGCATTTCTTCGCTCACTAAGTTCACGCTTTACCAAAATTGTTGCCATTTTACAAATAATGTATGAGTTTGTTTCCACAAACATAAGAATACCCCCTTCGCCCACTCCATATTTCTCCAACTTGCCACATTCGACATGCATTTCTGTGTTTCCCGCTACGTAAATTATAAATTTGTTTTCTCACAATTGCAAAAGTTCGTGTGTTACATTAAAAAGTTCAAGTTCTGCCCGCTCACACATCTAACATATTCGTAATTTCACTTTGTCAGTGTTCAACTCATATCGCTATGACATCATACTCTTCAAGTACTTGCCTTACAAACAGACATCCTTCGCTGTTCCATGTAAAGTTTAACATCTGAGACAGAAAATTTTAGCAAAGTATAAGTGTATATGTTAGAAATTGAAGGTTCATGCGCCTATGTGCTTTATCCGCCCTCTGTGACTTCCACTCGTTCGCACGCATATTGAAAAGGTCCGTGATGTTGAATTATACATGCTTGTTGAATTTTGTATATTTGATATGTAATATGACAAGATTTAAGAAAAAGCGCCACCTGTTGAAAGACATGTGTGACGGTTGTGTGGTTTGTGCTCTTGCATGTCCAAGTAAGCTAGCTAGTGCGCCATCTTTGGAGTTGGAAAGTTATATGAGTTACTTGAATATTCCTATGTGTGGAAGAAATTCCTTGGGAATAGAAGGTTGAGAGTTTCGTGGGCCTTGACTTTGTGTATATGTGTGTGTGTGTGTGGGTCTGTGTGTTTGTGTGTTTGTGTGTGTGTTTGTGTGTGTGTGTGTGTTTGTGTGTGTGTGTGTGTGTGTGTGTGTGTGTGTGTGTGTGTGTGTGTGTGTGTGTGTGTGTGAAAGTATGTTGGCGTTCCTCCTTGCGCCTAGAAAGTTGTGTGTATTTGTATTATTTGGACTTAGCGTTTGTGAAAAAAAAATTGTCTGTGTATGCTGTTTGAGCGCAATTGGGCAGGAAATGCTGCACGGGCGCCGCCTTGGGAGATGATGACTACTAAAGGGCGCTATATTGGGAAAGGCTGACTGAGCTCTTCTTCAGTTTTTGCGTTTGACTATGTATAAAATTGGGAAGGACGCCATATTGGAATTTGCCCGCTGTTGGATTATTAGGTTTTTGTGTTTGACTATACATAATAATTGGGAATGCCGCCATATTGGAATTTGCCCGTTGTTGAATTCTTAGGTTTTTGCGTTTGACTTGGAGAAAGTTGTGAAGGACGCCATATTGGAATTTGACCGTACCTGGATTATTAGGTTTTTACGTTTGTCTATACATAATAATTGGGAAGGCCGCCACATTGGAAATTGACCGTACATGGATTATTAGGTTTTTGTGTTTGCCTATACATAATAATTGTGAGGGCCGCCATTTTGGACTTTGGCCGATCATGGTTTCTTAGGTTTTTGTGTTTGACTATGCGTAAAATTTGAGAAAGGCCGCCATATTGGCATGCGAATGTTGTTGAGTTCTTCGGTTTTTGGCTTTGTCTGTATAAGAAATGAGGAAAGGCTGCCATATTGGAGTGCGAATGTTGATGGGTTCTTCGGTTTTTGGCTTTGCCTGTGTAAGAAATGAGGAAAGTCGGCCATATTGGAATTTGCCCGTTCATGAATTCTTAGGTTTTTGACTTTGCCTGTATAAGAAATGTGAGATGTCCTCCATATTGGAAATGGAAGGGTGGGTGAGTTTGTAGTATTTGGACTTAGCTGCGCAAGAAAGACTGCCTGTGCCTATGATGGTAATGCCCTGTTGGAAGTTCATACTGTGTTTGGACTTATATGAATACTAAAAGATGAAGAAAATTGTTGTGGCTACTATATTTTTGACTAATTTTGTAGGAAATGCTGAATATATGTTGCACTTTTAGTTAATTTAAATGTATAAATACCTGATTTATGACTATTTTAGAATAAAATGGTGAATAATTGATATATTTTAAAGGTATACACAGAAATTCTCGCCTCCTGATTGGCTCGTCGCTAGGATTTGCCGCTTCCTGATTGGTCGGATCTTAGTCGTATAAGATAAATTTGCTGTTCGGAAAGGCGGGTTGGAGGGTGAGGTGGCCTGCTGTAGAGGGCGAAAGATGCCGTCCCTAGACGTTCTCGACTCCTTATTGGGCGGTTTCTAGGTTTCTCGCTTCCTGGTTATTTAGTACTTGTGTGTAAAATGTGTAATTTTGGGTGGGGAGGGTGGAATGGAGGGTTGGAGGGTGAGGTTGAGTGCTGTGGATGGAGAGAGAGAGGCCATACTTAGGCTTTCTCGCTTCCCGGTTGCGCCGTTGTTAGGGTTCGCCGCTTTCTGTTTGTCTTATTCTTATGCGTTTAATGCGAATCTGCGCGTGTGGAGGGGTGGAATGTAGGGTTGGAGGGTGAGGGTAAGGCCTTTAGAGTGAAATGCCACTCATACGAGAATATTGTATGTTGTTTTGTATTGTTCAAGCATAAGAAAATATTTATGGTGTGGTATCCCCAGCCAAAGTTCCTATATTGATGGGTGATCTCCCCGCGGCAGATGGTTGGACTCCGCCGCGACAGATAGATGAATGGGTGTAATTACCTACTTGAAAGCCTTGTTCGGCTCGCTGTGACAATGGACAGTGGTCTTCGCTGGAAGAGTCGGAGAGAGAGAGAGGTTGTGAGGAAGGGAGGGCGGTGGAGAGATGCCGAGAGGGATACACAGATAGGTGGGGGGAGAGGCAGAGGGGAGGGAGAGGAAGAGAGGCTGTTGAAGACTGTATGGCAGTGCCTCTGATGATGCGTTTCCAAGAGATGGATATATGAAGTGATGGTGGGAGAGGGAGAGGGAGAGGAAGAGAGGAGGAGGAGAGAGAGAGAGAGAGAGAGTAGGGGGAAGAGGGAGAGGGAGAGGGGTAGTGGAAGACAGTGCAGAAGCCAGAATATACTGCGGGGCCTTCGATGAGTCGTTCTCGAGAGATGGTTGCATAAAGAGATGGTGAGAGAGGGGGAGGGAGAGGAAGAGGGAGAGGGAGAGGGGGAGGGAGAGATGTCGTGGAAGCCAGTACAGTGGCGCTACCGATGACGCATTACCGATGACGCATACCCGGTTAGGCCCTGTGCCGCTGCTAGTTAGGGTTAACTAATTACTATTACTAATATAATTACCTAATTAATATAAGTTAATTAATATACTAATTAATATAATTACTAATTATTATGACCTAATTATTATAATAGGCTAATTAATATGACCTAATTAATTAACTAGTTACCTTAACTAATTATTAATAATAGCTAACTAATTACTAATTTATTACTAGTTAGTAATAATACTTAACTGGTTCAGAACCGGTGTTTGTACCCTACTAAAGTTTATCTTTCCCTCTCTCAGATTTATAAAATTCAATCATGACTAGATATGCTATTAACGTCTGACAAATACGAAGAGACTGGCAAAGAGATTAACGCGTGAAGGAACAAGATCACACTGTGGCACGGGGGGTAATTGCCAGGGGTAATTGGCACGGGGGGGGTAGTTGTCTGGGGGGTAGGCCTAATTGTCCTGGGGGTAATTGTCCAGGGTGTAATTGTCGGGGGGTAATTGTCCGGGGGTAATTGTCCAGGGGGTAAATGCCCTAGTCAATAACTAAGTCTATGTAATGTTAATGAAGGAATTATTCTTTAATCTGTTCAAATAAATTTTAAAATAATTTTTTTATAAATATGAAAAATGGGCCATATTACGCTGTGTGTAATATGGGCCGCCATTGCAAATTTTAAAACATTTTTTTTCTTAACACAGAAAGTGGCCCATATTACACGACTTTGTGTGCTTGTATGAATGGCAGAAGCCCATATTACACATTCGATCACTGGCCCATATTACACACACTGGTATGCTTACGGAAAATCCGTCATAGTGTGATCAACGAATATTTTAGATATAAAGGTAGTTGCGTTTTTATATGATGCAGAAATTCCCTACCTTCTGAGATCAAAGGGCATAGTAGGCCTATAACTCAAATAACAAGCCATAGGCCTACAACAGCTGCTGAAGTTCGATTTTTTTTATAAGAAATCTACATAAAAGCTAAAACATTGTAGGCCTATAATTTAGTGCAGAGGTTATGAGCATAGGGACACATTCAAAACAGAAAGTTGAAATGGGTGGACGGATTATTTCCCACAGTAAGAGCTCTCCGCAGACATGGTATAGGTGGGAGAAACAGTCGAGGCCCATATTACACTCTGGCCCATTATACAAGCCTTTCCCTATGTAACAACTCAATAAATCATAAACTTTTTATAGACTAAGTCACATTATAAATGATTATAGATTGGGCCCCCAGTCCGCAATCAACATAATTTTTATGAACATTTTTATTCGTTGTAGCCGGGCCCCCTCCAGGCCCCTAAAAGTCTCCGGGCCCTTGGGCGTTTCCCCTTGCCCCTCCCTCTCGACGGGCCTGCCTCACTTCAAAGGGTTAATTTCGATGGCCCATTGCGCGTTTGCATTGTAGTAATTAAAACTGTATTTGCTTACGCAATCTCCACTTGCACAGTTAATTAGATCATCCATGCACAGCAAATCAATTCCATTTTGTATGATGTCAGAGTTCGAAATGAAGACATTTATTATGATTTTGAAGTTTATGCTATTTCGCAGATACGCTCAAAAAAGGTCGGAAAAATTTCTACGCGTGCAAAATCTCTCCGTTTTGATACACCGAATATTGTCGGTTCAAGCGATGTGCTTCTGATTAGCATGGATGCGGCCGATACTCGTTGTGTACATTTCATAACGTACACCATCGATAGATACGATCCTCCTGACGGTAGGAATCATAATTGAGTCAATATCATCATCATCATCATCACCATAGGCGTACGAGGCGGGGGTCCAGAGGGGCAAATGCCCCCCCTCATTTCGGGCAAGTCTTTTTTTTTCGGGCAAGCAGACCCGGAAAATTACGAAGAGATTGTATTTTTCACGACAAATTTCAACTTTTTTTTGTCTGGGAAAAATAGTATTTCCCACAACGAGATTTATTTTTCTGGCAGAAGTAAAATCTTTGACCCCCCCCACTGCTGAAATCTCCCGTACGCCTATGATCATCACAAACCATAGGCGCAACGCCCGTAGGTGTCCGACGCCACTCTCTGTCTGAGTCTGTCTCGTGTCATCTCCCAGTTTATACAGGCTAGCAGGTCTACTCCATACCATTATACCTTGAAGCAGCTGGACCGCCTTGTCTGCTTGAAGAGAATGTTAGGAAAGAGGCATGAAGGACAACCAGTGGGACAAGCCCGTTTTGTGTCCAATGCCCTCTCCACCGACTCTCTCCACCGGTCTGTCCTGACCGACCTGTGCATGTCCTGTGCATGTCTGCTCCACATCATGACAACTTGAAGCAACTGGGCCGCTATGTCACTTGTCAATGTCCCGGAAGCTTACACCTGAATCCCAAGCCGTATAGGTCTGAACTCTCACTTCTGACTTTTTACGATGTTTCTGCAGCCTTTGATATGGTTGACCATGATATTCATCTGTAGCGTCTTGAGACTTCTTATGGATTACAGGCCCTACTCCTTTAATGGTTTCGATCATATTTGTCTGACCGTACCGGGCGTATACCCACATGTTTATCTCGGATGATTCCAGAACTAAATGGATCCACGTTAAACTAGGAGTTCCTCAAGGCTCTGTCCTGGGTCCCCTGCTCTTTATTCTATATACGGCCGACATCCCTTCTCTTTTTCCACTCTCTGGAACAGCCGGTCATCTCTTTGCAGATGATGTACAAGCATATGCCCGTGGGTCTCCTTCGTCCCAGTTACTCTTAGTTGAACGCATTCAGTCTCACGTTATCTTCACTCCCGGATGTCTTCAAACCGTCTCTCTCTTAATGCCTCCAAAACTCAGTTCATTTGGTTTGGCACACCCCATCAGCTTTCTAAAATTGATTTTACTCTCCTCTCTGAATTATTTCCTCACTACACCTTCTCCTCGACCGTTCGTGATCTGGGTGTTACCTTAGATAGTTCTCTTTTTTTAAAAGACCATATATATCTAATCTTACACGCTCTTCATATTTTCACTTAAGGCGTGTAAGGGAAGTTCGGCGTTCTATTTCGTCTTCTGTTTTCACCACTTTGGTCCATGCTTTCATTTGCTCCAGAATTGACTACGGTAATTCTTTTCTAATTGCTCTGCCCAAGATTTGACTTTCACCTTTACAGTCGGTCCGTAACGCTGCCGCCAGATTAATTGCACGCCTTCCACGCTACTCTCATATCTCTACTTTCATGTTTGAGCAGCTCCATTGGCTTCCTCTAACTGCACGCATTACGTTCAAAATCCTCATCTTAGTCTCCAAAGCACAACGGGGTCTTGCCCCAAAATATCTAGCCAATGAAATTCACCGGCCTATTTCAGCCTCCTTACATCGCCCACTCCGCTCTTCAAATAGATTTGATCTTTTAGTTCCTCCTACTAGAACGGCTATGGCTTAGTCCCGATTCTTTACATCTATATTGGCCCCTCTTTTTGGAATACTCTGTCTCCATCTACGCGGTCTCAACTTCTAACTAGAAATCCCTCCTCCTCATTTTCTTTCCTCAAAACCTATTTCTTCTCTCGTGGCCTTGCGCACTGGGAAAGGCTCTGAACGGTTCACCCTAGTAGAGGCGCTTTATAAATGTTTTAATACAATACAGTACAAAAATGTACTCTGATGAACAGGCAAGCCAAGAAGTTTTCAAAGATAAAAAATGTTATCAACAGCGGACAGTACACAGTGTAGACCTATACCATAACGTTTTCGACAAGTGATTAACTTAAATCATGAAAGCAGATAAAGGTATTTCAACAGATGTTTGTATAAATTTACTATAAAAATCTCAAGTCCATTAGTAAAGATATTTCATATTTCTGCAAAACGTCTCTGCATTGTGTCTGGACCAAAGCATGCTTTGACATATTGATTCAGTTTGGTCCTTGAACAAGAGTTTATCGTAGTCATGAGTTTTGCATCGAGGTGTGCACGCACCAAGGCTTTGTCATTTGGTTGTCCAGGGTACTCGCTGCAGTTGACAAGGAACATGAACAGCGACAATTTTATGACACAATCGGACAGTCTGACAGCTCAGTGGACTTCAGATGTCCTCAGCGCAGCTTCTCAAGTCGTCTGTCTAGCATTTGACTTGGTTCTGCCATCTAACGTCCTGGCGATACTCTTTCAGCAATCGCAGAACGGCACAGTGTGGAACCGAACTGTGTTCACGAGTGGCAGCGATACGGATGACCGAATTCGCGGAGAATTCCAAGTGTCGCTCGACAGAGACGTTTATCAAATTCAGTTGGCTCTTTACTTCGCTGAAAGCGTTACCATAAACAACATCAGCATGGAATCCAGACCTTGTCAACGAAACGGTATTCACAACATCTGTATTCGAGTTTATTCGTGTTTTTCATTGATTCGACACTGACACAGCGCAGTATGACTATAATTTAGAGCACTAACTTTAAGCGTAGAGGATATTTCAGCAGTGGGAGGGGGGAGCAAGATTCTACTTATGCCCGAAAAATAAATCCGGAATAAATGACGAAGTGCACTTAAAAGCTAATGCAGTACGTGACGTATCCAGAAAGTTTCGAAGGGGAGGTGGGCAAAATTTGCGATATAACGCAATTGCGACACAGAGGCTCAAAACCCGTCAGATTTCGGATTTTGACCTTTTGATTTAGTTATATGCTACAATGACCATGCTCTAAAATGCTTTTAAAAGAATAAAAAGTCTCTTTTTCCTAACTGAAGTTGTGCTCGTTTGATTCTTTCATTAGTTTTTAGTGAAAAAATCAGAAAAAGTTACTGAATATTTGTGTCATCCAAGTCTACTGAATCTACTAAGTTATTATCCTGCAATTTACTGGGCATTAGAGGCATATATTCTGAATCCTATAACGCAAACAGCATCAAAATCGGTTCAGTACTTTGCAAATTCGGACGAATTCACAGTCATACATGTATGCTGAATTGAAGAATAAACTGCATTCTTGACCCCTCTCGCCTATTTCGGCATCTAGCGCAATATCTAGGAAGCGAAAAACGACGGGTTTCGTGCATAGGCGTAGGGGAGATTTCAACGTTGGGGGGGCAAAAATGAGACTTTTGCCCGAAATTTTTTTTTTCATCTGGCCAAAATCTTAAGAAAAATTTGCGTTACGTTTGCCCGAAATTTGACGACCTTTTTTTAGTCATCCGGCCGAAATCTTCTAAAATTTTCCGTTACTTTTTGCCCGAAAGGTCTAACGACCTTTTTTTATTCGGGCAAGACTGATTTTTCGGGCAAAAAGACCCGGAAAAATTAAAAAAAAAGTAAATTTGTTTAAAAACTTTTTTATTTTTCCGGGTCTGCTTGCCCGAAAAATCAGACTTGCCCGAAATTTGGGGGGGCATTTGCCCCCCCTGGACCCCCGTCTCCTACGCCTATGGTTTCGTGTCCCGGGGTCACAAATTGTAGGGGGAATCAAGGTATGGCTTTGACCGGACATTTTTCTGACGACCTATTTTAGTCTTTCTCCCAAGATGTATGAAAAGCGTGCCAACTGCGTTACTTTAAAATCTGAAAAACTTTGCAGTCACATTCAATAATTGGAAACCACGTTCAGTCACTTCAGTGTATAGGTCAAAGGGGGTGGCCGCAGGGGCTTCTATCCCATGTATAGGCGGGCGCGACTTGCGCCCAGTGAAAAACAGGGGGGAACAAAAGAAAGCCAAAACTCACGTCGATAGGGGGGAAGGCCAGCCATGGAGACAGTGTTTAATCTAGTCATCTCTAGGAAGAAGTTTCTCCCAGAAATTACTCCCCCCATAAACATTTTTCAACATTGTATTAGTTATTAGTTATAATAGTATTACTATCTATTATTTCATCACATGAACTGTTTTAATACGCCACGATAAAATTTACTATTACCTAATTATGATAATATTATTCATGGCCTACTATTTTAATGAATGATGCAATCATATTATAATGATTTGATTTAATGTTAATTCTTGTACAAATACTATATTTGTACAACTAAATGCAGTGTTTAATCTAGACATCTCTGGGAGGGAGTTCCCCAGGAATGAAAAATTTCCAGAAAAATCGATAGGTGTTGTGAACATGTATATAGAATAATTTCCCCCTCCATAAAAGTATACAATGCAATTGACCCCCCCCCCCCCTATATAAATTTGACTGGTTTATACAAGTGCAGTTATCCCGTCCGTAGAAGAATTTGACTGCAAAGCATCGAAGTAGGCCCACTAAAAATAAGGTCATGCATCAGCATTTTGGGGAAGTAAATGTATGTTTAAAGGAGGAGAATTAGGCGAAAGACTAAAAAATGTTGTCAGAAAATTTCTGTCTGAGCGGTTTCCGTTCGCCCAAAACAGCCATTTACCCCTCCCAAAACTTAAATTCCCCAAAGCAGTGTGACTAGGTAACACAATGATTAAACACTGAACTAAATGGCTTATCTCCAGTGTTATCTTTCAAATTTCAGACTGTCAATTTTCAAAATATTTTGTTCCCTGAACACTTAGAAAAACAACATCATGAGGCTATTATGTAGGCCCACATTGCATTTTATTGTATTGCAGAAATCGCAATGCGGAAATTGCAAACATTTCTAATGGGGGGGGGAGGGACGCATATCACACCCAAAACCCCTCACCGTCTTGGCGCTACGTGTTTCGGTGATCGTCTGCTGGATGCTTGATTGTCTCTCCGGGACTCTCCCCCAGAAACCTTCATTCCCTATAGTTAGGGGACAAGATTACATATTGCCGGGAGAGTAGGTCGGCCCAATAAGGGGGGGGGAAGAATATGTATTGCGCCCGGCTGCTTAGGGGGGGGGGATAGAAGCCCCTGGGTGGCCGGATTGTCCACCCTGGCGTATTTATCTGTACAAAAGCAGAATTTCTGTTCTTGCGCCCGCACCCGCGGAGAAGGGGCAGAGGGGCAAAAACCCTAAAGCCCGGCTACTTTTATGGACCCAGGCTGGGTAATTTTAGACTTATTTCCGAACTTGCAAAGTTTGTGAGACTATGCCTTCACGACAATCGCTATAAACTTCAAAGAACAACTGAATAAAGTCATAATTGTATATTTGTTGTATTGTACCGAATTTAGTCATCCATAAAGCAACTCTTGACGCGTGAACCGTTCAGAGGCGCTCCCTGTAGTATCCGAATGTTTATTATTTTATATTGTTACAATTTTTTTCACAATATAAGGGTCCAAGCCTGATTTTAGGGACCCGTGGAAGCTCTCACTAGGGCCATTAATATCTTTAATCGACCCTGCCTTATCCCGCACGAATTGCCGCGATTTTGGGAGCAAATTTCGACTCATGATTTTAGCCATTATACAAAATGCTACCGCGCTTTCAGAACTTTTTCCTCGAATTTCTTATCCATGTTGGTTACTTGCGTGCTATTATAATAGTAGGCCTATCTAACTCGATTCGGGCAAATTGGCACTGAGATATATTGTGGTGTAATGAGCGTTGAACTTCAGTTATGGCTGCTTAATATTTTCCCGCGCGTGCTTGCCCAAAAAGCCAGACTCGTCCAAGATTTGGGGGTCATTTTCCCCCGCCCCGGAACTCCGCCTCCTACGCCTATGGCACGAACGGATAATTGCAAGTTATTGAAGAGTAGAATATCAGCTGTTTGAAGACCAGTTAGGAGTCCATGGCGTCATACTGGAAAAACTTGAGTCATTTGAAACGTAGCTGTGGAGAGGAATGGCCAAAATTAGTTGAATTAGCTACAAAACCAATGAGGAGGTGTTGCAACGGGTGCAAAAAAGACAGCTTATTGATACAAAACGGAGGAGGCAGATGAACTGGCTTGGTGGCATGTTGAGGGGAGACTACTCTTGAGGACAGTATTCGAGGGAAGAATGGAGGAAAAGAAACCACCAGGAAGACCAGCAAGATGATGACGATAGAGTTGATGACGGACGAAGAAAAGGGACGACAAGATAAAGAAATCAATGGAAAAGACAGAATTATACAAGAATTATGTCGTTGGAATCTTGGACCTGCCTAAGAACAGAACACTAAAGAAGGCAGCGTCCTACGACAGCTCGAGTGCAAAGCTAAGTCGAAGATATTAGCAACTCTTCAGAATCAGGGAAAGGCATTATAAAAATTGTCTTGATCAAAATAAATTATATGTGTAAATTAGTTTCGAATAGATCCACGTATATATTACTTTAGCATGGGAATTGATAAAAAAATTGTGAAAAAATGTGACTAATTTTTTACCCTGGGACAGAGCACTATGCTGAGCATAGATATGTTTGGTTTCAATAGCATCTAGGACCAATCTGTCGTGCGACTTCACAAACCTCGACAGCTGCGGATACCACGACGCATCCGAGAAGGAATCGCGTTGGGTAGTAACAGCTTCACAGGCGGAACCCACAGGTGAAGCTCTATTTCAATGATGATTGTGATGATGATGACGACGACGATGATGATGATGATGGCAGTTGTGGTTGTGGTGGTGGCGGTAGCGGTGGTCTTTGTGGCGGCGGCGACGACGACGACGATGATGATGGTGATGGTGATGATGATGATGATGATGATGGTGGTGGTGGTGGTGGTGGTGGTGGTGGTGGTGGTGGTGGTGGTGGTGGTGGTGGTGGTGGTGGTGGTGGGTGGCGGTGATGATGATTACGTCAACGGACGACGACGATAAATAATTTTTAAGAATTAATTATTCCGAAGCTTCCGAGACAGAGTAAGACAGCAACGCCGCAGTGAAAATGTTCACAATAATTCTGTTGTTGTAGACATTGTAGGTCGGCATGAGTGTGTGTCAGATGCAGATGGTAGGAACTACGTTGGAACACAGAACCTGGCATTCAGCGGAAGACCTTGTATGCCTTGGCGGACCCAACAGGATTCCATCGTCCATCCTTTCGACGACGTCGCCTACTTTGCAGATTCGTCTATTGCTTCCGATCAGACTGGAAAAGAGGTTGTTCTAGAGGATGTCAGCAACTACTGTCGAAATCCATCTTTGGATGGAACTATCAGAAGCTGGCCTTGGTGTTACGGCATAAATTATCCAGATTTTATTTTGAGCGAATACTGTCCTATTCCGTTCTGTCAAGGTAAATTCTGAATATAAAAGGAAGATAAGCTGGCCTAAACACAGCCACACCATAAAGTACGCCACCCGTTAATTGAGAACGTGATAATCTTTGGAAGATAATTATTTGGGGTTTATTGGATGTTTGTGAGAATCAAACTTTAGGTCTGTGGAACACTGTATACATTTGGTTAAGAAAAACCGCGCATGTCTAAAAAATAGTACCAAATTTTTTATGCTCAGCATGATCTTGTCGCTTACGAGTTTAAAAAAATCTGTACTGGCATCGAAGTATAATGGACAAAATCTGGGTTAAAATAGAATGAGCAAATTAATACATAACTGCCTTTTTAAAAATTAAATCCAGGTTAAGAATTGTCGGTAAGGTTTTGGTTTTCAACCCCACTCTACAGGGTGCGCCAAAAAAATGCCCCCTAGGTTTTTTGCCAATATCTTGGCCAAAAGTAAGCATTTTCAAATGAAATTTTACAGGTTTATAGACAATTCATATTTACATATGATGGCCAGATTTCATCAAAATATTTCAAACGGAACAAAAGTTGTGCCACTTTTAGGGAGGTCACCCCCCCCCCGTTTTTTGACGTTTCAAAAACGAAACGCAATTTTTTGAAGGTTTTTTGCCAATATCTTGGCCAGAAATAAGAATATCGAAATTAAATTTCACAGTCTTATAGACAATTCATATCTACCCCTGGTGGCCAGATTTCATCACAATATTTAACTCAGAACAAAAGTTATGCCACTTTTAGTGAGACCACCCACCGTTTTTTGACGATTCAAAGGCGAAACGCAACAAAAGTAACAAAAACAAATTTTTTCAAGTCTCCTATCAAATAACTGTTGTCAAATGAACTTGGTAGTGCTTCACATAGAAGGCAAAGGGATAGAACAGGTGAAGGAATTTTGCTACCTGGGAAGCTTGATGACAACGGATGCTAAATGTCATAAGGAAATCAGAAGGAGGATTGCAATGGGAAAAGAGGCATTTACGAAAAGAGGAGAACTACTACGAGGAAAGCTAAACAGAAGTCTCAAGAAAAGAATGATAAAAACACTGGTGTGGAGTGTGGTGTTGTATGGTGCCGAAACCTGGACCATGAGAAAAGAAGACATAAAGAAAATCGAAGCGTTTGAAATGTGGACGTGGAGAAGAATGGAGAAGATCAGCTGGACGGAACACAGAACAAACGAGGAAGTGCTGGAAAGGGTAGGAGAGGAAAGAACAATGATAAAAACAATCAGAGAAAGGCATAAGAATTGGATAGGGCATATGCTAAGAGGAGACAGTTTGGTGAAAACGGTGTTAGAAGGACAAATGGAGGGGAAACGAACAAGAGGAAGACCCCGACAGATGTTGCTGGACACACTGATGAAGAAGATCGGATATCAGAAACTAAAGGAGAAGGCCCAGCGGAGGGAAGAGTGGCGACATTGGACAGCCGAACCTGCCTAGGGGCAGAGAACCAGAAGAAAGAAGTGCTTCACAACTTGTGTTCAATGAGCCCACCACCAGTGCCAACACTTCTTTTGAGTCTCTGTGCAAAGGTCTTGATGAACCTGTTGATTAATCTGACAGATTCCTTATTTACCAATTTGTTTGTCATCTTGCTAAGTCACTTCTCAGTGACGCGCAGCTACGCTGGTACCCTGTTTCTTTTTTAAATAGTAATAATAATGATTATCTGGCAACATTAAGGCTATTTGATAACAATATTATTTGAGATGAAGAAAAATCGTATTTTTTAAAACTTTTTTGTTGCGTTTCGCCTTTGAATCGTCAAAAAACGGTGGGTGGTCTCCATAAAAGTGGTATAACTTTTGTTCTGTTTGAAATATTTTGATGAAATCTGACCATCATGTGCAGCTATGAATTGTCTTTAAGCCTGTAAAATTTCATATTGATATTCGTACTTTTGGCTAAGATATTGTCCAGAATAATTAGATTGGTTTCTTGTTACTTTTTGTTGCGTCGCGTTTTTGAAACGTCAAAAAACGGTGGGTGACCTCACTAAAAGTGGTGTAACTTTTGTTGTGTTTGAAATATTTTAATGAAATCTGGCCATCATGTGTAAATATGAATTGTCTTTAAGACTGTAAAATTTCATTTCAAAATTCTCACTTTTGGTCAAGATATGGGCAAAAATCTTAGGGGGGGTATTTTATTTTGGCGCACCCTGTAGTATTTTTAGAGCCCTATTGTAGAGTTTGTTTTCACACCCTAATTCCAAGTGGATCATAGTCCAACCCCTCAGTTGTTTTTCAACAATAATTATTCTCACAATGATTAAATCTAACCTACGGTAGTTTAAGTTCTTGAAATAGAGCCAGTGTGAGAGCAATAAGATATTCTAACAATAACAATTGTCTGGATTGCTCTTTTCTGTTACATCACTAATTTTTTAAACCCGATTCTTGACTGTTGAGTTTGCTATGCTGAAATATGCTTAACTGTAGGCATCGATTCTTTCTAAGAGTTTTATGATCATATCAGCGGCGCCGCCAGGATTTTTTTCTGTACGCACAATACACTATGATTTTTTTTCTGTACCGTACGCACAATACAACTTGTACAAAATAATATGAAGCGAACAGCGATCGATAGGAGCTTATATATAGTATATTATATATAGGATATGTATGTATGTATACATAGGCGCCAAGTTGACCCGAAGAGAGGGGGTGTCGAAAGAATGTGAAAATATGCGCGCGTCTGCGCGCGGAAAAATTTTGACCCTTTTTATAGGAGATTTATTGAAATCACAACTGTTCACATAGGCGAAGACTTGGTCCTGGTTTTAAGGAACGAACTCGCGGCCAAAGTATGATCGCCGAGAAGCACAGCGCCGAGCAGGGTAGGGTTTTGGGAACGGGACGTGCTCCTCCCCATTTTCGATTTTTTTATTGTCACACTGCGATGGTAGAACCTTAGGCTATCATTTTGACGTCATGACATCCTTGTCAAAATTTTCTGTTATCTCATTGCACTTTTTTGATCATTCTTTGTGTTTGATGTAGCCTATTTCTCTTGGAATCCACACAGAAGAAAAGCACAATCTTTGTTTTCATGGGCGTCTTGGAGCACTCTCCCTCCATTAGGTCAATTACATACTCAAATTTTGCACAAGAAATCAGACAATTGGTCACTGTTTAGTGAGCCAATATTAACACTGTGGAATAGTTTTTCAAATAGTATTTCAAGTAGCCTAGTTTTTAAAGACAAAACAATATCCCGCTTTTATGATGCTGGGAGGTGACTCTCGAGCACTGAATTAAGAACACTATTGAGCATGATTGTATACACTATTAGGCCTAAAGAAACAATGTCATTCAAATCGTCGCCTTCGTCCGTAATAAAAAAAATGACGGAAGCGGATCGAATAAGCAGGATAGGCCTATCGGGGTTTCCTCGCATTCGCTGATCGGCTTAGGACCAATGGAGTTCAGACCACCAGATGGGATAAAAACTGGAGAAATTGTAAGGTAGGCCTAAACTAACTGAGATTTTAAAAAGTATACTAAAGATGGAATGATTTTTATAGATAAGGAATTCCAACAGAGAAAAAATATCTTAAAAGCACATCTTGCCGGCTGATTTCAGGTGGTGCCCATGCATAGGAGGGCCTCGCATGGGCAATTTCTGGAAATTCTGGTGGTGCTGAGCACTCACGGGCCTCGCAGAGTCGGCGCCCATGTATGTATATACCGTATATGCCTACTGGCGATTATGGGGTATCACCAGCATAAGCTTTTTGCTCCATTTTGGGTATACGCATAGAGGTAATTTTGGATGTTAAAAGTGGTGACGCTTTTTTAAAAAAAATCCTTTTCGCGCTGTACGCACTTGCGTAAGTGCGTACGCCTAACGGCGCCCCTGGATCATATTATCTCAGGACCTGGGCTATTCAATCACGGTGACTCAATTATATAACAAATGCAGTATGCAAATAATTATAGGAGCCTTGCTTTTTCAGATTTTGCTTTGTAAAGTTCCTATTGTAGGTCCTACTCTAATGTATTATTAAGTATGTTATTGCTATGTTATTAATTTTAGTTGCACAATAAGGAAGAAAAATACTTAATATGGCAATGATAATGATCTATCTAGTCCTCATATTCCATTTACTTCTCTGAGTTTTTACTCCTAGCACAGCCAAATATGTCGGTCGATTTGGGGAATTCTTTTTCTTACAATATCCGAAAAGGCCGGGTTATGGGAAAAGTAGTGATTGTCCACACAAGTGAATTTGACAAGTGGATTATCAGTTACGGTCTGTGCTTTGTTTTCAGAATACTTCATGAAAGTCGTGTTTGGCAAGTGGTTGGACACAGCTGTGCTGATGGCTCCACCGATTCAGTTCAACGGATCAGTCTGCTTGAAGTTTCAATATCGACTGAGTCATCCGAAGATCATTCTTCGAATTCAGACGACCAGCATCTCCAACCCATCGGTCAATAGAAAGCTCATGGAACTGAGTTACGGGCTGCAGGCGAACGCATCCAACTGGAACTTTGCCAATGTTACGCTGAGCAGCAACGATGGTCAAGTACAACAGGTGTCATTTGGGGCCGAGAAAATTGGATTCACCTTGGAGCCTGAATACGTAGCTATTCTCAGCATAACAATGACCAATGCATCATGTCCTCAACCAGGTGATCACACTTTTCAATTCGCTGCCTGTATTGTTTTCCTTCAAAGTTATGTTAGGTTGACGCCGGTGTCATGAAAAGGATTATCCCCCCTGAAAGCTATCCGGGGGGATGAATTAATCTATCCCCCCGGATGGAATTAACCGGTCTAGACTATCCGGGGGGATAAACCATTCTATCCCATTTTTTGAAAAATGTGTATAATTAAAATTTTTTTACTCTAATCAAAATTTAAAGTCACTCTAATTGTTTTAAGTGACCTAAGCAATGCTCAGAGAAAGGCAACTCGAAATTATTTAGTGTCTCCGAGTGTTTTTAAGTGTTTTAAATGTTTTAAGTGCTATAAAACCAAAGTAAAACAAATTATCTAGTAGGAATAAACATACCTGTTAGTGTCATTGTTCAAAATAAAGCAAATGAAAATTAGTCTGCAAAAATAAATGCACGCGGAAGTGTTATTTTTGACTTTTCCTCATTTTGGGGGATACTATTAATATGGGGGATACTCTATTTCGTGACACCGGCAGAGTTTTAAAATACAACGAAGTCATAGATTGCACACAGTTATTGAGATGCTTCGATAATTATAGGTGAATGAATCGTTCATTTATTTATCAAACCGGCGAAACCGTCAAGAATAATTGAAAAAGTTGAACAGAAACCAATCAGAAGACTTAAATCACACAAGTTTGTGCCATCTTTTGGGCTCGTTGGTGTAGTGGTGGCGTCGTTTCCTTGGAGCCGGAAGGTTCGAGGTTCGAATCCACCTCGCCGCGTAAGGACCTTGGGCAAGTCCTTCACTCACAATTGTTCAGCGCTTCGGCGTGAAACTCCGATGCAGTGTCCGCTCTGCATTCGGGAGCGCCTCTGAGTAAAGAAAGCTTGAAGGGGCGCTATAACAAGTGCACATAGGCTACAAACAAAAATCTTATTGATATGATTAAACGTCTGTTTCACAGATACAAGCAAAAAACGGCAAGAAGACTGGGAGAACTACATTGGAAACCGTCTACCAAGCGACTCCTTCAAGCAACGCGTTTTAAACGAGAGCACTGGATCTTGTGAGTTGCGAATGTCTTCTTCTTCTTGTTCATGTTGTGAATGTTCTTTTAAAAAAATATTGACATTGAGTCGAGATGAGCATTTGCGGTTGTATTTGTATTTGTGTTGTGTTTTCGACAATTTTTTAAGCATCGTCGGTTGTCAGCTATAGCTACGTCTAGGATAGGCCTAATTTAAACAATATCAACAGTCAGCATTCAGTACAGTGGAGACGAGCGTCCATGTTGAATCGTTTTACTAACATTCGTAGCTGGATCTATATTATATATAATACATGTAAAATTATATTTTATGGACTATTGATATGTATTTAAAGAAAATATCATGTCAATGTATGCGCTTGGGTAAGTAAATATTGTGTGCTAAGTCTTGCATATCGGATACTTACTATATATTAGAGCTTCATGTCGCAAGAAAGAAGTAGCTCTTGAAGTTTACAGATGATACAAAACTAAGTAGAGCAGCGGGCGATAAAGAAGAATTGGAGATAGGCTTTTCCCGCAGGAAGCAGAACAGTCAGATGGTCATAGGATAGCAGAAGCTTTGATTTGGATAAATGCTCGGTTATTCATGGAGAAAAGAAGCAAAGAATTTTTATGTGAAACGGGGGTTAAGATATTGAAAGTGAACAAAGAAGAGAGGAAGAAATTGGGAGTGACTGTGAACAAGATTGCTAAACCTACAATACAATGTTCTGAGCAGCAAAATAGACAAACTCAGTTTCAGGTATGATTAGAAGGCCAATAATCACCATGGAAAAGGATACATTAATGAGAATGTGCATTTCATTGATTAGGCCACAGTTGGAGTACTACATAAAGTTATGTATCCGATATGAATACTTGGATATATCTGGAGAAAATCTATATATGAGCTACAAAAATGAAATGCGATTACAAGGATTTGAGCTATGAAGAAAGCTTGCAAAGGTGTGGACTAACAGCATTGGATAGATGTAGGGCCGGATGAGACCCTACCAATGCCTACAAGATTATAACTGGAAAGGAGACAGTGTACGGGGAGCTTTTGATATGGTACCAAACAAGGCGACTCTGGTACTTAGGTGTAAGAACTCAAAAGAAAATTATTCAGTGCAAGAGGTGATTGTAAGAGAAGACTTGGAGAGATGGGTTATTAAACACCACAGCCTAACTTG
The DNA here is from genome assembly GCA_945859605.1 of Lumbricus rubellus. Classification (NCBI taxonomy): domain Eukaryota; kingdom Metazoa; phylum Annelida; class Clitellata; order Crassiclitellata; family Lumbricidae; genus Lumbricus; species Lumbricus rubellus. The sequence goes on from OX243819.1 coordinate 3,366,183, forward strand.
CAGTGGTTCTAACACAGCCTAAACGTCTTCTGAACCACTTTAATCCCTTGTTATGTTTTGTTATTACCATGCAATGCCATTGGTCCATTTGCAGTTTGAGGCTGTGGTATGGTATAGTGCGAACTGTGCATGTACAACGGTTTGTCATGATTGTATTGACCGTCCAGAACCCGCTCCGAGAGCTGAAATCGCTTCTTCGAACGCTTAGTCAGTTTATTTGGTTGCTTGTGGGCTTGATCAAGGTCTTGAGTAAGCACCCCCCCGGTCTCCCCCCCCGCCAACAAAATTCTGTCTAGCCTATACGGCCTTGCTATCACCAATACCCTCAGAAAATCGAAAGAATTGCTTCTCATCGAAGTAAAAAATATGCTGGTATGAAACGATTATCTGATTTCGAAGCCATGTTCACTACTTCGAGGATTGCTATGACAAACTTGGTTTGACTTTGTTATCTTCACCACCGCTAATTCTCTGTTTTCTTTGTAGATGACAACATGAGAGACTTGGCAACAACACTTGGTCATCGGAGGGATCGTCTTATTTATAGGTAACTTTCATAACTTCTTGGATAATTTGGATGCTTTCAGACAGCTTTTTGCGTTTAGCAGCAAGAAACATTCGTTTCACAGCGGACTGTCAGTGGACCACTTGAAAATTTTCATATGCCGCTAACACTATCTAAATGTTGAAGCCAATTTATTTCAGATCAGTTTGATACGAATTGTTCAGCGATGACTTGGATGATTTATTCATGTAGGCCTAGTCCTGTTTGTGCTCCTCATTTTTCATTGGCCTTATGCAGAATATAGGAGAAGGCAGACATCCTGCCTAACTTGAGAGAAGAAAGATTTTATATCTCATAACTTTATCTCATCTCCGAAGAGCTTAATCAGACGGTGCCGTTCAGGATAGTTAATAGCAGTTAAAGAGTAACATGTACATGTGTGTTTCTTGACTTGTTGAACACGCTACAGTGATTTGCTGTGTCAAAGACTTAAAAGCTTAAAGTGCACACAATTTTGATAGTATCCTTGACTGGTAGAGATATCCAACCTCTTCCTGAATCCAAAGTACCGTTCTGTTTTTAATAGGCAGCCATCACGATGTACGAGCACTGAGTTTAGAATCGCTTTAACGTGATATGTTTGTTCAGCTGTCATTGGAATGGAGCTGAATGTAATGAAACTGACATTAGAAGTGAACTCACAGATCTCGGTCTCTGCTACACTTTCAACGGAGACGATACCCGCATCCTAACATCGGATAAAACCGGTTCGTAATCATTATTATCGTCGTCTTCTTCACCATCTTCTCAATCACCATAATCGTCGACGCCATTATCATCATTGTCATTAACGAGAGATATCGTCAGAGTCATCATCACTATATTTATACGCATTAAATCTCGAAGCACAAGACAATAATGTGAGTCTCAGGCTCTAAGCGAAACTTTGACATCATATTATAATTATTATTTCTTTCAAGAAGTCCATTGAAATACAATTAGCTGTGGGAAGATAAAATGGTTCCCATCAATATGCTCTTTATCTTTCTATCATCACTCATTCTTTGGATGTGTCCGAATAGTTTCAGTTTTCTTTTCAAAAGGACACATGCATGTGTTAAATTAAATTATTTAAGATGTAGGAAATCCAAAATTTAATTTAATTTTATATACAAAATGTTTGATGCTTTCGACGATAATAATAAATGTTGTTAAGATCAACGTCATCGTCTTCAACGTGCTGTTGAAGACGATGACGGACACAAGTCATGCATGTTCAACTCTAAGTCTCCGAATCCCACGTCAGGAAATAGTTTCTGTCAATTGGAAAGTACAGAGCCGTAGGCTACAATGTTAGATATCAAGAATTTTGAAAGTCAGTGAAACTCCTGAGTTTTGTGGCATTTCCATAAATGACTTTCGATACCAATCATGCCATTTTGATGCTAATTGCAAAGAATCAATCACTGCAAAACTTAGTTTCTTAGTCAATTTCAATAGGTTCGTCCAGATATTTAACACCAATAAGAAGCAATAGTAGTTTATACCTAACTAAAACTCGATTTCAACTAGGCTACTGTAACAGCCGGTCAAATGCGATCATTTGAAATGTGGATAGTTATTGCACTGGCAGCAGTTAATATTGTAAACGATATAAATATAGGCCTATAAATGTTGTTATTTTCAGGTGCGAAATACGGTCTTCGTCTTATGCTGAACGTGGAACAATACGAAAATATTCCTGTTTACAACCAGAACACTGGAATGAAGGTGGACCAAAACATCTTGCATTTCATACCATGAAAAAACCGTTGTATCTTCCTCATACAAAACTCAAGTGTAGGCTTGCTGTTTAGATTATATTCAATGAATAGAGTTGATCGACTGTGTTCGGTGAGTCATGTTTTGTTGATTTCAGATTCATCTTCATAGCTATGACGACATTCCGCAAGTTGCAGATTCTGGTTTTGCGGTGTCCCCTGGTTACCAATCATTGGCACCACTTGACAATCAGATGGTAGTAATGCAGATGCATTGAAGTGATCTTTTACTTTTATGCATGATTTTTTCAATTTCCCATTTAAATTCGTCGTCTGACTTCTAATTGGTCTGTATTGTATATGTAATTTCTAAAGAGTCTTTAAGGATGGAATAGTTCTGCTTGGCTTCAACTGTGCAATTAAGGCCACGAGAGAAGAAATTTGCTTTTGAGAAAAGCAACGAAAAAGTTGAGTGAATGGATGGAGCGCATTCTAAAGGGAGCGAGGTTATGAACCTGGACTAAGTCATTACCTTTGTATATAGATGTTCTAGTATGCTGAGTGTGAGAAACTACAAGAGAAAGTTATAGTTGTCAATTCGGTCTATATATATTATTCTGTCTTCAGATAGTAGGGCCTTCCTCATTACATACTGCATTTTGAGTAAGCTTAGGCCTACTATTCTCGAGATAGCTGTTGAAACATTTGAGCGGAATGCCTTGAATATGAAATTTGCAGGCCATGATATTAGTATTCTATGGTCGACAGCGTCAAGCGCCTTAGAAAAGGCGTTAGATAGGCTTTGAAGCTTTTCAGAATCAGATGATAACCTATGATATACTTAATGCCATTTAGCTTAAAAATCTGGAACCTCCTTGGGGAAGATGCTCTTCAACGGACTACGAGTTCTTCAACTCAACCGACCGATACACAACGGCCAAGTGTCAACTCGAATGTAAAACTAGATCCGTTTTGGCCAAATGTGGCTGCAAAGACGTCTACATGCCAGGTCTGTTGATGCAGCCTAGCTTAAAATTTTCGTCAACTTTCATCCAGTTGATTTCTTTCTAAGTACTTGAGTTAGCATGATTGTTGTACAATAAAGTTGACCTACCTTTTGATTGATGAAGTGTTGTCCATAACGGCAAGCACGCTAGGCTGGTGCTAGGCTAGGCTGGTGCATGCATGCAAGACCTATTCTTTGCAAAGACATTGCAATTTCTTTGGGTAAAACCTGAGAGCGGTTCTCGGCAGAAAAGACCGGATAAACAATCAAATGCTTAGTTCCCCGTTTCCTAACATAACAATTTGTGTAATATTTTAGGTGCCTCTGACATTTGTTCCCTGGACTCATTCCTATCCTGTGTTGAATCGTCAAACGGTAAGAAATATCGTTTTGTTGGATCCGTCTATTTAGATGATTTTCTGTATCAATCCGGCATCTGTCGTCTTTGCTTGGCTTTAAGGAAAGTAAATTGAATCAGTGTAAACCTATGAGTCAACGGAAAAGTGCACTGACATTCGTCCATTGCTGTCGGAATAATCCAGGAGCAGATTATGACGCCCGTTATAAATGCTAGGCCTACAATGCAGGAAAAGTAAGCACTCATGTTTGGTTTTACTTGTATCGATTAGTTCTTGGTTTTGGTTCTAGGCTACATGTCTCTAATAAGAGTGAGTCTGGTAAACAAATAAAACGATTTTAAAATATAAATTAACCAATTATTCTTTTCACAGAGCAGTGGATCTGTCATTGTCCGGACGAATGCCTTGGCTTTTCGTATACAACATCACTATCCATATCTCAACTCTCTGGAGTCGGTTTGGCGAGTACTCTGTGGAATACAGACAGCATACGGCAGAGCTACTGGAAAAGTTTGGAAGTTGCTCACAGAGTAGACATCGATGAAATGATGCAAACCGTCAACGGCCTGAAGTCGGTCATTACTAGCCACACACAGCTGAATCATCTTGTCTACAAGAACATTCTTCATCCCGCTACGTCCGTGACAAACCGCGTCTTAAAGGCTGTCGGAAAATTACTGGAGATTGCTGGAAGCGATATGGACTCTAGTCAGCTGTTTCTGGACAAATTCCAAGATTGCTATAACGAGGACGTCAACCGCTTGGTTCAAAGTATTTCAGATCAGTCGAGTTCCTTTAGTCAGGAAATCACAAAGTTGAAGAACTCTTCAGATTATAACACTCTAAAGGATATACTTGATTCTCTGAAGGAAACAATGTCATCAGCAAATGATTATCTAAGCATTTTCTGTGCAGTAAACTTCACAGTCACGAAATGTTCGAACCTTATTACCAGTGCAAACGATAGGATAAATGACATACTTCTTCTGATGTCCACCAACAATTGTGACTCAAACTCCACGATGGCATTTTGCGATCAATATCGCGAAAAACAGAATCTGATATTCTCCATAATAATAAATTTCCTGCAGGATGCGAAGCAGAAAATTTCAGGAGTCCTGAGTTGCATGACAGAATACGTAGATGTGTTGAAGGCATTTCAGTCTCTCCTCAATTCTTTCGATCGGACCGTGTCAACGGGTGGAATGGCAGGTACAACGCGTTCCATGAACACGTTGTCGGTGGATGCAAGTTGGTTGGATGATCTGATGGTTGCATATCAAAACGGAAGCCAAACGAAACTTCAGCTTACCGATGGATTTTTGCAAGAGTCGAACAGCAAATTGTTGCTTCACATCAACGATGCATTGTCTGGGATCGAGTCTTCGGTTTTACCGGATGTGACGTCTGTCATAAATACCATTGAGATGAGAACAATATCCTTCTACTCTCAGTTGGTCAAGTGCTTGAATAAACTACAGTCATTTATGTCAGGCGACAACACAGCCATCTACAGTTTCGCCAGAGAATTGCTTTTGTGGAGAAGTCCAATTCCGATGCTTCAAGATAAAACAGTAAGTTAATCCTTCCACGTGTTCATCGCCTCCTCAGTACCTCACAAACAACCCCACTACTTAGCCTGCATAAACCAAGGAATCCGAAACGTAAATTCACTAGTATACCCGTATTTTACATACTGCAACTTAATATGGGCCTCCAACTATGCTTCACGACTATATAAGTTGGTAATATTGCAAAAAAGGGCGGTTCGAATAATTGCTGGAGTTCCTCGTCGATCACATACTAGCCCATTGTTCTCCGAATTCCAGATTCTTAGATTTTGCCAGATAAACATTTTTCAGGTATGCGCAGACTTGTTGTCCTCGAGACTAAAGTCTTGGTCTCGAGTGCGCTCGAGTTCGGTTTTAAAAGTCTTGGTCTTGGTCTTGGTCTTGAGAATAAAAGTCTTGGTCTTGGTCTTGAGGGCCAAAGTCTTGGTCTTGGTCTTGGTCTTGAGGTTCAAAGTCTTGGTCTTGGTTTTTCAAGACCAAGACCAAGACCTGCCTTCACGATAGTATCATAATTATATTATAATAATAACTAATAAAATTATAATTATATAGTAGAAAATGAAATCATGGTATAATATGGCATTTCATGTAGGCCTAATACAATATAATAAACAGCAACTAAAAACTATAATTTTGTCAACTTTTCGGAGGAAAATTATTTTATTTCTGGGCGCTTTCTCCGCTGGAAATGTCCAGATAAGCGGCATACGCCATGGCAGGATTTAAAAAAGACTCACGATTTCTAAATTTATATCCAGTGCTTGAAAAGATGCTGTGCGTGCCAGCACCTTCAGCACCTGTAGAACAAATTTTTTCACATGGTGGAATTTTCATGAGGCCACACCGGGCACGCCTTGGTCAGAAATGAATTGGTTCTGTTAATTTTTAAAATGCAACAGCCATTTGCAATAACATTGCACATAATCACATTAAGGAGTTTTGTAGGCACGAACTGAACTCGGAATTCTCTGCAGTTTGGTTATAGAGTTGCTTTGTTTGAATAAAATACGTTTTAATTAAGATAGCAGAACCTGCATTTTCGCAAGGTCTTGTCTTGGTCTTGAGACCAAAAGTCTTGGTCTTGTCTTGGTCTTGAGCCCAAAAGTCTTGGTCTTGGTCTTGGTCTTGGTCTTGAGGCTCAAAGTCTTGGTCTTGGTCTTGGTCTTGAGGTTCAAAGTCTTGGTCTTGGTCTTGGTCTTGAGGTTTGAGGTCTTGACAACAACACTGGGTATGCGAGTTCCTCTATCGCTTTGATCACAACCTGCTACCATGTGCTTTAGGGTGTTTTTAAGGTGCATGTGAAATTTTCAAATAAAAGATGAAATAACGACCAAGTGAAATTTTCGTGCCAAATCATATGTAAACTGAATATCTGAAATTATATCTCGACAGCTGAACATTTAGGACTTGCGCAAGAAGACTGAAGTTAGGGACTCGGTTGCATTGCAAGCCTTAAAATCTACCATTTCAATACATGTGAGCTGCATGCTATAAACCCTTCTCAGTGACTAGTTCCATACAAATAAACATCCATGATCATGCCATTACTGATATGATGTTCTTTTTGTCACTGGTCATGTGTTGCAAATGGCGGGAAGTGGTGCCTTTCATTTGTGTATCGTATGGCAGGCGCAATGTAAAATTGATTACAAAAAGCTGAGATTTAGTTGCTAGGCAGTACTGATTATCACTTCGGCTATGCGAAGCTGTCTTCACAAAGGAGAGGTTCCCATGCAAGGTATACAGCTCAATTTACGCATACACCAAGGAATCAGAGTCTGGATGACAACTTATAAGAGACAGTAGCAATTGTACGTTTCAATTTGGGAGAGATGATCTTGCAGCCCTGACAACAGAGATTCTTCTGAGCCACAGGTTCCCCTTACTCTTCACTTGAATGACAAGAGCATCCAATCAGTGACAGCTACTGTCATGTCAGATTCTTGTTGGCTGAGATCTGAAGCTGGGGATTGGAAGACAAAGTCCTGGCCATGTGTTTTGACACAGTGGCGAGTAGGACGAGTTGCAAGGACGGCATATGCATGAAGCTGGAAGCGAATTGAGGAAGGACCTCTTGAACCTTGCCATCGATACCATGCTTCTGAAATTGTTCTGGAAAAGTGGTTCACAGCTTGATTCTGCAAGAACTCCAGTAATGGAAACCTTTAGTCAAGAGCTATTAAAGCTAATAGTCAGTTTCCAAAGATGAATCCCACCAAAGGGAATAAAGTTCAGGTAACCAGGTGCATTTTCACCGAGGGTGTTGGTTGTTGGATGTAATATGCGATTTACATGATCGAGCTGTGGCTTTTCAGTTATCAATTTTTCATTCAGTAACGTCAGAGCACAGAGAGGATAATCTCGACCATCCTACACTGAAAAGATTTGGTATAATTTACTTGAAGTGTCACTCTCTGTGACAGCAACTTAGTCTCACGTGAATTACTCATTTCACCAGGTACTTGAGACAATGAATCCCAAAGGGGAATCCATACTTACCACACCAAAAAAGTCTTACATGTTGCTCTGACAGTATTTTCCCGACACTTTTGATATTTGTCAGAGACCCAGGTTGACCACAGTTTTTTGACGAGTCACAGACTACAGCATGCGAAACGAATTTCCTGATCTGGGATCTGATCTCATGAGAGGCTTCCTACTGCACCTAAGCCAGCACCAAAATATTCAAGATCCTCGGTCTGGGCTACTCTTTTCGGGATTGAGACTCGCAACAATCAATATGGTAGTCAGAACAATCACACAGTGAGCCAAAATTAGGTCATCATATCTGACCGCACCTATGGTTGATCTGGCTATACATTCATGGCTGAACAACTTCACTGGCTTCCACTCTCAGCTCGTATACTATTTAAAGTTCTCATTTTAGTCCTCAGGTCTCAACTGGGTGTTGCTCCGAAGTATCTTTGTGATCTTATACTTCGCCCCATTTTGGCCACTTCGCTGCGTCCTCTTAGGTCCTCTGGTCGGCTTGACCTCTTTGTTCCTCGCTTCAGGACCGCTATGGCTCAATCCAAATCAATTGCCAGCATGGAATGGTCTTCCCCCATCCGTTCGCTTTGCCATCCTCTCTAGCAGTCTTTCGTCATCTTCTCTTATCTAAAAACCTGCCTTTTCTCTCGGAGTTGCACGCACTGGGAGCGCGTCTGAAACTCTCTTGCTGCAAGAAGCGCTTTACAAAATGGTCAGATACAATGCAATACAATGCTAACTTATAGTACTTCTTTGGATTTTGCCTTATATCAGGTGATTACGTGTTTAAATTTGCTTGGACCTGTGAAAATTACAATGTGTCACAATGTCGCCGAAGTTGCTATTCTTCCAGTGCTTTGCGCAAGTCCTAAATCTATTTGGATTTTCTTCTAATTTGGCAGATAACTATATTTCAGAAGGTGGAACACAAAAACATATTGGTCGATATTGGCGTCGACATTTTAATTTTTAGACGCACCCTAATGTGCTTATAGGTCTTTTTTCCAGCAGGGCTCTGACTTGCATCGGTATAACACTAGAAGCGCCAGTCTGTATCGTAGCATAAAGGCCCAATCCAACTCTCGTAGATTTTCCATTAGATTCATGGGTCCTCCAATTTTTAACTCACTTCCATTAAACATAAAAGAGGCACCTAATTTGTTAATATTTAAAAAACTGCTGCGATCACATTTGGCCGTTGAAAAATTAAGTTTATAAGTTTATGCTGGTCAATAATTGTCAGTAGTTAAGTCTAGCTGTTAGTTAAGTTTTAGTTAAGACTTAAAAATCAATCTGTATGCCTTTATTGCATTCATTTACGTGAGTTGCACAGTCAATGAACTTGGTTTAACTGCTGATCTATCCGTATTTGCTTCTTGGTAATTGGGGTCCCTCCTTAGCGGGATTAATATCCCTTTTGGGGTCCCTTGTCTCCTATGTGCCAATTTGTTTTTTGCGATAATGCTTTTGCTGTGCTATCCTGTTGTTGTTTTGGCAAAGGTTTCAATAAAAGATTGATTGATTGATTGATTGATTGATTGATTGAAATGGAAAGTTGAGCATTCTAAATTCTGTTGTAGTTTTAACAGTATTCTTGAACTCGAGACTTCTATTGCCCCAAATCAAAGTCGCTGGAACTTATTCACAAGCGCTTAGTCAAGACAGAGTCGATAGATAGGCAGTCGATTTAATCCTGTGAGTCAGACAGACAGTTAATATGAGTGAGGCTTTGAATTGAAACAGCGAGAGAGTAGCCTAAGAGGAGTGGCGGAATAATATTTGTGAATTTTTTGCAGTTTCGAGTGAAAGGGCTAGGAAGAGGTAGCGAGCGAGCTGTGAGAGATAGGGGTTTTGTAGGCTAAGTAGTGGTGCTTTCCAAATTAGCGCCAAGGTCACAAATGCTGGGCAAGAAAATCAATGAAGAAAAGACCACAGCAAGACACTCTCGACCACCATTAACGAACCACGGTTTGATCTTCTTTTGGGTATTTGTTAGGCCATGTGATATGTAGGCATTTGTTTGACTTCTCGACGCTTGCCATGGAAACCAATAATAATATTGCATTACTGAATACGCTGTCTGCACTTGTGCTTGTCCAGATTGCACAGTTCCAACTGTCCTCCAATCAGATCGGACAAGTGCTCGGAGCTGAAATGACTCTGGCTGCGCTGGTTAACAACTCTGCAACTACTATTCCGATGATTGTTCGTGGTTACGACTCGATTCTCAAACAGACGTTGACCAATGTCCAACTGGAGCTCCGTGCAGCACAACAGGTGGTCATCAAGTGCGTCAATACTCTAAACCAGCAGCTGACCAACTTCAACGATTCTACCATCATCGGGGACAGCTTTGTCAGGTAGCTATGTATAATAATTATTACATTAGCTAACGGGGGAAGTCATCTTACGCGTTACAGACTCTTCAACGAAAAGTTTTGGTATAGCTATTTCAACGACTGTTACAAACAAAGGCGCTGGAGGCGAGGGTGCAGAGGCAATTCCCCGAAACATTTTGGCGAGTCTGTTGCTCGGGCAAGTAGACCCGGAAAATATGAAGCAAACTGTAGGCCTACTTGAAGTTCAGCGCTCATTATCACACCACAGTATGTCCCAGTTCTAATTTGCTCGGATCATGTTGAATACTAGCTCACAACCACCATGGACAATTGGATAGGTAAGCAGAAATTTTCGCGGAAAAATTATGAATTCACGGTAGCATTTTGAAAATAATGGCGAAAATCGCAGCAAATTCACCAGCAGAAATTTTCCCGAAAAATCCCGAATATTCGTGACATGATTTGTGTGGAAATTTAGAGTATTCAATCCAGGTAGGGCCAACCACGGAATCCACGGTTTGAATGAAATCGAAAAGTTCTGCTATCCCTAGCCATGGAGCAAGATGAACACGATAGTCTTGCGATCATCATTCATCAACATTGAGCCATAGCCCACATGTTCTGCAACTGCAGGTATACAGGTCTAGCCTACACCGGTCCGTTTTGAGTCTTCTTTTAGCAGGCTCAAGCAGGGCCGATGAGAGCAATTTCTGGTCCCTGGGTAGAGCTTTCAGGGGTCCTTAAACCATCTTAAGCCTTATCATGAGGGGAAAATAAAAACAAATTGGAAATGATAAAAGTTTTGGCACGAGTTACAATATAATTGCGCAAGTGGCCTATTTAACCCTTTCCTATCACATTATATATACCATGTTATTTTCGTCAGATCATATTTAATTTTAGGAATTTCAGTAACCTATGTGAGAATTTGTAATGATTTGGTCAACCTATCTCAGGAACCACACATCAGAAAGAAGTGATGTTGGTGTCGTTTCCGACTAAGTTTTGGTCAAGGAATGCGGGAAAAATAGTGCCGTCGTCGTGACTTTGACCCTTGACCTTGCAATGACCTTGCAAATGAAGGTCAAGTCTCAAGCATGGTATTGGGTCTCCTCTTGCTAATTTTTATCATAGGTGGTGTGTTTATAATGGAATAAATCAACATGACCATTTCCGTCAAGGTCAAGTAACCGGAATGGCACGTAGTGGGTCAAGGTCACATGACCAAAATGGTCAAGGGTCCATATCTCTGGAACTACATGTCATGTCTACGATACGGTCCACCTATCTCAGGAACCACACATCAGAAAGAAGTGATGTTGGTGTCGTTTCCGACTAAGTTTTGGTCAAGGAATGAGGGAAAAATAGTGCCGTCGTCGTGACTTTGACCCTTGACCTTGCAATGACCTTGCAAATGAAGGTCAAGTCTCAAGCATGGTATTGGGTCTCCTCTTGCTAATTTTTATCATAGGTTGTGTTTTTATAATGGAATAAATCAACTGTCTACCAATATGACATTCAAAATGGCCAGAAATACTTCATAACGAAGATGATTGGTGTAAACCACAGCCATATCTAACCTGACCTAAATCCCTCTCTTTGAGCGCTAGGCACAGCCAGAGCCATGACCCAAAAACGTTGACCTAGCCCTCTATGTGTATGCTGCTGAATGAGCGATGCATGCATAAGACAATAATCAATAATGGTTGGTTTTCTCGCCATGTGGAGTAGTAGAAACAGTTCCTAAGAATATGGCAAGAATGTTTGCCATGTTGATCACTACGCAAAAATCTGAATTGGCAAGATTTTTTGCCAAGCTGAGGGGAAAGGGTTAATAGGCCTAATAAATAGGCCAACTATATTCTAGTTGCTTTTAGTTGGGTGTATTGAATCAAGAAAAGAAACTCTTGTAAAGAGACATAGGCCTATAAGTGCACGACGTCAATTTTTCTGGGTTTGTTTTTTCGGGCAGGAGTAAAATCTTGGCCCCCAACACCACTGATGAAATATTCTCTACGCCTATGGTTGAAAATGTTAGTCTGATCAGGTTGTACTGTGGGAGGCATTTTACAAAGCCAAAATAGTGTAGTATAATAGTACAAATTACAATAAAGTACATGTATTATCATAAGTTTATGATATAAAGATAATCTTTCGGTTTCTCTTTGAAGTGGTCTGTTTTTACTTATAATATGCTGCGTTTCTGTAAGGAATAATTTCCTCGAAGTGGACATTTTCTACGGCGAATTGAAATATCGAACCATTGAACAGACGACTGGATACGATATGGTCCAGTTCCTAAGTAAGTTCATCATGTCTGCATGAGATCAATTTCATGTAGTTAACATCTGATGGCAGTTATCAGCAGCATGTTTTTAAGACAAGCCTTTGCTCTCAATTTCAATTGACAGAAAGTAACCAGTAAAATAACGTTCTGTTTAATCTATAGTACAGAAGATCATCTTTACTGTGCAAGCTTCCTTCTGGCAGACTGCTGACAGAAAGAGAGAGAGAGAGAGGCAGACAGACAGACAGACAGACAGACAGACAGACAGACAGACAGACATAGATACAGAGACAGACGGACAGAGGGAGACAGAGAGACAGAAGAGACAGGGAGAGACAGAGACAGGGAGAGTCAGAGGGAGACAGACAGACAGGCATACAGACATATAGATAGACAGACAGATAGACGGACATACAAACACATAGATCACAAACAGACGGATGGACAGAAGTACGGAGAATCAGGAGTATTTGAACTCACACATATAGGTGGATATTCTGATAACATTGTTCAGGTGATTTCGGCGGATGTTTCGGGTTGTTCCTCGGAGGAAGCATTCTGTCCTTCTTCGAGTTCATGGATCTTATACTCTATAACCTCATTCTGAAGATATCGAGCAGAAAGATTAGAATGACGAAAAGGATCAACGTTAGACCAACGTCAGAAGTGCCAGATCCTCGTCCGCGGTCTGGGGTTAAAGTTCATCCTCTACCGAATTACAACAGCCCACCTTTGGAATCAGTTCGAATTGAATAAAAACTTTGATTCCAGCAATTCATGCTTTTAACTTTAGTTTTAATTAACAATTATTTGCACTTGAAGGCTTTTCTTATTAGTTGTTGCAGGAATAGTTGCTTTATAGTTCGTAATTTAAGTGTGGAAATGCTTCTGGTAAGCTTATTGACCTAATTATTGTATATTTCGACAGTGTGAGATAGCATCCATAATGTTGAGGACATTTGTAATGAAATTTGTGAATGGCTATTTACAAAATATGACGTATCGCTTTACATTGTATTGTATTTTATGTAAGCATTTATAAAGTGCTTCTTTCAGACTAGCTATTCTACGTGACAGCCCCGAGGAAATACAAAAGTCTTCAAGCAGCAAAAGGCTGAAGATGACACCCCCAACCCAATACGATCCAAATAGTTACCCGAATACCATAGTTATCCACATAAAAATTTTAAGGAAATAGTGTAACTTTACGGAATGCAGCAATCTGACAATTCGATACTAAACATCAGTTTGCATTATCATTGTTAAACGCTTCTATATATAAATTGATCGTTTATTGCGTACTTGTGAAGTAGGCCTAAGGGTAAGAAGTGGTGACAGTCTGACAGATCAAATAGCCTACTAACTGTGGTTAATGCAACTAAACAAAAAAGTTTGAAATTATTGAATAAGTAGTCCTATGGTTCTGATTAATCTGTGCAAGAAGGCGATGACAGAATTATTCATCACAACGTCAACCATCTGAGTTTGATATCAACTGAATTTTTTACTGATATGAAGATAAGCAGAAAGGAAGAATACTAATTATTTTCACTTTTTAATATTTGTAGATGTTCTTGATTTTATTATTATTGTTTGAGTTTCATATTGCGAACATTTTCTTTCCATTATTTGATGTTATTGCATAATAGCCTAGTTATGTTAGCATCTGTCTATGGCTATCTAGGCTATTTGTATACGTGCACTCTAGATTTGATTTGCGTACAGATCACATCGTTATCGCTTAGTCTATTTGTGTGTGTCAGTGCAATGTATTATAATTATACCTGGCCGCCAAACATTATGCTCTGCCAAGTCACCAAATGTATACTTTGCCTGTACAAAATGTAGGCCTATGCTCTGACTGGGCGCCAATTTGACTAGGGCCCGCCCTGCAGAATGTGTTTATTCGCGTGCAGTACAATGCATTTGATGTGTGACGATGTGCACTTAACAAGGTTCAGTTGTAGAGAATGAAATTGAAAATGTTTTAAGCGCTCATAATTATTCACATAATTATTCACATATTACAGGCGGTCAATGTAGGCCTACTGGATGCATCTAGTTACCAATTATCTTCTGTCCACTGGCAACAGTCATTAATACGTTCATGAGGCCTGACCCTAACCCTAACCCTTTTGCAGCATTGCATGTAGGCCCTATGTCAACATTATCTTCTCCACCGGTTACGTCAGTGGAGACGCAGGAGTTGGACAGCCAAAATCCTGCGGTCTCCCACTACGAATCTTCCACTGCGGAGGGAGCAACCAACATAAGATTGTCGGTTGGAGCCTGGCCACGTCGCCAAATAGGGCCAGTGTCACCATTGCGAACAGTGGACAAAATTGATCTCTGTTCCCGCTCACAGACATTATTAATTTTACAAAAATATTGCTTCTCAACTTAATCCGTTTCAATTTATTCGTAATTATTGTTTTCGTAGTGTATGCGTACGTATAGTGGGCAGAGCTTTACGCCGGTGTCATGAAATAAAGTCTCCCCCCCCCATACAAAGTCTATCCCCGAAAGAGAGTCTCCCCTTGGCTCGAACTCTGTATTGGGAGACATTTTCTTATTTAAAAATTTGTATACGTTCTTATCAAAATAATGATTTAGCAACCTAAACTAACCGTTAAACCTTCTCACCTAGGCCCTATATAGCCTACGTTTTATGCGATTGTAGCCCATTTCACCTGAACTGGGAGACTTTATTTCGTAGACGTAGGAAATATTCTCTCCTTCCGGATACTTTATTTCAGAATAAAATTATAGTCTCCGGGGAGCGAATTTAGATTGGCCGGAGAAAATGTATTTCAAAATAAAGTCTCCGCGACAGCAAAAGTCAACCTTACTGCTGCAGTGTTGCAGGGTTCGCGTGTGTTGACGACATTTTACCGAGGCAGGAATTGGATGAGATGATAAGATGGAAAGAGCGAGCGGTTGAAGTACAGAAGGCGTGGAAAAGTGGAAAGAGCTTACGGTACGGCTAGTGCTACCGATGGAAATGAAAGTATACTTCCCATACGATAGAGGCAATAAATTAGACAGTTACTAGGCTAACCTAATATTGGCTGCAGGCCAAATCCCAAGTGCATGCACCGCGCAGGCCACTTAGACCGTTTCACGCGCAACGTCCCACAGCATCTTGCACTGTATTAGCCGACAATACATTGGTGCTGCCTCTATTAGGCTTTTAGGCTTACTGCCGTTTAATGTGTGGATAGCCGCTAGACCACTTCGCCTGCAGAGGTGGTAGAACTCCAAATCTCTGCTACCTTTCGGCCTTATATACGAAACTTGCATGTATTCCTATATATATATATATATATATATATATATATATATATATATATATATATAGCCTATATATATATATATATATATATATATATAGGCCTATAGGCGAGTATAGGGCCTACATCAACATGGTGAAATTATTGTCTTTTAAAGTCGTGTATGTCGTTTATAACATAATGCGATATAATTATGTATAGGCTGTATGCTTGTACTGTATGCTTGTATCTTTGCTTCCACATTGTGTGTAATAATTATGTAGTAGGTCCTATATAATTATATCCGGGCTTTTCTGAGAACTTCTCATGCAGGACATTGCAGGTGTTCTGTGCATATCGCCAGGGCCTAGGACAGGATTTGGAGGCCCAGGGCCACAACTAATTTCCGAGGCATTCTCATTCAAAAATCTATGTCGAAATTCCGGATCGTTATGAGATCCTGCTCCAATGTCTCATTATAGCCTACGCCTACTCTCATAATATTTGAAGGATTTAAAAAAACATTAGGCCTATTTGAATTATCTGATTCATTGCCGATTGCTAAATGCTGTACAATAACAGTTTCTTGGTTCAAAACTACATTCTCAGTCATGTTTCTTACAGACGTCAAAGTCTCTTGGAGGGTAGGTACTTTCTGTTTGTGAAGAATTTATTTCTCGAAAATCTTCTGTCTGGCTGAGCCTATTACTATTATGAGGATGTGCAAAGAAATTTGAAATTTTTTGGCTTGCTGAAGCTCCTTTTTTCGAGCCAATTTCTTTAATTTCTCATGTCCACTTTCAAATAATCTCCTCATCTTTCTTTAAGAGAAACTATTAAAATAACATAAATATATATATAGCCTATTATAATTGATTAATAGTTAGAAGAATATTTGTAATTTTTTCAATAAAATTGACAATGTGGTCAATTTTGTCATATTGACGGATATTGTCAAAACTATTTCAATATAGGTTAAATATTAATTTCATAAGTTAAAAACAAATCCTCTAATCGTGCACTCGTCGGCCTCGTTCCGCTCGAATTCGTCCACCACCCCATTCATTTTATACACTGCCCCCAAACTCCAAATCTTTGCAACACCAGTAACACCACCGCTCTAAGAGACTAAGTAGGCCTAAGTAAGAATATAAATTATATTATACAATAATATAGTAGGCCTGGGCTATAGTGTAGGCCTACTGTGTAGGGTATACACTATCCACAGCGAGTCGGATGACAAGGACAATGATATTATATTCATATTAAAACATTATTTAAGTTTGAGTGTTTGACTTACGAGTAGGCCTAACGAGTTACGATAGAGTTTAGACTTTAGACAGTTGAGTGTTCACAACTTTTCAATTTTACAGATTTACAGAAAATTTTGCAGTTTGCATTCATTTAACGTCAAAGATTTTGTCACGAAATAATCAGAATTTATATAGCGCTACATTTCAATGAATAACTCCCTAATTTCCCCATTTCAATAAATTACTGAAATGGGGAATTACGAAATTATCCACTATAATTAATGCCGAATTTCGAAATTCCGAGGCCCTTTATCAAGTGAGGCCTGGGGCCAAATGGCCCCGGTGGCCCCCCCTGTCGGAGGCCCTGCATATCGCTATCAGATCCAATAAACATAACAAACTCAGACTATAATAGTTGAACCGAGTTTACATGCAGAAAACGTGAAAAACTTTCATGGGAAAACTGTTTCAACGACACGGACCAATGCAAGGCGTGCATTTCCCAGTAATAAGTCTGAATTGATTTTGATATTAGGCCTATTGCAGGTGCTCATCATTAATTTTGCGGCTCTATAGAAGCTGATCCGGACCCTATTGCACAACACCACGATCAAAATGGAACAGACTTCATTCGCTTGTGAATTAAAGCCAAGTATAGAAAGTAGAATCGGGGGTTCAGTGGGCATATACGGCATGGAAGCCAGGCCCAGGATGAGGGACAAGTCAGTCTATACAAAGCTTCCAAGTTGCACCATTAAAGTATACAGCCTATGCGCGAAGGGTTACAAGTGCAACCAGACTCCTACGCACTATGTAGGCTATGTATGTTTGTTTGTATGTGCACTTGTTATAGCGCCCCTTCAAGCTCTCTACTCAGAGGCGCTCCCGAGTACAGAGCGGACACTGCATCGGAGTTTCACGCCGAAGCGCTAGCAATTGCAAGTGAAGGACATGCCCAAGGTCCCTACGCGGCGACATGGGGGGGATTTGAACTTGTAACCCTTCGGCTGCAAGGCGACGAACATACCCACTACACCAATTGACGCGCCCCACACGTGAAAACGCACAAACATGCAGCTATTGCACACACACGCGCACAAGTACGGTTCCACGACAGCTGGTTTACAGACAAATCGTATTGATGAAAAAAGCTGGATTTATGAAAAACCTTAAATGGTTTTCTAGATTAACTGGAAGTGCAAACTTATTGATTTTCATGTATATTTCAACATGCATCCAGCTTCTAATATTTCAGATCTAAAAATATCTTCATCCAGCTTCTATTTCTCATACGTTATTTTCGTCAATCCAGCTTCTATTTCAGATGCAGAAATACCTTCATCAAGCGTTCATTTATTAAGCGTTTTGCTTCCTTTCAGCTTTTGCATGTTGGAAAGTTCCATTTTTCGGTGCTGCATCTCAAACGCTCATACCTACATGTATATGGAAAACTCAAGAATATTTCTAATCGGCTTTAGGAGCTCATGTAGATATGGTCACTGTTGTTGTGTTTAAAATTTCAGACAAATCCTAAATGTTGTGACCTAGTTATGACACTTTTTGTTGTGTTCTACTTTACCGTGGACACAGTGTAGGCTATATTTCCAATAGGCCTACACACATGCAATGTGTACATTATGCTGAGTATGATATGAGAAGATATAATATGATAATAGGATATTCTGGGGTGACATGTGGTGCAACCATATACACTGTGCCCCATAAAAAAACACACCAAATTGTTTTGCAAATATCTCTAATACCTGATGACATATCAAGCTAACATTTTCCAAATATTTAGAGAAGTGGACCAAGAATATGATTCCAAAATTTCATGAAATAAAGTTGAACGGATAAAAAGATATGAATATTTAAACTTCATATACCGAAATTGCAGTTTACAAGCAATTTTCTGTCACATTCGATAAACTGTTTCCCTATTATCTCCAATGCCTGATGATTAATCATTCTAAAATTTTCCAGATTTGTAGAGAATTGAACTAACAATATGACCCCAACAGTATGGTTTGATAATTTAATTAAATAAGATGCTCAAAATGTCCCCCTCCTGCTTGCACGCAAGCCTGAGGGCGCTGGCGCCATTGCAATGGCAACAGCAACGTCGATTATCCTCTGGTTCAGGCCATCCCGCACTTCCAACAAGCGTTGCTTCAGATCGTTTATATCATGGATTGTTGTTTGGTAGGCTCGATCTTGCATCACGCTCCACATTTTATAGTCGACAGGATTCAAATCTGGACTGTTCGGAGGCCATAATGTGGGAGAAATGAAGTCTACACAATAACAGACTTGCTGAAAACTGAAATTTCGGGTGATGAAGTTGAAATATCCATATCTTTCTATCCCTTCACATTTATGACATGAAATTTTGGAATCCTATTCTTGGTTCAATTCCCTAAATATATGGAAAAAGTTTTTATGATTACTCATCAGACATCAGAGATGTAAAAAAAATTGTTTGGCTTACTTTTTATTGAATCTGACAGAAAATTGCTTGTAAACTGCAATTTCGGTATATGAAGTTTAAATATTCATATCTTTTTATCCGTTCAACTTTATTTCATGAAATTTTGGAATCATATTCTTGGTCCACTTCTCTAAATATTTGGAAAATTTTAGCTTGATATGTCATCAGGTATTAGAGATATTTGCAAAACAATTTGGTGTTTTTTTATGGGGCACAGTGTATTTATTGCGATCCAGTAAGCTCTGGCCGAAATGTGTTCTGTTATATAAGGGATGGTACAGTTTCCAACCGCAGCTGCACACGTGGCCTGTTTCCGGTGTCCCCTCAAGGTCGTCTGTACTTTCCTCTGGTCTCATATGTATGTGATCACGTGCATCTGTAGTCATCCAATCAGCGTGCCACTCTTCTGAAGGGTTGTCTGCTGTCGGTTGGTACAACTTCATGACACCATTGTTTGGCATTTTATAGGTTTTACAATACTCACAGAGGAAGACAGACTGACAGACAAACAGACAGACATACGGACAGACAAACAGGCAGACATACGAAGAGACGGACAGACAGGCAGACAACGAAAGGCAGGCCAGGGAAGATAAGAGCTGAAAGACAGACAGAGACATGCATACAGACAGAGAGGCAGAGACAGACAGACGGAAAGAGATAGATGAACTGATGATAGAGGAATAAAGCGAGGTAGACAGATACATAGTTCTATGCTATGGGAAAAGGATCAAGAAAAGATGGGTCTATGGGTAAATTGGGGTATGATGGCGCAGATCGGAATGAAACTCAGTGTGGTTGCACAGCTGGGTAAACCCAATTAAGCCAAAGCTAGGGTATAAATATAACGGGAGTAACAAGTGTGCAAGTTGAATCCAACAAAGACGTTTGCCCGAATACTTTTATAAGCCAAGACCGAGACAATAAAAAGATGTTTCACGAAGAAACAAAGAAACCAAACAATTCACTAATACCATAAAACAAGAACAACAATGTGTAATCTCAGAAGAAGACGAGTGAACAACGAATCAATTGTTTTTCTTTCTTTCTATCGGACTCAACGAAGTCAGACTAATTCGTCCGTTGTTCTGACTGTATACTGAAAACTTCAAAACGTTTCATTAAGTAGTTTTTAAAAGACTCAATAATTAGGCCTGGGCGATACAAACAGCTGGTATAAACTTATTTGTGTCTGCCATGTAATGTGAAAGGCTTGACAAGCTTTGCGTATGCGGGCTGGACAATTAATCCGGCTATGCATCCGGTAACCAAGACTTCAACCGCAAGAAAATGTTGTTCGATTAGCACAAAGTCATCGAGTAGCAGCTTCTCACTTACAAGCAGGGCCAAGCCAGCAACATTAGCAGATTCAAAGTGGCCCACAATACACTGTCATCTGAGGATAAGGAGATACTTATGGCCAGAGTGGATCTTGTGATTCGCCTCTAAACATCTGTTTGGCATTGACCTTCTGAACTATGGTGAGGGGAGGAGGCAGGGGCCCTTAGGTCAACACACCAATGGATATTAGTCGCACCGATAAATCTGACTAATAGCTTCCACTGAAGTGTGTAGTAGAACTGATGATGAAAATATTTATTATCGAATAATGTGTCAAATTGTCAACTTTGAGTCTTGAATTTCTATGAGCCTCTATCACGATCTTCACCAAGAACAATGCATGTATGTAACTGTTGTCAGAATACAGCTTTTCACCAAACAGACTAGTACATTCTGAAATAGACCTAAAACCCACAATGCCACGACAGTAATATGTCAAACACATCACAATATCATTGCCTACGAACACATAAAAGACGAAAATTGATTATATAATGAAAATTTCCTATCGTTCGCGCAAAATAATGAGTCCAATGACAGTAACTATTCCAAAAGTGCAAACTGTAGGCCCTACTGGCCAATCGCATCACATAGCCCTAGTTGCATTCTAGAATAGAAGGTAACCAGTTGATAAGAAAATGATGGCCGTAAGGGAAGCTGATCTAAAGTAGGCCTGCCACTTAGGATTGTTTGCTAGCGAATCCATGTACATATAAATGCATATGTGTTTGCACCTGATAAGGCTTGTAAATGTGTCAATGGTGTGTGTAGGGTTGATAAAATTATATTAGTACGGCTGTGCTGAGTCAAGATTCATAAATACACCCACACAAATGTATATATATATATAACCTACATATGTATTATATACATTATTATGTATGTAGGCCTACGCCTACTTGTATGAATCCTAAACTAGATAGAATTAATTTTATGAGTAGGATTAGGGCCTTAGGCTTATAAATCAGAAGTAACGGGACAATTTAAGTGTTTTTGCCCACTAGCTCTTTGTCTTAAGTGGGAACATGTAGGTGCAAGTATTACAACTTCGAACTAGGCCTTAATAGCTGGTTCAGCAAGTTATGAGTCATGACCTATATTATAGAGGAGGTTCATCAAACCTCTATGAGAATAAGTGAACTTGTTTTGAGCTAAGATACAAGTATTTACACAGTGTGTGAATTATTGTAGACTTGAAAAGTCCCATGCAAAAGTTGAAATATACAGTTACATAAATTATATGAAACTGTGCAAAAAAAGACTACGTCATAGACCTAGTTCCTGTGGACCTAGAGTTCTCACACAGAGCACAACAAGCATTAATGAAATGTTGAAATGTAAAATCGTGTGAGCAAATACCTCAAAGAAAAGTCTAACAAGCCAGAACTTG
Source organism: Lumbricus rubellus (assembly GCA_945859605.1). NCBI lineage: Eukaryota > Metazoa > Annelida > Clitellata > Crassiclitellata > Lumbricidae > Lumbricus > Lumbricus rubellus. The sequence goes on from OX243819.1 coordinate 3,388,241, forward strand.
CAGAGTGAACACAGAACATGTTCACACAACAAGAACAATCTTCAAAGATGTGTCGGCAAAGCGCTCAACTGCACAGTTTACAATTTCCACCCAGAAATTCTAAAACACAGAAACTATGTCATATATTATCCTAACCACCTCTATCCAATTAAAACGAAACTCACCAGATTTCTTCCATAAAGTTCACACACACACATGTACTTTCTAATATTACGAACTCGATTATTCTAATGTTAGCTTTCTTTGTTGATCATTTGTAGACGACCTGCTTCGCATTGTCCTCCATTATCGACTGCTTTTCGTAGACGTTGAACATGCGAACGAACGACGGCAGGATCGGCTCATCGCAGGACTTCACGAGGCCTGGATATGCCTGGCGGAAGTGCCTTGTTGCCTCTTCCAGGTGGTAGTGTGGTATCTTCGTGAACATGTGGTGCATCTGGTGGGTTCCGATCGAGTGGATGACGTAGTGTACGATGCCGTAGTTGCGATCGATGGTGGACAGCTGACCCTTGACGAAGTCCCATCTATCGTCGGCGTACCAAGGTATGTTGACCTCATTGTGGTGCAGGAAGGTGACCACCACGATGTATGTTCCCATGATGAACACCGGCATCAGATAGTAGACGGCCAGTGAGAGGAAACCGTATGCGATGTAGAACTTGTAGGAGAGGGTAACCATGAGCCCAAGGCTGGCCAAGGAGAAGACGCATCCTACGAAGTGCCCCACGAACATCGGATCGACGGGGTCGAAATGCTTGACACGTCGAGGATTGTAGCCGACAGCAAGGTAGATGAACCAGCCAAAGCCAAATGCAAACGCGGGCAGGGTTTTCCCCGAGGATTTCTGGGACTTGCGCACCGGGTAGAAGACCTCGTCTCGATCAAAGTTCCCGGTGTATCTGTGGTGGTTGTGGTGGCTGAGCTTCCACTGATAGTACGGAACGAGAAGGAAACCGTGGGTGAACGTTCCTATGACGTCGTTGAGCAAGGAGTTGTTGGAGAAGGATCCGTGTCCGCAGTCGTGACCGAGCACAAAGAGGGCAAAGAAGAAGGTTCCCTGAACGGCCCAGTAGAGCATGAAGAGAACACATCTCAGGGGAAACGATTCCACAATGCTTTCCAGGTAGCTGAGCACCAGATAGGCAAGGAAGACCTGACCGAAGTCTTTGACAGTGTAGTAAAACGACAGGGATAGGCTCGGCTGGAAGCAGTGTTTAGGCAGAGCACGCTTGAGTTCAATGATCGACGGCAGACCTTCTGGAAGCGTCTGGTCCAGTCCGGTGCCCTTCACGTGATCGCTTCCGGGAACCTTGTTCTCGTTGACGTAGGCGAGGATGGCCTTGAAGACTGACCTGACGAAGAAGGCCGCTCCGAGGGAGAAGTTGACCGTCTCCGTGAGCAGCATTCCAGCGTTCGGCATGTTCCAGTAGGTGGTAGGCGATGGAGAAGACATGGCTGCTCTGGTCTGATGAAAGTCTGTGGCGACTGTTACAGCAGAGACTGTTGTGGAGCAGCGAATAGATTAGAGCTTTTGTGCACGCAGTTGCTCTCCTAGCATTGCATAGCTCTACACCAGTGCGAGCAGACGGCTAGTTCTGAAAAGGTTTAGGAAAAACAGTCAAGTTCAGATAATACTTTGCTTGTTTCATTTATGAAGTATTTAAAACGTCCTTTCATTAGCATGCAGAGCGTGCATATGATTTATAAGCTTAATCAGAATGTCATTCAATACCAAACGCGAATCCATATCAGTTTAGACATTTTGAATAAAAACTTAATTTCACTTTCAAATTGTTATGAAGAAATCACAACATTTGATGATTGTCAAACATTGAACAAAACTGCTTTACATGTCGAGACCAAAGAAAACATTGCACTCGACATGCATTTTATAATCGGGGCGGGTTTAAGCATTGGGCGTATAGGCTTACATGATCGCAAGCCCTGGGCTCCCACCCCTTAGGGTCCTCATCATTGCAATTTAATATTTTATGTCAATTCACCAAGTGTATTATCTGACTATGGATTCTAATAGTGAGTGACTGACTATAATAGGCCAAAATCTGAGTGGTTGGCTTCTGAATTACCACCAAGGCGAATCATAATTATTATTTAGGATTGGCCTATCGCGTTGCCAATGTTCACCCGTATTATTATTATGTATAGGCCTACGTCAAACATGGCATAATATCGCTTTAAGCGTCGCATGTTCAAGTGTTGAAATATTGTCGTCATACAGAGTCTATAGACCAACTTTTAACCAGTGTTTATTTCGTGAGCGAAGCAATTGAAAATAACACTAGGCTACTTACTCTACTTTTATCTCAAGCTGAACTCATCTATTCATGTAGGCCTATACGTTAGGCAGGGACAGTGCAAGAGATAATATTATTTCCCAGGGTTCGGGCATAATGAGCTCTAACGCCACGAGCAACTCCGCCACTGGTTGCACTTTGCCAGCGCCAGTCCAAAGCCTGGCTAAGGGAGGAGGGCGTTGCAAATGATCGTTGCTACCACACAGTGACGCTAAACAGAAACTATTCATTTTAACGCCACGAGCATGCAGTTGCGGGGTCGTGAAGAGTGCAGACGGTGGTATTTTTTAGCCTCGGTCCTTGACTTGCTGATGTTAATAGACACTATTTCACAACAAAGATGATTAGTGTCGCCCTCCTCCTTTATCCAGGCTTGGGACTGGCGCTGCCAGACTACGAGCAGCGTCTGTCTTCGGATATAAATTATAGCCGACTCGGGTCCTCGGTCTAGCGTTTCGCTGCCGGGCACGTTTGACCTCTAGGAAGCTAAAGTGCACATCTGTGAAGTTGGCATATACACAGAAGAAACAGGTAGCGCACGCCTTGGCCTCTAGTCTTGGCAAAAGTGTTTAAAGGCCAAGTTTCTTCTCTCCGAAGAATGTTAATTTATAGGCGTGGCTACGGAGATCTGCGGGCCAATGACCATGGGTTCGAAATCTGGCTGACACATAAGCCCTAGGACCGCTAATACAGAATAATCTGCTGGCAGGGGTGGGGAATTGTTTTGTTCCTCCGAGCCTGCTCCTCAGCTAGACAGCGTGGGGCTTCTCAATTGTTGGGCCTTCGAGTTCTGCCAAGGGCCAGCAATATCAAGGCAAGATGGTATTACATAACTTTAGACTCCTTCCCTTCTCAACTCCCATATAAAGCTCTAGCTGGTGCCGAGACTTACCGGCCCACAGCTGCACGATGTTTTCTGTGCCACCACTATAGCTAATCTGCATAAGACCAGGTCAGGTTACCAGGCTATACAGTGAGACTGGACAGATGACTGGACAGTTTACTGGCAAGGTGTGTGTGGACTGATCTTGGTTCACCAGCCTATATCAGGGTGAGAATTGGGGTTGGGGGGTTGGGTTGGGGGGTTCAACCCCCAGTCTTTCTTAGAGCCTCATAGTAAAGTCTGTTTTTCACACCCAAATTCCAAGTGGATAATGGTCCATCCCCCCAGTTATTTTTCCACAATTCTTACACTGCCAACAAACAAGGTTCTTTCAATACATCTTGACCTCCAAGTGTACGTGTACCTTTGTTTATAAGTCTGGGCACCAGATATAGCTTTATACAGTTGAAATCTCAATTGACAAACTGAGAAGCCAGCCAGTGTAAAGTGATATCATACAACAACAAGGCCCAACAATTGAGAAACTGTCTATTATCTGCAAGCCTGCAAGGTGTGTATGGATCTTGGTCTAGTTGAGGAGTATGCTTGGAGGAACAAACAATTCTACCTCCCCCACCAGGAGAGTATCCAAGCATTGGAAGGGCTCCATGGTCAGCTGTATTAGTCTAAATAGCCTACAAACATGTATACATATAAGTTGGTGTACAGCCGACCTAGATTCTTTCCTCCCCCCTCCCTTGAGACATGCCAACCGTACGGTCATCCCTGGGATCATTAGTGCAATGATATCGGAATCTGTCAGTCAAACTTGAAGCAGACGGTCATTGCTTAAGCCACGCCTACGCCAACCTTGGGCTTTAAAGTTCATTTCAGACCGTGGAAATTATGCAAAGACTGTATGGGACTTGGTGCCCATGCTGAATTGAACGCTAGTCTACTTTCTTAGATGATGATAATAATTACGAGCTGGCGTCGTGCAAGTATGATGCATAAGATAGGCCTAGCCTACTTGACCACCTTGAACGGTTTGGCATAGAAATTGAATATTTTACATCAACTGGATTATTAGGTTATTGATGAATAATTTGCCAATAATAATACATGTATTGTGCGAAGTCTCTACTTTTGCGCCTATCCAATTTATGCCTGGCTGTAGGCTATGCCTAACTGGGCCAACTAACTCACTTAGGGCCTAATCCACACATTTTAGTTTAGAGGTCCGGCATATCACTATTTTTACTTTCTCTGCTGGGATACAGAAGCAATTTCCATTTTTAGGCTATAACTGGATAGTTTTTTATTACGTCGAAACGAAGCCCAAATCATATCCTGTTGTTTTGTTACATTAGGCCCGTTTGAAAAATTGATTCATGCGTTCTTATGTAACAGAAGACACTTTATTTTTAATGAAAATGATCTCTAATTAATTTTTGATATCTATGAATACCAGTTGTGGTACCCGGCGTTGCTCTGCAACACCCCGTCCCTCCATGCTCGCGACCCCCACTCAGACTCTACTCTGTCCCCACCCCGCCCCTACTTTTCCCTCGTTCTACCCCCGCCCTCACTCTGCGTCACCACTTTTCCCCACCCGCCCGCAACCCATTCCGCCCTATTCAGCATCACCCACATCCCACTACTCTCGGGTAGCCATCGGTTTTAGCCCCACGACCCCCATCACACCCCGCCCCTACACCGACCCACTTCCCACCCGCTCATGGTCAAAATAATGAGCCCATGTGCTTCGAATGACATTCGCCTCCTCTATGTGCTGCTGATGTCTGGATTCTCCTACTCTAGATCTACGTGTGTTTCATTTATGCTTCCACTGTGGTTTTGGCACGGAGAGAGCCACTGAATAAGCGCGTCATAAATGTCGAGATACGACATTAATTATTTCTTGTTATTGTGATAATTATTTTTCTTACCTGGCCCTCATCAACTCATAATATCATTACTTTAATAATCGTTATTTATTATTGCAAATTGGCCGGACACGTACTGTGTTTAACGACTCTGGCCTGAATTTGCCAAATGACGTCGTCAAAAGAAATGAAATATCGGCACGGATGAAAGCTTCAGACTAATAATATATATATACGACCGTTAATGGCGTCTTAATTTCGCGTTTATTTCCACATCGTCATTTAAAATGCCCATAACTCGGGATTTATAGAGAGCTGAAAATAGTCGCGCTAACCTACAAATTCGCATAAGAATATGGTAAAATAAATGTTTAGTCATCCAAATATATGCATGAGGTTTAAGAGCCGTTCTTGGGACAGGCATACAGAGTGACAAACTTTCAGATATATAGTTTAGATTCAACAGCTAGTATATCAACAATGTAAACATTGCCGTTATAACCTTCTCCCAAGTGCCTATGAGTCACTACACCACATGTTATGAGCCTTATGACTATAATTGATAGCATATGTGGAACAGGGGTTGCCCCAGTTAGAGGCTGCAAATCAGCAAAAGGGTAATTCCCTGCAGAAAATGGCCCATCATATTGAACGAAAATGTGCCCTCTCCCACACCATCACCTTATTTCCGGCCGTGTGTTGAACAATTGATTCTGTCAAGGTCAATCAACAAAACTGGTTGTCTAAACGACTGCTCTGTTGCTCCAGACTAAAATAATAAGGATAAAAAATCTAACAGCGCAAGAACGTTAACAGAAACATTTTCATACTAGGCTACACAAGGCATGCTTCTATTGACGTTGGCTCTGAAATGAAGCTAGAAGCCAAGCCACGGTGGATAATCATCAAGCGAACCGAGAGAGACAAGTAATACATTTGGAGATTATTGATTTTTACAAAACTGGGAGAAGCGACAGAGCAGAATGTACAGGACACAGAGCACAGATCAGAGTGCACGACTGCACACATACATGGAACAGAGTGTGCACAACAGAATGCACAGAACAGAATGTGCATCACAACAGAGTGTGCAGAACACAGGGTATAGAACAAAGTGTAAAACTGAACATGCATGGAACAGAAAGCACACGGCAGAATGCACAGAACAAAATGTACATAATAACAAAGTGTACAAAACACAGGGTACAGAGCAAAGTGTACAGTTGTACATACATGGAACAGAGTGCACATGACAGAATGCACAGAACAATATGTGCATCATACCAGAGTGTACAGAACACAGGGTACAGAGCAAAGTGTAAAACTGAACATGCATGGAACAGAAAGTACACGGCAGAATGCACAGAACAAAATGTACATAATAACAAAGTGTACAAAACACAGGGTACAGAGCAAAGTGTACAGCTGCACATACATGGAACAGAGTGCGAACAACAGAATGCACAGAACAAAATGTGCATCATAACAGAGTGTGCAAAATGTACATAATAACAGAGTGTGCAGAACACAGGGTACAGAACAAAGTGTGCAACTGCACATACGTGGAAGAGAGTGCACATAACAGAATGCACAGAACTGAGTACACAATGAATCCCATAAATGTTGACCAGACGCCAACATTTCCCAAACGAAATCAACATCCTGGTGCAATGCATAGCTCAATGCTTCCTGTTATGAATAGTAAGCAAGGGTTAAATATGGGTCAGCTGATTCAGCTGCAATACATCAGTATTACAATCCAGTTAGAGTGTTCACCTCTTAATGCTGAGCGCATAGATTCGACCACGAGAAACGGATACTGTGTAATAATATTGTGGGCCTTGAACAACTCCTTCATTTACAAATTAGGTAACACAGATTGACACATGGATATTTATTATCGTGAATTAATTAATTAACTATATTTTTAAGATGTAACGAGCGCAGGGTCATTCAATATGTGAATATGAATCATTAATCCATTCTGAGAATTTCTATATTTAGCACACCCCACCCCTCAAGAAGCCTTTTCTGGAGCATTCCCATCCCAGATAATGACAATCAATAAATGTGCAATTAATTAAGACAGTAATTGTTCCTTGCTGACTATAATATAATCATTCTGCGAATTTATTTCGAATTTATTTCGTGCACTTCCAAGAAGTCTGCTCAGTCGCTCACCTAGCACAGATGACCATTAATAAAAAATTAATGTGCAATTATAATAGTAATTAATATGTCTTGTTAACTATTATAATACAGGATAAGAACATTGCTGTACTCTTTGCTTTATGTGTCATGCCTCTCGTGGATCAAGACTTAGCATACACTGATTATTTTCGAGTCTTGCTGTTATTATGGCTCTGACCAGACAATATTATTCCAAACCATTTCTATAATTGTTTTCAAATCTTTCAAGTGCTAGGATACTTATGTATAGGAGTTGCATCATAGAATATCTGGTTCTGGTTCGTATATTTAATTAATCACCAACTTAATTGAGCACATTGAAACAACTGTTTAATTATACATCTTCAAGCCTGGACGAGCACTCCAAAGGGAGCAGTGGGCATGACAAATGACTGTAGACTAGTTGTCTAAATGACTGCTCTTATTACATAATTCACGTTATACCGCTTCATCGTGGAGATCACCTACTCGTACCCATCGCCACCAAAATGGCTGGCGTCAGAGATTCAACTCAAATCAAGTCTGTTTACTTCAGAGATTTTTATGGAATTTTTATAGGCTAACTGCACAACCAGCAGTGTTTAATCTAGCGACTTATGGCCCGAAAGTTTCTGACGACCTTCTTTTATTCATTAGCAAAAAATCCAAGCCTGATAACCTTTTTAGTCTTTCTTCCTGAGCTTACCCAGAAACACACACAATGCAGCCTTTTAGCGTATTTTTTCGGTCTTCCATAGTAAATTTCCATCTCCCCAATCGGGCGACAGCCGCCGTGTTTTACTGATTTTCACTGCACAAGATTGCTTTTAAAACTGCATAAAATCATCTACAACAGTACTGTACCGGTACATTTTGTGTAGCCTACGAGTGCCTGTAAAAAACCTGATTTACTTTCTGAACCAATATGTAACCTATTTATTACGGCAGTGCACATAAAATTCAACATTATTCGAGGTTATCAAGAGGAGGGAGAAACAGAAGTGATTGACAATTACCATTAATAATCAAGGACACACTCAACTATGCGTGGGCTTACTGTAAGTAGCCATGCTGTCAATAATTGTGTTAATGTATGTACTTATCATTTGCTGGTTTTCATTAAATAAACGAATGTAGGCTACATGCACTAATCATGTAAAAGAGAAACAAAATAGCGAATGATGATGTCAATGGTGATGACGATGATGGTGATGACCACGACGAACCCAATGCTTGGCGCTAAGAATTGTCAGTATTCTCATTACATTAAAATAATTTACGTTACATCGTTTCACCATGTGCACAGCCAGTGGTCAGTCATTGGCTGGAAACGTGTGTCTGTAATGTATAATGCAAATCAAAAACCGGTCTCTTGCGAAACATTGACATTATTATCATCATGCAAAACGTCAGCAGACGATACTTAAAATAATCGACATATTAAATCGATCCAATTGGTCATCAATTCGTCCATCAATCTCTATACTACCGTGACAAATGGAAACGTTTTATCTACGACAGTCGACGGTTTAAATTATTTCCGCCGATAAATTACCGGTTAAAGAACGTTTGCATTTGGAGGTTTACTTGCCTCAGTCCTCGTCTGTCCGATCTTTCGCGGTCTTCAGCGGCGCCCCCGATGGACGGAGCACGGCAGAGTGGGCAGCAGCACACCGGCAGATTGCGTATTGCCAGGGAGGGAGCAAGCCGGTGGCCTTCGGGGCCCGTATGGTCTGGACCGGCGAGCAGGCTACTACCACCACCGACAGCAGCAGGGCAGCAATGGCGGTGGCGGAGCCGTATCGTCAAGGACGAGGCGAGCGTTATTGCAAGGGCAGAAGAGCCAACGAAGCCGGGCCTCGCCGACGCCACCGCTGTGCGTGCTAAACACATCCACGGCAGCAGACATACAAGCCATGAGAAATCGATTGGATTGGCCAGAACGAAGACAGACAGAGCAGCCGAGCGGGAGGGCAGACAGACAGAAAGGGTTGAATGGACGGACACAGGAACGGGCAGAGAAACAGGCGGATACACGCAGTAACTTGGCTGAAGCTCTGCTGGACGGAATAGACACCACCGTAGCCTTATACGCAGAAGCGGTGACCTTTATGCTGCTGCTCTGCAGCGCCCCTTCCCTCCCACCCTCTCACCCACTCACCCAGCCACCCATCCACTCACCCACCCACCCACTCACCCAACAGCTCCCTATCTAGCCCAGTAGGCCCGGCTGACAATTACCAGACAAAATGAACTCTTAACAAAGGGTTAACCCGCGTTTTTCTCTGTTCCCTATCTGTAGTAGGCTAACCGTCGCAAAGCATGCACCGCTTGTAGTAAATGGACAGAATGCACGGGTACAGAAAAGGCAAAGGGGAGACAGACACCAGTACCCGAGCAGACTTCCAAGCTGCTGTATGTATTCGCTCTCGACGTCTGCTCAGATAAGCAGCCACCGACCACGAACGTCATAACCAGGGTTGATGTGTTGCGGTGAGCACACTGGGACGACTATTATATCGCTCAATAGAATGATGGTCCGTACAAAATTTCCACGCTTTGGCAGCTGGTAATATGGAAGCGTAAATGCAGACGTTTTCTGCAGCGGCCGCATGGCCTCGACCCCGTTCAACCGTTCGATGAATATGTGATGATGAGTGTCATGTTAGTCAAAGCTGACGAGAGACTCCCGTTGAAGATTTGATGGATATAATGAAGTAGGCTAATCATCATCAGGGTGAGAATTGGCGGGGGTTGGAGGCGAGTCACCCAGTCTTTCTTAGAGCCCCATGTCAAAGTATGTTTTCTCACCCAAATTCCAAGTGGATCATTGTCCAACCTCTCTCTCCCCTAGTTATTTTTCCAGAATTCTTACACTGATCATCATTGTCATGGCACAATGCGAAAGAGATTTTCTGCCTGCCAGGCCGGTAGCATTTCCCTCTTCTTTCTCCAGGCTTGGGACTGGCAGCAGCGGTGCCTCGGACAAAGGCCAAGTAATACGAGACCATTAACGTGAATTGTCGAACATTAAAGTGAATTGTGATGTATACGGTACCACCACATGCTTGGCCCACCGAGGTAGTCTTGACATAAGAGGCCCAAGGGCGAAGCAGCCTTTCTTGGGATGTTCCAATCTTCAGTAAAACTGAACCGCTGCGATGTGAGAGCAAGGCTTCACTACTAAAATTGGCTGTTACAGTAGGCCTACACATTAAGAAGCGGGAATATTTTGGCTTGCTGAGAAGTATTGCTATAAAAGTAGGCCTATTGGAATTCTTTTAATTCATAAGATGCATCTGCTCTACTTTGGAGTCTACCAAACTAGAGCACGTAGGGCTGAACGCATAGGCGTAGGAGGCGGGTGTCCAGAGGGGGCAAATTCCCCCCCAACTTTCGGGCAAGTCTGTTTTTCGGGGAAACACAGACCCGAACGACTAAAAAAGGTCGTCAATTTTTTACGGTATATTTATTTTTCGGGCAGAAGTTCAATCTCCCCCCCCCCACTGCTGAAATCTCCCGTACGCCTATGGCTGAACAGGCCAATAATACAGGACTGTGCAGTGTATTAATTTTGCACTATTATTGTGAAGTGATTTGTCCTTTCCGTCTTTCGCCCTTGTTCTGTTCTTCCTTTAGCCTACTTGCCTGTCAATTGCCGCCCAGGCTAGTCGACTCAAAGTCGAGCATAAATGATTGTCTGACCCCAAACTCTCGTCATCTGTGGGTGTCAAAGGAAGGTCCACAGGGTTGAAGTCCTCTTCTAAGACGCACATGACGTAGAAATACAAACGCTACATTGTATAAAAGTCCTGTCCTATATCTTAATTCTATCTCGAGGATCAGCCGTCTTCGATAGCGAAGTCCTTGACAGTTGAGAAACTGAATGGCCAATGTTGGTTCAGACTAACCGAAATAATAATGTCATGGTTAATATAAATTATAGGTTGGCTAATTGTGTTAACAGGCCTTCATGCAGATGCTCTTTAGTCTCTACCTCAGTGGTTCCCAACCCATGGCCCGCGGGCCAAAAAGTGGCCCACCAGGTCTCAAAATATGGCCATCGACCCTCACAGAATTAACAAAAATATATGACAAAAATAATTTGTACAGGATAGAACACATTTTTCCAGTACAAATTATTTTTATGTTGACGTCTATAAATAACATCAAACATTTTATTTTGATTCAGCTATAACAATTTTATGTGCTTTTAGTTAATTAAACTTTAGCCTTGTGGCCCCCTAATGCCCTTCAACTAAGAAAGAGTGGCCCTCGTGTCCTCCAACATAGAAAAAGTGGCCCGAATGTCAAAAAAGTTGGGAACCACTGCTGTATTATTATTATACCTCACACGTCATTAAGTCTTAAGAACTCTCGTTGCGATGGGCGAGCATACACATTCGAAGCCCATTTTCACAAATGGAATCCATTTAGATCCCGTTTTAATGGCACCATTTAAATTCTAATTTGCTTACAAATTATCATCTTCTATAAGCTTAGCTTAGGCCTACTGCCGTTGCTCACCTTGAAATCTGGTCATGCGATGCGGTAAAATACAAAATATCGGTCAAGTATTAAATAAGCGGGTTCACCATCTCAGTGACCTTTCGTGTGCGCGTGCGCAGTAGTCAAGGTCACTACACAATAGACGGTGTATTAGATAAAGATTGCAAATTCGCAATGCGCTAGTCATTAAGTTTCGGAACTTTTGGTATATACACCATCTATTGTAGTGGTGGCCTTGACTACTGCGCACGCGCACTCGAAAGGTCACTGAGATGGTGAACCCGCTTATTGTTTGAATCAAATAATCGGCTACACTTTGATTTTATCTAACCTATTAACAGAGCGAAGAGATTGATCTGCAAAATATTTAACCGAGATGTCAGTATACGTTGCTCAACCGCTTCACCAATGAACACGCGGTGGACATCCAAGACCATTTTGACCATTGTTGTTACGAGTCCATGGCCTATGCCACCTATCGAGGTCAAGCATTTTAAACTCGGCAGTGCACACTGCACAGTGATTTAAACTCGGCAGTGCACAGTGGCATGGCACTTAACAGGTGGGATGAAAATGGGTGAAGGTTTTGACAATGGGTGAAGGTTTTGACAATGGGTGAAGGAGTTACGGTGTTGCTATTAATATCGTTGACGACGGCTTTTGATTTAATTACGGGAGACCGAGTTTGTTCTCGTCGACAGAACGTTTCTATTGTTGCACGGTGACAATTTGAACGGCAGTGCAAAAGAGTTTGGAGTTAAAGAGTGCTATGGATATCGATGACATGGATGTCCTAAGGCTGAGGTTATTAATGTCGATGACATGGGTGTCCTGAGGCTATTGATATCGATGACATGGGTGTCCTGAGGGAGACAAGTCATGGGCATGCTCTTGCGCTTATACCTATATTTGTAAAATGTACTTATAAATCAACTTGAAATTATTGATCAGTGACTTGCTATTATAATTATAATAGGTGCTTTTTCCACATTTCATTTGAAACCCCAACCCATCCGGCAATTCTCACCTTGGCTAGGCTACAGATCAGAGGTGTCAGTACTTTACTGGCTGGCCACTGGTAACTTTTCGTTCAAGCTACGGTAGACCTACTGGTACTAGACCAAAGTACCGATGAGGAGATGACGATTTTCTTACTGATGTTCTGCCATGCCTACACATACAGCAATAAATAATAAATTGTTGTCAATGTATACCGATCGATGTAGGCCTAGGCCTACTTTTGAAATGCGATTCCAGTTGTCCAGGGGTCCATTATGACCCGCCTAATTAAACCCTGGCCTGCCTCATGACCTGTCTAAAATTATTTGAAAATGTTTAATATCTTCCTTACATTTTAAACTCTTTGATCTGCTAAATTAGCCTACTGCCATGACGCGATCTGCAGAAATAATGTATAACTGGCCGGTACTGTTGCCAATTCATGCAGTTGCCATAATGACTAACCAGAGCGAGAGGGAAGATGTCTAGGCTATAGTTAGGTTAACACAAGTCGTTTGATCTCAACAGATAATCGGCCTACAAAGTGTGACCTATTATTTCGAAGTGGATCTAATGAGTTCACAAGGTCACGCGATCGACTGACAATAAATTGAGCTTTGAACTTATTATCGCGGCGTGACCTCGAAACCACAGCTGCTATCTGAAGCCGTTTCGACCGCTTTTAATGCGCTACCGGTATGAAATGTCTGCTGCAGAAAATCATATAGCTAGCCTATCTCTATATCTCTGTGTGTATGTGTCTGCGCCTGTCTGTTTGTCTCTCTCTCTGCTCTGTTTCTATGTATCTGTTCCTGGCCCTGTCTCTGTGACTCTCACTTTATGCGTTTGTCTGTCTGTCTGTCTGTCTGTCTGTCTGTGTCTGTCTGTCTGTCTCACACACACACACACACACACACACACACACACACACACACACACGCACACACACACACACACACGCACACACACAAATTAATGATCAAGTCCTAGCTATTGCTTCAAATTCCAACATCCAGTTAAACATAATCTCTCTGTCTCTTTCATCCACGCACTTGCGCGCGCGCGCCCGCCCGCACATGTGCACAAACTCGCGTTTTCGCACAAGCACACATAGCCTACAACACAATAAAATACATTGTTATCAATATTTTGATCCGAAAAAATAATAGTCTCGAAGCCGTTTCTCAATGTAACTTCCGCGGCGATTAGTATTTTAGTTACAGATGAAAATATTGATAACAAACCACGAAGTGGGATGATGATCATCAGACCAAAACAAGAAGCGGAATAAGCTTAATTTTTTCTGATTTTTTGGTGCAATAGCCTACGTGCGATGATTGATACAAATTACAGTTTGCAGGTGGGGGTGGGGGGTAATATTTGTGTGTGTGTGTGTGGGGGGGGGGGGGGTAAATTGAAACCTTTGCACCGGGGGAGGCACAGATGATAGCCTATATCATGCGACATCGATGTTGCCGTGGTAACGTCGTGAAAAGCTATCATTCAGCTGAAGCCTGTAGGCCTACAGTATACAGTGTGCAAGCGGCGTAGGCAACAGTAGGCCTACTCTCGACGAGTTGTTAATAGAGTCGAATTTAACTGTTCGGCAGACATGCGAGGCTTCAATCACGTGCCATAGTAATGCTCAATTTGCAACGTTGCCACTCTCAAAAATAAAAAATTCTGATTACCTTTTTTAAATCACCCGGCCAAATCTTTCCGAAATATCCGCAGTTTCCTGAATTTTCTGCCAAAACCCCAAGTTCTTCACGAAAATGCCCATTTCCCAAGTTCAGATCGAAAAAACTTCAAGATTTTTTGGCTGAAAAAAACAAGAAAAAACCCAAGTTCGTCCCCCAAAAGCCCATTTCCCAAGTTCGGCTAAAAAAACCAAGATCTTGTGAAAAACACAAGGAGTGGCAACGCTGTCAATTTGTTTTACCAGCGCCATCTGTCGAATGAAAGCTTCTGCGTCCTTGCTGACCGATCTTCCACGCTTTGTGTCAGAGCGTTGATCATGCCAGTCCCAAGCCTGAATAAAGGAGGAGGGCGTCTATCAAGCAGTTAGGCTACGTTCAACTAAAACTGACTAGTGACTATATGCTAACTATTGCTATTCTAAAGGCCTCCCCAAGGAGGTAGGCTATAAGGGTATTAATAATTGAGCAGCTATTATTAAAAGCTAACGTCAGGGACGGATTAAGAAATGTGGAAGACCTGTTCGGAAAATTTTGGGGAATCTTCGATCAAAAATCTGATAAATCTGATGACCTTTTTTAGTCGTTTGGTCGATATTTCGTCAAAATATTATTATAGCCTATCAATTTTTTCCTTAAAAATTTTCCCCGTTGTGTGGGCCCCTAAAGTGTAGGGCCCCTGCTCGGCCGAACATGTTGAACATGCCTTAATCCGGCCCTCGTTAACACCAAGGCTGAATAAAGTGTGACTATGTTCATGCACTTATCTTCGAATCTACAACCTTTAAGATAGGCTAAACTAGCACAGCCTAGAAATGTAAGGGACGTCCATGCAGGCACTTAGGCATATCTTCCTACACTTCAATTAAGCACAGTTGAAGATGCATTATGATTAGGCCTATAGCCTATCTTGCGTGTTAGTGTTAAACCTTAGCACAACAAAAGAAGGTAGTGAACAGTTTTCAAAATATGACTGAAAGCCCCAGAGACCGAGGAGAGTGCTTTGTGAATTGAGAGTATGGATAACGATGAAAAGCTATCATGGTCACGAAAGGAAACTAACGGAAAATTACATTAAGCTTGATTATACTTAGTCATAATTGAAATTGAAACTTTTGAAACAGAAAGGAACTCTTGGCATAATTATACATGTAGACTAGGACCCGCGTCCATCAGACAAAAGAGAAGGAAACAAACGAAATAGACTATAATTATAGGTCTCACATGTAAATGTGGGTCACCCAAAGCAACATTATGGTCGTCAGAAGGGCAAGAAGGAAATCTGCTTTATTTATCAAAATAAATTGTTCGATTTTTGATGTGGCGAGTGACGACCCCACGAAGTAGGATCCATTCTACTTAGCGGGGTGTTAAGATTTCTTCAGAGTCTCCTGCCATTTGAATTTGACTAAGTGCTACTGCATGAGTGCTACTGCAATTTTTACTTGTTGTCAAAATAAATTGTTCGATTTTTGATGTGGCGAGTGACGACCCCACGAAGTAGGATCCATTCTACTTAGCGGGGTTGTAAGACTTCTTCAGGGTCTCCTGCCATTTGATTAAGTGCTACTGCATGCTTTTGTTGCTCATAAAAAGAAATTGTTTTATTTTTATTTTGATATGATAGTGACATAAATAGGATTTCTGACTGGGTAGATTGCCCAACAGCATTGCTATTTTGAACCCCATAAATAGCAGATCATGTACTCTTGTAGTTATTAAAGTGAAGCGTGCATAAGTTGTTGGTCTACGCTACTTATAATTCATGTATGGTTCAATAGCACAAGCCAACGACCACAAGATATAAGATCTGATGTCTGTTACTTCACAAGTCCTCATCTGACATTGGGACAAGCACAGGATTTCATGTGAAATCGGTTCGCGAACTGGTGACAATGGAAACAGTAGACCTGCAGGGGCATGGGGCACTGTTACCCATTATGGGGCGCGGCCTAACGTTCGAAGCGATGTTGGACCGCCTTGGAAATAATTGGATAGACCTGGATGTCGGGTCGTCGTGATAGAGACAACGGATAGATGTCAAAATCAGGCGACGTGAATTAGACAGGGGGTGATTAAACGTCCAATAGACACGTCTAATTGACGTCAAATAAACACGTCTAATTGACATTAAATAAACACGTCTAAATTACGTCCAATAAACACGTCTAATTGACATCAAATAAACACGTCTAATTGACATCAAATAAACACGTCTAATTGACATCAAATAAACACGTCTAAATGGCGTCAAATAAACACGTCTAATTGACATCAAATAAACACGTCTAATTGACATCAAATAAACACGTCTAAATGACGTCAAATAAACACGTCTAATTGACATCAAATAAACACGTCTAAATGACGTTAAATAAACACGTCTAATTGACGTCAAATAAACACGTCTAATTGACGTCATTAAAACACGCGGGTTCTATGAGCACCCGCTGAGAGAAAAGACAGCGGACTGGCGTCATATTCTGATGGGTTTGTTGATGAGTAGTCGACGTCAATCCGTCGTGGGTGGTTATCTGGGTATTGCTATTCTAAAGGCCTCCCCAAGGAGGTAGGCTATAAGGGTATTAATAATTGAGCAGCTATTATTAAAAGCTAACGTCAGGGACGGATTAAGAAATGTGGAAGACCTGTTCGGAAAATTTTGGGGAATCTTCGATCAAAAATCTGATAAATCTGATGACCTTTTTTAGTCGTTTGGTCGATATTTCGTCAAAATATTAATATAGCCTATCAATTTTTTCCTTAAAAATTTTCCCAGTTGTGTGGGCCCCTAAAGTGTAGGGCCCCTGCTCGGCCGAACATGTTGAACATGCCTTAATCCGGCCCTCGTTAACACCAAGGCTGAATAAAGTGTGACTATGTTCATGCATTTATCTTCGAATCTACAACCTTTAAGATAGGCTAAACTAGCACAGCCTAGAAATGTAAGGGACGTCCATGCAGGCACTTAGGCATATCTTCCTACACTTCAATTAAGCACAGTTGAAGATGCATTATGATTAGGCCTATAGCCTATCTTGCGTGTTAGTGTTAAACCTTAGCACAACAAAAGAAGGTAGTGAACAGTTTTCAAAATATGACTGAAAGCCCCAGAGACCGAGGAGAGTGCTTTGTGAATTGAGAGTATGGATAACGATGAAAAGCTATCATGGTCACGAAAGGAAACTAACGGAAAATTACATTAAGCTTGATTATACTTAGTCATAATTGAAATTGAAACTTTTGAAGCAGAAAGGAACTCTTGGCATAATTATACATGTAGACTAGGACCCGCGTCCATCAGACAAAAGAGAAGGAAACAAACGAAATAGACTATAATTATAGGTCTCACATGTAAATGTGGGTCACCCAAAGCAACATTATGGTCGTCAGAAGGGCAAGAAGGAAATCTGCTGAGCGCCTAACAATAGGCCTAGGTTATCCTGGCAGCAGTAAAACGTGAAACATAGGCTATAGGTATAGCTACGACCAGAAAGCATTTAAAGCCCAGCCTTTCATGAACAAACAGAAGTCGGCAAAAGCAAAGCGGCAAAATCGTTAGCGCCAGAGGCTTACACCGTGCACTTTACAGTTAAGCTTATTCAGAGTAGCGAGCTTCATGTCCTCCGTAGCATCTGTCCGTTGCAGTGAAATCCATTATTGAACTTTAGTCAAAAGGCACACAATTTCACCTTACCCAATACTGCCGTGCTAAGCAAAAAGACAGTAACTCCTTACCATAACAGTCTGAGTTACTGTCTTTTTGCTTAGCACGGCAGAATAGGCCTAAAGGTTCTAAAAACTTTATCTCAAGAAAGTTATCAAAAAACATGTGCTATCAAACTCAAACAAAAGCACTAAGTAGCCATAGGACTGTGATTTATGCTTCTGTATGCCACAACTACAGCGTTTTGCCTGTTTTTTTAATTAAACAAAATTTAATATAGGGCCTACATAGCCAAGCCTATAATTATAGGCCTACATCATAATGAATTGTATTGTATTTAAACATTTATAAAGCGCCTCTAGTAGGGTGAACCGTTCAGAGGCGCTCCCAGTGCGCAAGGCCCCGCGAGAAGAAACAAGTTTTGAGAAGAGACAAAGCAGAAGAGAGACTACCAGAGAGAAGTGTAGAGCGAACAGAAGGAAGAAGGGCATTCCAAAGAGAAGGACCAATTGAGACAAATGATCGAGACTGAGCCATAGCAGTTCTAGAACGAGGAACCAAGAGGTCAAATCTGTTGGATGAACGAAGTGGACGGTGGGAGGAAGCCGAGTGAGGACGAAGTAAAACATTAGTCAGATATTTTGGAACAAGATCCCGTTGAGCCTTAATGATCAGAGTGAGGATCTTAAATTGTGTGCGAGCACGGAGAGGAAGCCAGTGTAGTTCATGAAACATAAAGGCAGATATGTGAGAGTACTTGGGAAGGCGGGCAATCAATCTAGCAGCTGAGTTGAGAACCGACTGAATCGGAGAAAGACGAACTTTAGGAAGACCAATGAGGAGAGCATTGCAATAGTCAATTCGTGAACATATAAAAGCATGAATTAAGGTAGTGAAGATGGAGGAGGAGACAGAGCGACGAATGACTCTGAGACGTCTTAAATGAAAGTAAGACGAGCGTGTAACATTGGAAATATGCTCGGTAAAGGTAAGTGAGCTATCAAGTACAACACCCAGATCCCGCACACTTGAAGAGAAGGAAAACAAATAATGAAATAATGAAATAATGAATAATGAAATGATATAGCTCAGCGGGGTGATGCTCCGAAACACTGACTCACTCTGACGTTAAACTTCGGCCTCACTCAGCTTCCTTTCACCGTCCACTTTATTGTTCTCAGAAATTCCTTCTATAGATATCAAAACGATAAGTTACTAGGAAATATAAGAAGTGTCTAAGCCAATCGCAAGATAGCGGACGAGTCTCGTACGTGCGCACTCAGGATTACTATGTAGTCTGTGTCATTAGTGGAGTATCTACTTCCGGGGATGCCACTCATAGCTTTCTCCACTTAGATCTAGGTTTTTCTGTGCTGTTCAGGTTTCTAGGTTTTTTGTTTGTTTGTATGCGCACTTGTTATACTAAACGCCCCTTCAAGCTCTCCTACTCAGAGGCGCTCCCAAATGCAGAGCGGACACTGCATCGGAGTTTGGGGGCCCGGTAGAGTAATGGCATGGGCGGAGTTTGGTTTCCGTTCTTAGGGGGGGCTAACCCCGAGTCTGGGCCTTCTGGAGGGGCTAAACCCGAAAAAGGGTTCCATTTTCATGGTTAAAAAGTTGAATCTGGGCCTTCTTGGGAGGGCTTAGCCCCCCTAGCCCCTGATAAACTCCGCCCATGAGTAATGGTTAACATGCTGGCCAAGAGTGCGAGAGGTAGGCTAGCAGTTCGAGCCCCCGTTGGGCGGATTTGATTTGTAGGCTGCTATTAGCGCCATTGTAGCCTAATTGCAAAGCTGTCTGCTCAGTTGGTAGTTCAGTTTAATTAAGATTACTGCATAACTTGTAAATGTAAAGCGCAGTGCGTCTTGCAGGCGTTCGATTAAAGAAAAGATAGGGCCTAGCCTAGGCCTATTATTTTTTTAAAATTATTTCACGCCGAAGCGCTGTGCAATTGTGAGGGAAGGACTTGCCCAAGGTCCTTGCGCGGCGAGGTGGATCCTAACCTCGAACCTTCCGACTCCAAGGCAACGACGCCACCACTACACCACCACACCCCCCAGGAAGTAGCCTAGCCTAGTTTTCTCACGGCGGGTCCCCTTTTTTTACATAAAAATTGATTTTTAGGTAAAATTGCACAGAAGACATGCAAAAAGTCGAAAATTTTCTGACGTTGGACCAAAAATTGTAAATTTTGGAGCCAAATATTAAAAAAGGTCGTCAGAAATCCATGTCTTTCCAGAATACAGAGAAATTATGAAGCTAGCCTTTCTAGCCTTTTTTCTACCAGATCTGACATTTTTCAAAATTCAGAGTGGCATCCCTGTCTGCTTGCATAGCTTTGATCGTCGTCGGCGTCTCTTCTTCGTTCAATTCCAATCTGTCTCCGATTTTGCGATTTTTTGCAAATTCCGATCGTGAGAATAGAAGGACTCGTTCGAAATATGCAGCCGTCGCCCCGTTATCCGCTGTGGCTGCTTTTGCGACCTTTGACGGTGGTTTTGCTGGTGGCCGTATGTGGAAGATTTGTTGCAGGGCAAGAGGCGGTCGACGGGAAAGACCCCTCGGAGCTTTCTCCCGTTAATTCAGCCACATCAGGTAATTTGTTAATGAAGGCGCCTTGTTCTACTCTATGGTATTTTGTACTGAAGCATGGACGTCGTAAAAGTCAATATAATGCAATTTAATCATGGGATTGGTATTTTCATACCATTTTGCCCGCTAGAATAGCTGTAACCCTGTTTTTAGTCATACCTTACTTTTCTCCCTGTCTTTTCTGTCGCCTCCGTTTCCCGCTAGCCTACATTGATTGATTGAAAGCCTGTACGAGCCTGAAGGGGGGGCGTCCATTTTGCCCGCCAGAATAGCTGGTGACAAATGTCCGAATTTCTCAACTGGAGGCATGGCCAGATTTCCCCCCACCCACCCCCGGATCCGCCTCTGGCCCTAGTACAGTATCTAGTACATGGGAAATTTTTTCCTGTATTGCCTCGATCTTCATGTATTTAGCCTACACTTGATTCTGTTAATCGAATTGAATATGCCTTCCATGAACAATTATCCATTTTAGCACAAAGCACAAAGTCTCTATCCTACAAGTGGCCAAAGGGGCACATTAATTTTGAGAAAATAGCTTGCTTTTGGATTGCTGTGGGGGACTGGGGACTATACACATAGCTTACCCTAACCAAGTCTGCCATTAAATTTAGGGATATTGGGACCCAGGGTCATGTGTGACACTTCTTTTCATTCCCTTAGTGATTGTTGATAGGGCGGAGAGGCTTGAGGGTGTGCAGAGACTACATTGAAAAATTATCCCTATGGAGTCCGGGTAAAAAATTTCCTATGTTGCCTCTATATGCATTTGTTAACTATAATCTGAACTTGGGAGGTCACATTCATTGGAATTTATGCTATGTTATATTTCTAAACTTTCATTTATTTTGCGGTATTGTGATTTTTTAGTCCAACTTTGTGGTCTGCAGTTCATCTACAAGCTGTGACTGAAGTTTAGGTTTTATTAAGCCATTGCAAGGACATACATACATCATACATGTTTGTGTCAAGTTAAAGTATACGTTAACTTCTAATAAAACTGTTATCCATGCTGCAAAAATGTTCAGGTTCTTTTGTAGAGAAGGGATGTCATAGTGCTTTGAAGGGCTGCTTTCTCTTTTGGGTCATCTGGACATGTATGTTATTCACAGAATTGAAAGACTTTCGGGTAACCCCCTTTTATACTTTACTTTCAGTCTCCTTAGGTGAAATCGAATACAAGGTTTGTTTGGAGTGCTTTTTTAGACTTAAAATGCTAGCACTGAATTGAAATAGTGCTCTAATTAAAATACATTGAGTGATGATCTAGACCAGTGGTTCCCAACCTTTTTGGACCTTAGGGCCACTTTTTCTAAGTTGGAGGACAAGCGGGCCACTTTTTCCTAGTTGAAGGACATTAGGGGGCCACAATGCTAAAATTTACTTAACTAAAAGCATATAAAATTGTAATAATTGATTCGAAATAGAATGTTTGATGTTATTTATAGACGTCAAAATAAAATAATTTGTAATAGAAAATAATTATGTGTTCTATCCTGTCAAAATTGTCAAATTTTCATTCATTTTTGTTTATTCTTCGAGAGATGAGGGCCATTTTTGAGGCCTGGCGGGCCATTTTTGTAAGCCTGGCGGGCCACTTTTGGCCCGCGGGCCACGGGTTGGGAACCGCTGATCTAGACTTTTCTAGAGCAACCATGGTATAAGTCGCCATCATGGTAGTCTCAACAGGGCAAGACATATACCCTTGAAGCAGCAACCAGGTTAGAAGTCTCTGTAAGTCGGATTAATTTAAGATGGCTTGGTTTTAAGTCGTCTGTATTTGGTAAAAGACAACGTCGCTGAGAACTGATGGATATGAGAATGGGTATAATTGTGCTTTGGAGAAAGACAATAGCACTGAGAACGACAATGAATGGCACTGAGAACGACAATGGCACTGAGAACGGACGTTGTGCTGTTGAGAGGTTCCGAAGAGTGGTCTATTTTTGGCGCAAAGCATACATCAGATTCAAGCGTTCTCCTGTTTGCTCTCATTCCCGCTGACCAGTAATGTTCCACTGTCAAGTGTAAGTGCATGCGCTCTGAATGCTCGCAGCCTCTGGCGCTGCAAGTGGGTCTTACCTCTCCCCATGGCACGTGCAAACTAGGTTGGTGATGCATAAGGTGCCAAAATGTGCACTGTAGGATTAATATTTTAAGGAGAAGAGACTAGGACATCGTGTTGCTCTATAGTTTTAATGCTGGTGTGTGGACAGTATAGTTGTCAGACAGTGAGTCAGATTTTAAAAGTGGAATAAAAAATGCAGGTTAAATTTTTTCATGTATAGGAACACACAGCTGAGGGAGGACTTAAGAGGTGGATTCTGTACTATTCTATCATTGCCCGTACGTACACCTGGTGGTAGTTCTGCTGCTATAAGCTTACAGAGAATAAACCCAGTTAATATTATGAGCAGCTCTAACTGTTAATCATTTTGCCTCAAGATTCCTCTAGGGTGCAAGTAATCCCTGTTAGATGTTGGGAGATCAACAATTGGTTGTTGGAAGAGCACTAACGAAAAAACTTAATAAAAATGACTGAATGACTGTATTAATTTCTGTAAGACTAGTTTTTATTTTTTTTGCTGTGTGTGCTGGTTTTAATTGTTTATAGGCTATATTCAGAAAACACAAAATTCTTAATTTGCGGTCACTTATAGCATTCGAGTACTGTTCAGTAAGCATGAATGCAAAAGCAGCAATAGAGTCATCACTTGGCTTTAGAAATGCTCATAGTATTGCAATGACTACCTATCACTTCACATATTCATCAAAAGACCGTCTGTCTTGTCTCCAGAGGACTGCTGGGAAATGCCCCTATATGCCTCTCAAACTATAGGCAGAGCCTTCATATGCATCTTCATCTCACTCAATGCATTCTGCAGATCGTCTTGATCTTATTGTTCCCAGGACATGGGACTGCTTTTGCCCAACAGCGGTCGTTTGCTGTGGTTGGTCACTACAGAGCCTTCTATTCAGTAATAGAAGACCTTCTATTCAGTAATAGAAGGCTCTGGGTCTCTCCATTTGAATGACTTTCCTCCCGCACTACTATGGGCTAAACTAATGACTCGTTTTTCCTTATCAGTATGGTTATTTAAAAACATTTCTTGCCCCCCCCCCCCACCCTCATCCCGGAGGTTTCATGCTGAGAGTGCCTCTGAAGAGTCATTCTGCGAGAGTTGCTATATAAATGTATAAATACAATACAAAGCACTGATTATATTTTGTAGTAAGCAAGTAATTGAGCATGTTTGTCTATGATTACATCTAAAAACCTCTTAAACGGTTTCTGAATCTATCAAAGAGTATCAGTTAATGGGACCGCGTCTGAGCATCTCGAAACCACATTGTGGTTTAAGGACTTACTGAAGACCCTTGTTCAACCATCTGGGGAAGCTCAAATACACACGCACGGCGCACGCACACACACGCACACACACACACACACACAAAATAAGCATAGGGAAAACACAAGGTGAGTGCTGGAGCAATTACCCATGGTGTCACACCCTTTAATAGTACTCTGTGTCTCAGACCACAACTGTCACACTAGACTAATGATGTTTTATCCACTGTACATAGTAGATGTCTGTTAGTAGCAGCTGTTACAACATAAGTGCAGCCTCCAGTCATATATAATAGTTCTCCTTATTTCCCATTACAGTTGTGTACTGATTTTGTGACTAATTTAATTTACACGTTGCTGCTCAAGGGTTTGCCTTAATAATTAATCCCCTGCAGCAGTTCGAGATGCTTGGCTCTTCTGCGCTCGCTCGGCCAGCATTATGATAATAACGATAATGAGCGCCTTTTATAGGATTTCCGCGGCCTTGCAGCATGACGTGTGCATTGACTACCGCCGCTTTCGCCTTGGTAACAGACATGCAGACCGACAGACTGTCTGCCGCGCATTGTCTGCTTCTTTGCAAAGCGGTGGCGGCCATCCGTTTGGCGGCGCAGGAGTCCCCGGTCGATCAATACCGCCGCCGCCGCCGGTCCAGACGCTGAGCGGGCGCGGCCGACTCTGAGAGCGCCGTCACCTGTTTACGACGAGGGGGTACTCCGAATAGGGAAACGAGTCGGACCAAAGATTTAAACGCCGGTTGGACCGATTCTGGCATTGCCCGTACACACAGTAGTGGAATGGGAATGATCCGGGAGTGGGTTCCAAGCCCCCCTCTTTCTCTCTTCTTTTGGGGTGATAGGCTATGTGACGAATTCTAATTCTGAATTATTGATATACCCGAAAGGACACCTTTCAGGAAGTATTTACGTCGTGGTCGTGCCATGAATAGCCAATGACAACCATTTCGTTTTTGAACACTACTCAGAGGTATCTGTGTACAGCAGGCTCAAGTCCTTCACCTAGAATGACATAAGCAGAGAAACTCTGTATATACTATTATTAAAAATAAATTAAATTTTTTAACGTGCACAATGTGACACTGAAATGCAAATCTGACTGATCACACTAAAATTAATCAGTTGGTAAGTACTAAGTATATTTATTACTCCACTTGCAAATCCACAATGGGACATGAAACATTGTTATAAAGGCATCAAAGTAATAATTGGTTACAAAAGATGCAAATTAAATCAGAATTTGAGTGAAATGTTGTCATAAATTTTGAGTAAGTGAAGTAAATAAATATTAGTATCAAGCAAGCCATGCAATTGTAGAAATGTGTCTGCTATTAGACAACTCTATGTCTGTTTACCAGATCTATAATGAATCATGCTTTTCTGGTTATTAAGAATGCAGTACTAAAAACTTAATTATTGGACAAAAGTTGAGATCCGTGGGAGCTGGCGTACTATTTTGTTAGTATAACATCCAATAGAAAGTGCAACTGTGTGGAATAATTAATCTTCTTATTTATAATCATGAAATATTATTTTTGTTTTTTATGACTTAGTATTATCACCACTATTTTACACAAGGTGAACTTGCTACATAACGGGCAAACAGTTCAATTGGGTAATTCTGATCTCATTGGAACCAGGCTGTGTTCAAAGCTTATAGGGTCAGGTCGTCTCACAGGGCATTTATAGCTGTGGAATGGATAATTGAAAAGTTTGAAGAAATAACCAATTACAAAGAATCTGTTCTAAGACAACCCCCAAGGAGTCCAACACACTCTTTCGTAACCAAGTAATACACATGTTTTTTTCTGTTGAATCACTACATACGTGTGTTTTTGTTTGTTTGTAAGCAATGTGTGTATTTGACTTGTTTGTGTCTAAAGTCTATCCAATAAGACCGTGATCAGTTTTTTCTCAAATAAATTTTATCAGGTATTTTATTTTGTGGGACCTCTGGCCGCTTTTGTGTCTCCTGCGTAAACCAAAAAACTAATTAAATGATGTGAAATTTTATGTGAATTACCGCATATTGTGTTTGGTTAAAACATGTTACATTATGTTGCAATGCATGAGATACGATGGTCTATTGTTTAGAGCACTCATCTTGTAACGCTGAATGTGTGCGCTCGAGCCTCATTCACTGAGACGATTGCTCCTAAGTCGGGACCTTGAGCAAATACTTCTTGCAATTGCTCAACCTCATCAATTTATGGTCGTTTGATGGTTGTGCTTAATGAATGTATTATTATTATTATTATAATAATACTATTATAATAATAATGGTGATAACATTGGTAATAATAATAATAATGATGATAATAATAATAATAATAATAATAATAATAATAATAATGTTGTTAGTCAAAAGAAATTGACTTAGTGGTGTTAATGTTTTTAAAAAAAATTTGTAATAACAATAATATTAATAATAATGTTAATAATATTAAATTAACAATATTTAATGGTAATAATAATAATTATAACAATTTAATAATAATAGTAATAATAATACAATCATAATTATAAATAATGATTGTTAGGAGATTTGCTTAAATTTGCCGTCTATATCAACGCCAGATTCATTCAATCAATCATTTCATTTATTTAATTCATGTAAGAGATTTACACAGCACCCCTTTAAGACCATCTATTGAGAAGCGCTTCCGAACCAACCCCGGGTAAAGAGAACAGTGAACATTGCTCTGCTATTGATGACAGAGAGAGGAAGTGGTCCAAGTGAACTGCTGTAACTTCCGACGACATATATCTGCCGACAACCTCTGGAGATTAAAGCCGCTTCGTCTGGATGTTTGCCATCGGTCTGCGGGACGACAATGACGACCAGTGGCCCTCTGGTGCTCTGATTATTGGCATTCTGGAATGAGTGCACTGTGGTGCCATTTATGACTTTATATTGGCATATGGGCCATCCTTTTGCCAGCTTGCAAAGTAGCCGTTTGGGGATATATCTGCACCAATTGCTTTATTCCGATGTTATATAGTTGTTATTATTATTGTTTATTTTTTTATTTTTAAATTGCCCTGAGATAGATAGAATCTCCCAGGGAGTTCAATATTATCTGGTAAAAAATAAAAAGGCCCTATTCATCTCTTTTTGGGTTGAATATTATTTTAAAAAATTATTATATATTGTTGTTGTTGCTGTTATTGTTATATATTATTATTATTACTACTATTATTACTATAATAGCATCTATTAAGAGATCACACACGTTTAAAACTAAACCAAAAACAGAAATGTGCGCAAGGTAAGAGTGCATTGTTCTCGTCCCCCGAAATTATTATTATTAATATTATTATTGTTGTTATTATATTAAATTATATTATTATTATTATTGTTGTTGTTATTATTATTATTGTTGTTATCACTTTTACTAACCATTTTTAGGCAACCATTGTTGATTTAAAATGAATCTTGGAAGAAGGAAATTCTCTTCATGAATGTTTGGAAAAAATTTCTGAACTCAAGTGTCATGGAAAGATGCTGCAAAGTGACTATAAGCTACGGTGATGATTAAGATGATGACCAGTTCAGAGTTTGGTACGAGATCTTGTGCACGGGGAGCGCTTCTGAATGGTTCACCATACTAGAGCTGCTTTATAATTGTTTGACTATGATAGAATACAATACTATAATTACAATAATGGAACTTTAGAGGACATAGTTTCGTGTTTTCAACATAATATGGTCTTTCAATCCATGTTGATTGAAATGTAGACTTGATTCTAATGTGAAAGAATTCTCAGTTTCAGTATTAAGTTGATTGTGCACAATGCACAATGAAAATGCCACTTGAAAGACAGCAATTGTGGAGCACCTGTACACTGTTATCGCCTTGCAGTTTAAGCTATTTGAAAATATGTACGGATCAGACCAAACAGTGAAGTTTGATAGCACTCATGGTTAGATGCTGTTCAGTTTTTTTTTTTTTTTTTTGGGGGGGGTGTTATATGAGCTGTTTAGTTATGCAATTACGGGTAGTCAAGTGACTCAAGTTGGTAGATTAGAGCTGATAAAAGACTGAAAGAGAGAGAGTGACACCCATTTTAAATTACATACTTAGACTTCTATTGTCCATGTTGCTTGATGATGTTTTTGTCCGAATAATTAAGGACAAGAGTTCTGCATTTAATAATACTCCTATTTAGTTAAATTGTTAAGTGATACTTATGATTTATTGTGCAATGACGTGCTTCTGTGTCAAATGTTGATGATTTAAAAAAATGGACAATCTATTTTAGATTCATAAGCTTTAGGTTATCATGCAAGATCAGGGCGTTAGGTAGTTGAGTTACTGAATTGAGAATCGTGAAAGCTGGATATTGCAGACTGAGTTTTGAATTGCAATTTCTAAATCGGACATTGTATAGTGTTGAATAATCTAAATATGAAGCATCAAGTTATACGTTACATATTGAAGGTTTGCTTTATTTTTTAGTTTCAATTTTGCAATCTTGGATATTGGTGAAAGATATATTTTTTATATCTGGCTAGGATGTGAAAGAAAAAAAGAAACAAGCTATGCTCCAAAACGTCCGACGAAATTTTTCCTCTGTTGCTTTTCTCTTCAGACTGCTAATAACTCCCTTCTCTCATGGACCGTCGTTTCCTGCCTCTGCGGTCTGATAATGTATATTTTGGTGGATTATCCATCACTTGGGATCTTTGATAAATGTCTCGCTTGGGAATTGAGCACATACATGTGCGTGGGGCATGACGATAAACGCGATCGGACTCAACCGCGACTGTCACAAAATGACAGGAAATGCATGATGCGAAAATTCTTCCAGATCATAAATTGCGTGATCGTGGATCTATGATCGGAAGAGACATGCTTCCTGTTCCGTATTATTTTCCACGGACGATGCCAGGATTTTGGGATGAACGAGACATACGAAGCGACGGTGGTGGTGGGAGTTCCTTCCCTATACTGGTTCCCTGCTGTGCGCTGGAATCAATTCTCCGGCTCTGTTTCCCTGTCGTGTATACATCGGAACGAAGACAGAAGAATCAATAAGGCGTGGATGCTTATGTTAATGAGTTGCTGCGGAGAGAACAACATGCTGGGGCTTCCTGGTGACGACAGATATGGATGCCGAGAGATGGCGATGATGGCAGGCTGCCTGACAGAGCTGAGATGTTTAACGACTGTCAGGGTTAGTCGGGTATCAGGCCAGAGATTTGGAGGCGTCGTACCCAGTCCTTGTTCAGGAAATATGGTCCATTTTGCATGTAATGATCCGTTCTATAGTCAGAGCCTTCAGCGCAGTGCAGTGCACAGCTTCCTCCAGACTCGCATTGCTGTGCAGTTCTTTTGTTTCTATTTGAGGTTTTATTTCCAATGTTCAGTTACGTTGCACGGTTGCTTGTGGAATTTATGTAGTCATTAGCTTTAAGGAGAACCATTTAGTTAGTGGCGTAAGCTCCTTATCCCTGCCAGTCACATGATGGTGGTGTTGGCTTCTTGACCAAGTCCATGGCACACAACACAAGTATTGACCGATACACCGTGATTAACCATGAGCATTATTATTGTGTCGGGACGCACTTGTTTAATCACCTCCATATAAAACCTCCTCAGGACAGTGACCATGGGCTTAGAAGGACTGCTTGAGGAGACCAAACAAACAACAATGAAGACCTTTGTAACGAATCAAATCAAATCAAATCAAATCAAATCATTTATTTGGCAACCAAAAACAACAGGAACAAATCAAATAAAGCATCATAAACACAAGGTTAATAAGTATAATAAAACATTACTTAAATAACGATGCCAAAGGTTTCTATTTGGTTGCACAGGGGACTCGGAAGGGGTCTTACAACCCCGCTAGGTGAGTCCCCTGGGCGACTATACCAAGATGATGATGGCCAATAGGTTGCCGTACCGTGGTCCTAACATAAAGTATAAGTGAAAAAAAAACTAATTTAAGAAAACAAACAGCAAACACCTTAACTAACTTAACTAATAGCACAAATACACATTAATTCGATGATCATAGGGCCTCTAGTAGATCTAGATGAAGTTAAGGCACAGAGGTCGCTGGATGGTCGGGATGCTGCATGGGTAGTAAGGATTTAGATATAATTTATTCAGAGTAGGAGAAGATATTTAAAAGTTTGACGATTTGTTCACTCTGTAATGAGAATCAATAATAGTCATAATGCACCATTTATCTGTTCCATCTATTAATTATCATTAATATTATGCATTAATTAAGTGCCATTTTCTAGCGACCAACCAACTGAACAATAGTGCTGTGCAATTGTGAGAGACGTACTTCTCAAGGTGTCTACACATCAGCCGTCTTAGACTAGGAAGATCGAACCCATGCTCTCAAAGTCGCAAGACAATTGTCTTCCATGTCCTATCAGCATGTTGTATTAAACAGGAGCTTAAGATCTATGCTGACTATCAAGTTATATGATATATCATGCAAAAAAAATTGTACGCTGAAAATATGCAGGTGTACAATTTTCAGCGTACAATTTTTTTGCATGATATAAGTGAATACATACCTGCATGTTTTGGGAACATTCAATTGCCTGTTATCATCTGTGCAAAAGCTAAATAAATAATTTGTGCAGTGGGAATGCTGAGCAGCATTAGAATCAAAAGACCAGGTGCACAAACTATAAAGGCACAGAAAAATATTGTAAAGTAAAGTGCAGGAAAATAATGAATTAGTAATGGAGCACAAAAAGTAATAGCATGGACTCGCAATTTAATTCAATTCATTTTCTCAAACAACATGATACAATTGCGATTGTCAAGGGGAGACCCAGAAGGGATGGACAATCCAGTAAAATTTATGTTTTAAAAAATGGAACCCACAATAACGCTTGACAGCCGGTTCATACAAATTTTAGACCTTATAACGTGCTGATCTTGTGAGATCTTGTTTCTGATTACAAAATTGTACGCTGAAAATATGCAGGTGTGCCTGAACAGTGAATACATTACAGTGAATTCATACAAATTTTAGACCTTATTAATAGAAGATAAACGAATAAATGACACGTCTTAACTAACATGAGTTTAACTAATAAACCATAAAATGTAAGTATTCAAGTAATTTGTTGGAGTATTATTATGAAGATGCAGGTTTTTCTTAAAGATATGAGGACCATGTACCGGTAATTGACAAATTTAGGGGATACTGTTGCAAGCATCACCTCAGGCAAATCTGATAGAGGACAACAGAGTGTTTGCTTGAGCAAAAGGAATACATTTATATATATTATTATATAATATATTATATATTTTATATATACATAATAGCTTGGTTTATAGGAACATATGGTTCATTGCAATTTCGAATTTTTGGGACAGGATATGACATGCATTACTTCTGCACAGTGACACCATCACACAATGGCTGGATTATGCATCTGACCAATTCAGCCAAATATTATTGCTGTGAGTCACATTTATGTGTGCAAGCCACATGTTGTGCGAATTTACATTCAAAAATTATTCATGGAGATTTGGATCAGCAACAGAGCTTCAGCTGTGATATATTTGAAATGGTCTGCGGTTGGAGAGACAATAATCCAAGTTTTGAATTTGGAATGTTTTATCGTTAAATCTCTAGCGAATACCGCAGAAGAGGTTGCAATTGCAGTCTGAACAATGGTTAAAATGGTTTTGGGTGAGCAGTGGGAACGCCAACTGAGCAGTGGGAACGCTGATGAAATTTTATTGGGGACGCCCATGTTTAAAGGGTTCTATGCATGGCGAGCTTTGGGAACGCAGGGCAGAAATTCGAGAGCAGTGGGAATGCCGTTCCCATGCGTTCCCACCCACTTTAAACTCTGAGTCTGACTCTTTAAATTGTTTAATTTCCAATAATTTTCTTTTATTCATTTTTATTAAGCAATCCAGTTGACAGACCGCAACCGGTTACAGCGTACAGTTATGCAATGGAGTCAGTTGACAAGAACAACAAATCACAAATCTTAACTGCTAACAGTTCTAACAGATGGCCTGCAATACAAGGTGCTAATAGCAGCCTGCAAAGCACGTCTATTCTACGGGTCTTCGGGAATCGAACTCGAGTCTGAGCACTGATCTCCATGCCAGTGTGTTATCCAATGTGCCACCCTGCCCCCAAACAATGAATGCTGCTTCTGGGTCTCCTCTTGACAATCGGAAGTAATTTTAATCATTGTGTTCACTGCTATAACTGCATGTCGATGAATTGCTATCATTCTCCATTGTGCCAGTTTGAAATTAAACGAAGATCAATAATTATATCTTCTGGGCATTTGCTTCGAACAGGTTTTGAACTGAAGATGAAGCCGGAAGACAGTAGTTTCACGAGGGCGATGGGTTCGTCCTTTGTCTTTACATGCGAGATTTCTGGAGAGGACAGGGACAGTACAACGAACTACAATCTCAAATGGTTTCATAATTCAACGGAGATCACTGATAAGACAGCTAGGTTAGTTATTATCTTGCTACTCATTGCTAGGTTTCTCAAGACTTCCATGATGTTCTGATATTCTGTTTTTTTTAAAGTTCGATCTATTTCCATAATTTTAACTTTTGCAGTGTCGTTTTTCCATACTTTTAACATTAGCAGTGTCTTTTTCCATAATTTTAACATTAGCAGTGTCTTTTTCCATAATTTTAACATTAGCAGTGTCTTTTTCCATAATTTTAACATTAGCAGTGTCTTAATGATGATGTTTTCATGAGGATATATTGATAGTAATCAGATAAGATAAGATAAGAATATTCTTTAACTCACCAAATTGCTAACTGCATTTTGGTTTACAGACATCCATAGTACAATGAAATGAACTACAGTTAATATAAATAACGCAATAATGCATAACGGAGTCCAGTTAATTTACATGTTTTCAGATGAATTTATGTTGTTGGAATTAAGTCCATGGAGTAGATTTCAAAAAGTATTATTTAATTGATTCCGATATACAATTTATACATCCAGTAGAAGAAAGAGCATAGCTGTGCACCGCAATGTTGTCATTTTCTTGTTATGACAATAATGCTAATGACGATGATGTGTTAGCTATATAGAGATGCTAATCTTAACGCTCCCTTTTCTGATGTCTTGTTGCTTTGAAATTCTGAATGAGCTACTTGCCTACACAATTTGTAAATGATGAAACGATTGCTTTAACAGAACTTTGCCTCGGACAAAATCAGAAAAATCTTCTTTTGTGTTACCTGACGACACCTCATCTTTTAGCCACTAGCCAGTATAATATTATTAATTTTCTGATTCGCTTCATGATTCATCTTTTCTTCTCCATCCAATAGAAGGTCCTCCCAATAATTCACTAATTTACTATTATTTGCTGTTTTTGCTTGTATGTATTTCCTTTGCATCTTATTTTATCCGTGCCATCTTTTTAGTTTAGTATTAAGGACATGTTAATATTTTAGTGATTTTATTCAACTTGTGATTTAATTTCTAAATTTTTACCAATTATAACTTTGATGTATTATAATGATGTTCTATGTCCCATTGTACATTTGCAAGTGGAGTAATAAAGAAAGTACTTATGCATGCATGCATGTTGTGACTTAGAATCCTCTCTTTGTTCAGGTGAGATTTTCGTGAATTTGATTTGTTGGGCATTATAGTGGTGGAATACCTGGTGCCTTTCTCTTGCTACAACCCGATCTCATTCTCCTACCAGTCTTTGTCATTGATTCCTTTTTGTATTTATGCATAAAATCGCCATCCTCCATTATCCACATACAGCAGTTTCATCCACTTTTTCATTTCCAGTACATGTAAGAACCTGTCCTTACATTATGTGAAAATAGATCTATCTTTCTGCTATCTCTAGTTTCACTATCTCTCTCCTCCACCGTTCTGTCCTTCACTGTGCTCTGTGAAATGGAGTATGGCACTGTGGCAGTATACCGCCTTTCTCTGTGTAGCTTCCTCCATCGTTCCACTGGAAATAGCTTCCATTCTTGTCCCACCTGAATTGTTCATCCCGGCTTCCAGTTCATTAGTGCGGCCACAAAGCAACAAAGGAATTGCTTGCGCTACAGCCGTTCGCTGTGCAAACAAGTCCAGGCACGATGTGTCATGCAATGACGTGTGTCACACCTTCAGCACTGAGTGAAAATTGAGTCTATAATTGCGCATGGACATTTCTCTTTTTTCCCTCTTTTATCCTCACCTCCCTTCTGCTCAAGATTAATTCCTTCTCCTCCTTCTCAGTGGCTCACCTCTTCTTCCTTATGCAGGATTTTTGGGAAATAATAATATTTATTATCATAGATGATTTTTGAAGGAGTAAGACACACGATATGGTGAATAGTTGAGTTCTAAGTGAAACAGGAAATATAGGACAGATGACTTCAGTTGGTAATTGCAGTGAAATTATGCATGCATAAGTTTGGGGAAGTAATAATTGTTGCAGAATAATATTTGGAGTTAGTAATATGGAAATTGTGGTTATTAGGAGAAATTAAATAGAGTTTTCGACCCAGATGAAAATTATCTGAAGCAAATAAAACCTTCAAAGTTACGTAAGATATTTTACCTTCAGGAGCAATTGCAGAAAATTGAAAGAAGATGAGCAACCGAAACCATGGAAATGCAGAAATAAGAAATGGAGTAATTAATTAAAATTAATGAAGGATTTGGAAACTATCAAGCAATTTGAATCAAATTAAATTATGGAGAATTCAGTATTCAGTGTGATTACAAGTTGAGATGAGTAGGCCTACATGACACACTGCAAGTGAGTAGAGTAGCCACTTGGCTTCATTAAGCAACGATGATTCAAA
The DNA here is from genome assembly GCA_945859605.1 of Lumbricus rubellus. Lineage (NCBI taxonomy): Eukaryota > Metazoa > Annelida > Clitellata > Crassiclitellata > Lumbricidae > Lumbricus > Lumbricus rubellus. The sequence goes on from OX243819.1 coordinate 3,423,069, forward strand.
GATGGTTGTTGATTTCTGCTTGAGTTTGTATCTGAACATTTAGTAGCACCGTTAAAGAAACTAACAGCGATTCTGAAACAAGAGTGACAGCTCTATGCAAGTACAGATGTATAAGAAATTAAATGTACATAATATTATAATTATTTTAATGTTAGCCTTCGATGTGTGCAGTCCAATTGTTGCTTGTTGCATTTTGGTGATGTGCTGTTCTTCAGGTATTTTACTCTTCCCCTTATAGTTTGGCTGTGCAAAGTGTGCCTGTACCCTTACATATGATTTTGTCATTATTTGCTACGCTGTGCTTTTAGTTCTGTGCATTTAAAAAGAAGTATTATATTTTGATTTTGCATACAAACTCCATGACTTATTTGCAAAAACTACATTTGCAGCCGGTAAGCAATGAATTAGAACCTTTTAGTGGCTTGTTGCCAAAACTGCTTCAACATATTTTGTTTCTGTCAACTGCTTGCGTGCTTAGTAGTGCTGCTTTGCTTACATTTATTTAATTTATTTATGGTATTTGTATGCCCAAGAAATTAAAAATTCTTAAGAAAATTGAATACTATCATATTACATTTGATTGACTTTCTACAAATTGGTTTACTTTATGGGGTTTCCAATAAGGGCGTATTACATTATCCCCCCTGGACATTAACCCCCCGGACATTATCCCCCCGGACATATTCCCCCCCGATTTTTCGTATTACATTATCCCCCCCGGACATTATCCCCCCTTCACGTACAAATTCTAGAATAGGGCCGTAACTGATAAGACTTCAAAAGTTCTTAATGCCATTTAACTAGTAACTACATCTGACCTTTCCATTCAAAATTAAATTCAATACTGTAGAGAAATGAACGAATGGGAGTCGTCTACAGTAGGTAGCCCTACGAAGGTTTGTTAAGGTCACTGAGGTAGGTCCAATTAGTGTCAGTAGGCATAGAATTAGATTTGAAATAAACGAATGAGAATCGTACGTAGGACCTATTTGTTTAGTGTCTACAAGAAAGGTTTGTTAACGTCAGTTAGGCTGTGTCTAAGCTTTGTAGCCTTATTAGCATCGTTTCGCAGTAGATGAATGAACGAATTGGAATCGTATACAGTCAGTTGGCCTACAAAGGTTTGTTAACGTTTACGACCTTTAAATGTTTTATCATATACATATCAAACCTGCAATTTTATGGATAATTTTTAGGTAATGATATAATAGACTGGGGGGATAATGTCCTACCCCAGGGAGAATATGTCCGGGGGAAATGTCTGGGGTGATAATGTCCGGGGGGATAATGTCCAGGGGGGATAATGTCCGTTCCCCTTCCAATAAATATCTGTCCAGTGCACAATGGAAGATATCCAACATTCAGTGTTTGATCTAGACGTCTTTGGGGGGGGGGGAGGGAAGTTCCTTCTCCAGTTATGGCATTTTCTTCCATAAAAATTGAGGACATGTTTTTGCATGCAAAGGAAAGAGTTATGCGGCTGTTAGATTTTAAGAAATAGAGGAAAAGATTAATTAATTATATGATATGCTAAAATACGTCATCATAATTTTATATTAGAAGACTGAAATTATGAGTGTACTACGTGCAATTTGTACATAAGGACTAAAAAGGCATCAGAAACAGACGGTGGGTCCTCCTCCTCCCCTTGAAACCTGGATTCCTCCGGGCCCAAAAGGAATGGGAACTAGATTAAACACTGTTCAGCATTATAGGTGTTACGTACAATCTATTTCAGACATGACTGGACGATCATGGACGGCGTCCATGCACTTATTTTCAAATCTGCACGCGGTCCTGTCACTTATTAGGCCAGCACAGCCTGGAAAAGGAAATGTGAATCCAGGCACTTCTTTTTCTACACTTGAGCACTGGATATATAGATAGATCTGTTTAATTATGTATTTGGACATCAACTCAAGTGCATCATCAGCTATCCACTCAAGCATCAGCTACTCCAGCAGCAGTCCAGCTGTGACCCATGGCTGAGCACTGGTTCACCGGTGATTAATTACTGGACCAGAGATTGATGACCAGAATCACAACTTTGATCATACTCAAATAAAGTAATATATGAAAGGTGCTATTTGTAATGCCTACTCAGCAACTGGCGACAGGAGAGAATGGAGAAGAATTGTCCAAAGTGCAACCAACCCTCGTATCGAGGAAGGTTGAAGGCAAGGCAAGACTCAGCTTACTTATTAATCTTTTACCCGTTTGCCTCGAGAGTATCCACTGAAAATGGGCTTAAAGTTTTAAAATGAACTGGTAAAGGGTTAAATGACTTGAGTGACTATTGGATTTTATAAGAAAACTGAAAGAAGAAGACTAGCTGACTTTTTGAATTGAAAGATTGAGTGGAACCAGAGAATGGATGATTGCCAGCAGAGAGTTAGAGGAAGAAAGCCGTTTGATACTGGAGCACCAAGGAATATTTGGTCTAGTATTGGATTATAAAAATTATTGTCATAGATAAAGTTAATGAAAGCATCATTGAGATGATGGTAGGTTGTCCACAGATAGTGCGGATGGTGTTTTTATAATTATATAGTATGATGGAAGGCCCTCAATACCTTTTAAAGAGACACACGTATGGCAGTACGAATTTTCTGAGATAAGGTTTGTAAGATGTGAAAATTTGACGTTAGAACCCAAATTATGAACCATATTTCTGTGTTCCTTGAAATGTATGCAATGAAAAGGAAGTCAAGGACAATGCCAACTATGTTGGCTACAACAGCATGAGGCTTCAATTACTATTATTTCAACCATTATTTCCCTGCCCCATGCCTATGGTCCCTCAGGATTGCAGAAATTGGGGTGTGGGCGATGTTCTGGAATGGCTGGTCTTTGCAGATGGTTTTGTTGATAGGAAGTGACTGCATTGAGGTTCTGAATAGTATTATCATTATTATTACTATTATTAAATTATTTATTATTGTTATTATTATTATTATTAAATGTGAATCTGCTTCTATTCTTTTTTGTACTGTTTGTAAGATTTTGCTTTTTCTTCTTAGTTGTTGGCTTCTTTCTGATGTGATCAAGGAAAGTTATGTGCAATTAAAAATAAGTCTTTAATTTTTTGCTGGTTTGCTTTTTTTTCTGTAGACTAGGTTGTTTCTGATTGGTTCTTCTCACTAATTGATCTTTTAAATGATCATGATTATGATGACTGTGTAGTGTGTTATTTACACGAGTATGACTTTCATCACTGCTATGTAATAGTAACCTAGCAATGACAGCACAGCTCAACATCTGAGCCTCTGAATAAACTGGTTTCCATATCTTTACTTTGTTTCTGTTCTGTACAGATATTGAGAATACAATTATCGTAATCATAATCTGTAGACTTCTAAAGCACCACTTGAATGCCAAGTGCATTGCACCAGTTTATTGTGATTATGTGCAATGCCTATTCTGCTGCTGGTATAGTTTGTGAGGCGCCCATGTGTTATGGCTCCATAGAAATCGTCATTGTTAATATTATGATTACCAAGGTACTGTTTCATGATAGAGCAGTTGTGGTATAGCCGCATTCCATGGTCCATTTGTTTATTGTGCAAAACTGGTTGACAAACGGCAACTTGGTATATTGAGACAGGGCAACTAACCTCGAAGAAAGTAAGGAAGTTGCTGATGTGTTCGTACCAAGCAATATTCATACGGTCAACGTCATGCAATATCTATTGATACGGAGACTGAGCCACAAGAGACACTGTGCATGAACCAGAGTGTCTCAAATCAAGATGTATGGATCCATCACTACCCTCAGAGTATTGACTTGCAGAGAGAACCAAGTGAACAGTTGCTGGCCATTGCTTTTCGTTATGGATTTAAACCAGTTCAGGATGTTACACATAACGTAGAATTGTTACAGTGATACAGAATTTGTTACAGTGATCGGTTGTAAACAGTGAATAAAGAAGAAATGGAAAGCTGTTGATCTTGGGTGCAGCAATCAGTGTTTTGGTGTAAGAGTGATAAAGAGGTCTCATACAGTCACCTAGACCCAGTCACAGTCACAGAGAATACCCTGTCAAGGAGCAGTTAAGGCTTCCTTAGTCTATTTCGTCTTGCCTGCACACGGATTTATCCAATGCATCTCTAATGAACCAGCCATGTGCATTGTGGTGATGATGTTCTACATAATTTGATTGGCAGGTGAGGCGCTATATAAATGCAATGAGAATTCTGTTCATTGTAGGATGTACGTGGAGGACGAGGGCACGGTCGTAAAGAAGCTGTACATCACCGGATTTGAGAAGACGGACGAAGGCGCCTACAAATGCACCGGAATGATCGGAGGAGTCGCGTGGGAGAAATCGACCAATGTTTTTATATTCAGTACGAACACATTCCTCTATTTTTACCACCTTTATCCTCACCATCCCTTGCACTCTTGCTTTCACCTCTTAACCATCCTTCTCTCTTACTCACCTCTTCCATTGCTTTTGTTTCCCAGCCATGTGCATTGTGGTCGTAATTGTAATCATGAATTTATGTAGCACCACTTCAAGAGACACTACTCGGAGGTGCTCCCTACCTGACATTGCCAAACTGCAATCAAGGACAATGGTTTTTCAGATGCTTGTGGAATAGGGGCAGAGAAAGACTAAGAGGTTCATTACGGAGACTGCTTGGTGGCCCATTTCAGAAAGATGATGTGATGATGAGGTGCAACAATGTTATTTGATTCAGTGCGCCCGTGTTTTTATCCCCCACCTCCATTCTGCTCAAGGTTGCTGCTCTCACTTCCTTCTCACCCTTCTCTCTTACTCACGTCTTCATCTTGCGTATTCTGTATTTATATAAAGCACATGTACTAACACAATAATTTTAATCCTGCCGTAAATGCCCTGTACAATAATATTGTCCCATTTAAGTTGCATCTGTGTCAGATTAGGTACTTCTAATGAACGAATTGATTGATTGATGTTTGATTGATTTTCCATTTATCTTTACATATCAATCAATCAATATATTAAATTTCAATATAGCACAATCAATCAATGTAAAATGTGATATTTCGCTTCTTTCAAGTGTCGCTCCCAGCCCAGACATTGGTGAAAAGAATGATTTTTATTGATAAATAAAAGGCCGAGTGATGTGTCCTTGGGAGCAGACGTAGCTTCTATGGTACATATCTAGACATTTGATGTATTGCCACGAAAGAACATCTCATATCCTATTCTAGAGAAGTTGGCAGCTGGGCATTTCCTGTGAAGGAGACAATAGACATGTCTGTTTGTGATACAATAGAATGCTTACTGCACCTGTGTGTGCTGCTGCCTCTCTTTGGGGTTTGGGGGGCGGGGGTATGTCTGGCTGTCTGTACCATAAAGAAATTGGAAGCTCACTACGCCGAATGCATTGCGCATTATTGCAGCTGAAGTTGTCAATAATTTTTCCGAATGCAGAATACGCAGCAAATAAGTCAATTGAAATGAAACTCCCTTAATAAAAGAAGTGCAAGTTAGTGTAGATGAAAACTTAAAAATTGCACGCTCCTCGTATACCGATGATAAGTATATTTACAGCATTAAAAAAGCAACCTGGTCCATGATGATGATAATAAGTATGGCTATGATGAGGATAGAGGATAATGATGATGAATCTGATGAGTTAATAGGATTTAGTATGATTACTACTGCTGCTACTACTACTGCTATTATTATTAATATTATTATTTTTTGGTTTTTTGCCCGAGGTAGTAAAAAATCTCTCAGGCTATAAATGATTAAAATAAAGTTATAGGTTCTCGTCTCCAATGTAGTGCTCAAAAGTGCCTATTATTATTATTATTATTATTATTATTGTTATTATTATTATTATTATTATTCAAACATTTTATCTCTACAATGTCAGACAGAAATGTCTGCTGTAGTCAGAGTTGCTCTTGGCTCCATTCGCACAAATTGCAGAATCGAACCTGTCTTAATGGGCCCAACAGTCTGGAAAGGGCTCCCACAGGAGCTACGTCTGCTTCCTGGGCTCTTACAGGATCATTTTTTATGTTCAGCTCAAAACTGTTTTTGCCATGAAGAAGTGCTATGCAGATTCACGATTGAATGAATGAATGAATGAATATGATATCTAAATATTGAATGCCAGTGAGAAATAGTGAAGGATGAATATGCTGATGTTAGTTCGTTTGAGAGTATGATGATGATGATGATGAAGCTAGTGATGATGATGGATATGTTGATAATAATTGTAGAGGACATAACGTTTGATCATGCTCCTGCAGTCCAACATCCGGCCATCTACACGGACGCTGTCATTGAATGTCGGGTCATCGGCCGACCGAAGCCGGAGTTGTCATGGCGATACAAGGGAGACCGCATTCAGGCAGGTCAGTTGTAGGTCAATTGGACAGAACTTGTCTCATAAGGGAGCGTGGCCTGCAACCAGACATTTTGATGCATGGTGTGAGAAGCTAGTGTAATGCCTGGCTGTAATGATTATGGTGCTGATTAATTTAGAATTGTTTTTTAGAATAGCAAGTAATAATTTTAATTATTAAAATAATAATAATATGATTAGAATAATGTGATAATATTATTAATGGTGACAATTCATTAATTCATTAAATGAATTTGCTTGGTGCCTCTTCTTCTACTCAGAGGCGCTCCCAACCTCAGCGCATCCAAATAAACCTTGTTAAGATGAAATGGGACTGCCTGAGAAGGAGTTCTAGGAAGGGAGCGGATTGTCAAGTGTACCATCGAGAAAGCACGGTTCTGCATAGTGGAAGAGCAATCAACGAGTGATTCAGATTGTTGCATATTATGCAGAATGTGTGTGTGTGTGTGTGAGTTAGACCATTGAAAGGAATAGCTGTTGACTCCTGTATTTCCAGGTATTGATGTTCGGCACCTGAATCTTGTAACAGCGTCTGTGTGCAAGGTGTGTGTTCGTGTTTGGCACAATGAAATCGTTGCCGCACCTGTCTGCACCTACCTTTCGCAGATCTATTAATATGCCTGGCTGTTCAAATAGACCGTAATTTGACATATTATTTAAATTTCTGTTGGTGAATGAGACCAGCAGGAAGAAGGGTACAATACATGGTTTAGGGAGACTGGTAATGTTTTGTTTATTCACTTGGAAGTCAATCAGTGGTTGTCTCTAAGTAGATTGCAGATAAGATGACTTCTTCTTGATGCGTAGAGTAGTGTAACATAACATAACAATGGTTTTAAGTGGTTCAGAAAACACTTGGTGTTTGTTAGAACCATTGTAAAGTAACCTGAACACTTAATATTCCAATTTTCTTTGCTTCTTCATAAATGCTGTGATGGCATCCACTGACTGAGATAGTACCTGCTATCATCGGAAACATTCCGCAAGTGTACCACTCTTGTGCTGAAGATTTTCTGCCCTGATATTCCTTTCAGTTTCTTAAATTATTGATACTTGTGTCCACCAGTTGCCCTGTTTGGACTCTTTGGAGCTAATTCAAGTAGGTCAAGTGAGGAAACAGGAAGATTTCTGTTTATTCTAACCCAACAAGTATGACCAGTTCAGCACTGGAAAAGTATATACTGTAATCCGTATATTCTATTCTATTCTATTTTTGGATTTATAAAGCGCCTCTCACAGTACAAACTAATCAGAGGCGCTCCCAGTGCGAAGAACTCCTGGAAAAAGAAAAGTCTTGAGACATCTGGCAGAAAAAGTAAAGCCTCCAGATAAAATTTGAGCACGAATAATAGTAGGAAGGCCATTCCACAGTAAAGGGCAGACAGGCAAAGGCGCGGTGTTGGGCTGTGGCAGTCCGAGATCGTGGAACAAGAAGATCATGACGATCTAAAGAGCGGAGAGGACGACCAACGGTAGCTGAGAAAGGCTTCCTAATGAGATCACAAAGGTAGCGAGGCGCTAGACCCAAAAACATCTTATACGTGAGAAAAAGAATTTTATATTGAATCCGGGCAGTCAGAGGAAGCCAGTGAAGGTGTTCAGTCATGAAAGCCGAAATGTGAGAGAAACGAGGGAGGCGAGCAATCAAACGAGCAGATGCATTAAGTACCGATTGGAGAGGAGCAAGGCGGAGTTTAGGTAGCCCAATGAGTAATGAGTTACAGTAGTCAATGCGGGAACAGATGAAGGCATGGACCATAGATGAAAAAATCGACGAAGAGAGAGATCGCCGAATGGCACGTAAACGACGTAGATGATAGAAGCTGGACCGAGAAATATTAGCAATATGTGTGGAGAAGGAAAGAGTATTGTCAATAGTAACACCAAGGTCACGGACATTTACCACGAAAGTAAATTGAGGAAAGTGCTTGGCAAGTAAAACGTAATCAAGCTTATTAAGCTGTTGACGAGTGCCCAACCAGATCAACTGAGTCTTGGAAGAGTTAAGCGACAGACGATTTGAGGACATCCAAGAATTGAGATCAGCAGAAAGAGATTCAATAGACTGACAGAGAGCAAGTTGTTGGTAAGAGGAGCCATGAACAAAAGTTTGAACATCATCAGCATAAAGGTGACCAGAGGCTGAGTGCTTAGCAAAGAGAATAGGAATATCAGCTGTAAACAAGATATAAAGAAGTGGACCCAGTACAGATCCTTGAGGAACTCCAAATTTAACAGGAACCCATGAGGTGCGAGAATCATCTAGTATAACCATTTGGGTAAGATCAGTAAGATATGAACGAAACCAATATGTAATATATATATATATATATATATTTATAGGTATATATTTATAGGTATATATTTATAGGTATATATTTATTCAGGCTGTAGTAGAGTAGCAGGAGTTGCCCTTGTCCATGATATTGACAGTCTATGAGCTAAAGCCCAATTAGTCCAATTACAAGAGGAACCATAGAACCACTTCCCCAAATTTATAAAGAGCTACTTGAAAGCCAAGTGCAGGGCACCAATTTATTCAAGTGTACCGCTGAGTAGTTTCCTTGAAGAAGTGCTATATAAACACTTGGATACATGAATAAATGAATGAATGTCTTGTCGGAGGGGGTTGTCCGGTGGTACCAAGTGGAGGTCCAAAGTCCAGTTACATTCTGAAGAGCAGAGTGGTTTGCTAGCAGATAAATACGGCGTGATCGTACATTATGACGGCGTGATTGTACATTATGATGAAGCCATACCAAATTTTTCTATGATGCCTGTAAATTTGAGCATGGGGAAACCACCGAAATGCACTTCATTCATTCTTTCATTCATTTAAGAGATTTTATGTAGCACCCTTTAAGACCAGTTACTCAGAAGCGCTCCCAACCCAATCTCGGCTACAGAGAACAGTCTTCAGAGTAGAGCAGAACATGGTCTCAATGGCTCAGCATTGGACATAGTTCCAGATTGTGGATGGTATATTGTTTGACATGAATGTTGGTCCATTGTTGAACTTAATTTAATAATACTTAATAATACTTGTCGCTGAGTTGGTCAACATTAACAGTTCATTGAAAAAATTTGTCAGCCGGTTAATAGTTTGTCGTTCACTTCAGACATTCAGCGTTGGAGTTGAAATAATGATTATCATTGCTTTCAATTATCTGTTATATTAAACACTTGAGGACTCTTTTGCGTGATTGGGATGCGAGCGCTTCTGAGTAGTTATGTTAGAGACCTTACCTTAGACATCAATCCTTCCTGTGCAGGTCTACACATCGGGCGATGCACCTCCTCCACTCCTCTCTATCCATGTTGGAGAGTTGCTATATAAATGTTCTGAATGATTGAATGAGTGAATGAATGAATTGAAGTTGTTAAATTTATTTAACAGTTTTAATGTAAGAATGAAGGTTCGTTTTACTCATGAAATTATCAAGTTAATTCAAAACGTTTCACCAGTCCTCTTGGCTCTAAACTCCACAGCAGCAAACATAAAAAAAACAGAGATGTAACCTGAAGTACCTCCGGGTTCCTAGTTCACTGCATAGCAAATAAATGGTTGTAAACACATGTAAACACATGTAATTGGAAAATTGTTTTACACGAATGTAGGCCTGGCTGAAATGTCCAAGCCTAGCTTTTATCTTCACAGGATATGCTTCACAGCTGTCATGTCCTTTAGGGCATTATATAATAAATGCTTCCTCATCCTGCTTGCATTCAATTTAATATCATCACTAACCCTCATCGGGGGGGGGGGGGGTCAACCCTCATGGGGGGGGTCTTAAAACATCAGGCTGATGTTATACTTCGTCCTCACTCAGCTTCCTTTTACCGTCCACTTCGTTCATCCAACAGATTTGACCTCTTGGTTCTTTGCTCTAGATCTGCTATTGCTCAATCCCGATCATGTGCCTCAACTGGTCTTTCTCTCTGCATGGGATGCACTTCTTCTTTCTGTTTGCTCTACACTTCTGTCTGTCTGTCAGTCTCTTTTCTTCTCTGTTCTCAAAACCTTCTCACGGAAACCTTGCACACTGGGAGTGCCTCTGATTGGTTCACCATACTATAGGCACTTTATAAATTATTAAATGCTATACGATAGTACAATATTATCCAGGCACTACTGAGTTAGAGGTGTATCTGCTGTTTTAGGTTGGTCAAGATTGTATGGCCCACGATTATAGTAAAACCTGCTTTGTTTATTTGGTACTGTAGGTGGACGGTACAAGATCGTGGAAGAGGAAGGTCTTCGTATAACGAACGTGACGCTGGAGGACGATGGACTCTACCTTTGTCGAGCAGAGGTTGAAGCAGATGGAAGATACGGAGAGGAGAAGATCACAGTTGCTGTTCACAGTAAGTGACGAATCGCCTTGCCTGTCTGTGTACCTGCCACTCTGCCAGGCTGCTGCCTGTGTGTCTTTGATGTCCAGCACCAACTAATACCCCCAAACAACGGAACCCACCTTTAGACTGCTCCTGCCGTACCCATTCCCATAACCACCATCCTTATTTCATCCTGATTTCATGAGACAAACAATAAAGTGATTAATTTGTTCAAATATTTGACTTTTTTGCACTTTCCTAAGAAATTATTTAAAAATTATATAGCTTACTTATATACTACTATGTCCTGAAATCTGAATATTTAATCGTGAAACGATCGGTTCCCTTGGGTTTTCATGAGGTGTTTCTCATTGATGTTGAAATGTTGCAAATGGGTTCACGATGCAACAAAGGTTGAGTACCACTGCATTAGACGACAACAGAAAGTTTCACTTTGCATTGTGGTTGAATTGTTTTCAGTTCCACCGAAGATCGTCGAGGGTTTCGGAACAGCGAATGCCATTGAGGGCGGAGAGATCTCGGTGTTCTGTCGAGCGGAGGGACTTCCAGCTCCAGAGTTTCAGTTCTACAAGGTCTGCTACTTACTTGACTGTCATTGAATTTATTCGATTATATAAAATGATACGTGTTGAATTTTTTATGAATAGGTTGCTGTATTTGGGGGTACTAAAATGCCAAAGTTCTGGAATAGAGTCCAGGTTGTTCTTGCCAGACTGTTTTGTGCTAGAAACTGCTGAGTCTGTGTCTCACTATGTGGCAAAGAAGCATTTTTAAAAATTTATTTGTCAATTTAATTACTTAAAATTAGATTTTTTCACATCATTCTGCTGTTTGCTTGCCCAACTGCCAGAGATACTTTTGCAGATGAATTTACAGCATGGATGTGATTTGAATAATTTACTTTGTTGGTCAGATTAAGGACGGAGCAACAGTTGCTGTCGAGGCCACAGATCGGGTGCAGGTTGATGCGAAGGCCGGAACTCTAGCATTTCGTCCCCTGAAGAAAGAGGATGAGGGCGATTACTCGTGTCGCGCTCACAATGACGTTGGCAATGACACAAAGGAGATAAAAGTCGAAGTTCTTGGTAAGTGCTCAGACGTCTTAAATTACACTAAATTCTCAAGACACCGACCGGCGACCACGTGACCAAGGGAAGACATTGTCTGGTCACTTTATTGTTATTAATATTAATACTACTACTACTACTATTACTCAGGGCTTAAAAGGTGGCAGGACGGTCATGGACGGCGTCCGTGCACTTATTTTAAAATCTGAAAATCGTCTTGCCACTTTTTGGCCAGCACAGCCTGGAAAGGTAAGGGGCGTCCTGGCACTTCTTTGAAAAGGTAAACTTGTAGCGTCCAGGCACTTCTTTTTCCGCACTTTAAGCACTGCAGTATTACTACGGGTGCTACTGCTACCGTCTTTATTGTGTAGTAGGCCTAGCATTGAATGTCTGTTTGTATGTATTTTCAGAAACTGATTTTTGCGAATCTATCTGAAGTTTTTGGTTTACATTTATAAATATTTGCTTAAATTGCTGTAATATTGCTCATCTTTAAACTGTCTTCCTTATTGTTTTTTTCCCAGTGAAACCGGCGATATTTGATTTGCAAAATGTCACGAGTGATGAAGGGACCATACGGATGATTATCTGCTCAGCACGTGGAGATCCAAAGCCTACCATGACCTTCCGGAAGGCAGGGAGTGCAGTGAACTATGTTGTTGGCGAAAATGTTAGTAGATGTTCTCATTTGTGGCACCGCACACCGATATCTTAAAATAAAATGTGATTGATCATATGCTGCCTACTTTTGCAGTCCCAAAGACCGGATTATGGAATGTAGTAGTATTTACAAATTTATATTAGCGCCACAACTTCAAGATTTGTGTACCACATGTCCAAGGTAGATGACTGTAGACTCAATGGTTGTATTGAACTCAGTCCGGACCACCATGGACTACTCTTACGGATAACCCTTTTGACTCAACGCAGCGCTCATGAATAAGCCGTTGCCCCGCGCTTGGCTTTCTAGAGGCGCTTTAGAAATCAGGAGTTTATATCTGCTGCTGTTTAGTATAGTCTGTATCTAAGCAAGACTTGTGTAAGCCACACTTTTGGTAACTGCTATTTAAAAATAGCTGTCTAGTCCATGGTGGTCCGTCCTTAATCTGACCAACAAAGTAAATTATTCAAATCACATCCATGCTGTAAATTCATCTGCAAAAGTATCTCTGGCAGTTGGGCAAGCAAACAGCAGAATGATGTGAAAAAATCTAATTTTAAGTAATTAAATTGACAAATAAATTTTTAAAAATGCTTCTTTGCCACATAGTGAGACACAGACTCAGCAGTTTCACTGAGAAATGAGAACACTGTTGGTGTTTTACAGGGGCCAATTGCATAGATCATTTACCCTGTAAATGAAGAGTTTCGAGACTTGCCAGAGGCAATCACTGTGCAGTCACCTTTAGCAAGTCCTTTAGGCCTACTCATGCCAGCTCTGCACGTTTAATGGCTTTTAAGCACATGGATCTCTGACTGCATCTTCCTCTGGCGTCTGACTATCCGCATCTCAGATTCACATTTCAGTGTGACCTTGCACGCGTTTTAAATTTATTTAATAATAAAAATAATAATAATCATAACTGTGATGGGCTGGTGTGTGCAATATCAGAAATTCAAAATACAGTTGTATTGTGTTGTATCAGTAACAATTGTTTTGTATTGTATCAATAACAATTTTGTATTGTTTCAATAACAATTGTTTTACATTGTATTTATACTTCACAGGAGGATCAGAGGCTGGTAGTTTCAGGTCCGGAAGATGGTCGACTGTCGCTGCAATTCAACAGCCTCATTCGGAGCGATTCCGGTGACTACATCTGTCGAGCGGAGAGCAACATCGGATCAGATGAGCAGACGGCCAGACTCACCGTCAATTGTAAGACTTTGTATTAATACACAGTCGGTGGTGGTAGGTAATAATATTAGAGATATTTAGCCAAAAAACCGGAAATCCGGTTTTGGGTGCTGAAACCAAATTTTTTCCCCCTGTTTACAAACCAGTTATCTGCAGTAGATGGACGACTAAGGTGGGTCATGTTTAGAGTTGAAATGCCGAGGGATGTGGGGAGATGTGAGGAGAATCAGGATAGGATTTGTGGAAGAGCAATGTTTTCAGTTTTGAGTGAAAGAACCTGTGGGGAGATAGCAAGAAGTGGAGTTTTGGTGAGCTGGTGTGATGGGTTGGAAGTTTGCCGTAGTGCTGGCGGAAGTAAGGCTTGTGTAAGCCACACTTAAAATTTTTTGGCGTTTTACAGAGGCCAATTGCGTAGGGCCTTTACCCTGTAAATGAATTATCAATTATCTGCAATAGATTTTATTGAGTATTACTGATTTTCAGTTCGATATGAATTTGGTCTTTTCTTCCGTCACATCCATTCTGAATGTGGTCATGCTGATAAATTACGTGGTTGTCATAATGAAAATAATCTTATATGGGTTGGTTTATGATCATTGTTAGTGTGAAAATGTGGTAGGCTGTGATATTATTTCCTGCATATTTTTCTGATATGATGTAGATCGACCTCGATTTGAGACAGACCACCCTAAGCTGGTGCACATCTGGGCTGGAACGACTCGAAATATGACGTGCAATGTTGAAGGGGAACCAGTGCCAGTGATGGAATGGCTGCGAGGAAATGAACCAATCACAAACAATTCAACGTACACGATTTTCAACAATGAGAGAACGAGCAACCTTCAGGTGAAATAGATACAAGACATGTACGAATTTTACATGTTAGGCCTACCGGTGTTACTGGTCTTTCCAAGATGATTTGCAAATTTCATGAAATGTAATTGATTGATTGATTGATTGAATGATTGATTGGTTTATTCACAGATTCCCAAATTCATCTATAAAGCCAAATGGTATTGGCTATTTTAATGAGCTTAATTAGGAGCTCTGCTCATTAAAAGGGAATGATAGCCTTATTTACCACTTGAAAACTTATTTTTTGCTGTGCTGGAGTCGGGAGCACCTTTGAGTAGTGTCCTTGAAGATGTGTTATATATCATTACTTGAATGAATGAATTTGTGTCTGTCTGCTTTGTGTGTGTGTGTGTAAATACCTTGATATTTACCATGTCCTTTCTCATTTCTCACAAAGAACTGCATGGCACATACTATGAAATTTCAATGTCTAAATACGGTGTAGATCATATTAGAAAATTCTAACCTCCTTTTAGACCATTCAGAAATACTAATTCTTGGTCAAGTTGAGACTAGAAAGTGTTTGAAGACAACCTGCCTGGTCTGTTGAAGGCACTCGCACATATTCTTGACATTCTTCAAGTTGATGCATTTCTGTCCCATCTGACCAAAACCAGGCGTAAGTCGCAACACGCTTCTGAGATAATGACCGAAATGTGAAAAAACTGATTTTTTCCATTTTTTTGTTGTTTGCAGAAAATGATAAATAAATATGTTTTATACACATTTAAAGTAAAAAATTTCCAAAAATATTATTTTTAATGATTTTTTGATAATTTTGTTGTTTTATTGTTCAAATAATTCGATGATTTTTCCCGCCATTTTCCACTTTCCCGCCATTGGTAGCCATATTCGGCATGTGGCTAACATAATAAATTAGGCATCAGTGAAAAGCCCAGACTTCCCTCTAGCCTCTTATGCAATCTGTTTTTTTGTTGCAAATTTTATTTAATTGTGAACATGGTTCTAAACTTCTAAAGAATCTTGCATTCCAAAGTTATAGAAAACTTTCAATGCATTTTTCTCAGAATTGTAATTTGAACGGTCGAACCACATTTTTACCCATAGCTTTGGACAGAAACATGGCAGAGCAATAAGGTTTGTGTCATTTTAAAGAAGAGACTTTATTCTTTTAGAAGATATATGACACTCATATTGTACAAAATCCGACTTACGCCTGGTTTTGGTCAGATGGGTCATAATTTTAGTTAATTGCTTGAGTTTGTTGACATCTTTCAGGTAACAGTTTTGGAGGCAGATCAGATCTGGATCTATGGCAACTACACCTGCAAAGCAAGTAACGAATTGGGAACAAATGATGTAAAGATCGAACTCAGGCGTGCTAGTAAGTTATTTCTTGTGCAACTCTTTTGCATACGTGAAGTGTGATAATGTGTCATGTGGTTCTTAAGGTATATAGATATTGTATCTATAAATTTCTAAAGCACCCCTTAGATGACACGCACCTTCGTTGAAGGCACTCCTGCTCAACTTAGTACAGAACTGCAGTGAGACTGAAGGTTTGTAAATTTGAGCCAAACATTTTCGCATTTGCCATAGCACCTCTTCAAGCTCGGTACTCAGAGGCGCTCCCGACCACAGCGCGGACACTACATTGGACGCTCCCGACTACATCGTGGACACTACATTGGAGTTTCACACCGAAGCTCATGAACAATTGCAAGTGAAGGACTTGCTCAAGGTCCCTACGTGTTGGCTTGAGGTGGATTCGAACCTGCAACATCTCCGGCTGCAAACCAATGAACTGTACCACTGTGCCTCACAAACATGTGCTGATGTCATCTTTTTGAGAAATTGCACATGATATAAATGCATGGCAACAATATCTTGAGGAAGTGATCATTCAGCTCAACTGGTTGGATTATTTCTAGCTGTTCCTGACTCACCGCAGTCGGTGAATGTGACGGAATGTCTTCCAAACAGCATTGTCATTCAGGTGGAACCACCCGCGGAGGATGGAGGAGAAAAGGTCAGAGGTTATCGCGTGGAATACTCGGAGAAGGTGCAGAACACTTCCGGTAATGACCAGCATTTTAAAGTTTACTTCAGGTATCTTTCTGTATTAATGCAGTCCCAAAGACAAGGGGCAAATCTTGTATTAATATTTATCAGATAAGATTTAAACATCACACGCACCCAGTGGCATACCGAGCTAAAATGCCATCCAGGGCCGCCCTTTTTGGGATATGATGTTTCTCAAATTCGTGCTCATACGTTACTAGACCATTGATGTTCTAATAAGTCAGCTGCCATTTTATTCATTCATTCATTCCGAAAATTGATTTAGCGCCTATTCAAGAGACTTACTCTGATGTGCTGCATAGGAATTGTTGTTTTCACGAGGACAGACCTCGGAATGACTGTATTTCAAGAGAGAGCGGACTCATTTCAAGTGCACATTGGGCTGACGTCTTATGCTAATTTACATGACAAAGCAAAACATTGGTTTTATGGCAGCGTACTGTCTTTTTGTTTAGTGATTATTGGCAGTGAAGTCGGAGAGCAGATCCCGGAATACAACGAAATACCGAAATCTTTGGAAGTGCTAGGTATGACTCCCTATTACTGCGTGAGAGTGATTGTTGTCAACAGCAGAGAGAGGTTTTGTTTTGGTCGCTAAAGTAGAGTCACTGGTCGGTTTCAGCTTATTTACGTCCAGTGTTGAAGTCTAAATTGAAGAGGAAAAGTAAGTAGAGTTTTATTAGCAGTTCTAACTGAATTGATGATAATGATGATGGTGATGGTGGTGATGCTAAATGCTGATTGCGACGATGTCTAGTTGGTTGTTCTGATTGTTTGATCTCCAGTGCTGCTCATTTACTGTCACCCCTAGAAAGAGGAAGGCCAAGTCAACTGTTTACTGCTAACAGGCATCGAACCCCTGTCCTAATGTTCTTCATATTTGACCATTCAACAATCATCCCACCCCGGTTTTAATGGGCATGGGGGCAGTGCTTTTGTGAGGCACCACACTTACAGGACTCCTCATCCATTCGGTATATTTCTGATTTCAGATTCAGATACCATAACAGTAGAGAACCTGAAGCCAAACACAACCTACCTGGTCCGAGTGAAGGCTAAGAATGATGTCGGTGTCAGTAGTCCAAAGGAACTGACCGTCACTACCAAGTCTGTCCGTAAGTATCGCTCTCCAAGCCAATTACAGTACGGTACCTATAGTAGTAATGTTAACAATAATAATATTATTAATATTAATAGATCTTCATTTAATTTCAAACTATCAAAGTATCAGTAATCAGTATCAGTAATCAGTATGATTACAATCAGCAATTGGCTGATGATCACAAGTTATTACAGGAGTTTAATTTAAAGGTTGGCAGCTTGAGGTGGATTCGAAAATGCAAACTCCTGCAGCAAGGCAACGAACATACCCACAACACCACCGCACCTTCATGCTTTTCTTGTTACTGCTGTTATTTGTATGTGATATCTGCAGTGTTTGCTTCTGGTCTTATTCAGAAAAGCCAAGTCCCATCCAGATTGATCCATCAACAAAGGGGGAAGCGTTTTCGTACACCATCACATGGAAAAAGCCGATCACGGGAGGCCTTCCTATCAAGGAATACGAATTCAAGTTTAGAACGGTGAGGAACAGACATTGCTTACTTTCCATACGGATGTGAATGACTGAAATTATTCATTCATTCATTCATTACGAGGATTTATATAGCACCCCTTCAAGGTGACTACTCAGAAGCATTGCTGACTCGAGTACTGATAAAAAGGACAGTTTTGATATACATGTATACACCGTGAGGCATAAAAAACAAAGCCACTAGAAAAATTGTTATAATTTTAACAATATTCAAGCAATGTCAATGAAATTCAGGAAAATTATAGCTAAATAGCAGGCAATGTAAACCGATTATCAGTTTGTACTCAAATTGTCCGCCTTTAGCTTCTACGCATGCGCGAAGTCGCTTGTGCCATTCACGCACCGGTTAGTAAGTAAATGCGCTGTTCAAGATCGTTCAGACTTCAAGCTTTCACGTTTCGCTTACGAAGATCTTCAACATCACGGAGCTTCGTTTTGTACACCATTTCCTGCACGAATCCCCATATTTGTTTATAGTCGACGTTATTTAGATCTGGGATGTTAGGGGATCATAGTGTAGGAGTTATGAAATCAGGAGTTTCATTCGTCAGAAGTGCAACCGTTTCTCGTGCTCTGTGCGCTAGAGCACCACCTTGCTGGAAAATGTAAAATTCAGTTCTCGAATTTCAGGTAAAAGGTCTTCCATGAGTGAAACATCTCTGTAGTGTTGGCCGTTGATTTTACCCCGGTTTAACAAAGTGAATTGACGTGCGCCCCAGAGAAATAACACCGACTGGCTTCGTCAGGGATTTGCTAAACGTCGGACGTGTGCGTAAAAGGCGGTCGGCTGCAATATCTCTTTTTCCAGCAACATTGCCCCTTAACAGCCCAGATATGAATCCCGACGATTATAAATTATGGGGATGCATGCAAGAAATGGTGACGGTGTACAAAACAAAGGTTCGTGATGTTGATGATCTCCGTAAGCGAATCGTGCAAGCTTGGAACGATCTTGACCAGCGAATTATTGACTCGGCGGTGCGTGAATGGCACAAGCGACTTCGCGCATGCGTAGAAGCTAAAGACGGACAGTTAAAATAAAAACTGTAAATGTGTTTACATTGTCTGCTATTTGGCTATAAATTTCCTGAATTTCATTGACATTGCTTGAATATTGTTAAAATAATAACGATTTTTCTAGTGGCTTTGTTTTTTATGCCTCACGGTGTAGATGCTGAATAAAAACGTTTTATGATTGTAGGTTAGCGTGGAAGAGGATGGCACAAGAAAGTTTGGTGGTTGGAAAAGTCATATACGTCCTGATGACGTCAACCAACCAATGTTGACCTATGAGCTGAATGACTTAACTCCAGGCGCAACATACGACCTTCAGGTGCGAGCGAAGAATGACTTGGGCTGGTCTGATGATACGTCAGCTCAGTTTGAAACCAGGGCAGGTTAGCAATGTCTCGGTTACCTTTATTACTAATATTATTGATGTCATTTTTATTGTTCAATCAATCATTCAATCAATCAATCAATCAATCAATCAATGTAAGCATGATATAGTGCCCCTTCAAAATGCTACCGTACTCAAATTTGCCTCCGACTTAACTGTGGTCGAAAAGAATGGCAGTTAGAGATGAGTGAACTGAAGATTTTGTCTTTGGAAGCAAATATGTCAGAAGTGCTTCTGATTAATCTCATTGAAGAGGCGCTATAGAAATTTTTGAATGAATTATTTAATAATAACTATTATTATTATGCACAACTATCTAATGATGAGGGGTGAGCTTCTGATCCAGCGGGCTCGCTTAACTATTAAGCAGCGGCATGCTTTCTCGGTCATCGGTACTGCTGTCTGGAATGACCTCCCTGTTACGCTTCGCTCTCTACTTGTGGTCCATCCGTCTGGGTTCTACAAGTCTCTCAATTCTTTTTTCTTTGGTCGTGGTTGGACTGGGAATGCCTCTGAGTGTATTCTTGAGGGGGCACTTTATAAATGCTCTGAATGAGTGAATGAACGAAGCGTCAATCAGTGTCGCTGAGCAACTGTGAGCGAAGGACTTGTTGCTCAACGTTCCAGTACACAGTAGCCTCTCAGAGTTGGACAGATTGAACCTCATGTACTCCCCACATTGCAAGGTCAGCATTCTAAGCAAAAATTGGCTACCATATTACAGAAGTGGACGAACATCAGTTCACGTTATTCGCTTACCACTCTAATATACATTTCTTTGAGTTACTGTAATATTGATTGTTATTGCTAGCATTCAAAAAACCAATTATTGATTAAAGTTGTGAAAGTTGATCTTAAGAGATCATAAGAATTGATTTTGTCGTCTTTTTCTCGCAGCCTCTCCTTCAGAGGTTGCCGCCGTTCAGGCATCTATCAACCCAGGAACCGTTGTTGCAATTGTTGTCGTCATCTTCGTTGTGTTGCTCGTTGTTGTTGATGTGTCATGTTACTTCATCAACCACTGTGGCGTCACGATGTGCATCTGTGTCCATCTGTGCGGCCGAAGTTCTGCTTTCACTAAGGAAAAGGCGATGGAGGAGGGCGAAAGGTCGGTGCTTCCAGCAAAAGATTTCTCACTCCTTTCGCTTAATGAGTTTTAGTTTTGGATTTTCTTTAATAATAATAATAATAATGACAATTTGTATGGTGATGTAACACGTAACACTGCCGTACCGCTACAAGGATGCCTCACAAACAGCTAGTGAGTGCGGGATAAACCTTAGCAAACATACTAGATTTAAGCATTGATTTGAAAGAGTCCACTGAGGCGGCCGATCTCATGTTCGGTAGAAGACTTCCAAAATCTTTAGATGTTGAATGGTGAGGTAAGTTTACTACACTTGTCGTGTTTTGCTGATTGTAATTGTAAGTGAAAATTGGCGAGATTGTCTTTCACTCTAAACTACAAACTTGCCTGTTTCCAGTCTACCTAATGGTTGTTCTTACTGACCGTCAGGCCCGGCCCTAGGGTTTGCGGGGCCCAAGG
Source organism: Lumbricus rubellus (assembly GCA_945859605.1). Taxonomy (NCBI): domain Eukaryota; kingdom Metazoa; phylum Annelida; class Clitellata; order Crassiclitellata; family Lumbricidae; genus Lumbricus; species Lumbricus rubellus. The sequence goes on from OX243819.1 coordinate 3,444,153, forward strand.
CAGCAGCAGGTCCTAAAGCTTAAATTTACGCAGTTGATTTCCTGTCAATGCGGCACTGGTGGGGGGAGAGTCACTTAAGATGGAACACTTAACGTTGTTTCCCAAATTTCTTTTGAGCTAAGAGCACTATTTCAAAACAAGCCACATTGACGTGGCCTATACATTATACAATGTACATATTTGATTTTCAAATTATGCATGTTAGGTCTGCGTTTTGGCTTTTGACAAATTTCTTCGCACCAAAGCACTAGGCCTAATGATGCCAATTATTCACAAAGTGAAACGGATAAATTTAGGCTACATTTAGGCACCTCTCTGAAAATATCCATATACTAAATTTCCTGTTTTGCATTTTCTAAGCTGTCGTTAAAATTGTCAACACTATCATTGCGTTTTGCCCCCTCCAGCAAAATGCATGCGGATGTCCATTTGCAAATTTGAAGAAAAATGAATAAGGCTCTAATTAGTGTTTTCTGGAGAGAATTTTACATGCAGGTCAATGCCAAAAAAGTAGACTAGCCTTAAGGTTTAGCAAAGTTTCGTTCTTTCAAAATCACCATGTCACATTCGCGTTGCAAATTGACTGCAAGAACAGTTGTTTTATACGACGTAATCATTGTCAATATCGTCAAAGAACAAATTATAGCCAGCAGCGCGGGGCCCCTGGAAGCGCGGGGCCCAAGGCGGTTGCCTCGCTCGCCTTGCCCTAAGGCCGGGCCTGCTGACCGTCTGATTTCAATTTGCTATTCTGAGCTTTGTAAGGAGGGCAATGTATCAGATTACAGTTGTGTTGTATTGTATTAGCCATTGTCGTCCTAAGACAGGCAATGAAGAAGTTCAGAGGATCTGAGATGACACGGTGACATGGCAGATACGGAACTCTAGAGAATTGTGGTACCTATGCGACTGAGTGGCTAAGGATAAACTGATCCAGGTCTGCATGGCTGAAATGATTAGATTTTCATGAGCCATGTCGTAGCATCAGACTTCAGGATTGTATCAATTCACGGCTCTGTCAATGGTTTGCTGTAAGGGGTCTCGGTAAGACTCGGTTCCCGAATTATGACTAGCATAACTAAGTTGTTAAGTCAGTGATTGATTACAAATTGGTTCATCAACTTGCTATCTCCTTTGACTGTTGGCTGACTTCACATAGACCTAAATGGTACATGGGGTCCTTACAAGCTATATTGTCTTCCCAGAAGCATTGGCAGGCCTATACTCTTATTGTAAGAGTGGTAAATTGGTGTACGTTCAGATGGGTAGTGGTGGTGAAGGATCTCACCCGATCATAGAATAGCGTGCAGGCTGGGACCATACTGAGTACATTAGGGAGCTTTGTGTTCACATCTTCAAGCAACTTGGAGATCCTTGCGCTCTGCAACTCTGGGGACTTAAGTCCTTTGCTCTCTTTTATCCATGCAGGTCCACCATGCCTTTCATGTATTGGACCTTCATGAAGGAACAGTTTTCCATTAACAATTCACAATATTGCACTGCATGCTTCTTGTGAAACAATCTAAGTCACTTAAGTCGCACCTGTTTAGATCTGTTGGGTACCAAAGTTAAGCACCTTCATGAGGTTATTGTAAGGCACTATGTAAATGTCCATAATTTTATACATACATGCATACGTATGGTCAGTTTAGCAAATCATATACATTGTCCATCTGTCCAGTTTTTTCAAACAATATGGGACGCAATGTGTGCAGTGTTATTGTGTATGATCCAACTTTTCAACAATAGAGGTCTAATTTTTCTCGGGTGCGGGAACGTGATTTTCTGTTTGTCGTCTTTTTCTATCCTCAGTGAGGATAGTTGAGTAAAGGGAGATTGCCATCTTTCAAATGTTTGGGGTCAGTTGGTGGTTGTTTTCTGTGCATAGTAAGGAGGTTCTGAAGCAGCCTATAGAGACTTACCAGCCAGAGGAGGGCGTTGCTGATGGGCAGACACAGCTGCCACCTCCCGCCTACAATGAGAATGATTGCAAGGAGTAAGGCTGATATGATGCCATCCATGTCTTGATGTCTGGACGTCAGTTTTCTAACAATGCATCAGGAATGTTTGTGTTTTAATTAAGTTTTTTTATAGTGTGAGACGTAATACGGAATGGTAGGTTCAAAATTCGATTACTTTGAACCTAGCATAGCGATTTTAAAGTATCATTGTGGTAGTAGCTTCACGACAACTGTCAAATTAAAACGTCACTAGATTTTTCAAATTTCAATTAGTCTTCTACATGCATAACCAAATTCAATTGCACCATTTTAAATTTGTGGTGAAATTTGTTGTTTGCTCAACTATTTCAAAACCTGTTGCACAATATTAAATATCAATTTTTTTATATGAACTATTGGCAAGATTTAGAACATGTTAAACATATACTTTAGTCTAATTTTTTAAAGACACCTGCCAACATTCAGTCCAACATTTTCTATTGGTCATTTTCTTACTTTTTCTGTGTTTCTGTTTTTGAAAATTCAAATGAAATTTGGAGTGCTACCTGTACTTCAAGGCCATTTTGGATCACATACAGTATATCTGTGGTTAATGAACCTTTGACATATAGTTATAATTGGAATAACAGATATTAGAGTGCATTTTAACATTTTAGATTATGTGTTTAGATTATCCTGAAAGTCATATCGAAGCATTTTTTAAAATCTGCATGCTGTTTCTCAATTCTTCAATTCTAGAAATTATTGTAATTAATCTTAATTGTGATCTTAATTTTAAGTTTATTCATTCATTTCATGAACTTATATAGCGCTCCTCTTTAAGAAGCCTATTTCGGGGTGCTCCAAGCCTGACCACAGCAAAAGAAAAAGTCTTGAAAGATTTAACGAAACAAAGTTTTGTTGATGAGATGTGATAAACCCAGCTTTGAAGGGAAGTCATTCCAGATGGATGGCCCTAAAACCTGGCAGCTAAGTGAGCCCTTGGAACTAGGAGTTGCCCCTTCATAGCAGGGCGAAGAGCCCAACGTGGTAATTTGTATATCACATCTTCAGCCCTTCCGACCTGACTGCACAAGACCATGAGTATTTTGAGCATTTACTGTTACAATAGCAAAGTTTTGTTGTAAATATCGCCATATATAACAATCTAGCTAGAATTTTTGAGAACCGTTTTTTATTGTCTGATTCATTGTTCTAAATGTTCAATAATTATCTGGTAGGTAAACACTAAACAACAAATGTTGTATAGTCAGTCGTGACATGATTCAAGGATCACAGGACATTGTTAGATTTGCCAATTATTTTTAGCCTTCCTTTATTGCTACCAATTTTCTGATTTTGTGTGTTAACCTGGACAGATTAATAGTCTCATAAGTATCGTGAAAGCGTCAAATATAAAATGAACGAATTAGAGAGCTGCTATGGGTCATTGAACTTTTTTTGTTGGTCACACTCTAAACCTCTGTTTCAGCTGCAGTTGCTTCTGCTTCTAATAAATGTTTTCTATTTAATTTTAAAAAGGCATAGTGAACTGCTTCACTGTCTGAATAGGTCGACCTTTGTAGAGCAACTTGACCTTTACCCTTATCCTGGCATGTAAAAGATGTCTTTTTGCATTAGATTCTGCACAACTGGACTGACACCCACATGATGGTTACCATTCATACCTTGTACACGAAAACAAGAATTATACACTGGGTCTCTCTGTTTGCCTCTAAATTACGCTGGCTTGATTGTAATCTAGAAGAACACAACTGCCTTGTGGATGAGCATTTTTGCTAAGTTGTTATTAATTACACATGTAGTAAGATACTAAACATAATATGAATGAACGTTTTCTTTGTTAAGGTTTGATGTTTGCACTATAATGTTTATTAAGTACTGCATAATTCTATGTATTAGCATATAATATGGACGAGTGTTTTCTTAGTTAAGGTTTGATGTGTTATACTATATAATGTTAATAATTGCACACGTAACAAGATTCTTTGCATTCATCATAACCCTTGTCAACCATCTAGCACTAGATATTGTATATGCGTGGCCTTAACCAGCGGGACTCAGCATTCCCTTCTGGGTTCCATTTTGGACCTAAATATAACTTTTTCTTAGTAAGATGAGTTGCTATTTTGCATACTTTTGGCTCAATAAATTCATGGTTATGGTTTATGCTTTTTAATGAGCATATCTCCAAGTGTCCCTCAATAATTCAGTATTGCTCAGCAGCTCTAGGAGAAAAATATTACACTTTCATACTCTGCATTAGAATTCCTTAGTTGCTGGTAACAAAGCAGCAGATACTATAACTGGCTGTATTGTACACAGCAATATTAAGTTACATTAATTTTCATGAATTGAGCATGAAATGAGTACCAGGCAGCACGATTACGAGAGTATGAATGTTCAATGTCAATTGTTTGACTTAAGAAATTTCCATTTTGAATGGCAAATTTAATATTTATATAAAAGTCGGCAATCAAAATGTTATTCAAGATATGATTAGTTGGTGAAGGCAAATGCTACATTACTACTTCAAATAAATGAATTGATTGATTAATGATTGATTGGCTGATTGACTGACTGACTGATTGATTAAATGATTGATTAAATGATTGATTTATTGTTTGCCAATGAGAAAAATGCACCAGTCAATGTGCTGAGTGACCATGAGATGAGCTATAATAATAGTTGAAGAAATATTTTTAGTGTTTAGTCCAGATCATATTTGTAAAACATGGTCATAGCCGATTGGTTGAGCGCTTGCCTTTGCCTTGTTTCCTGTGTAGTGTGTAGAGACTTTCAGCTTGTTGCTCAGTACCATCAATTGGTACTGATAGAGCTTAATGAATATGTACATGTGGTAGTAATTTTAATCTGCATGATATTCAAACACTGCAGCAGCAAATCTTGAAAAGAATAATAATGCATGTCTTCGTAATAGCATTGCTTAGTTTTTAAATGGTAATGATAAGTTTAATCAATGTCAGGTGTTGTTCTTATATAATCATTTACGCATGATCTGCAGAATTAAGTATCTGTTCTGTTATTATTTGCTGTTTTTGCATGTTCTCATTGCTGTTCTTTTACATGCGTTTGTACCAGATGCCTGAACTAGCATATGTGAAAAGTATGAACATTACGACCCCTTTGCTTAAGCCTTTGCACTGACTTCCTATTCAGCAGTGGGGATTTGTTTTAGAATGGGGTTCATTGTTATGAAGTATTGACCTCTGGCCAGCCACAATATTTGAAGTCACTCATATTACTCCGACTTGTCATTTTTTCCCCATCTAGGTTGTCTGGTTGTCTATCTCTGGCCATGTATAAAACTAGCACTGTCCTTGGTGAACAAACTTTTCCATTGCTGGGCATAGATTTCAGAATTTTTTCCAAGTAGCTGTCCGCTTTGCTCGTTGTATTATGTCATTTTATACTCAGTTTAAGGCTTAACTTTTTAAGGTTGCTTATCCAAATGACCTGATTACAGATGCACCGTGGGTGAAACCTTTGTGCATCATACAATTGCACGATAATTATAAGCTACTGATTACTGACAATGCAAGCACTTGAACAGCAGGATAGTAGTACTTGTGTGGCAAGTACGAGTTCACTTACTTTTTTACTAAGGAATTTTAGCAGTACAAACATTGTTATTCTTGCGATAAATTCTGCCATGTTAATTCCTGCCTGGAATCTGCCCCTCCCTCAAAGTTATTACCAATGATGCATTGCATAATTTGATGACCAGAGATTCTGTGGACACCAAGCATATGGTCGACACATCTGAAATACCCCACTCTCCACGAATGTTACTTAACACCCTCCCACGTAATTGTGTAAATAATAATAATAATAATTTTACGTTCTCTAAGAGTGGTGACGGTGAGTGACAGAGTACTGAGTGTAAGATTTCGTGGTGGAAAGATCAACACAACAATCATACAAGTATATGCCCCTACAGTGATGGCGACGGAGGAGGAGCAGGAAGCCTTCTACTTGGACCTGCAAGGAACAATTGACACAACACCGAGAGGAGATATACTGGTGATTATGGGTGACTTCAATGCGAAAGTTGGTGAGGACAGAAATGGAAAGGAAGAAGTAGTGGGTAAGTACGGACTGGGTGTACGGAATGAGGCAGGGGAGAGAATGGTGGAGTTCTGTGCTTCCAATGAGCTAAGAATAATGAACACATGGTTCGAACAACCGAAAAGAAGACTTTATACATGGACGACACCGGATGGAAAACACAGGAATCAGATCGACTACGTGGTGGTGAACAAAAGATGGAAGAGCACGGTAAAAGACGTAAGAACAAGACCGGGGCGGATTGCGGAACAGACCACGAGATAATAGTGGCTACATTGCAGCTAAAGTTGAAGAAGATGAAGAGAGATAAAAGACTGACCAGTTTTGATTGCAAAGGCATAACACCAGAATACAGAGTAGAGATAAAGAATAGGTTTGAGATCTTAGAGACAGACGATACAATGGAAGAGCAGGATACGAACACGTTATGGACAAAGATGAAAACTGCGATCCAGGAGACTGCGGAGAAACATGTACCAAAGAAAACATCAAGGAAAACTACCCCATGGCTATCCAAAGAGACCATTGAGGTGGCAATAGAAAGGAGAGAAGCAAAGAAGGAAGGGAACAGGGATAGGGTAAAAACCTTGAATAAGACCTTCCAAAGGAAGGCAAGGGAGGATAAAGAAAACCATCTAAAGGAAATGTGTAGGGAGATGGAGGAAGAAGGAAAGAAAGGAAGGACTAAAGAACTGTTCGCAAAGATGAAGGAAATAACGAAGACAGCAGGCCCTAGAATGGGTTCACTCAAGACGAAGGATGGGAAGATAATAGGAGATGAGGAGGAGATAAAGGAAAGGTGGAGAGAGTATACGGAAGAGTTGTACATGGAAGATGAATGTGTCAAGAAGGAAAACATCAAAATAGAGGAAGTCGAAAACGAACCAGAGATATTGGAGGTAGAGGTGGAGTGGGCGATAAAACAGCTCAAGGACAACAAAGCGCCAGGACATGATGGAATACCTATAGAACTGGTAAAAGCGGGAGATGAAGCAGTGGTGAGAACTATTACAAAACTATGCAATCAAATCTGGAGAACTGGGCAGTGGCCGGAGGACTGGAAAAGGTCCGTGTTCATACCAATATTCAAGAAAGGAGACGCGAGAGAGTGTGGAAATTATCGAACGATAGCGATGATATCGCACACGAGCAAAATACTTCTCAAAATAATCCACAAAAGAATGGAGAAGACAATCGAAAGGGAATTACCAACCAATCAAGCGGGATTTAGGAAGGCGCGAGGAACGCGCGATCACATCGCCAATATAAGGTGGATTATGGAGAGACAGAGGGAATACGGGCAACAGGTGCATATGTGTTTTATAGACTACAGCAAGGCGTTTGATTGCATAGACCATACACTACTGTGGCGGACGCTAATTGAGATGGGAATTCCGAAGCATTTGGTTAAACTACTAAAGGGCCTCTATGTGGATCAAGAAGCGGTAATAAGAACTGAATATGGTGACACAGGGAAATTTAAAATAAGGAAAGGAGTGAGGCAGGGGTGCATTTTGTCCCCTTTCCTGTTCAATCTGTATGCCGAGAGAATTATGAGGAGGGCTGGATTGGAGGAGGCAACAGAAGGGGTAAGGATAGCGGGGAAAATACTGAATAATCTGAGGTACGCCGATGATACGACATTATTGGCAGGTAAGAGGGACGACCTAGTTGAGTTAATAAGAAGAGTCAGGAAGGAAAGCGAAAAGGCGGGACTATACTTCAATGTAAAGAAAACAAAGGTTATGACAACTGCAACATACAAAAACTTTGAGGTGGATGGAGAAACGATAGAGGTAGTATCGAGCTTCACATTCCTGGGATCTATGATAGAGAAGGAGGGAAGAAGTGATATGGAAATAAGGAGGAGGGTAATAATGGGGAAAACGACAATGAACGGTCTGGAAAAGATTTGGAAGGATAAATACGTGAGCAGGGAAACAAAGAAAAGACTGGTAAGAGCACTGATCTTCCCAGTGGTCCTATATGGATGCGAGACATGGACAAAGACACGGGATATGGAAAAGAAAATCAACGCGTGTGAGATGTGGATTTGGAGAAAGATGCTAAGGATTTCATGGACGGAGAAGAGAACTAACGAATCGGTGCGCGAGGAGCTTGGAATAGAGAGGGAGGAGACACTGCAGCAAACAGCAACTTGGAGAAAATTGAGCTACTTTGGCCATGTGATGAGATCTAACGGTCTGGAAAAGGAGCTGATGACGGCATGCGGTGAGGGAAGGAGAAGATGCGGAAGACCTAGGAAGAAATGGTTGGATGAGGTACAGGAAAAGTCTGGCATGAGACTGGAGGAGCTACGAGAGGCGACTAGAGAGAGGAGACGTTGGAGAGAATACATCAAGGCTTTCGCCAGAGCTCCAGAAGCTGACGGCACCAGGTGACCAGGTGAAGAGTGGACAAACTGTCGCTGTACACCGCAAGGCTCCGCTGTATGCTGATTGCTGAAATAAATTAATAATAATAATAATAATAATAATAATAACACAAATAGTGATAATTTTCTGAATATATTTTGAAACAAAGGTGTCTGACTGGTAATGGAGTGCACCAGATGATGACTTCGTATACGTGTGTGTTAATCTGTGTGTTTGTACTCTTAGGCAATGTTTGAAGTCGGATGATGACAAAGAGACTCAGAAGGAAAAGGACGATTTAAAGGAATCTCTGAAGGAAGGAATCGAACCAGAGAAGGAAAAAGAGAAGGAGTTGGACGCAGCTGATGACGTCAAAGTAACCATCCCCCCTTCGCATGTTTCTCATAGTTTGCATTTTTTCAATTCATGTAATTTCAATAGCTGTGAGCTGTTCCATGTACTGTGTGTGCATTTATTAGGCGCTGAGCAATTGTGAGTAAGGGACTTGCTCAAGATCCTTGCAGAGTAAATGTGTCAGAAGGAGGATCGAACCCATGCTCTCTGTATTTCAAGATGAGCACTCTATCCATGTCCAAGACAGTCATAAATATCCTGATGTGTTCTGTTATTTAGTCCCAGCCAAAATTGTATGTAGCCTCTTCTGGTTCCCTGCTTCTTAGGCAGATGTTCAGATGTCTATACCTAAGACTACCACTATATTTTCGTGAATAAATTTCTCCATTGCTGGGCATAGATTTTTAAACTCATCATATTTCCAATTAGCCATCCATTCTATTTCAGTTTGAAGTTTAAGGCTTAACTTTGTAAGGTTGCTTATCCACCATAGGCTGCCTTGTTGTCTTGGTGGGCTCACCTTGAGGCAAACGACCTGATTACTGATGCACCATGGGTGAAACCCTTGTGCGTCATACAATTGCATGATAATATAAGCTACTGATTACTGACAATGCAAGTACTTGAAAGAACTGTTTATCTATTTACTTTTTTGCTGATAATTTCATGTTTGTCCGCAGGTCGTAAGCGGTGCAGCAGAGGAGAAAACGGAGAAGGCGCCGGCAGTCTAGTTGTCTTCATCGTCGCAGACAACAGTGGTTGTTTGAAAACGTCTCAGATGCACTCGTCGCCTCCCGTAATGTTCGTGAATCTCTTGTTGTGTACAGCTGTAGTCCTGCGATGATCGGTGGTGTGTGACCTCTTCTCACCTGTGCGTGCATGGAAAGAAGCTTTTGATGTCCAAACTAAATGTTCCACAGTGGTTCTCGATCGTTTATTCAAAGACTGCACGAGGAGGAGGAGGTCACACTTCAGACACACTCGTGTGTGATTCGTCCGTGTGATTTGCATAATCGGTGTGACAAACATTTCTAATGTTTAACTGCCTTTATGGTTGTCTGTTGCGGAACATAACTCTCAGATAGGCCGTAAATGTAATTTTGCCTTTTAACGACGAGACTGGTAGAATTTATTTTGTTTATGTTCCGCCTTCTTATCTAATATATTATGCTCTTTTCAAGTTTACTTAACTTCTTACGGCAGATCAATGGTTTTAACTATATTATACACAATGCACAAAATAGCTGTTGTCGTAAGGAGCATGTAGTACGGTATTATGATCATTAAACTAAGTCGTCTATTAATTATAAAGCTGTAAATTATTTTTGCTCATAAATTTTATTACTATTATTGTTATTTATTAGTTGTCGGTGCAGTGTTATGTGCAAAATGGTTTTAATTTTATATTTAAATTGCTTTCACTATTCTCAGAAATAAGTTTCTTGTGTTTTTTCCAGATGAAACATGCATAATATTTGTAATTTTTGCGAATGTTTTTCTATTATAAGCTTTTGAATTATTACATGAGTGTCTATTGTATTTTCGCTGTGTGGTGGATCTTTCTTGTTGTGATGTGTAACTTGAGGACCCAGTTAAATATAGGCATTAGGTACGTTTCGCTGGATGCCCAGAATGGGGAAGATAACCCATGTTAATCAATGTTGGTTTTTAAAATGTTATTTAAGAAGTTTTGGACAATTTTGGAGTTCCATAAATTTGAGGGAACTTGAGAGACTTGGAGATGTTAGTAACATTAGTAATGAATATACAATCTAAAAGTTTTACTTTGCTTCCAAATAATGCAACAGAATGGAGAACAAGGAAGTAGTGGAAGTATTTTTTTGTGGGGCAGAAGGCGGCAGTTGATTCAATGTGTGATAGTTTCATGGGTATCTGCATTTTGTTGGTGTTATTTTTAAACGTTGTGGCGACAGTTTACTGTTTATGTACACCACTTTCTGGCCCTGGGCAAAAATATTTTGAAATGTGTATTTAATTGTTATCTGTGAGTGACCTTAAAGTGGTGGACAAAGAACATTGAATTCGTGTATAGGGGACAAGGAGGGAGAAACCGAAGGAAGAAGGAAGGTGAGATAGGAATTGGTCACAACCCCTTGCAGTATACTGGTTAGCTTGCTGAGCAAGTAACTGGGCTTCAAATCCGTACCAGGGCAGAAATTCATTTCAGGTTTTTTTTAGTTCCACTTGATCCCCTTTTCCAGCATGGCTACTATGTTTACATTGATGGTGCACTATTGTTCAGAAGATGGAAGTGCTACAGAGAGAGCTGACAACTCACACGCCTCTGCTGTGAGTATGAATAATGAAACCGCTTACTCTTCTTACACATGGCTTCTATTCGGGACTGGCTAAAATAGCTGCTCTTCTCGTAAGTTATGTCGCTGGAATGGATTGGTCGGTATTGGTGCTTTTTTGTGCTAATCATTCAAAGCCGTTGTAATGATTGCAGACAAGTTACAGAGGTCAACATTAGATCGTTATAATCTAATCTATATTAACTTCTATATTGCCGTTATCATAATGCGTAGAGCATCAATTGGATGGTCGGTTCAACTGAAATCGTAGTCAATGTCACAATAGTCAACTGGAGAGGAGGCAACGTCAATTTATGCGCGGTCCAGACGGCCAATAATACAACATGTACGAGAGGAAGAGCAACATCTCCTTTAGCCAGCCCCGAATAGTAGCCATGGGTAGGAAGTGTTAATGACTTCATTTTTAATGCTGGCAGCAGAGGAAGGAGAGTTGCCAGTCGTCTGTGTTGCACTCTCAACTTCTGAACAGCATTGCACAATCAATGTTAGCAGTTTAGATGTGTTGGCCAAGGAGATTAAGTGAAAATATGATGCTTCTAAGTGCAGACTGTAAATGGGTTCCGTATTGTTGTTTTCTTCTACTCAAAAATCACTCTCTTTGACGGGTCTTTTAGCCGAAGCAGTTGAATTTGTAATCTTTCATCTATTGATCTTGTTCGCTTTTTGAAAATACTGATTTGTTGATGCGTTTTCTGGTTTATTTTGAATTATGTTTTACGCTTCTAGTCACGGTTATGTCAAAAGCTTCTGTGTTTGTTTGTGCAAAGTTCTTGGAAGTTTTGTTATTATTTTGTGATATGATAGTATTAGTTGACGTTTTGTTACGTTTTATAAACTGTTTCTTGCGTACGTATTCATTGACAGAATAAATATATGGCGACAGTGCTGGTGATGATGGAAACATTATTTTTAATTTGCCACTCTTTTCCTATAACTACTTTTGTCTTTTTTTAGGCCAACACATTCATGAAAATATACTTAGAGATATAGATTCAATTTTTACGCTTAGAATCGAGCATTCTTTTGTGCACTTCGCTTTAGATACGCTGTGCACAGATTGCATTTTTAGCGCATTTAAAAGAGCGATAGCATTTGAAATTTTCTACTGGGTGGCATTATCCGTTCGCTGTTTCATTCTACAGTGTAGTTAGTTTTCAGATTTTGTCCGAAGCTAATATTAATGTTGACTGTGAACATTTTCCAGTGTTGGTTGTTGGTATCTGAATAAAACGTGAATGTGTTCGTGTTGTGTTCGTCATTTTCTGCAAAAAATTTAATCCGTTTAAAATCTTAACGAGAGATTAAAAAAGAAACAAAGCTGAAGATTTCCTTGGCAGTGTTGTTTGCATAATATGCATTTGTTATTTTATTGCATTTACATCATTCGACTATTCAGAGTGGAAATCTGGGGGAAATTCTGTTGTGCATAGAATCAGTTCTGACCGAAATTTTGTCACTGGTACATATTTTTTAGTTTCAAAGGCAGTTAAAATCTCAATTTGGTTTTCCCATTGGAATATTTTTCCAAATATAGACATTATTCATGAGTGTAATGTGTTAACCAGTGTTGTTGAAAGTATCGGGCAAATGTACTTAAGTAAAAGTAAAAGTAAAATGGATTTTAATTACTTAAGTAAAAGTAAAAAGTATTCATCACAAATTTTACTTAAGTAAAAGTAAAAAGTAACCCCTTCAAATAATACTTTTTAAGTAAAAAGTAAAAGTACCGAGTCTTTCTATAAGCTTAACTCAATCGATTATTAACCTTCAAAAATACTAATTTCTCGAAATGGCACTTAGATCTATCGTTGAGTCTAGTACGCACGCTTCCGATAAATTGTTAGCACAATGCACAGCTGAAGAGTGGTTCTGCTGCAGAAATGGCAGTGCATCCAGCGTGCACCACCCATCGAAAATCTATTTTTAGGCATGCAAAATTTGAATAAGCTGTCTTAGCTTAGCGTAACGAAATGTCAATTAGCGCATTGAAGTAACGAACATTGTAACGAGTGTCGCATAAATTGTAACGAAGTAAAAGTACTGAAATATGGGTAAATTGTTACTTCGTTGAAAGTAAAAGTATTTCATTTTTTCGTTACTTCGTTACATGTGAAAGTACTTAAACTTTTACTTAAGTACAGTAACGCGTTACTTTTACTTCGTTACTGTACAACACTGGTGTTAACCAAGGGTTTTCAATGATAACTTTTGTTCTTCAAGACACATCTTTCTCAACTCATCTGATTGATACAATACAACTGCAATTTGATATTGCGATTCTTACAAAGCTCAGAAGTGCACAGTTTGCACACACGCCTCGACGGTGCAACTGCAATTGTATTGCATGGCAACTGTGATGAAAGTCTTGCTCAAGGTCCGTACACAGTAACCACCTCGGACAGGAATTGCAGCATTGCATTCTAGTTTGGCGAGAATCCTTTTCATCGATCCAGCTTCTGTTTAGGCAAGAATTAATTTGATAAATCCCGCTTCTAATTTGTCAGCAAATATTTTTCATCAATATAACTTTTATTTAATTTAAAATTATTGCTAATCAATCCAGCTTCAATTTCAGCAAGATTGTTTTAACTAATTCCTCTTCTATCTCAATAGAAATTACTTTCATCAATCCGACTTCTATTTTAAAAGAACTCTTCGTCAATCCGACTGATACTCGACTGATGCTGAAACCCATGCAATGGCGAATAATTTACCATACTAAAATACACGTTTACCAGAACTTGTTTGATCGATCCCGCTTCTATTTTGTCAGCAAATATTTTTCATCGAAATAACTTCTATTTAATTTAAAATTATTGTTCATCAATCCAGCTTAATATTTAACTTTTAAGCAAGATATGTTTTCATTAATTCCTCTTCTATCTCAATAGAAATTACTTTCATCAATCCGACTTCTATTTAGAAAGAATTCTTGTCGTGAATCCGACTTGTACATGCAATGACGAATAATAATTTATGACGCTAAAATACACATTTACCTTTCATTTTGATAATCTGATCACCTGCGTGCGGTTTTTGGTCTAGGCCAAAAAATATAAATAAATAAACAAACACAGTGCCTTCTATCCCTGCGATACAAGTTGTTCTACATAAAAAACCTCACAGTTTGTGTCTTCATTTCGGCAATGCTGTGAAGTGTAACCGATTTACTGAATGAATAAAGGAAAATAATTATCTATAATTAACCTTTTTGACACTCGGCCGTCACTCCTAGCGATTCTTGCACAAAGTCACGTGATGAATAGTCTAGCCGAGTTCCTAACGTCTATGTAGAATTATATTTTTGATTTACGAATTAATTTCCTTTAAATTAGTAAATTATTAGTGACAAATTTCTTTTATACACGTGTAAGTCGTTTTAGTTAATTATAAGAATGTTCGTGTATGAGTTTAAACAAATTCTGATGTTTTAAAACGCGTGTAAGTCATGTTTGCGGTTGTGTAGGTCTAATTTTTAGACCGGCGTACCAGCTGATGGTTTAAGTCAGTACAGTAATGTGACTAACTTTCATCTAAGGTGATCTGTAAGTGCCCGTGAGTAAATGCGGGCGAAACTGCACAATCGGGGACCGCTATTAATAGATCTTACGTAACATTTTCAATATTTGGGAAATAATGACGACACTAACCCTAATTCGGTTATTGTGACTGACGTCTCGGTAGATCGTAAACAGTATGGCCGCCGTAGATACGTGCGCATTAGAGCGGCCATGGCTGCCAACGAATGCAATAAAATTACAGCGCCACCTATCGACGATATCGAAGCGTGAGGGTCGGTTAGGGTTAGTTTTAGGGTTAGTGCAGTCATTCTCCTGAAATTTCAGCAGAATGACTGCACTAACTCTAAAACTAACCCTAACCGACCCTCACGACGCCTAACCTGAGCCCTAACCGACCCTCACGACGCCTAACCTGAGCCCTAACCGACCCTCACGATGCCTAAACTGAGCCCTAACCGACCCTCACGACGCCTAAAATCTATTAATAGTGGTCCCCGATTGTGCAGTTTCGCCTAAATGCGTGTGTTGATACCTCGATATGTCAGCGTCGTGCTTTCTCAGTTGTATATCCATCTGTCTGGAATAGTCTCCCGTTGGAGATACGCATGTTGTATGTTGCATCTATAGGGTTGACTCAGGTGTTTGCAGGTTTCTTAAGAGTTAAGACCTTTTCGTATAATCGCGGTTGGACTAGGCTTCTTGAAGGGGCGCTATATAAATCCTTGAAATGAATTAATGATCGAATTTATTAAATATATATTAAATATCGCAGTGGCTACGGAACCGTCCGGACGGTGCCGTAATTCTTTTTCTACGGAACCGTCCAACACTTATGGGCCTACCCTTCGCACTAACACCCGTCGGCCAATCAGGTTAGCGGAAAACAATGTGGAAGAGTCGAAGACCGTAGGGGAGGAGGTTGTCGATCGGTACAATGAGCCCATCCCTTTGTAAACAGTAGCCTACTGTCAAGAGCACGTGCGACACGCAGGGTCTAACGATTTTAGACGAATTGCAATGTAAAACGTTTAAAATGTCTTACAAATGACCCTACGTATGGAGGAACATTTTGCACAGGTAATTATGTCTCACTTTAGCGCTCTTTATCGTTAAATTTAAGCAGGGTTATAACATAGAAGACCTAGGTGTCGTTCGCGTATAGGGTATAAGGTTTCGCGTCGTGAGGGTCGGTTAGGGTTAGTGTTAGGGTTAGTTTCGTCATTAGATTCTTAAGATTTTTGCGTCGTGAGGGTCGGTTAGGGTTAGTGTTAGGGTTAGTGTCGTCATTAGATTCTTAAGATTTTTGCGTTGGTTGTTTAGCAGTTGTTGGCCAAGCTAGCCTAATAGCTTGACCATCAACTGCTAACATCAACTACCTTCTCCCCCCTACGGTCTTCGCCTCTTCCAGACGGTTCCGTAGAAAAAGAATTACGGCACCGTCCGGACGGTTCCGTAGCCAGTGCCATTAAATATATTTTTATTAAATATGTCCGTGTATCTATCTCATTAGTTAGTATGCAGCTTGCATAATTTAGATTTTCGACTTCTTCTCTAATGTTCGGTTATTATGTTTATTTGGTATTGAATGCAAGTTTTGGAATGAGCTCCTGAAACACAGTTTTCCTTATAAATCCTATACCTGTTTCTGTCTTTGACGTCTCCCTTGCAATTAAATTAGCGCTTAAAGCTTAAGGCAAAACTCTTCAATTGTATGGTTTCCAGATTTTTTCACCATCATTCCGAGGTATGCCCCTTGATTACTATGCTTTAACGAGTCCACATTGTACCCATATAACGATATTTTAGCACTTTATGACAGCATATCTTCGAAAAAATATATATCTCTGGATGATGGTCAGTGTGATTTTTAATGCACTGCTTTTCATTTCTCTTTAGTCATCGTGACTCATGTCATGCTTGTCATTCCTCTGTAGTCATCGTGACTCATGTCATGCTTGTCATTCCTCTGTAGTCATCGTGACTCATGTCATGCTTGTCATTCTTCTTTAGTCATCGTGACTCATGTCACAAGACGAGGCGGTTCGCGCCACAAACGACGATGCAGCCTCGTGCAAATGTGCGGCTGTTCGACTCGGTTACTGGAAAGATCCGTACATCGATTTCTTTGCGAAGCCGGGTGATCGAAAGGCTCCGGAAATCAACCGAGGGTACTACGCCCGAGTTCAAGGGATCCAAAGCCTCGTCTTACAGTTTCTAGAGGTGTGTCGCTGTTACACGGGCCACCGTGTAGCAAACCTTTTATGTAGTGTTTAGCAAATACTAAATTTTAAAGATGACAATTATTATTTTTATCATTGAATAAATTTGTAACACGCTCAGAAATATGAATCTTCGGGTGCGGGTAGGCAGCCGTCGGGGGAAGATGGAGTTAGAGATTCATGTGCTTGAAAAACAATGCACAATGGTGAGTTTTGAGTCACTTTCTGAATGAAAGTTCTAAGTGAATTTGAGCTGCAAAGCATCGGTGGCACCGATTCTATTGTCTGGGTGCAGACTGCAGAGGCATGCAATATAATGCACGGGAGTCCATAATTACTGTTCTGCATTGGGCTCAGTTAAAATATCCATACTTGATGAGGAGGAATATAAGGATCTAGCACTGCAGTGACTGAAGGTAGGGAGGTGTGCGTATATTAAAATCAACACAGGTGTAAGACCATTCTTGATTGATCTTTTGAATTTTGAAAAATAAGCGAAGATTGAACATTGTGATCTTAGGTGACGAAAAACCAGTGCCAAATCGTTAACCTCGGTGCAGGTTTTGACACACTTTTCTGGAATCTCGTCGACCGCGGTCAAGTTCCGCGAAAGTGGGTCGAGACCGACTTCGAAATGGTCACAAGTCGCAAGATTCACTACATTCGGTCGAAAAAGAAACTTCTGGAGAAACTAACGAGTCCTGGTATTGCTATCTTAATTGAATTTCCATTGGCTGTTGAATTCTGTAAGATAATTGGTTACCAGCTGCCTGTTAGTGATGCTGAAACACAATGCAACGTTTCAAAGCCTATGCAATAGCTGGGCCATAGTTCTTGAGTTTGCGGCCAAGTTATATTCAATATCTGCAGTAGTAAAAAATAATAATTATGATGCCTCTCGCGGATAATTCAACACTTCAATGGAATAGCCTATAGTGGTACTTTTTGAAACTGGGACTTTGACGAATAGGGTTAATGTTAGACAAATCTGCGCAGTTGGCGTCGAAGTCCTGAGGGATCATGTTTACCTTGGGGCATAAGAAAAATCATGATGATAATAATTACCTAATACATTGATAATAGTTATATATAAATTTAGTTGTGAAAACAACTACGGTATGTACTAGTGATGATATAACATTATGTTTATAATAATAGTAGCAAATGTAATGACAGCAACAATAGTGGTGGTGGTGGTGGCTAATAATGGATTGAGTTATAGAAATACTCGGTACTTTTACTTTTTACTTAGAAAGTATTGTTTGGAATGTTATACTTTTTACTTTTACTTATTTAAAATTTGTAACATATTTGAGTACTTTTACTTAAGTAATACAAATCCATTTTACTTTTACTTAAGTACATTTGCCCGATACTTTCAACAACACTGATGACGGCGATGACGATGGCGAAGATGATACTGCAATAATACCGTAATAATGATGATGGTAAAATGAATAACAACACAGGGCCTTTACTTAAGTAATAATTACATAAATCCTTAAGATCCATTTCCATCATCCCTTCCTTTCCAGGTGCTGCCGAACCGACCTTCACACGAACCGACCTCCACAGCTCCATCTACCACTTGATCGGCCTTGACCTACGGAAGGTCGACGAACTGCAGAAGAGACTCGACGAATGTGGAATAGATCGGACGCTTCCAACGGCCTTCATCGCCGAATGTGTTCTTGTCTACATGCCAAGCGATGCGTCCACGACTCTTGTTGCGTCGATAGCCGCGAGCTTTCAGACGGCGTTTTTCATCAATTATGAACAGGTCTTTCATTCATTTAGTTCATTGATTCCTGCATTCATTCCATGGGGCCCGCAGAAATGTTTGCAGGAGGGGGCAAAACTTGATGGTCACGGTTAAAGTTTTTGATAGCAAGAAGTTGAAAACGCAATAAATCCAGAACATGCATGTGTATTTTTCATAGAGGTTTCTTAATGTAAATGTCTCAGTTACACTTTCATGATTTTTATCATGAATATATAGTTTATTTAGTGCAAAGAAATGTGTTAACAACCAAAAAGTAACAGTCATTAAAAATAGATTCCAACTTTCCATGGGGGGGGGGCAGGTGCCACTCTTGCCCCTATGTGTGGGCGCCCATGATTCATTCATAATAATTATTTAGTAGTAATAATAATAATAATAGCATCTCAAACCAATTACACCTACAACGGCACCAGTGATTATAACATCAGTATCAATAGTCTGTTGGTGAATTATTTATTTTATTTATTTATCCATTTCTACGGCGCTCCCGACTAAAGCGTGGACACTGCATCGGAGTTTCATTCCGAAGTGCATGAGCAATTGCGAGTGAAGAACTTGCTCAAGGTCCCTATGTGGTGGCTTAAGATGGATTCGAACCTGCAACCCTCCGGCTGCAAGACAACGAACATACCCACTACACCGCCGCACTCGATTGAATACTAGCATACTGGATGCCAAGTAGAGCTCTGCAAGTTGAGTGAACATGTGGAGGTTTATTGACCGAACAGATTGATTGATTGATTGATTGACTGATTGATTGATTTTGTGTGAAACAACTTTGATGAGTACATGCTTTGCTTCTAGGAGTTGCATGATTTTCTGCTGTCCCAGCAAATTTACACTGCTGGCTTACTTACTCCACTATTTTGTGATAGGTCGATATGGGTGACCGGTTTGGGGAGGTGATGGTCGAGAATCTGAACGTCAGAGGTTGCGCGTTGTCTGGCGTCACGCACTGCAAAAACATGGACACACAAAAAGCACGGTAAGCGCCGGACACTTTGGTATTTGTCATTCCATCAGACATGACTCATTTATTCATTTAAGCCTTGGGAGCAGCCAATTGCTCTCTACTTTGTGCAAGCCGTAATCGTGATCATGATCATGAATTTATATAGCACCAACTCAAGAGAAACTCCTCAGAGGCGCTCTCAACCTGACACCAAACTACTATCAAAGAGAATGGTTTTCAAACGCTTGCAGAAAAGGGGCAAAGAAAGACCAAGGACTTCATTACGGAGATTGCTACCTGTAGCTTTTTCCAGAAAGATGGACCGACTATAGCAAAGCTTTTATGCAGCACTGTGGAAGTTCGAGCCATAGAGACAACCAGATCACCTTGCATGGCAGAGCTAACTAATCAGTGACCTGGAACATCTAGCACTGGCACACATAGCTTCCTGAGATAAACAGAGGCTTGGTCTGCTAGGCATTACACACGAGCAATAGAATCCTAATTCAGTGCGTTTCTGCATAGGCAGCCAGTGAGGTTCCTCCCGTGCTCTACACCAACTAAGTTATTATGTGTCGAAAGTTAACCAATATATTCGAAACCGGCTATATATCTGCTCTGCATAGACGCGTCTTGCTGTTGCATGCCACGGCTGTTGCAGAATTTCAGGAATGTAACTGGAATATGTTTTTGTCTTTGTTGTAGATTTCTGATGAACGGTTGGCAGGAGGCGAACGGAATGGACGTTCTCTCCGTCTACAGAAGTCTACCGCAGGCGGATGTACAGCGGTAAGTACTGACAGGCCTTCATTGTTGTGTTCCAGCATGCATTGATTTTTATATGTATTTTAATTGTTGTTCTTATCTACGTTAATAAAGCGTAACCACTTCAAAAAGAAGACGTCATCAAACTGAATTCATTTTATTGTCTGGTTCAGTGGTTCCCATCCTTTTTTCGAATATAGGAGTATAGGGCCACTTTTTCTAAGTTGGAGGACACGAAGGCAACTTTTTCTCAGTTGAAGGACATTACAGGGCCACAAGGCTCAAATTTACTTAACTAAAGCATATAAAATTGTTATAATTGAATCAAAATAGAATGTTTGATGGTATTTACAGATGCCAGAATAAAATAATTTGTAATAGAAAACAATTGTGTGTTTTATCCTGTCCTAAATGTCAATTATTTCATATATTTCATATAACTTTTTTTTTAAATTTGAAAGATGAGGGCCATTTTTGTAGGCCTGGCGGGCCACTTTTGGCCCGCGGGCCACAGGTTGGTACCGCCATGGGTGCCGACTCTGCGAGGCCCGTGAGTGCTCAGCACCGCCAGAAATTGGCCATGCGAGGCCCTCCTGTGCATGGGCACCACCTGAAATCAGCCGGCAAGATGTGCTTTTAAGATATTTTTTCTCTGTTGGGATTGCTTATAGCCTATCTAAAAAATCACTCCATCTTTAGTATAAGCTTACTTTTTAAAATCTCAGTTAGTTTACCTTACAATTTCTCCAGTTTTATCCCATCTGTTAGTCTGAACTCCATTGGTCCTAAGCCGATCAGCCAATGCGAGGAAACCCCGATATCCTGCTTATTCGATCGGCTTCCGTAATTTTTTTTATTACGGACGAAGGCGACGATTTGAATGACATTGTTTCTTTAAACCTATAATTTTATTCTATACATGCTCAATAGTGTTCTTCAGTGCTCGAGAGTCACCTCCCAGCATCATAAAAGCGGGATATTGTTTTGTCTTTAAAAACTACTTGAAATACTATTTGAAAAACTATTCCACAATGTTAATATTGGCTCACTAAACAGTGGCCAATTGTCTGATTTCTTGTGCAAAATTTGAGTAACTACTGTATGTTGACCTAATTGAGGGAGAGTGCTCCAAGACGCCCATGAAAACGAAGATTGTGCTTTTCTTCTGTGTGGATTCCAAGAGAAATAGGTTACATCAAACACAAAGAATGATCAAAAATATTTAAATTGGGAAGAACAATTATTTAATTGAAGTTTTAAATCATGTCTTTATGCAATGAGATAATAGGAAATTTTAACAAGGATGTCATGACGTTAAAATGACAGCCTAAGGTTCTACCATCGTAGTGTGACAATAAAAAAATTGAAAATGGGGAGGAGCACATCCCGTTCCCAAACCCCTTCCCTGCTCGGCTCTGTGCTTCTCGGCGATCATACTTTGGCCGCGAGTTCGTCCCTTAAAACCAGGACCAAGTCTCCGCCTATGTGAACAGTGGTGATTTCAATAAGTCTCCTATAAAAAAGGGTCAAAAAATTTTCCCGCGCTCACGCGCGCGTATTTTCACATTCGTTTGGGCACCCCCACTCTTCGGGTCAACTCGGCGCCTATGGGTACCGCTGGTCTAGTTACATTTAAATCGATATATCAGTAGTGACTTCCTGTTGGTTGTTTTATTCTGTGATAGAATCGAGAAGCTGGAGTTTCTCGACGATATGGAGATGTTGAAGCAACTCTGTGAGCATTACTGCATCGTATGGGCCTTCAAGGACTCAACTGGTATTGGACTGAAGCACATCTCCCTGATGCCAAGCACGACGGGGCAGAAGAGCGCCCCCCAGAAACACTAGCTTCATTTATGTCTTTTTTTAAAGGTCTTGCTTCTCAAGTGGATTGTTCAGAAGTGTCTGAGGACATTTTAAGGTATTATGTTGTTAATAAGGTGATTTACTGGTCTGGTTACCTATTCCATTTCTTCTAGCAACTCTGAAGATTTGCCGGGGATTTTATTGCTTGTAAGGTCTTTGTAAAAGAAACGCCTGGTACGGAAATTGTTTAAAAAGAAAAAAATTTGCAGACGTTGAATTTTGTAAACGTTCTCCTCACGACTCTGTTCTGCTACTTTGTTGCTGATGTGATTTCGTTTCCAATTTAAAGCTTGCCATTTTTGAATTGCTTTGTCCCGTTGGCTGTCTGTCTATTAATAGCGAACTTGTAATATCTGAAGATTGCGTGATTATGACTTTGTTTTGATGTGCAGTTGGCTTATGCTTTGTAAAACACTGGACTCATTGAGTTACTTATTAATGAATTAAGTTGCACACATGGTTATTAGTAGAAAGAGCTGTGAAGTAGAAAACAAGTATGCTTGCTTAAAAGAGACCTTTAGATGTACCATTACGAGGGAGCCTGTTTAAGAGTAAACATTTAAAAACATCTATATAAGCACCTGCTGGTCACTGAATTCGCCAAAGACCTGTGAGATTCTGAGCTAAAGGATTTAATTATTGAACAATTAAGTGTGTGTGCTGCTTTCTATTCTTAGAAACAGTATTGTGTACATTGAAACCTCTGAAAGCAAAGTTTTTTTGTAATTCGATCTGCGATGTCCCCAAAACTTTCAAGCTGTTCTGTGTGTTTAAATGTTTAATTATGATGTCCACATTATCCTATTCATCGCCAAGTGTTATCCTATAGTCGTCCAAAGGCCGGTATTTGAATACATTATAATTCAATTCTGGTCAAATCTAAACAGTAAAGTATAACAGTAAATTACTCATGATTTCAGTGCTCATACATGTGGTTTAAGATTTTAATAAAAATGTATCCTCCCACTGTGTAATTTTTCACACTGTATTTATATCATTTTTAGCTGTCATCTTAACTAAATTACTTATCATGGATAAATAGTGGAGTGGATAACGTGGTGAAAATTTGTAATGATGTTTATGAAATATTGGGGTATAGGCATCTTGTCCCTTCTCCACAAACTTTGGAGGGGATGCACACGCCGCCCCGGCCGTCCCTCCGAAGTTTCCGCCCATGAAGAGAGTGATTGAATAAGGAAGGAAAGAGAGAGAGGTCAACTCTAGATGCCAGCGACGGCATTAATCTATACACACTGCTTGTCAAAGAAATAGAAGTCTTAAGAAACAAAGAGCCGAATGAGATTGATGTTCGCCCGTTTAAGCTACGGTAATACAATGTGCAGCTGGGTTGAGAGTGGGAACGTCTCTGAGTAGAATTCATAATAAAGGGGCGCTATATAAATAAATCCACAGAATATAATTACAAAATGAACAATTAAGACGTTATTAAGAAAATCAGCGTGCAGAACCCGGCCTGGACCTATTCGGTTAAATTACACTGCGTCTAAAGGCATGTAGCTAAAACCAAAGTTTAGGCCTATTAATTTTCGTGCTTTTCAGTGCTAGGGTAACTAATTCTGTTAATGATTATTTAAATATACGTAGCTTATAATTATTATAATTAAATTTGATGTGAGACATAGCCTACAGTGTAGCCTTGAAATAGACCCTACTGTCCCTACACTATTGTAAGTAGGTCTGTAAGCTTAGATATAGAAACGCGGCATTGAAGTTGTAGCAAAAGATTACTTACCG
Source organism: Lumbricus rubellus (assembly GCA_945859605.1). Classification (NCBI taxonomy): domain Eukaryota; kingdom Metazoa; phylum Annelida; class Clitellata; order Crassiclitellata; family Lumbricidae; genus Lumbricus; species Lumbricus rubellus. The sequence goes on from OX243819.1 coordinate 3,468,126, forward strand.
TACTACACCCGTTGCGATTTCTTTTTTTAATAAAACGTAAATGACGTCATAATTCTCATATATGACGTCATCACTATAAATGGCGTACATGCCTTCGCTTTTCGTCAGTTTCGCAATTGTTCATTTCTGTGAAGACGGTGAAGATGCCGAAGAAGGCGACGACAGAAACGATTAAAACGACAAAAAATGTGACAAAGATAGGCCTATTGGGGAAGCAGAAAACGAAGACCAACGTGCATTGTTCCCCATCTGAGCGGCAGTCAATCATCGAAGTGAAAAAGAAATTATTCGTAATGTAAGTGAATGATTTTTCGCCGTCATTTCAACGATCGAAAATAGGCGTAGGCTAATCGATTTCTATAATAGCTATAGCCTATAAAAGAAGTTTAATCAAACGTGAAATATTAGGCTATTATGAAATGAAAAATTAACTTGATGCAAGTTCTCAGAAATGAATATAGCCTATGAAAGTAGGTCTAAAGTAGAAAAAAGAAGTAGGCCTCATAGCCTAACTGAAAGATTAGACATTTTTATTTTTACGGTGGGCGTTTTTGTTTTCTAACTGCATCGACTGTTCATGAATTTGACTTGTAAAGTAGGCTATTCATCTAGCGCGTATACTGTAGGCCTACCGCTCTACATTAAAAGTGTCAAATTTGCCTCCTAATGAAAGTTTGACCAAAATTTCGAAGGTAATTTTGTCTGCCTTTGTCTCTGTAAGCTTATGTCGCAAACAGTGACTATAGCCTATATTGCAGTATTGCTCCATAGCAACGGTGACCGATGGACGAAACACACGTCATCTCCAGCCTATTATGACGTAATAATGTAGCTTTCTCCCGGTCACCCCCCCCCCAAAGAAGTCTAACCTGAAGTCATTTACATTTTGGTCCATAGACGACAAGAAAATGAAGCTCATTATGACGTCATGCATAGGCCTAATGATTATCAATTCCACAGATTGGAGAACCATAATTATTATTGTTGTGAACTTTCATGCAGGCGTTAATTGCTCTGTCTTTATTTCGTTTAGACATGGAAACCATTCGAGTCGATTCGACAACAAATAGGCCTAGATGAAAATTAGGCATGCATATAGGCCTACCTGAAGACGGGTCGCAAGTCTAGAAGTTGTGCAGGACCTGAATCAAAATGATGGAAATTCCGAGTCGGAGGAATAGCGAGCGTCAAACGCACGAAGCCGCTCATGAAGGTTCCCTATCATTTGGTCGTAATTGATTTCGTCGTAATCAATTCGTCGCAATTTATATCGTCGTTAATTAAATCGTCGCAACATAATTCGTCGCATGCAAATCGTCGCATTCAGTCCGTCGTTTTTCATGTCGTCGTCAAATAATACTGTCACAGTTTAGTTCTTGTTATATATCTTATGTAGTAGGCCTACATCAAAAATTCTCATCATGCAAAACTAATTTAAAAACTGACATTTTATTAAATTCGATATAGCTAATTTAAAAAACAGGTTAAAAGCACAATAAAACGTAAACACGATAGGCCTATGCTAGGTGTACCTTGTATTGTTGGGTTTATATACGTCGACTCGAAGTCTGCTGTGACAGACGCTCCTTACGACGAAATTTGCGACCAATACGACCAAATGATTGCGATTAGTTGTCTGCGACGATATAGAGGGCGACCAATTGACTCGCGACCAAATAATTTACGACTATAGGCTAATAATAATTATGACTGCGACGAAATGATCTGCGACGATATGGATGGTCACCCAAGAATCGATTATTTGTTCATTCGTTATTTCGTTTAAATCCGTTTGTGCAGCTATAATTTTAATTCTTGGTCTATTTAATTCTTCTGCTTGTTAGCCTATAATAGGCCTAATTATTCATCCATTCATCCATTCTAGATCGATCTTGTAGGCCTATTTTATTCCTTCGTAAACAATAGTTCACTACCTACTACTGTCTTGTCATCGTATTATCCAGCCTACTACATAAGATATATAACATCGTCGTTCGAATAATTTTTTATCACGGTATGATCTACCGATCATACCGTGATAAAAAATTATTTTAATTTTTTTAACCCTCGGTGGCACCCCTTTTTGAAAAACACGTTTCAGTACCCCTGGGGGTCAAATCGACCCCACTATTTTAAGCATGTTTTGAGTATAATATTTCCAATGAAACAACCATAGATGTAAAAAACGATGAAAATAAAATAAAAAACGGTAAAAAACGACGTTTTTTTCAAAAAAATAAAAAACGACAAAAAAACCATAAAAAACGGAAACGGAAAATAATTTGACTTTGCTACATCTAAAACCGCATTTTACCCTTGAAAACCTTGATTAGGAACCTACTACACGCAGGCTATCTCTTAAATGATGATGTTAAACGATGAAATAATGACTTTAGTTAGCTGAATCCTTGAGAGTTGGCGGAAAACATAAGGAATATCAGAAAAAATTAAAATTAAGTGAAATAATAACAGAAAGTAAACGAATAAATAAAGATAAAAAAATAATAAAAAACGATAAAAAACGATGGGAAAAATAAAAAACGAAAAAAACGACGTTTTTGGGGAGAGAATAAAAAACGGAAAAAACGTTTTTTACAACTATGGAAACAACTAATGCACAATATCAACATTGTAGATATAATATATACATGTATATAATGTATGTATGTAAGTTTGTATGTATGTATGTATGTATGTATGTATGTATGTATGTATGTATGTATGTATGTATGTATGTATGTGTGTATGTGCGTATGTATGCATGTAAACATGTATGTATGTGTTTATGCATGTATGTATGTATGCATGTATGTATGTTTGTATGTATGTATGCATGTATGGTTGTATGCATGTATGCATGTATGCATGTATGCATGTATGCATGTATGTATGTATGTATGTATGCATGTATGCATGTATGCATGTATGTATGACTTTGTATGTCGCCATATATTTGCACTACTATTTGTTTACTTTCTCTGTCAAACACCAACACTGGTTCCCTGCTTCAAGAATGACGTACTAAATTGAATGAATCTGTTGAGCAGAAACATAGAATCAAAGTCTTAGAAGCTTATACGCATACATTGCACAGTTGAGGAAATATATACAAGAAATGTATGCTGGGGGTCGAAAATACCCCCAGGGGTACTTCCGAGGGTTAAACTTGAGTAATTCAACACATAAAAATTATCTGTAATAGTTAATTTCTCTGTGTTGCTTTAGGATCCGCTGCATGACTGTCTGAAAGGATTGACCTGGGAAGATTGGCAAGAGGGATTGTGATGAGTGACGGTTGTGTGGCTCTGTGTTGTTTTTTGTTCTTGTTGTGTGTTTGTAGTTTATTTGTATTAGTACCTGCCGGGCCTCTGGCGTGGCGTAAAACCCCGTAAGCTCCTCGCAAAGGCAGGAGGGCCCCTGGCGCGGAGGCTACGGCTTAAAATCCCGCAAGCCCATTATTATTAATTTTGAATTTATTTTTATTTATGTACTGTGCATTGTTGAGCCGAGGGACGAGAAGAGGAATGAATGAGCGAAATGATTAGAGGGATATGTGGTGGGCGTGGAGACTTGCAAGGGACACGGTGCCAGATCGCAGTGGATCATCGAAACATGGAATCAAGAGGACAACCTCAACTCAATCGACAACGAGGCTGACGCTGATTCGACCTCGCCAAAAAACTATTCAACATTATTCGAAATTGAAACAGTTTTGTTCAGTGCTAAAAAGTGTAAAAAAAATAAGTGCCCCTTACATTTTCAGGTGTGCTGGCCAGGGGCGCAACCAGAAAATTTTCCTGGGGGGTGCTCAGAATTATTATTGTAAGCGCCGATGGTGCGAAGTAGCGAGTGCCAAAGGAACTTGCTTGATTCTGTAATCTTAAAGACCGAATGACCCCTACCCCCCCCCCACGCACCAAAAAAACTCATCGGATTTGGAAAAATTGCGTGGGTCACCTTTTTAGCCTGGGGGGTGCTCAAGCACCCTCCAGCACCCCCCTAGTTGCGCCACTGGTGCTGGCCAAATAAGTGCCAGGACGCCGTCCGTGACCGTCCTGCCACACTTTGCCCTGGTTTTGTTAATACAACCGATGAACAGTGTGGGGTGATGGACATCGCAATAAAGCAACAGTAATTTATTTGTATATTCTGTGTCGTGTCTTTATGACTGTTTTCAACTTTGATTGTCGCCTCTGCCATAGTAGAATTAACCCGTTGGAGGTGAGGTGACGTATTGTAACCTTAGAGGTGATGAGGTGGGGTCTGATACCCCAACACATATTTTTATTGTCAAGTCGCGATATCAAATGGAAAACATTTCTTTGAGTTAAACTATTCTTCTATGATCAATTATCAACTAAACAGGCGATTATCCCGAACAAATATCTGTTTTCAATCCTTATTAGATGGCCAGAAGGTGAACCCATCCATTGTGTAGGCTACTTTGCCCGTGTAAGTTCGGTTTGTATACGAAAAAATCGCAATTTCCTTCAAATATACATTAAAATTAAAAACACTGTTCATTCAAAATTCTTGAAATTTTGGTAAAGTGTCCATATTTCATATTCACAAAGGTAGAAAAAAATAATCCAAGCTGGTTTGAGGTTTTTCCAACAAAAAATTAAAGTAGAATACCTCTGGGGTGTGACACACCCCACCTCACCTCCAACGGGTTAAGTCGAAGTCGGTGAGCAAGTGAGATGGAATCAAAGTTCTTATAAGCAGTTTGCTGAATCTCTACTGGCCTTTTAGTAGGCTTTTACTTAATTCTTTACTGGGAATATCAATACGAGCAGTAACCTCAGTGACTGAAGCCAAACTGTGAAAGAGCCAAATATACTGTAGGCCTAGATGCTACAGAAACTACCAGTGCCGATTACGGTAGAGTAAATTACCGGGGAGTCCAGAGTTAAGACTATACCTCGTTCTTGGTTCTGAAGAAGAGATGAAGATAATAACACTCAGTTCTAAATAATCTAATCAGTGACGTAACTAGCGTTGGGCATGGGGAGGCTTAAGCCCCCCCCCCAAACGAAGCTGAAGCCCCCTCCCAAATGAAATCAAACCGTTGTATGCTTACCGCTAATTTAAATAGACTACCGCATGGACGGCATACATGCAGTTACGGACGACCGGCCATGACTGCCTAAAAATGGCTCCATTTGAGGTCGACACAGCCAAAAATGCGCTGGTCGCTGGGGCTCCGCCCCAGACCCCCCTGGAGAGCTTACGGTAAAGACAAAACCTTTCTCTTTTCTAGTAGCAGTTTCATTTTTATTGTTATCCCGGTAGCTTGAGCCTTGCGACACTGAAAAACGACTTATTCTTAAAGTTTTTCGCGACTTTACCGTTCACAAATAGCTGGCAAACAAGAGTCTAAAAATGGTTCCATTTGAGGTCGACACAACCAAAAATGCGCTGGTCGCTGGGGCTCCGCCCCAGAGCCCGCTGGGGGAGCTTACAACGCTCCCTCAGACCCCCTAGTCTGGACGGGCTTCGTGCCTTCGCCACTCGCAACTTCGCACCTTCGGCGCCGCCACTCACGATCAATTACAATATACAGCGTCCTGGCACTTCTTTTTTTACACTTTAAGCACTGGTCATACTTAGGGCTTAAGCCCCCCCCCCCAAACGAAAAATCCTAGTTACGTCCCTGAATCTAATCTAATCTAACATGAACATTTCTAAAGCCTTATCACTTGAGAAAGTTGAGAGCAATTCAGAAACGCTTACGCTATCAGCGTGACAGTCCCATGAAAGAAAAAAGATCTTTAAATTTAAGCAGCGACGAGATGCAGGTGAATTTCCGAAACCTCGTTGCTGTTCTGACTGATCTAGTTCAGAAGCAACAAAGGCCAAGATGCAGAAGATGTAGGCCTAGGCTAGGCCTACAGGTTACAGAAGTTTGGGCATACCATGCATGCCTTGAGGCTAAATAGAAATTATGCACGTTTGTTTATTATACACGGTGGTCTAGTGGTGGCGTCGTTGCCTTGGAGCCGGAAGGTCCGAGGTTCGAATCCACCTCCCCGCGTAAGGACCTTGGGCAAGTCCTTCACTTACAATTGCTCAGCGCTTCGGCGTGAAACTCCGATGCAGTGTCCGCTCTGCATCGGGAGCGCCTCTGAGTAGAGAGAGCTTGAAGGGGCGCTATAACAAGTGCACATACATACATACATACATACATACATACATACATACATACCATGTCTGTAGGCCTACACCAAAATGCGGATAGCAATTGGTAGGCCTATATTAAAGAATATTCTGATCTTATATAGCCTAAGCTTACTGCATCCTACATTTTTGGCCCATCTACACATTTTGCATAAATCTTTTCCTTTGAACCAATTCATTCTCAGAGACTCAGTCTTATGAACGGAAGTAGGCCTATTATAGGTCCTATTACGAATGAATTTTATCGTGGATTCCGACTAATCCACCATATTGAGTCAATCCAACTCCACAGTCTCCACTGACTAAATTGGTTTCTCTGACAGCGTTAACTTTGGTAAGGTAGAGAATGAAAAATGTCTAAGTTTCCAGATGATACAAAGCAGCCAAATAATTTATGAGAATAATTCACAATGTCGAGACAGCTGAACAATAATAATCCAAAAGATCAAAAGGAGCCCAAAATATCGCTACGTCGCAAAGACGAGATTTTCAGTCGCGAGCATTGTAAAGTAGCCCAATTCGCGCTTTTCGTGATGACCTGTCAACCCAGCCACGCCTACACCAAACTGTCGACGCGTCACATTGCTGCATGACATATGACGTAATAGCAGAGCTGTCATGGCGGGAGATCTTTCGCTTTAAGCAGGCGGTCGTAGAAGCAGTGGGCTAATATATATTATGGGGGGGCATCGTCGTCGGCTGTAGTAGTGTGGGACAGTCAGCTTTTACAGTGTTGGCTGTATACTGCATGGCGACGTCGTAGGCTACACCGATGATACGAGAGCCGCCGCTTCGTCCGCGCAACGGTCCAACCGTTGACGTATCCGGAACCTACTTGTAAATATTTATAGCTTTGGCATGTCGCAGCGGTGTCGTTGGGACAGCATTTAGATGAGCGATGTGGACAGTCGCATTGGATGCAGTAATAGAGACTACAGCAAAATAAAAATTAATATTGCTAGTAGGTCTACTATAATAGATAACAACAGTTTTAATAACAATAATCTTTACGATAATAACCAGATTTGATAATAATGATAAAATAATAATAATAATGCAATAATACAAATGTCGGTTATTAATTCAAAGTCGTAGTCGTCCTATTCTAACAAACTTCTAAAGCGCCACTTAAATGTCATGCGATCTTACTGCGCATGCTATTTGCGACTTGATTAGACAGCTGTCACCAGAACATCCAAACATTATCACATCTTCCCCCATCCCATCTTCAAGTCACTCGATGCACTGGTTGAAAATTCTAGAGCGAATCCACTTCAAAGTTTTCTCTCGAACCTACAATCCCCAATTATTACTTACTTCTAGCCCAGATATCTTCACAAACTCTTCATCAGTGGCGGATAGTCTACAGAAATTTTCAAAGGGGGCGCCAAAATTTGTTACCTTGGTTCGGAAAAATTTTCGTAGGTCTTTGACCAAAAAACTGATGACTTTTTTTAGTCACCTGGTCCAAATGTCTTGAAAATCTAAAAAAAATTCCTGCCAAAGTAGCTGATGACCTTTTTTTAGCCATTTTCATCGACCAACTGCCTTCAGCATGTACAATTTTTCCAAGCCAATGCTACAATTATAATTATCATCTGCTTTCTTAGTCATATCCTACTTTCACCTTTGCCCGTTCCATTGGTTGAAAACTGTTTGAAACCTGATGGGGGGGGGGGGGGGGTGAACGTCCCATAGACATTTCTGATGGGGGCATGGCCGGATTGCCCCCTGGATCCGCCCCTGCCTGAGTCTTCTACCCGATAGGCCTAATACTCTCTCCAGAGTCTCGACCGCCGGTCACATCTCATCTTAAGTTCTCCAACCTACCCATATATCTAACACTGCACCACGCTTATGGAATGACCTGCCTGCTAATTCCTCTCATTTACAGTAACTCCACCAGCATTACTAACCACGTACCATCACCTTCGCCAGGCTCCTCTCTCAGTCACACCTCGGGCTTTTCTTTCGAAATTGAAATCACACCTCTTCTTCAAGAACTCTTACCCTGTCTCATCTGATCTTTCACCTTCAAATTCCCGATCCTGCAGACGACACCCGCCTTCGTAGCTGTTCCGCTCCTCTGAACCTATGGCAACAGCTAGACCCGGATCTCCTTTGGATTACTGTTACGCAACTCTCGTGAATAAGCTAGTGCCCCGCGCTTGGCTTTTGAACAGCGCTGTATAAGTTTGGAAATTACGACAACGATTGCGATAAAGCGGCATCGCATTGCGTCTGATGGTTGTGCCACTGCCACCCACCTTGGACGGACTCCCTTAGGATCTGCGCGTCGTATTGGTTAGGGAATTCCCGCCATTCTGCATGCACAAGCGTAGCTACATAGCTTGATATAGCCTACATGACCAATGACCAGAGGTTTTTTTAGTTTGCCAATGGTTTGTCTCGCTCTGATCATGGATTTTTCGCAGAATTGTCGCCTCATAAATTTTAATCTGGATACGAACCTTCTATAAACACCCATGGCAACAACTGTTCATTTCCGTCGCAGTTGGACTGGAAGCGTTTCTGGTTGATTATCTTGGGAGAGGCGCTATACATATATGCCTATGAATGTTCTGAACCTCTTGGTTGTTTACCTGATTCGTTAACTTATTGTGATCACAAACCAGCGCTCGTGAATAAGCTGGTGCCCTGCGCTTCCCTTTCGAATGGCGCCAAATACGACGTGAAGTCTGAATTTCTATGTAAACTATGCAGACAAGATTCGATCTGCTGTCTAGACTTCTACACACCCAGCAGATCCTTCAGAGATTACTGATCTGTCTGCACCCGATGCGATTGTCCTTCCTAGAATCGAAGAACCGCATAGTCAGAGGCCGTTGTAGATCGATAGAGTTTCGGTTGGGTCCGCCCTCCTCCTCTGCCTCGGCCTCGGCGCTCCTTCCTTCCTTCCACCCACCCACCCACCCACCCATCGCCGAACCAGCCATCCTTCGATCTTACTCCCTCCATCCCTCTCTTCCCTCTTCTTCCCGCTTTCCTTCCGCTCCCCTCTCCATCACCGGTCTTTGGCGTGTTTGTGTATAGGACTACGGTTGCGTCGAGCATGTGTACGCTGGGCCATATAGCCAGGGAGCCACCACCGTCGCCGTCGCCGCCTGCGCCTGTGGCTGACCCGGGCGACCACCGCCGCCGCCTCCAGTCCTAAGACGGTCGGTCCTCGAAAGCAAAGACGGCGACGCGGCAGAAGAAGGAGAAGAAGAGGGAGAGAGAGGAGTCTGTTCAGTAATCATAGACCGACGACGACGACGACGACGGTAAACTACTTGGGGCGGCGAAAGAGGAAACGAGGTAAGCGTCCGAAGGGAGTCGCGTGATTAATTGAAGGCGTCTCAACACGCCCACTGATCCAGTTAATTCCGAAAGTGGTCTCTCGCAAACACCCTTTGTCTCTCTCTCTCTCTCTCTCTCTCTCTCTCTCTCTCTGGTTGTTTGTTTGTCTCTCTCTCTGGTTGTTTGTTTGTCTGACTCTTTATCCCGTTCGGTAAACATCTCGCCAGTCGTCATCTCGAGGATCGGTAGAAGCAGCAAGAAATATTCTGTCCGACAAAATAATTCGCAGATATTTATATGAACTGTTAAGATGGATGAAGCTACGAAAAAGACGTTCAAGGATTCTCGAAAATGGTGAAGACGATAAAAATATTCATTGATGCTCTGACTTAGATCCGAAAACTCGTTGCTGTTCTGACTCTTCAGAAATAATTGACTGCAGTGAACGCGAATTTTCAATGTGTATTCAGCGGATGCTTGTCTTAACTGGAAACGGAAATAGCTTCGAAATGGAGATCTGGGAAGGGCGACGAGGAATCGCGTGGTGAGTGAACAATTTCAGTCTCTTTGTCGTTGCTTCATAGCCATAGATCGTCGTCGTCGTCATCATCAGCTGACTTTGTCGTTGTAATCATCGGTTGTCGTATGACTTACCATGCAGACAGGCCCGCCGAGAGGGGGGACAGGGGGGCAAATGCCCAGGGGCCCGGCGACTTTTAGGGGGCCCGGAGGGCCCCGGCTACACTGAATTTAAATGTTTCATATTTTGATTGCGGACTGCGGGCCCAGCCTACATGTATTATCATTTATAATGTGACTTAGTCTAGTCTATGCAAAATTTATGATTTACGCCTATTGAGTTTTACATATAGCCTAATATTATTGTCACATTACAACAACTGCTTAAGTTTCAAGCAACTGTGATTACCTTAATTATACGTTTTTGCCAACTAACACGTCCAGTGCGTCCACTTCCGTCTCAGAACGCTCTTCCACTAAATTATAGGCCTACATTGTCCGATTTCAATCATAAGTATAAAAAAAATCAATAGGCCCTAAATGATAAATTTCTTTCGTAACGATGGAATATAAACACAAATTTGGAGCACAAAAACTAAGCTTTTTCAAATCTAAATCTCAAAAGATGATAAATCAGAGTCTGTCCTATAGGCCTACATCGGTTGATTCTAAGCCTAGTGATCATAACTAAATGGATGAAATTGAAATTTGTGGTGTTAGCATTATTCCAAAAGATGACATTATAAACAAGACTCATGAAAATGCTGAAATTAGCCTATTTATAGGCCTAGTTGTAAAAAGGCTTGGTTTTTATCTTGGCACTATACCGCCTGGGCCCATATCTACGCAAACGATTGAGACTGTATATTGGCCTAGGTTATTATAATATAAAATTAATATTATAAGAAACAACCCAACAAGACATCCGAAAAATTTCCAGGCAATGAAGAAAGAGCATTTCCTAAGTGCATTTTTAAGGTTCGCAGACAAAAATGGAGAACTACCAGAATATCTTAAAAGATTTTGCTGCAGTTAAATCCAGAAAGGCTGGTTTAAAAAAAAATCAGATCATAATATAATTATTTAAAAATTAAATTCTTAACATCAAGAACTGATTGAAATCATAAATGTATGCATTATCACTCCTTCGTATACCCACCTTTCTGTATAATTGTTTTTATTGAAAGTTTTGGTCAAATAGCATAAAGATAGTTTAGGGGCCCCGTGACTGCTCAGCCCATGGGGCCCGGATTTTCTGTCGGCGGGCCTGCATGCAGAATGAGAATAATGTAGAAAGTGACTTTGGGGGTAGGGAGAGGAGGCGTTGATTAATGTTGACTTGAATGAGGTGTTGCCTTGAAGATCTTCCCAGAGGATCCTAAGAACGACTAGATAGGGATTGAACCCCCTAATCTCCTACGTCAATCTCGCCCTGTATAATTCTAGGCTACTCCTCACTTTCATCGTCCATGTAGTTGTCGTATCTAAATTTAAATAGTCGTTATCGTTATCAAGGTAGGCCTATTTCTAACGAAGCATGTTAGAAAACACCGAGGTCAATGTTGCAAGATGCTACTAATTTTAATCGTTATTTATGTGTCTGTCTGTCTGCCTGTCTGTCTGTCTGCACAGGCCTATGTGTGCATATAGACAAGCAGATTTCTTAGGCAGGCTGTCATAATTATTATTCATGAACTTACTTTAGAACTGCCTTTAACAAAGTCATAAAAGTCACCGCAGAAGCCACACGATGCCATTAAACAATGGATACGGACCATGCGGTGCTGCAACTGTAGAAAATCATAATAATTCGACTGCGCTAGACGCTTTTGTGAGGTCATGAAAAGCCGCTATATAAATAACTTGTGCGCTATTTTGTCATGGCTCATACACACATACACATACACATACATACATACGTACACACACACACACACACACACACACACACACACGTAGGTCTACTGACATGAATACGCTCGTGTATACGAAAGATAGGCTAATCGCCGAGGAGTCTGCGCCACAATCGATCTATACAATAAATATAATATCTGTGTTGAATCATTGTTCTTCGTGTAGCAATATAATGAACCATCGATGATATTATTATACTTCAACTGATAGGGTGAGTGATGGGTAAGTGGGACACTTAAGGGAATGACGTGCAGTCGAGGAGTCGATATAGTAAAACAGATCAAACTAAATGCATAAACAGATAGTTTAGACTGTGTCTGATTCCAGAAGCTGCTAATGTGGGACAAAATAGTTATTAAAGTGGTCCATAACTTGTTGTTTGTTAGGAAGGCACGACAATTTATTTTTTCTTCGAAAAACGGTAAAGTGGTCCACTATTGCTAATAAAGTGGTCCAACACTGATAGGCTCTATTTGCACCAAAACTTAATAGGCCTAGTTAACATACAAAAAGGTAGTCAATGATAACTGAAGGCTAGAAGGTAAGTTGTTGCGCACAGAGAGCACCAAAAAATCAGAAAACAGCGGCTGCATTGTATCCAAGACTGTGCGAGTTTCTTGTCGGCTTTACTGTTCTCGACAACACTACACTCGTAGCAAGTGGAGGGCTCATTTGTAGACCTATAATAATCGGTCCCAGCTTTCTTTTTTGCTTTCTTGTTTTTCGGCTTAGCTGTCACTTCATTTTCTTTCTTCTGTCTCTGTATACTTTGCTTCCATCAGAAGTAGGTCCATTCAAGTTCTCTTCCCCCTAGTTTTTCTTAGGCTTATGTCGAGTGACCTTCTCTTTCAGAAACTCGTCATGTTTCTTGCTGGTCAGTAGGCCTAAGTGAGCAGGCGACTTAATCACTAGTCTAGTGCTTGTTGGTCTTTTCCGAACTGGAACTGGCAACAGAGTTACAAAGACATCTAAAACAATCAACGTAATCGTAATCTAGGATTTATATAGGCTTGTATTCAACAGGCCTGTCAACACGTATGCTTAATTCAGCTGCAATAGGCCGTCCCACTTTAGCAGCAGATCGCTGTCCCACTTTGACAACACAGCTGTCGCTAAAGTGGGACACCTATACACCAGCAGGTTTTGTAAATGCATGTTGAGACTAGGTGATAAAAACCGTTTCTGGTAGTTCATTTCGTCAGTATATTTCAAAATAAATTGCATTCAATAGAATTACTTATCGCTAGTGTCAACAAGGCCCTTAGCAAGTTAGTGTTATAAAAATTATGAAAACCGCAAATTCACTAACTTTCGAACATCGAATGTTACACGCACCACCAAAGGTCTTTAAACACTTCGCAAAAAACGTGTTTGCGCACATATTAATGACGTCGGGTATATTGCCATACACCATGTATTTTTAGATTTTGAATGTATTGGACATAATAAGCATGTAAGCCTCACTAGCTTAGGTGTCCCACTATAGTGGCCTGTCCCACTTACCTATCACCCACCCTACGTCACGTGCCAAGACATGCGCCCCTAGCGACTGCCACATTCAACTTTGTGGCGGACTATCGCACCTCGTCTAGTGGTTTAGTTAGCTTACTGGACTCTGAACTGCATGAGAGACTGAGGATTCTTCCTATAACTTCTTTCCTATTATATCCATTGGTATTTGCTTTCAACGCTCTTAAGTAAGTGAGTAAGTGAGTGAGTGAGTGAGTGCGTGAGTGAGTGAGTGAGCGAGTAAGCAAGTAAATAAATAAGTAAGTAATTAAGTAAATTAGTTAGTAAGTGAGTAAGTGAGTAAGTGACAGTGTTGTACAGTAACGAAGTAAAAGTAACGCGTTCCTGTACTTAAGTAAAAGTTTGAGTACTTTCACATGTAACGAAGTATCGAAAAAATGAAATACTTTTACTTTCAACGAAGTAAAATTTTACCCATATTTCAGTACTTTTACTTCGTTACAATTTATGCGACACTCGTTACAATGTTCGTTACTTCAAAGCGTTAATTCACATTTAGTTTCGCTAAGCTAAGACAGCTTATTCAAATGTGATTAGATTTTCGATGGTCGTGCACGCTGAATGCATTGCCATTTCTGCAGCAGAAATGCTCTTCGGCTGTGCATTGTGCTAAAATGAATCAGAAGCGTGCGTACTAGACTCAATGATAACCATTTCGAGAATTTAGTATTTTTGAAGGTTAATAATCAATTGAGTTATAGAAAGGCTCGGTACTTTTACTTTTTACTTTAAAAGTATTATTGGAAGGAGATACTTTTTACTTTTACTTAAGTACAATTTGTGATGAGTACTTTTACTTTTACTTAAGTAATTAAAATCCACTTTACTTTTACTTTTACTTAAGTACATTTACCCGATACTTTCAACAACACTGGTAAGTGAGTGAGTGAGTGAGCGAGCGAACAAGCAAGTAAGTAAGAATGACGTGCTCCATAAGACCTTAATAATAATTATTTTTGTATCACCGACACTGAGACTGAGAGCGCACTTGAGTGGGCTTCTTGAAGCGGTGCTATATAAATTCTTGAAATGAATGAATGAATAAAAGATGTCACGAAATTGTCTCATGGCGACGCCCGAACCTTAACGAAACACCAACTGAAGTATAATTTACATGTATTCACACTCAGTGTTTGACGGTCATCTGAAAAATATCTTTTTTAGATCGAGACTTCGCTTAATATTCTCGTCGAAACCCAGTCAGCGATGGAAGAAGTGTCCATTCAGACACCACTGGCGACGGTGTTAGCCGTGTCTGAGTTGGGTGCTGGAGGCAAGAGGGGCTCGGTGGCCCACCAGGGACGAAGGACACCGTCCGTCAGAAAAGGATCCTCCGTCAGAACGTCCTGGAAGCTCAAGTATCAGGACTTCCTCCCAACGAACAAGGAGGAATTCGGCGGAAAATCGGAGCACTTCCAGTGAGTAGAGAATTATAAAATAATTGTAGCCTTTTATTTAAATGTCTTTTGTAATTGTGAAATTCGAAATAGGCAGGATTCAATACGACAGCAATGATATCCTACTTGAAACCTTTATGTCTGGTTTGAAAGTAAGTTATTTTCACGTATGATTATGAACCAAGAAGTTAGCGTGGCCCGGATTCTAAACTTGCAACAGATGATGCACATTTGCAGCCCCCAAATACAACTTAATTGTCATAATATTTTGCTCATTTACAACTTCATTGCTGTAATTGAGGAGCACAATTCCAAGACTTACTCTGTCCATTGCTTATCAATTGGACACAGTGAGTTTTGGAATTTTGATCCTATTATTCTACATGTATATAGGCCCTAGAGCACATAATTATACTAAAGTTGTTTTCACCTGCGACCTATTAAATCCACAATGCAGAAGAACGTTGCCAATTAAAAGTTGTAGAAAAAGCGAATGAGAAGCGATGTAATAAATTATTTCTTTGATGTAAAAGACGTTAATATTATTTAGTATTTCACTGATGTTTCGTCCTTTAGTCGTCTGTCACTGTGAGCGACCACCGGTCCACCGTAGACGTGAAAAACACATAACATAAGACTACTTGTTATTGTTGTTGTTATTGCTGTTGCTGTTAGCCTACCGTGTATATTTATTGTTTGGGGATTCTCCTTCCTCCTCTTTCTGTCGATTCTATTTCTTAGCCGCAAAACAACAACAACATTTTCCCAAGAGTGTCATTTTCCGTCGTCGCTAGATTCCGAATTGCCCAATTTTCCACACGCTTCGCTTTGCAGTTTCAAATTTATTCCCTCCGACGTGACTTGCAACTGTACAACATGCAGCAGTAGCCTGGCTGACGTCTGATTCATCGGTGGCACTGGATGCCTTGCGTGGTGCTATTAGGCGTCGTCGCTGGGCAAGGAGGAGGGAGCCGGTGCGGCGCTGTGGCCGCTGCAGTCGGCGAACGTGCCGCCAGATGACCGCGAGGAATTATGCAGGGACGCCTTCCGCTAAGGCCGGGATTAATGGAGAAACGACTTATCTCTGACGCGAGTCATCAATTCTGCTTGACGTCCGACCGGCCTTGCGTTTAATCTGTCATCTCGTGTAAAAATCGAAAGTCTGGAATCGTTTCGGATCCTGGGATAATGATTACGGACGAGGGTGCAGCTGTTGGTGGTGGTGGTTGTGGTGGAGGTGGTGGTGGTAATGATGATGGTGATGGTGGTTGTGGGGGGTGGATGTGGGTTGGGAGCAGGGTAGTTGAAAAAGGAGTGAGAGGAACGTATCATTTCGATTACCCTGGAATTTCCAACAATCGGAAAAAATTGTGAGAAAATGGGAAGAGCAGGAAATTATTGAGAAGAGAGAGAGAGAGCAGAGAAGAGTACAGCAGAGAAGAGTACAGCAGAGAAGAGTACAGCAGAGGAGAGTACAGCAGAGAAGAGTACAGCAGAGGATAGTACAGCAGAGGAGAGTACAGCAGAGGAGAGTACAGCAGAGGAGAGTACAGCAGAGAAGAGTACAGCAGAGAAGAGTACAGCAGAGGATAGTACAGCAGAGGAGAGTACAGCAGAGTAGAGTACAGCAGAGGAGAGTACAGCAGAGGAGAGTACAGCAGAGGAGAGTACAGCAGAGGAGAGTACAGCAGAGAAGAGTACAGCAGAGGAGAGTACAGCAGAGGAGAGTACAGCAGAGAAGAGTACAGCAGAGGAGAGTACAGCAGAGGAGAGTACAGCAGAGAAGAGTACAGCAGAGTAGAGTACAGCATGCAGAGTAGAGTACAGCAGAGGAGAGTACAGCAGAGGAGAGTACAGCAGAGTAGAGTACAGCAGAGGAGAGTACAGCAGAGAAGAGTACAGCAGAGGAGAGTACAGCAGAGAAGAGTACAGCAGAGGAGAGTACAGCAGAGGAGAGTACAGCAGAGGAGAGTACAGCAGAGGAGAGTACAGCAGAGAAGAGTACAGCAGAGAAGAGTACAGCAGAGGATAGTACAGCAGAGGAGAGTACAGCAGAGGAGAGTACAGCAGAGGAGAGTACAGCAGAGGAGAGTACAGCAGAGTAGAGTACAGCAGAGTAGAGTACAGCAGAGTAGAGTACAGCAGAGGAGAGTACAGCAGAGGAGAGTACAGCAGAGGAGAGTACAGCAGAGGAGAGTACAGCAGAGGAGAGTACAGCAGAGGAGAGTACAGCAGAGGAGAGTACAGCAGAGGAGAGTACAGCAGAGGAGAGTACAGCATGCAGAGAAGAGTACAGCAGAGTAGAGTACAGCAGAGGAGAGTACAGCAGAGAAGAGTACAGCAGAGGATAGTACAGCAGAGGAGAGTACAGCAGAGGAGAGTACAGCAGAGGAGAGTACAGCAGAGGAGAGTACAGCAGAGGAGAGTACAGCAGAGAAGAGTACAGCAGAGTAGAGTACAGCATGCAGAGTAGAGTACAGCAGAGTAGAGTACAGCAGAGGAGAGTACAGCAGAGGAGAGTACAGCAGAGGAGAGTACAGCAGAGGAGAGTACAGCAGAGGAGAGTACAGCAGAGGAGAGTACAGCAGAGGAGAGTACAGCAGAGGAGAGTACAGCAGAGGAGAGTACAGCAGAGGAGAGTACAGCAGAGGAGAGTACAGCAGAGGAGAGTACAGCAGAGAAAAGGTCTTGTAGAAAGGATCGATAGAATAAGCAGGAAAAGAATAGGATGGGTAAGGGTATGGTAGGATAGAATGAGATAGTATCGGGTAGGAAAGGATAGGATAGTAAAACGAATAGGCTAGGAAATGGTAGAATAGCATAGATTAGGATAGGATATTATGGAATAGGAAAGGATAGGTTAGGCTAAGATAGGATAGTAGCCTATAGGATAGGATACATGTAGGTATCATGAATGCCATTGAATGGGATAGGAAAGAAACCGATATGATAGGCAAGAAATTGATGGGAAATAGCTTAGGCGCCCTTGTCTGTCTGCCTGTGTGTCTGTCTGCCTGTATGTCTGTCTGTCTGTCTGTCCGAAAGAGAAAAGTTCTGCGTGGTTAGACAAAAAAGAAAACGGAGGCCACAGATGAGTTTATTCCAAACAAAGAGATCCAAAATCCAGAAAGTCCTACTCTGTCTGATGACTGTGGTGTGCACGTGGGACCACAAAGTTACATGTGGCTCTCAGACTATAGCACGGTTAATACGCTGGAGCCTAAATGGCGTGGCGTCCATTGCAAAACGGTGGTGACGGATATCACCTGGTAAATATTCATTGAAAACAGAGCAGGGCCGTATTCATTTTAATTGTTATACGGTCAGTTTGGAAAAACGTCTACATTTGCTTTAACAGGAATTCATTAAGTCTATGATTTCCTGGCAGTAGCTAGAAATATTGTAGCGCTGTCTCATTTGTTTCACTGCTCGATATTCAATGCAGCTTAACACCTGTTCCGTAGCTAAGCTGGTTTTTTGCACTTCTCTCTATTTCTCTGGTTTCCATGGAAACCTCTCTGGTGTACATGGAAACCTCTCTGGTCTCCATGGAAACCTCTCTGGTCGCCATGGAACCTCTTTAATCTCCATGCAATTCTCTGACTCGGGCCTCCACTGTATAGGCCTACATCGATCACTCGACAACCCCTCTGACAATCCGCAGCGCTCGTAAATAAGCTGGTGCCCAGCGCCTAGCTTTAGATTAGCATTTTAGAAATTCAGAGCTAATGATTACGATTACGATTACGACCACAGCCTGCTTCAGTTGCATCATCCGACCAGATTTTTTAACCGGTGGCGATAATTACGTCCGGGATGTCCAGCTCTGCCATTGGAGATAGGTCCATTTTTTAGTCCGTCTGTCGGTCGCCGGCTTTACTGCGCGTTATCACGTGACCCTGACGTGCGGATTGGCAGTCTATGAGGAGCTACATGTATGTCGTGAATAGTAGCAGTAGTAGTAATTTCAGTTTAACGACATTGTGCGATGACAGAGATCATTAGCGTCACCCTCCTCCGTTGTTCAGTCTTGGGACTGGCACATCCCGTGCACAAGCAGTTAAATCGCTGGAATCCACGGAATTACTTTATTATTTTCGTCCGGTGAAGTTTCACGATGATCAACGAAAAGGTCATTTAGATCAAGTCTAAAAATTTAATTCAAGGTTTCTACTTCATCTTGGTCTCTTTAACGAAGTGACTGCAATGAGCGCAGCAACCGTACACTGTCAATAAGCAGAAAAGACGGCGAGCCATGGTAGATCGAGGCTAAGAAAATGAAATCGCTAAAACCACATGGCTATAGTTTTTCTTTGAGATCTTCTTAAATGGACCGCAGCTGTAGGCCTACGTATATCTGTTTTCAACTCCGTGAATCCAAAGCGTTGCGCTATGGTCGTCAAAGACGTCCGCGTCACGAGCGCGGACGTACTTGAGGACCGCAACTCCGCCAATACTTCTTTAGAGATCCTGCGTGGCCGAGTGGGTTGTAGTCTGCTCGCCGCGCCGGTGGCCCGGGTTCAATTCCCGGTCGGATCTTTACTGCGGGTGGCTCGGTCGCAATATAAACGTGGAGTGTGAGGTTGTTCTCTGCCTCCGCCACTAATCATCTTCGATATGAAACAGTGTCGTTAAGCCATGAACTCTCTTGCTCTTAACTCCGCCACTGATGGGTTTTGGCAGTGCCAGTCTCAAGTCTAGAAAAGGGAGGAGGGCGACACTGATCATCCTTGATATGACACATAGTGTCGTTAAACAGCAAAGTTACTAGCGAACGATAGATCTATTACTTTCAATCCACTGGCAATGTATGATATCTTGTGACTGCAAAGGTCTTTAACGTCGGCTTTACCCTTCCGGAAGTTGCAACTTAAAGACTATAAATTGCATATACCTAATTGTCGAATAGTGCCTGGCATTCATTTCGTTTCCAGTTCGTCCGTATCCCTTCCTGCCTCTTTTCCCGGTTTTCCGTTTCCTCGTAATGATGATTTCTCACCGGTCAGCTTTCCCGCCAAATTCTCAGCCGCAACCGGAAGTCCTAGACCGTCGTCGGTCGTAAATTAGCGCCATCTGTCTGTCGCCTGAAAAGATCGTTTGACGTAATGAATGGGAGACTCTTGGCGTCGACCCATCTTCCGCTTCTGACGTCAGATTCAAAATCTCCTATATATAACGGAAGCTGCATAGCAACGTTCACCAACGGTCCTCTTCTTTCTCTTTGCCTGTCTGCCACTATCTGCCTTTGTCTGTCTTTGTTCTGTTGAAGTATCTGTGTTCCTTTCACCCTTCCCATCAGTAGGCCTATCCTTGGCTGTATGTATAGTTGTATGGTATACGTATCTCAATGACTCTGTATTTTACTAACTCATGGATTCATAAATTTTGATATTCCATATAAAGACACACTAACTTGTGCTCTGTTTAATTACTGTCTTGCAATAAGTGTAGTTGAACATAAAATCATAAATCGATACTGCATATTTGCAGTTTCATGCCAGTGGGACCAAGAGAATCCTCTGATGTGTTGAACGGAGTGGTTGGTGGCCTTGGATACCTATGGAGCAACAGAGCTCATCTTGCACGTGGTCTGGGGCATCACCAACTTGAAAAGCTGACATTTCCGAACCAGAGCAGCGATCCTACATAGCCTATTCAATGTATATACTGGGGACTTGACCAAACTAAGGACTAAGTTGTCGAAGTATAGAAGCACTGAAGAGCGTAGGACTCGGTCCAGGTACACATTATTCGATTGGATGGGATGCCTGACTAGAGTGACGATCAGTAGTCAAGGCGGACTGTAATGAAAGAATGCACAAGAGTCGTGACGACGGCACTACTACATGTATATTCGCTAATGAACGGTTAATCTGCATCTCTCTCTATTCCGCTCTGTTTACGAAACCCATTCTAAACACCTCATTGTTAACCTCCTTGTGGAGTCTCCCAATCCTCCGACCATTACAAAAGAATTCATAGCATACAGTCACTCCTTATCTCTGACCGGTGCAAGTCTACATATTACACGCACTCTATGGTCTTTACTAGCAATACACAGATAAAATCCCGTATAGATTGTATTCCGGCACGAACTCTATAAATATGCATAAACTGTATAGTCTATTGATGAGGACATAGCAAAACGTGGACTAGCCTAACATTAGGCCTACGAGTTTGTACGTGCACGATATAGCGCCCTTCAAGCTCGCTACAGAGGCGCTCCCTACTGCAGAGCGGACATTGCATCGGAGTTTCACGCCGAAGCGCACGAGCAATTACGAGTGAAGGACTTGTTCAAGGTCCCTACGCGACGACTTGAGGTGGATTCGAACCTGCAACCCTTCGGATGCAAGGCGATGAACATACCCACTACACCATCGCGCCACACGAGTGACGCTGGATTTGACAAATAACTGAGCACAGTGGAGATCAGAGCCATATAATTTATATAAGTCATAGTCTATAATACATAAATATATATATATATAAATGTAGGGGTTCCATGACAACAAGAAATATATATATATAAATTATATATATCATTATAATATGAACAGCCGAAGAGGCATGCGTTGTTGCATTCCAACGACAATCCTCCTCCATTGTCCAAAGCCCTGTTCGCATCCTCCTCCTCCGCCTCCATTTCCCCTTTGCGTGTAACTCACGTCATCGCTTTCCTATACCACAAACGTGTCGCCGCGCCAATCTGCGTTCCCAGCACGACGCCGTTGCTATGGCAACGGGGAAGACGGATTGCCTCCCTGGCAATTGTCGCCTGTCGCCGTTGCTACTGGCAACCGAGTATATAATAGACGTGGATGGTGCTTTTGGTTTTTCTGAGACACAACAGACTTTGACGTTTCAGCACGTAGTATACTGGTTGTTGTTGTTGTTGTCGGAAGATTTCGGTGAAGTCTGGCTGCTGATGAATGTGCTTTTGACCCGTGAGAATGTTTGCAAAGATGTGGTGAGAACTATAATAGATTGCGTCACTTTGTTGGTTTTTTATTTGCTGATGAATGTGCTTTTGACCCACGGTGAGAATGTTTGCAAAGATGTGGTGAGAACTTATAGATTGCCTCACTTAGTTGGTTCCTTGTGAGCGTGTGTCTAAGCATTCTAAGCTTTCCAAACCGTTTTTACCACGGAATCCTTTTGACGAAAAACACCTTGGCAGAACGGTATAGAACCCCTATAACATAACAATGCGTATTCCAAAACAGACCAAGAACTTCCCCAATTGATCATGGGTCTGAATTTCAAGGTCACTTCCTGGTCAAATATTCAGGAGACGTCCATATGGCTCCCGCGGATTAAGTGACGACCTCGCCGATAAAATGCTGACCTTTGATGACCTGACCTGACCTCGGCCTTCTTCCACGTTCTCGGTCGTCCTGCTACAATATTCCGCAGCAAGTTGGCCGTCGATGCCATCCGACGACGCCCGCCGGATGGCGTATGCGCCTTAATATCACCGGCGTTCCTCCTCGCCTCCGCAACCAACGACTTGTCAATTGCACCAGTATCGATTAAACGTCACGACCAAGACATGTCCTGCATCGCAGAGCCGCCATTTTGTTGCAGCTGAGGCTAGGCGCGTATACGCATAAGTACGTAAGTAAGACAGAACACAAATAATCCTGCAGAGACAGAACCGTACGCGAGCGGATACACGTACACAAACAGAGACTGTTTGCAGTACAGATGGAAGAAGATTGGGAGACGTAGGAGCGAGTGGAGAGGGACAGAGAGACAGAATGAGTTGCAGAGAGCGAGCGCATCAATTCTTCAGAGCATTGAAAGCTAAATTCGTCCCCTGAGTAGTAAAACCTTTTACTCGTCCTTGGTAGGGATGAGAAGGAATGCGGTCGAACGACCTTTCCCGTTGCTCCCTGCCCTTGCTTACTCACCCTTTCAGCCGTCTGCCGCCTTCGTCAAGTTGGACTCGTGTTCACATTCGGATCCACTTCACGGCTTGCTTCCGCTTCTGGTAATAGAGTTATGCAGGGAGGAGACCATTGTGACAGGCAGACCTTGCACCTTATGCAGTTGAAACCAAACCATCCATGTATACTGTGTATACTATGTATACTATGTATAGTATTGTATACTGTATAGACTGATGCATGTGCATTGTGCATTGTGCAACGCTGCCATAATAGTATATTCGTAGATGCACCTCCTCAGATGCAAATTATAGGCCTAAGCTTACTTCACAATTGACCGATGCTAGCTATATATGATTAGCATACATTAATATCTCAGAAGTAGCCTATATTCAAAATAAACATAAACAAAATCCATTTTATTTTGAAATCCGTTTATGGGAGTGATCCCATGCCCCATGGTCGGATTTGTCGGAATTTTTCTATGTTATTCACCAACAGATTCTGAGCAGGACACCGTTTAGAAAGATGCTGAAGCAATTTTGCCTATAATTATCCAACTGCAAATTCATTGGACTAAGCTTATTATAGCGGTCAATTTATTCGGAATCCGACATCAGACATCCGACTTTCTTTTTGATGAAAGCGATGGACGTCGTCTTTGGTAGGCTATCAGTGATCCATCTCTCTTGAGACTCGTGGCTTTGAAAGGTCTTTGCTGATCGATGCGACCATAATGCATTGAAGGCTTTCCATGTTTGCGTATGGATGCTCGCGTCCAATGCATCCCAAGATCTGTCTCTCAGCCATATGGTTCTGAGTGGCCATTAGTAAAAGTTTATTAGTTTATGAATGCAGAGGGAGCCAGAAGATAACAGCTACGAGTAGGCCTAATTAGTTGAAGTGGCGATACAGAAGATGGTATAATTATTTGCAACCGAAAATCGTATAATAGGCATCGACTCCATCTGTGTTCTACGGCTAACATTAAATCAGTTTAGATGTTCCAAACTTTTGCAGCAGCCGAATAGGCTAAAGCGTCTGTTTAAAAAATATTATCTACATTCTACAGCACTATTCCAAGAAAACTTTTCTGAAATAATACATCGAAACGTTGTTGTTGTTGTTGTTGTTGTTGTTGTTGTTGTTGTTGTTGTTGTTGTTGTTTGTAGGCCTATTATGTGAATATCTTGCTGTTGATCTCTTTCGCCTTACAACGCAACCGCCTGTGTCTCTGTCTTTGCCTCTTCGCCACTTCTACTCGCCTGTAAGTCTGCGCAGACCTGCCGGCACGTGGAAGGGCAGACGAAGAGACAAACAGGCAGACTGGTATACAGACAGACAGACCGTCGGACAGACGGGCAGACAGACAGACAGACAGACGGACAAACATGCGATCCGTCTTTTCTTAATGATTTTATTAACGGTCGGTCGCTTTCTCAGCGAGAGAATGATGTCAGATTCGATTTCCATTAACGATTATCTCTTCGCAGGTATTGCGGTCACTCGTATAATACACACCAGCAATAATCGGCCACTAAAATGTAGGCCTACATCTTCCTGAACATTGCAATGTACGATGTTGATTATGCACACGGCGTAGAAATACCGTAAATTCATTTCCGGAAAATTGTCTTCCGCTTCAAAGAAATTGCATTAGCGTCTAAGTTTCCGCAGAAGCCGAAAGTTGCCGAGGAAAACATTTCATCTGCACGCCACAGATATAGGCCTATGTACTAGTATGTAAAATGTGGAGGACAAAGAGCATCTCAATCACAACCAAGATGAAACTCTATGGAACCTTAGTGGTACCAGTACTGCTGTATGGTTCAGAGTGCTGGTGTCTGCGTAGAGAAGACGAGAGAAGATTGCTGGTGGCTGAAATGGGTTGGCTGAGGAGAATCAAGGGCAGGAGCAAGAGAGAGAGAATCAGGAACGAGAAGACAAGAGAGGAGCTGGGCGCAGAAGAAACGGTAGTGGAAAAAATCAGGAAAAGACGGCTCAGATGGTTCGGTCACGTGGAGCGCATGGAGGGAAAAAGACTACCACTCTCGGCCCTGCACGGGCATATAGAAGGAGAGAGAAGCAGAGGAAGACAACCAAAGACTTGGATGGACAATGTCAGAGAGGATCTGAAGATGATGGATATCGGTATACCAAGAGCAAAGGATCTCATCAGAAATAGACAAGTCTGGAGAAGTCATGTGAAAGCCTCATCGTCGTCGCATGACTGACGGAAGAGAGAAAGAAGAAGACTAGTATGTAGCAGATCGCGATTAGAAAAAGACACAAAACTGAAACAGTGTGGAGGCAGTCTTAGCATATTAAGCTGTTACAGTAGGCCTGTGGTATTTCTTAATTATTCAACGATGGGAGCCTATAACAAATGCGACAGTGAATTCAGTAGGCTAGACCTACAGATGTTTGAGTGTTTTTTCACGACATCAGATAATTAATCCGCAGATTTTTTTATCAATATAGGTTACAAGTCAAAATACGCTCGAAACCGTAAAACAAGCCACATACCATGGTACTCTCTAACGGTCTAACGGTAACCATTCGGCTAATGATCTGTGATTTCATTTGTACCTTTCATTACCAATTATTACTTCGATGTAAAATAATAGTGATGTTGCATGTCCAATTGGACGTTTGCAAGAGGAGTAGTGAAGAAAATAGGTCTTGCCTACTTACTTGCAAACTTACTTACATCAACAAGTCTAGAAATGGCAATTTCACGATAAGAATAAACTTCAGCTCCAATGTTTTTCAGAGTACGATGTCAAGCCTGATCCGACAGTGTAGGCCTATTATTAATTATAGGTGACATAAATTATGTTGTCGCATTGCTGCCTACGCCGTCCGCAATTTTTCATTGCTTCACTGTTTCGAAGGAAAAAATCATGAAAACTTGCAGATGAGCTGAAAACCAAACAAAAGTAACGGGTCTACTTATGAGTAAAACACACAAACTGCACCAATTGACAGTTTTGGATTCTGTGAATTTTTATAGTAATGTCATTAGGGAAGATGTTTTATAGCGCAGGTCTTTTGTCTTAGAATCAATAAGGCAAGCGATATAAAACTATAAATGGAGTAAAATTAAATCGTGTTTATGCCAGTGAGTTCTTTTCGGTTCTGAGTTTAAAGTCGCGGTTTAAATTGCGCAGATTATTATTGCCTCATCGATTGTGGTAGATGGCGATGATCATGACGATGATCACGACGATGATCATGACGATGATCATGACGATGATCACGACGATGATCATGACGATGATCACGACGATGATCACGACGATGATCATGACGATGATCATGACGATGATCATGACGATGATCACGACGATGATCACGACGATGATCATGACGATGATCACGACGATGATCATGACGATGGCGAGTTATGGCAATGCTGGTTTCAGGTAGTCTATGACGAATGGCGATCATGGCAATATGGCGTTTATGGCAATTATTGTGAATATAATTTCAATGGCGACTGGGACAATAGCGTTTATAAGGCGCCATTGCCTGATTGTAGCAATGGCGACTGGGCAATGGCGTTTATGGGAATGGTGGTGCCCATATCTATAATAATTGCGATCATGGCAATAGCGTCTATAGCAATTCGGTGATCATAGAAATGGCGACTGAGGCAATGGCGTGTGCAGCAATGACGATTATGGCAATGGTGACAAGGGCTATGATGATTATGACAATGTGGTGATCATGGCAATGGCAATCATGGCAATGGCGACTTTATCAACGGCGATTATAACAATGGCGATTGTGGCAGTGGTGATTATGGCAATACCGATTTTGGATATGGCGATCGTGGCAATGATGATCAATCATTCTGAGCTTAATCGGCGAACATAATACACGCAAACGACGTTTACGGTTCTTCTTGAGACTCTGATCCGTTCTGCTTCTATATTTACTCCTTGTTGTCCTGCATTGTCCTTTATTGTCCTGTATTGTCCTTTATTGTCCTGTATTGTCCTTTATTGTCCTTTATTGTCCTGCATTGTCCTTTATTGTCCTGCGTTGTCCTTTATTGTCCTTTATTGTCCTGTATTATCTTTTATTGTCCTGTATTGTCCTTTATTGTCCTGTTTTGTCCTCCACGGACGATGGACTCTTCTTCGTTCGTCCTCCGTCCGACTGGAATAATTATTGTTCTCCGGCGAATTCTTCTGATCATCGAGAGATTTGATTTCTGTTTCTGTCGAGTCAATCGACCGACCAACCGATGGATGGCAGATAAGAGAGACAGAGAGAGAGATATAAACAACAGAGACAGAGAGAGAAACAGAGCGACGAAGAGAGACAGAGAGAGAGAGATAAATTGTAGATACACTGCAGAGAGAGAGAGAGGGGGGAGACAGAGAGAGAAAAAAAGAGAGAGACAAAGAGAGAAGGAGAGAGACAAATAGAGAGAAAGAGAGACAAAGAAAGAAACACAGAGACAGACAGGCAAATAGACAAACATACAGATAGAGACAGAGATAGACAGGCAGATAGACAAAAATATACAGATAGAGACAGAGATAGAGAGATAAATTGAGAGGTAAATAGAGAAACAGAGACATAGAAAGACAGACAGAGAGAGAGACAGAGACAGAGACAGAGAATACATAGAGAGACAAAGATACAGAGAGAGATACATAGATACACAGAGACACAGGGAATGAGACAGAGAGACACAGAGAGACACATAGAGAATGCGAGCGACAGAGAGACAGATTGCAATGGAATATCGGTCTATGTTGGAGCAATGGGTGAATGCATCTCAACTCCCAGAAGACTTTTATCATACGTCAGAGACGCGTCGGCCAATCACAACACTCGACTCCTGTTCTGCTCTATCTTGTCCTATACCCATGTATTAGTCTGTATACCCATTACCCAGTTCTATGTTTACTTATCCTGTCTTATCCTTTCCAGTCCTATCTTTATCTATCTGTCTCTGTCTGTCTGTCTGTCTGTATGTCTGTCTTATGTTATGCCTCTTTTTGTCCTGTATTGCTCCGACCGGTTCTATCCCTCCCGTCTTCTTCTTCTGTCCTGTTTTGTCCTGTTTTGCCCTGTTCTACCATTTACTCCCTGTCTTATCCCTCTTATTTGATCCTATCTCGTTCTCTCTCATCCTATTATATCCTGTCGTATTATGTGCTGTCCTATCTAGTTTTGCCCTTCTTGTATCTGACCTATTCATCCTACTTTAGTTCTGGCATGACCTATTTTGTCCTCTTCTATCCTTGTCTATTCTTTCCTATTTTCTTCTGTCCTGTATCCTGCCCTGTTCTATTCTATTCTATGCTGTTTGACCTATTCTGCCTAGTCCTATCTTGTCGCTTCCTGTCTTGTCCTGCCCTTTTGTCCTACATGTCCTGCCTTCTCCTCTCCCGCATTATCCTCTCTTTATATTTAGGCTAAATCACACAAATGTCTCTTCTTCCTCCGCAGAAAACTCATGGACAAAGCGAACGCCTGGCTTCGAAAGAATCCCGACGTTGGCGTCAAGACTTGTGAGACTGTGACGTGGATGTCACCGAACTTCAAGAGATTAGGAGACAGCGAAGAGATGGTTCTAGCGAAGCAGCTGAGGGAGGGAACGAACAACTACTACGCACGAGGACTCAGGTAAACATGGACAGACAGCACCGCTACCCACAGCGAAATAATGGCAAGGCCATCCATGGGCGGAGTTTGGTTTCCGTTCTTGGGAGGGGGCTAAAAACTTGCGCTTTGGTTGGGGATGAAGCTCAGTCCAGATCGAGCGGCGCCGAAAAATTGTTTTTTTCTCGGCCAAAAAAGTAAAAAGTTTTTTAGTCATCGGCTTGAAATCTCGTAATGAAGAAACATACTATTTTTCTCGCAAAAATCAAGTTTCGTCCGTGAAAAGAACCATTTTTCCCTGATAGCCTACATTTTCGAGTCTGGGCCTTCATGGGGGCTAACCCCGGGAAATTATACCATTTTTTTCATGGTAAAAAGATTAATCTGGGCCTTTCGAGGGGGGGGGGCTTAGGACATCTGACACATAGACACAAGACAGAACATGTAATGGTCATTGTTGCAGTCATAATAATAGTCATTAGTGTAATAGATAGTGTAATAGTCTTTGTCATAGTCA
Organism: Lumbricus rubellus; assembly: GCA_945859605.1. Taxonomy (NCBI): domain Eukaryota; kingdom Metazoa; phylum Annelida; class Clitellata; order Crassiclitellata; family Lumbricidae; genus Lumbricus; species Lumbricus rubellus. Next base: position 3,496,991 of record OX243819.1, read on the forward strand.
TTGTATTTGTAATAGGCCTAGTCAGTTTAATAATTATAATCATTGTAATGGTATATAGGCATAGCTATAGTGTGATAGTCATTTTAATAGTCTATGTAATAGGCTTTGTGTTGATTATAATAGCCGTTGTAAGATGAAACATCTCCACTGACTGACTGACTGACTGACTGACTGACTGACTGACTGACTGACTGACTGACTGACTGACTGACTGACTGACTGACTGACTGACCGTATTTTTGGTTATCGTGCAAGTCTCCACTGATTGTGTAGAACTGTTACAGTAGACCTACTAATGACCTATTTGTGCATGTACTTACGTATGTATATGTGCATGCTTTTCTGCATAATTATGCATAAGCATATGCATATTATTTGCATATACATAATTATGCATATTGCATATGTGTATTGTGTAATGTGTGAATATGGTCTGCTTAGATGTATGCAGTTATGTTTATATTATTCATATGTGTATGTTTTGTACGCATGCAATGGCTCAGTTTTTCACGTTCTAAAGACACCTAAGCCTCCACTCACGTCCAACGTATCACACTCTCTGTATGCGTGTTTGTGTGTTTTGTGTATGTGTGTATGTAGGTGTACGTGTGTGTATGTGCGTATGTGTATTGGCGCACGCGTGTGTGTGTGTACATCGGAATGTTCCTGTTGAAGACGAGAGAGAGAGAGATGGTCTGTGTCGACCCTGACAGCCGACGATAGCAATCCGTCTCTCATCCCTCTTGGGCTTCCCACTGCAGCAGAATGCGACCGTGTCCGTCTGCATGTATGTCTGTTCGTCCGTCTGCCTATGCCTGCCTATGCCTGTGTATCGTTGGCGTTGATTGGCAGTGGCCGTATAAAAGCACCGAGTTCGGGATTTAGTTTCGCATCTTGTTTTATTGAACGCGCATTTACAATTCCTATCCACCACTTATGCATGCGTCATATGCATACATTGCATAGGCGATGACGGTGTGATGTGTCCGACATATGTTTGCGATGCAGTAGTGCGTTTAAATCCATGCCATCTGTCAGCTGTCAACGGGAAAATCCTTTGGCTGGTAACACGTGTGTGCGTGTGCCCACCACTGGGGACTCTTTCGGCTTACTGTGCATTGTTTTCTGCAGAACTCTTGCAATCGCTTGTAATGACATTTAACATCATGTTATAGTTTAGTATTATTTCGATGGGGTGGGGGTCAATCTGAAAGAAGCGTCACATTGGTTTCTTGTTTAATTATGGCCCATCTAAGCACGACCACTAAACCAGCCGTGAGTTGATTTTTGCACAATTTGAGTGTCTTGTATTATCTTAAAGAGCAAAGTATCTTCTTTAAAATGCCACAGACTTTTTTCAATCATGTTCCTGTCTATAGCTATAATAAAAAGCATGGTTCAGTCGTATAATTTACAGTTATTCTGAGAAAGTTCTGTACAGTTTTGCAAAATTATTAATTATTGTCAGCCAGGTTCAAAATTTAACTAAATATGCAACAGATAAAACAAGCTGAGTAAACAGAGAACTGAGACAGAGAGAGAAAAAAAAGATATTCAGACAGACATACAGAGTGAGACAGACAGAGAGACAGAGAGAAAGACAGGAGAGACAGATAAAGAGAGACAGACAGACAGCATTTATTCCGGTCATTTACCAGCGCAGTGTTGTCACGTGGATCCTGACGCAAAGGCCATAGTTCACATCCGTCGTCCATCTATGCAGATAATTCGCTCACAGCAGGTTTTGTTTTGTCCACCTCAGCGTCGAGAAACTGTCAATTAGTTTTGAATAATCGCATTGCGTTTCGGTGCTCAAGCACGTCCGCGCCTATAGGCTTAGCGCGGACGTGCTTGAGGGCCAAGAAACGTAAGCCTGCACACTGAAGCGTTTGACAGTGCGTGACTGCCACTGCTTATCGCATTCGAGTCTAACGAAAAGTAGATCTCTATCGAAGGATAAAAGGTTTCTTATTACATAACATATAGGCCTATATATGCGATAATATTCCATTTTGTTGAGGTTCTCCTATTATGTATTATGTTCCCTGTCCACCCTAGATAGCTGACCAGCTTTTCAAGTTTGCAACAATTTGTATGTATGCGTGCGTGCTTATGTATTGTAGGTGTGCTTGACATTGTAAGACCTGAACTGGATAATACACTGCAGAACTGTTGCTTACTCACATAGGCGTACGGGAGATTTCAGCAGTGGGGGTATGGGAGGGGGGGCAAAGATTTTGCTTCTGTCCGACAAATAAATCTTGGGGTGGGATTTTCCCAGAAAAAAGGTGGCTATATTGTTTAGTCATTGGGTTTAAATGTCGTGAAAAATACTATTTTTTATTATTTTTCCCGGGTCTGCTTGCCCGAAAAAACAGACTTGCCCGAAATTTCGGGGGCCTTTCCCCCCCCCCTCTGGACCCCGCCTCGTAGCCTATGCTTATTCAAATCGAGACGGTGGCTTATTCAACTAAACAATACGGCTTGTTTGATTGGGAACTGTGGTTTATTCAACTCAGAACGGTGTGTCTACTACACTTGTTAGGCTATGGCTGGTACCTCAGTGTGTTCGACGGAACCACACGTTGGCCTACGAAGACTTCATTCCTGATGAGAAGGACAACTTTCAGGATCTCGTCGACAAAGTGAACAGCAAAGTCGAAAGCAAACATCTCAATGCAGGTGGGCAGCTTTTGTCGTTTTAAACTACTATCCGTCATTTAGCCAACTCCCCTATTTTAGCATCTTTTCATGTTGATGCCACTGTCTGTCTGTCTCTTTCTCTTTCTGTCTCTGTCTCTCTGCCTCAGTCTGTCTGTCTGTCTCTCTCTTTGCCTCTCTGTCTCTGTCTGTCTTTCTGTATCTCTCTCTCTGTATTGTATGTGTGTCTGTATGTCTCTGTCATTTTTATCGTTTCCAGTAGCCAATAATAATAGTATAATACGTAACAAATGACGCAATGATTTCAGCGATTTTCCCGAATTAAACTAATATTGACTGATTCTTTAGGCAAAATTTATGAAACAGCTCAAATTAGTCTGCTATTGGCTTTTTTCCACTGAACTGACATCAAAATCGCAGGGCAGCTGCTCTGTGCTAAAAGACGTTGTCATGTTTGATGCTAGCAAATAAGAGGAATTTGTTTCATTAATTGATTGATAGATTGGTTCCTTTTTTATTGACTGGTTTATTGATAAATTGATTGACGCATTGATTGATTAATCGATTCTTTGATTTGTTGATTGGTTAGTTTATTTGATTGATTGATTCATTCGTTCATTAATTTATTCACTCATTCGCCAATCAACTGACTGATTGACCGACTGATTGAATGATCTATCAACTGACTGACTGACTGATTGATTGATTGATCGACTAATTGACTGACTGATAGACTGACTGACATTGATTGATCTATCGATTGATTGATTGACTGAGTGATTGATTGATTGACTGAATGATGGTGATGTATTGCAGATCGATTCCTAACAATGGAGACGGTTGGTTGTCCTATTCTTGGTGACCGTGTCTGTCACCGTGTCACAAGATGGCGTGAGTCGGTTGATGATGACTCTCCTTACGCCTTCGTCCTTCGAATATTCTTCACGAAAAACAACAGAAAACCGGAACCGAGCAAAACGAAGACGATCATTGGTAATAACAACCAGTGTTAAATATAGCGCCATATAAATTACTATTATTAGAGTTTTTGACAGAACCACCGAAGACACTTTATGATCGGTCATTTTCTCTGAAGAACATTTGTTAGGCTAGTCTTTCGATCAAAATTTCTGGAAAATATACCATTTTTACTTATTATTTTTCTTCAATTTTCAGATAATTATCGAACCGTACTATTTTCATGCATACATGTAAGCAAGACATGTCGATTTTTCAGGGGGATTGTTACGCATTTACTTTTTTGAGAGAGAGATATGTTGCTATTTTTACACGCATGCAACACCTTGCGAATGTCATTTCTGGGACTAACGTCCCTCCAAAGACGTCTAGATCAAATACTGCAGGATGTCAACGATGACGATGATGACGACGATGACGATGATGACGATGATGATGACGATGATGACGATGATGATGACGATGATGATTGCGATGATGATGACGATGACGGTGTCACGACAACTCGTCTAACGACAACTCGTCTAACGACAAGTGGTCTCCGGACAATTCGTCTAACGACAACTGGTCTACTGACAACTTATCCAGCGCTTCAGAAATGGAAGCTTGATGATAGTTTTTAGAGGTGAAATGGAGGTTGGATTGATGAAAAACGCAAGAGAAATGGAATCTGGATGATGGTTCTCTTACAGGTGAAATACAAGCTGGATTGACGAAAATAACGCATGATAAATAAAAGCTGGATGAAGGTATTTCTAGATCTGAAATGGAAGCAGGATTGATAAGAAAACCTCTTAAGTAATGGAAGCTGGATGAGGATAGTTTTATATATGAAACAGAAGCTGGATTGACTAAAGTAACAGGCGAGAAATAGAAGCTGGATGAAGGTATTTTTAGATTTGACGTAGAAATGGGTGCATGTTGGAATACATGAATGAAAATCATCAATCCAGATTCTATTTAGGCAAAAAAACATTTTCGTAAATCCAGCTTCTATTTCATCAATACTATTCGTCAGTAGACCAGTTGTCGTTAGACCAATTGTCCGGAGACGAGTTGTCGTTAGACGAGTTGTCGGTAGACCAGTTGTCGTGGACCCGACGATGACGATGATGACGACGATAACAAGGACAATGATGACGATGATGACGATGCTGATGATGATGACAAGGACGATGATGACGATGATGGTGTTTAGCTATTTTATGAATCTGCAGAACATTCAATTCTACCTCAAGGTTAAACCGAAAATGGCAGTTATTCGTGTATTCATATAAATGCTCTTTAATAGCCTAAGACTTCTGCCTCAATATAGGCTCGAGACAATGCTTGAGTTTCTTTGGCTGCAGGCATCAAAGACATGGTACCATTGGCAACGGACGATTCAAGCTACGAAGGATTTGAGGTTCTGACTGAAAAGGTGAACGTTTGGCTCAAGGAACAACACCCAGATGGTGTTACCATCACCAACATGCAGTCTGTCATGGTCCAGCAAAATGAAGGTCAGTTTTATTAAGTGGAACACAACTTCACAATTAATGTACATTATGTATGTGCACTTGTTATAGCGCCCCTTCAAGATTGCTACTCAGAAGCGCTCCTGACTACAGCGCGGACACTGCATCGGAGTTTCACGCCAAAGCACTACGCAACTGCGAGTGAAGGACTTAATTGCCCAAGGTCCCTTTTGCATACCTGAGACTTAACGACACACCCGACCCTACTGGCGGCTTGAAATTGATTCGAATCTGCAGCCATCCGGCTGCAAGGCAACGAACATATACCCACTGCACCACCGTGTCCCAAAAGATAGGTTGTAATTAAGTTACAATCAAATTGTGTCCGCATAATAATTTTCATTTTAGGTCCGCATAACAACCTCGGAAGTTCGTGTCATTACTCGATGCCCGGAATAAACAAGGAGCCGATGGAGTTCTTTCGGATTCTGCGCGTTGCATACCTGAGACTTAACGACACACCCGACCCTACTGACTCGCAGCCGGGGCCACTCAACTCTGACCTCGTGCATCCCTTTGTCTATGAGACGTTCACTCCGGAACTGGTCCGAGAGAAAGAGGGAGGAGCAGCTGGTCACGTGGAACGACTGGAAAAAATGAAGGAAACGTTCGCTAAAGTCATTGCGTTCCTACGGAACTCCGGTTAGTGAAATATACCACAGTGGCATAGACATAGATACAAAGGAAGATGGAGGAGAGACGAGAAAGACGAGAGAGAGATAGACAGACAAAGAGACAGAGAGACAAAGAGACAGAGAGGCACAGAGACAGAGAGATAGAGACAGAGAGACACAAAGAAACACAGAGACAGAGAGAGCGACAAAGAGACAGAGAGACACACACAGAGACAGAGACAGATCGAGACAGAGACAGAGACAGACAGAGAGAGACAGAGAGAGACACATAGACAGAGAGAGATGCAAGAGAAGGAAGAATGGAAAAAAGGAAGAATGGGTAGGTAGGAAGGAAGACATGTATGATGTAGGTAAGAAAAATTAGAAATGAAAGGAAGAAGAGAGAGAGGGAGGTGTAGAGAATGGAACTATGGAAGGATAAAGACAGATGATGGAAAGAATGAAAGTATTATAGATAGAAGGAATGGAGAAAGAAAAGTTAGGAAAGCAGGTAAGACAAAGAAGGGTAAAAGACGAATTCATGGAACTAACGAAAGAGTATTATCATAGTAAGCAAGCAATGCATCATAAAGATTGCTAAGCCAACATTCTAATCCGATACGTTAAGTAACTGGTTTCACGTCTTATCTTTTAGGTTGATAGGTAAGTAAGTGAGTACATGTATATTCTTCGTTTATGCCAGTTACACCACCGCACTTTGGTGTACATGGAGCTTAATTTTAACGAGTGTGACATTTGTAGGTGCTGAGGTCATCTGCGCAGAGACTGTCATGAATCCGATGCAACTGTACTGCTCACCAGACGAGGCAGGGCAACAGACTAACGGAAACTACGATGACGAAATGAAATTCCTATTCACGATCAGGTAACATGGAATATATTTTAATATAATATAATTATGTGGTAACATCAAATATATTTTAACATCATATATGTGATAACATCAAATATATTTTAATATGATATACGTGATGACTTCAAATATATTATAATATAATATAATATATGTGGTAACATGAATTATTATATCATCATGATAATCCACTAAAAGATTCGTTGTTATTGCTCAACCTACTTCACAGCTATGCGCATTGCGCAGGGCACCAGCTTCTTCACGAGCGCTGCATCGGTGGCACGGTGGCCGAGTGGTTAGAGCGGCCGGACTTTGTATGTATGTATGTATGTATGTATGTATGTATGTATGTATGTATGTATGTATGTATGTATGTATGTATGCATGTATGCATGTATGTATGTATGTATGTATGTATGTATGACATTGTATGTATGTATGTATGTATGTATGTATGTATGTATGTATGTATGTATGTATGTATGTATGTATGTATGTATGTATGTATGTATGTATGTATGTATGTATGTATGTATGTATGTATGTATGTATGTATGTATGTATGTACGTATATGAACATTTATATAGCGCCTTACAATAACCTCACGAAGGCGCTTAACGTAGCTACCGGACAGTTCTAAACAAGTGCGTCTTAATTGTCCTTGAGAATGTTTCATGAGATACAAGCAATGCAGTATCGCGAATTGTTAGCGCGGAGAGAACGGGTTTTATCCCCGTCCGAGGCGGTTACTGTGTAGGGACCTTGAGCAAGTTCTTCACTCACAATTGCTCTGCAATACAATATTGCAGTTGCGCCGTCGAGGCGTGTGTGCACTTCTGGCTTTGTAAGGATGACACTATTAAATTTCAATTCTATTGTATCAGTTGTGCTGTATCAGACATCTATGACTATTGGTAGGATCCGGATGCCAGAAGGACCAATCTTATCAGTATCGTCCAAATAGAATAATCGAACGTTAAATTGCTTTGACATTGTACTGCACTAAGCATATTCGTATTCGTTACGTAGGCTACTTAGGTCTGCACATTGGGCAGCGCATCTGCTCCACTCGTCCCTGGTCTTTACGTAGCCTATGCCAACTGATATTTATCATTGTTCGATTTTCATCCAAAGTGTTTTGCACTGAACGTGAAAGGAAATCGAGTTCAACTGTAATTTGCTTATCTGACAGATGCATCTAATCCAGGTCGTATCGAGAGTTTGTGGAATCGTAGGAGCACTTGAGGGCGATACGATTACTCGAAAACGTCTAATGTTTCTTTACCCAACTGCTTCCGTTCTGGGCTTTAAAATTTTTTTTAACTGCACAGCCAGCAATTTGAATCTGGTGTGCCATTGGCGGAGAAAATTTCTGAGATCTTTCTTTCTTTAGTCGTTCATTCCAACAAAATTGCAAGTCATCAGTGCTAAAATCTGATGACCTTTTTTGGTCGTTCGTGAGGAATATGTCCTTCCGGCGTTATTTTCGCTGTACAGGCCCCCTTTGTTCCATTCCACTCTTCCATGGAAAATCGGTTGCAGTTACCTTTTTCTTATGATTTCCACTGCGCAAGATAGCTTTTACAACAGCACAAATATTTTGGCAACTGCACATTTTGTACGGTAGCCTATATAGCCTAACTGCACGTTAAAAAGCCATAGGCCTATTTCCGTTTTACATCGACATTCGACAGCATAGTTATATTTCAGCGACGTAGCCTAAACAACGTTTTAGCATCTTTCTTTGATATTGACTGCTAACTGTCTTTCTCTCTTGCTGATATTTCAGGTTGTTTTTGGTCGGTCCTTTGCATGGTCACATGTCGAACGGGTCGAGCACACGTCTGATAAAGCGCGTCTCAAGCACCACCACCTTGGATGGTGACGGCACCGGAAGCAAGTATCGCTCATCGCCCCTCTTCCTACGCAGCGTTGTCACACGTCAGTTCAGATATCGTTGGTTGGTACTCGGTATCACTGCTTGCACCAGTATGGCCATCATTGTTGTCGTCAGCGTTGTCTATAGCAACCGCTGGTAGCCACCTCTCCCCTCAAGGGGGTCGACAGAAGCACGTCGTGACAACTATAAAATCTCACCAAAACACTCAAGTGTTACGATTCGCTCTTTTACACGGTTGGCTCTTAATCTCACTAAAGATGTCGCGTGGTTCACTGCAATGTCTTGGCTTGTATTACAGTTCATTCTTGAATATTGTTATGCATTGGTAACACGGTTTGTCGTGACTGTGTAGCCTACAACTGCTTTGACCGTTGCTATGGCTTGGTTTTGGAGTGCAATCAGGTCGTATACCTTGTGCATTTATGATACCGGCACATTGGAAGCTAAAGGAGTTACCCCCATTACAATGATTTAAAGCTTAAATTCGGGGTACGCATTTCGTAGGCCTACTTTACATGTTACGTGACAAATACTTTAAGAGAAATGCCGCCAAATTTCTTCTGCTAAGTGATCTTTATCGAAATTCTTTATCGCTGCTGCTATAATTATTTAGAATGCTAAACTTCTCTGCAGTGAGTGGTTATTTTCAAATTGACGCCGTTCAAAATTTTGAATATTGCTTCTTGTTCTTTCAAACATAGACCTATGAAAACCAAATCTGAACTTGAATGCGACCTTTTACTTCAACAGTTTAAGCTTAACTGTTATTATACAACTCAGTGCATTGTATCTGTTATATTATTCAAAATCAACTATCCTCGTCAATGTCTTAAGTATCGCAAGCCATGAACCGTGCAAAGAACAAATCTATCCTCAATCCTCATACAATAGAAATTATTATTTAAGACAATAATTATGAGATGTTGTCAAACACCTGCTCAACTGAAACGTGTTTAGGCTATGCATATAATCAGGTGTCCAACACCTCTTTCAACTGTAACACGAAACACATTTTAGATATAGAAAACATAATTATGTTCACTGCGAACATCAAACCAAAGTTTGAATTTCTAACTGCAATGTTTGTCGAATGGTTCTACCATAAAACCACTCTAGAGTGTTTTTTGTCAAACTGTTTGGCACTGTGGTCGACTCGTTAGAGGTCTTGACTTGTGGTCTGGAAAGTACGAGGTCGATTCGCCCCTGAGGAGGTAACTCATTGAGACTACTTTGAGCAATTTCTTCAATCATATTCTCGTATAATTGTCGTGTGCTTTTTGAAACTCTGCATGGGAGTTAGTATCAAATACAGCTGTATAATTGTAGCCTATCGAATAAATTTGCACTGTATCAAATACAACGAAAGTTATTGTATTGTATTGAGCGCAGTTGCATTGCTCAAAATGCAATTACATTGTATTGCATGCAGTTGCATTGTATAAAGTAGGCCTACTGTTGAATTGTATTATAACCAACGCAATCGTGTTGTATTGTATAAACTACTGTTGTATTGTATTCTAACAAACGCAATCGCGTTGTATTGTGTCAACTACGGTTGCATTGTCATCAGTTGGAGATAAGTTCGTTTCGTAATGTTTAGACTTTTCTTATAAACTTTATTTTTGTAATTTTTCTGTTGCCTTGGTATTGAAATATCGGGAGAACCCACAACAGACTGCTGCTGCATGAAGGGAACTAGAATGTTTTTATAGCGCCTTTGTTTCACTGTACGTTTCGGTTGATTGGTTTTGAATTCGTGTTTTAGTCAGCAAACGACGCATTAATGCCTATTCTCCGAGTAACATGGAGCGTGTGGGTTCGATCCCGCCCCGGAGACGGTTGCTGGGTTGTGACCTTGAGTTGAGTCCTTCACTCATATTAGTACATTATGTGGGTAGGCCTATATATATATATATATATATATATATATATATATGTGGCTTACATATGTATATAAACTATATATATTTATATACATATATACATTATGTGTGGGTATAATTATACACAATACATATGTATTTTTATATACATAATTATGTACATTAAGTTTGGGTATAATATAGTATTATATTAAGTTTATATCAGTAGACTGATCGTTTGTAAACTGCTCAACTTGTTTGTTTCAGGCCTAATTTGGTCTTGTTTGGGGCCAACTCGTGTAGGGTGTCCGTTCTATCATGCAGAACGAACCTATCGACTGCAGATAAATATAATGAGTTAACGAATCATGTTGTTGTACATTTATATAATCGCAGTTGTTAGAAAGTTTGTATCGGAGTGTGAATCCACTATTTTGGATGAGTTTTTCTGCTGCTCTATAGGTTTACTCTTTGTTTTACGGTTCTTGGGCTGCGAATTTTAACGATTAATGATTCATCGTCATCGTCATGGTTATCCCTGGGTTAACAACCCGTAGGTGTCCGACGCCACTCTCTGTCTGAGTCTGTCTCGCGTCATGCTGCCCAGCTTCAACCAGTTCAGTCAGCAGGTCCGCTCCATACCATTAACATCTTGGAGCCCCTAGACCACTTTGTCCGACTGAAGAGAATATTGGGAGAGAGGTACGAAGGACAACCTGGGTCAATGCCCGTATGTGGCCCACGTATGCTCTCTCCTTCGACTCTCTCCACCGGTCTGTCCTGACCGGCCTGTGCATGTAATTAATTGTGATTAATTGATTAACTGCTAATATTTTAATCGATTGGTTTTTGATTTGTTCGATTAATTTTCTATTCACCTCACTATATCATTTATGGAACAAGCAGTATGGTGAACACTGAACAATGATGACGTGACACATTTGATTGGAAATTTAAGCTATAATTTTTAGGCCTAAGGTAAATGGAAGAGTCAAAGATGGCGGCAAAATTATTTCTCTGCATTGAAATAAACATCTCAATTGCGGTTTTTTGTAAACAGAAAGCAGTAACCAGCCTATATAGCTCAACTAGGCTACTATTCCCTACATTGTGGAAATTTTTTGCAACTGATACCAAATTAATCCAATATATGATTAAGCAAATTAAAAATTTTAAGATTAATCAATAAGAAACTAATTACTTAGTAGGCTACAAGCCCTAACAGATTCCCAGAGTTGTTTTTGGACGATACTGATTGGAATCAATGGAATGAATGTTGATTCGATTACTAGTTAGTTGCATTCTCTTGTGTAGAATTATAATTATTATTAACGCATTAGCATAGATGTATACACGCGGTAGATGATAGATCGTCATTTTCTGGTCACGTGTCCCAATGACGTAGTGATTTTTTTTGCAGTCTGCATCTTTCCACTTGGATTTATGGTATGCATAAGCATAACGATCTATCTGCTTTTGTCTGTTATTATCCGTGTTCTTTGTAGGCCTATCATACGCAAAGAAAACGAAATTTTATGCAGCAACTGTTGCTAACTGTGAGATTAACCATTGACGTGCTTTCCCGTATATCTGCGAAGCCAAGTAGAAATAAATGAGGTTGTTGCGTGACGGCAAATTTCACTTCTATGTCGTGCACTAACACCACAGTCTTTAATTTATAAGCATGCGGTTTCATTCGGCTTATCCTGGCAGCTCGGTGGCACATGCAATTAGGGTTAAGCCCACATGATAATGATCCTCGATCGATCGTTGCAAGTGGGTACAAATGTTGGGTTACGATAACCAAAATCGGACCACGAGAGAGAAACTAGCAATGGTTGATCGTATATTGTGTTGAACGACACTGAATTCTCAGTTCTGAGCTTGTGTCCTGCGCTTAACTTTAAAGTCTTCTTCTTCTTCTTTGGTTCTCTGCCGTCAGGCAGGTTCATATGTCCAATGACGCCACGCATATCTGTTCTGTGCATCCATCTTTAGCCCTCTGTAACCGTCCTTTGTCATCATCCAGTCCAGTAGCATTGTTCTTGGTCTTCCTCTTGTCTTTTTCCCCTCCATTCTTCCTTCGATGATATCCCGTACTATGGTGTCACTCCTCATGATGTGTCCAATCCAGTTTCTCTGTCGCCTCCGTATTGTCTCCATCATTGATCGTTCCTCTCCCACCATCTGCAGTATTTCTTCGTTTGTCTTGTGTTCCATCCAGCTGACACGCTTCATTCTTCGCCAAATCCACATTTCGATAGCCTCCAATCTTCTTATGTCATCCTTTCTCATTGTCTATGTTTCTGACCCATACAGGACCACACTCCACACCAGCGTCTTGACCATCCTCTTTTTAAGGCTCATATTTAGTTTTCCTCTGAGGAGTTCCCCTCTGTTGTTGAATGCGTCTTTTCCCATGGCTATTCTTCTTTTTATTTCTATATGGCATCTTGCATCATCTGTGACCATACTTCCTAGGTAGCAGAATTTCTCTACCTGTTCTATTTCCTCTCCGTTTACTGTGATCTTAAGAATTGCTTCCTTTCCTCCTTTGCTTATCCTCATAGTCTTTGTCTTTTTGATGTTTATTTTCATGTCGTATTCTGTCGATATCATGTTCAGTCGATCCATCATTCTTTGTAATCCTTCTTGAGTGCCTGCCAACATTGCCTGATCGTCCGCAAACCTCAGAGCTTTTATCAGTCTTCCTCCTACCTTTATCCCCTCATTCACTTCTTCCAGTGTTTCTCTTACAATTTCTTCTATATAGATATTAAACAATATTGGGGATAGTGGGCATCCTTGCCTCACACCTCTTCCTATCTTTCCTGGTTCCGAGTATTCACCATCAATTCTTATTTTCACCTTCTGTCCCATATATAGATTACCTATCAATCTCCTTTCCTGCCATTCCACTCCTATTCGTCTTAACGCACTCATCAGCTTCTTCCAATCGACCCTGTCAAATGCTTTTTCATAGTCAACGTAGCATATGAATATGTCCTGTCCATGCTGGATGCTTCTTTCTGTTAGAATTCTCAGTGCTGCAATCGCGTCTCTTGTTCCTCTTCCCTTTCTGAAGCCAAATTGATCCTCTCCAATGCATTTATCATTTTCTGCTCTTGCCTGTAGTCTTTTCGTGATAACTCTTAGTAGAATCTTTGATGCATGGGTAAGGAGACTTATAGTGCGGTGGTCCTCGCATGTTGTTGCGTTTGGCTTTTTCTTGATTGGAATCATTATTGTTTGCATGAAGTCTTCTGGCCACTCTCCAGTATTGTAGATGTCCTGGCACAGCCGCACCAGTTCTCCCATTGCCTTCTCTCCTAGGTTCCTCAGTATCTCAATGGGGATGTTATCTATTCCCTCTGCCTTGTTGTTTTTCATATCACTGATTGCAGCCATGATCTCCTCTTTGAGCACCTCCAGTCCTCTGTCATTTCCATTCTGTGCTTGTGCCTGTTCCTCCTCCTCGTTCTCCAGGCTACTGTTTCCCATGTATAACTCTTCCACGTATTCCTTCCATCGACTCCTTATCTCATCTGGGTCCTCCAGTAGCTTGCCGTCTTTGTTCTTGATTGCATTTCCTCTATCCATATTCGGCTACTTTAAAGTAGCGCCTCAAAAATTGGAATTTTCGGATGTAGGACATATTCCCCCCCGGACATTTACCCCCCGGACGTTTCCCCCCCAACCTAAGACATTCCCCCCCATAAGGGTCCCTATAGATGTTAATGAATGACTGCACTAACCCTAACCGACCCTCACGATGCCCAACCTGACCCTAACCGACCCTCACGATGCCTAACCTGAACCTAACCAACCCTCATGATGTCTAACCTATGTTAATGAATGACTGCACTAACCCTATCACTAACCCTAGCCGACCCTCACGGTGCCTAACCTGACCCTAACCGACCATCACGATGCCTAACCTGACCCTAACCGACCCTCACGATGCCTAACCTATATGTACAGAGTGGGGGGGAATTGTCCGGGGGGGGGGGGGGGTAAATGTCCTAGTCAAAAACGGGGGTGAACGTCCGAGGGGTAAATGTCCGGGGGAATATGTCCGGGGGTAAATGTCCGGCTCCCGGAATTTTCGATTGCAGTCTTTCGTCGACCTTCATTGAAGAATGACAGAAATTCACAGAATGTTTTTGCAGCAAGAAGATGGTTGAAGCAACAGTTTGTATAGTTACATTAACGTTTCATGTTTTTGAAACTCGTGCTTGTCAGTAGCTGCTTACATTTTAAAAGCTGTGTATTTCGCATTCGTGTTGGACTAAAGATGTTTTCGCTGTGTTTTGAGCTACGATGTCGTCGGATGCTTATAAACTTGAATTGACCGCCTGACCAGGCTTCGGCTATACGCGATGACTCTGTTGTTATAATTATTATATCTACGAAGAACTCGTTCATTGCCATATCGATATGCAATTTTCTTGTCTTCTATATTATTATAGTATATTGTGTCCGATGTGTGCTCTTTTTTCTCGTATCGTGTAAGAAGACAGTTGATGCGTATAGTAATAACTTAGTGTTTACGTGTTTGTTGTTAATTGACGCCATTTTGAATCTTCGAAGTCTTCCAAACAAAGCCCGGATTTGTGAACAACCAAAATGGCCACCGAGCTACAAAATGGCGTTTTGTTTTATAGAAATTATAGCAAAAACGTGATTGCTGATTGACAGAATGCCATGAAATGTCTATTATGAGCTAACTTATTGGGCCAAGTAGCATAGGCTGCCAATGTGCTATATGGATTAAACTTGAATAATAAATTATGATGAATAGACTAAGCTGATTCCATGTGAACACTGCCGTATTCGAAAACTTGTCTTGTAGCCTACATGTATAATGTCTGCCTGAATCCTGATGGCTTTAATGTACAGCCCTTCAAGAGGTAACAGTTGTTTAATCTGTAGGCCCATGTGGTATTTTCATGAAGCAGAAATATTCCTTCGGTATACATTGATGTCTGGTGAACATGAAACAGATTGTTAAACGACTGCAGAGGAAGCATGGGTTGTGTACAAGCATGGTGAATCGGTGATAGGCCTGTACTTTGCGACCTTATAAACATAAGGTCATGCTAATGATATTATTTGCCATTGCGGGCAATTTTTACTCATGTCATTCCGAGACCTTCTATTCCTTTCCAACAGTTCCATGGTCGGCATTTGGCTGGGCCCACGGGGAATGTGGGTCCCGTATAGGCTCCATGTGGGCATGTTCACTGGGTCCTACTTCTATTGTTGATGGTGAAAGTTGGCAATGGAGATTTCCAGCATTCTGTTCTGCAGGGTATAAATAATTATTTATTATAATATGGATCTTGTCTCTGAGTAGGGAACTTTGAACGGATGCTGTGTAAATTCTGGTTGATTGGTTGAATAGAAAAGCTATAGATAGAGGTGGGTGATAGCACACGTCTACAAAATGTCGTCCATGCAGATGAATAATATAAAACTACAAGCATAGATACACTTTTGTATGCATATTCTGTGTCTGCATGTGGTTGGCGTCATATATGTTATGAGCGTTTTCGCTTTGTGGCTCAGTTTTCTAATTAACTGTCTTTGTCGTTTACAGTCCATAGTTAAGATGAAATAAAAATAAAAAAATCAAAGGAAAGCGTAGATTTATTTGTCCATGGTGACTTGTTAAAACTGCTGTCTTCCGTTTCAAACACCTGATTTCAGTCGTTGCCACGTTTTCTGTTAAACCGGATATGCTGCCTTCCTGTGTCCAGGAGAGACTAAGGCAGACAGTTATTTACGGTATTTACTCTCCTGCGTAGGCTACAGCCGCTACAGGGAGTCTGCCAATCGAGAATAACTACGTCGTCGGCAACGCCAAATGTCATGAGATTAATATGCAAACTCAGATTCACCCATAAAAAACTGCATACTTACTCAAAGGCAGGAAAGATCTATTGCACATCAATAAAACAATAATAAAATAAACATTGATAAAGATATTAATCATGTCTGCTGGCATCTCAACGCGAACAGCTGTATTTGCAGAGTGTATATGACTGCCATCTGCTTGCTCAGAGAGAATTGACCTAGACCTACAGTAACTGCTTCCTTCTGTTCTTCTATATGTCTGCCTATCTGTCTGTATGTATGTCTGTCTGTCTGTCTCTCTGAGCATTATATAATGTAAGCGTGGGTTGAGGGAGGGGATGGTGGGATATAGTTGAATAGATCTAATAGCCGCAAATATTTTTTGTGCTGATCACATTACCGCCCTTGTGTCGCCCACGCCTGAATGTGAGCAATACGTTTTACGTAGCTGTCAACATTTTCGGCACATTCGTACATGAATACATGGGCTATTTTGTAGATATAGGTTATGCAATTCTGGAATTTAGGACTCGACACACAGCACTTCTTCGAGAATTTGCTTCCTAGCTGCAGCAATATCGACCTACCTACTGAAGTTGAGCTCGATAACTTCTACACGGATTCATTGGAAGAATTCTTGTAGCCTACAATATAATATTATGCATAGCCTAATAGATTTAATTTGCTATCTGAGTGATTTAGGAGCAAAATACAATGTTGTGCTTGATGCGATTTGAAACAATTATAGGCTAGTCACTCACCTGCAGACACTGGAAAGGTAAGTGACATCGAGAATAATTACGTCCAATGGTATTCAGACCTCATCGGAACCTGTCGCGACGACACAGATCGGCGTCTGAAAGTCAACATGGAATTAGATCATTGCTAATCGTAAGAAATTCGAGCAGATTAGGTTTTGTTTTCATCTCGATCTTCTTCATTGGATTGCTCGGTCTTCATTGGATCAGTGATCTGCAAGAACATTCTCTGACAGCGATTTCTCAAAATAACCATCAGTTAGATGCAACTGGGAATAATTTGGAGAGACGGTCACAAACAAGCGATCCAACAATCGGTGAGTTAGGAGAAGGCACTGAAAGAAGCCGGAAAGAATTTGGAAAGAATTCGTCAGACCAAAATGTAGAAAGACTTAAACGGTCAGAATCTGATGCCGTGCAGGAATCCAAAGAGGAATTGAATGCAAAAAAAGAATCGAACGATAATTATAACTCACTCGATCTAGATGAAATTACTTTTCCACCCGAAACGGAAATCATACCCTTGCAGGAACCGAAAATCAATTTTCAACACATACCAGAACTTTTCAAATCAGTTCAGGAACCGAAAGTAAATTTTCCACAAGCACCAGAAATTTTCAAATCTGTTCAGGAACCAAAAGTGAATTTTCAACAAGTTCCAGAAATTTTCAAATCTGTTCAGGAACCGAAAGTGAATTTTCAACAAGTACCAGAAAATTTCAAATCTGTGCAAGAACCGAAAGTTAACTTTACAAATGAACATGAAATAAAGACTGTGAGAGAACAAGAAGTTAATGCCACAAAAGAACCAGAAATAAATCCTGTGCTACAGCCGAAAGTCAATTTTCAGCAATTACCAGAAATTAACATCACAAAGCAACAGGAAATAAAGGCTGTGCAAATACCGAAAGTTAATTTCACAAACGAACCGGAAATAAAACCTGTGACACAGCGGAATGTCAATTTTCAGCAAATACCAGAAATTAACATCACAAAGCAACAGGAAATAAAGGCTGTGCAAATACCGAAAGTTAATTTCACAAACGAACCGGAAATAAAACCTGTGACACAGCGGAATGTCAATTTTCAGCAAATACCAGAATTTAACATCACAAAGCAACAGGAAATAAAGGCTGTGCAAGTACCGAAAGTTAATTTCACAAAGGAACCAGAAATAAAACCTGTGCTACAGCCGAAAGTTAATTTTCAACAAGTAGGCCTACCAGAAATTAAATCTGTGCAAGAACCAAAAGTTAACATTGCAAAAGAACCAGAAATAAAAGCTGTACAAGAACCAAAAGTTAATTTCACAAGAGAACTAGAAATAAAACCTGTGCCGCAACTGAAAGTCAATTTTCAGCAAGTACCAAAAGCTATCATTACAAAGGAACAGGAAATAAAAGCTGCGCAAGCTGGCTTATGGACAGTTATTTTCACAAAAGAACCAGAAATAAAACCTGTCAAAGAACCAAAGGTTAACTTTACAGCAAGACAGGAAATAAAGGCTGTGCAAGTATCGAAAGTTATTTTCACAAAAGAACCAGAACTAAAAATAATAAAACCTGCACTGCAAATGAAAGTCAATTTTCAACAAGTAGGCCAACCAGAAATTAAACCTGTGCAAGAACCAAAAGTTAACTTTACAAAAGAACAGGAAATAAAGGCTGCGCAAGTATCAAAAGCTATTTTCACAAAAGAGCCAGAAACAAAGCCTGTGGAAGAACCAAAGCTTAACTTTACAACATTACAGGAAATAAAGGCTGTGCAAGAACCGGAAAATTTCACAAAAGAACCAGAAATAAAATCTATGCTACTATCGAAAGTCAATTTGCAACAGGTAGGCCTACCAGAAGTTAACATTACAAGGAAACAGGAATTAAAGACTGCGCAACAACCGAAAGTTAATTTTAGAAAAGAACCAG
The DNA here is from genome assembly GCA_945859605.1 of Lumbricus rubellus. Taxonomy (NCBI): domain Eukaryota; kingdom Metazoa; phylum Annelida; class Clitellata; order Crassiclitellata; family Lumbricidae; genus Lumbricus; species Lumbricus rubellus. The sequence continues at coordinate 3,515,934 of OX243819.1, forward strand.
AAATAAAACCTCTGCAAGAACCGAGGGTTTATTTTCAACAAGTGCCAGAAATAAAGTCTGTGAAAGAGCCGAAAAGTAATTTTCAACAATTACCAAAATTCAAATCTGTGCAAGAACCGAAAATTAATTTTCAACAGAACGCCGAAGTAAAACCCGTCCAAACGTCGAAAGCGCATTTTCATGATAATTCAGAATCAGAAGTGAAACGTTTGCAAGAACCGAAAGTTAATTTGCGACAATAGGCCTAACAGGGTAGCGTATCTATAAGTCAATTGTGACATATGCTTGCACGTGCAAAATTTAGCCAGATGAATTGCCGCCTGCGCCTATTAGGCCTACGGGTAGGGCAAGAACCTTACATGTCCGAAGTACGTAGACCTGTCGAATAGTATCGTCATCGACTTCACTTCAAACCCTTTCCTCAAGGAGTTGAGGAGATACCAGAAGTTTTACCTGTCAATGAAGATTTTCCATTGCAAAAGGCGCATGCGCGATCACTGGAAACTAGTCCTGTCATGGAATGAACATTGTCAATGCTGTGACTCAAGTTACATATGTAATCTATGGACTGACGTGACTTCCGGTTTGGAACTAGCATGGTGGACACTCAACGTTAAAACATAAACTAAACAAGACACGACAGAAACTGTTCTACTTTAGATTATTATTACTTAGTTACTACTTTAATAATTAAACAAAGTGATTTAAGTAAACCACGCGTTCTTACATAAAGATTAGAACGTAACATGGCGTCGTGAACAAACGTGACTTTAATCGTTTTCGTGGATACTGATAACGCACGTGACACGGAACAATGGAACTTTTCAAACAGCCTAATTCGCTCGATATGAACAGTGTTAACTTAGAAGAGTCGTGGAAAATTGGAAACAGAAATTCCAGAACTTTATGAAGGCTTCAGGGTCAGACCAAAAGCCAGACGACGTCCAGTTGGCTATCTTTCTCCATATCGTTGGAGATGATGCACTTGCAGTGTATAACACATTCGCGTTTACTGAGGAAGAATCTGGAAAACTCCAACCTGCGCTCTCAAAATTCGAAGAGTATTGCTCGCCTCGTAAAAACGTCGTCTTTGAACGCTACAACTTCTGGAGATCGACCCAGGCATCGGGTGAGTCGATTGATACATTCGTCACTACACTCCGTCAAAAGGTCAAGGTATGTGATTTCGGCAATCAGACCGAAAGTCTAATTCGTGACCGAATTGTCTTGGGATGTCCGGATGCTCGTCTTCAGGAACGTTTGCTGCGAGAGCCAGACCTTGACCTTCTGAAGGCGTTGAACATCTGTCGAGCGGCTGAGTCGACAAAAGCACAACTGCAGTCCATTCAAGGTGAGACGAGTTTCAATGCTAGAATACATAACGTCCACTCCAATGACATTGCCTGTTCCAAGTGTGGTGGCTCACATAAACCCAGAGCATGTCCAGCATTTGGTAAAAAATGCATGAAATGTGGAAAACCTAACCATTTTCAGAAAATGTGTCGTTCAAAAAGCACTTCATCTGAACCAACCATGTTCAAAAGTCCTCCGAGATCTAGAAACACAGGAAGAGAACAGAACTCTACTCAGAAAGTGGTTTATTCAGTCAATGATGATAATGTCCAGAATTTCTTTGTAGGAGTACTGTCAGTGGGACAAAGAACTGATGGCTGGTGGAAAGACATAAACATAAATGGTGATTTGGTTCAATGTAAACTTGATACAGGTGCTGAAGCAAATATTATGGCACAGTCTACTCTGAACAGTCTTGCTAACCGTCCTAAAATAAAACCTTGCAAAACGACACTGACTGCATATGGCAACAGTAAGATAACTCCAGTGGGAATAGTCTCTGTTACAGCAAAGACCAGTGGTGGGACTGTGGAAGCTGATTTCTTCGTTATAAAACAGGACGCTCCAACTCTCCTTGGTCTGCACAGCTGTATAGCTCTGAACATTGTGCAGCGAATTGATTCCCTGTCAGAGGCCAATAATTCTTCGAATATACTCGACGGCTACAAGGACGTGTTCACCGGACTAGGACAAATGCCAGGTACATATCATATTAAAATTGATAAGAATATTTCACCTGTTGTTCATGCCCCAAGACGAGTTCCACTTGCACTTGAAGATAAATTAAAGAAAACACTGATGGAAATGGAAAGGTTAGAAGTGATCACAAAACAAGATCAGCCTACTGACTGGGTGAACAGTTTGCTTGTGGTTGAGAAAAAAGATGGTTCTCTTCGCTTATGTTTGGGTCCACGAGACCTTAACAAAGCCATTAAACGAGAACACTACCGAATCCCAACATGTGAGGATGTCCTAGCCAAATTATCTGGGAAATCTGTCTTCACCGTTATTGACATGAAAGATGGTTTCTGGCAGATCAAGCTAGATGAATCGAGTAGTCGCTTGTGCACCTTTAACACTCCATTTGGTCGTTATTCCATGCTGCGCATGCCTTTTGGAATTTCTTCCGCACCCGAGATTTTTCAGAAAAGAAGCAATGAATTATTCGGTGACATTCCAGGTGTGAACATTGTGTTCGATGATCTGATTATAGCTGCAGCTGATGACTCGGAACATGATCGAATTCTAAAACAAGTTTTGGATCGTGCACAGAAAAATGGAGTGAAATTCAACCAAAAGAAAATACAGTACAGGGTTGGGCAAGTCAAATATTTGGGTCACATCCTTTCAAGTACTGGTGTACGTCCAGATGATGTCAAAGTTCAGGCAATACTCAACATGCCATCTCCAACCAACCAGAAAGAGTTGCAAAGATTCTTGGGAATGGTCACGTATTTGTCTAAGTTTATACCAAACTTTTCCTCCCACACGGACGTATTACGGCAAATACTAAAGAAAGACATTGCATGGCACTGGTTAGACCAACATGAAAATGCTGTGCATCTGATCAAACAATTGATTAGTGAGGCAGCAACGTTGAAGTACTATGACCCAAACAAAGTACTGATGATACAGACTGATGCATCGTCTACAGGTCTTGGTTCATGTCTCATGCAAGATGGGCAGCCAATTGCCTATGCATCCAGATCTTTGACTCCAGCAGAGAGAAATTATGCACAAATAGAGAAAGAGCTGCTAGTAATTGTGTTTGCCTGTGAGAGATTTTCACACTACGTCTACGGCAGAAAGACAACAGTCCAATCCGATCACAAGCCTTTGGAAGCAATCTTCAGAAAGCCAATCTGTGACACATCACCTAGGCTTCAAAGAATGCTACTCAGACTGTTAAAATTCCAGCTCACAATTGAATACTTGCCTGGGAGCAAAATGCTCATAGCAGATGCCTTGTCTCGAGCATACATCGCAGAGGATACAAAAGTCTCGGATGACCTTACAGAAGACCTTGAGGTTCTCGTACATGCGTTGCTCAGCAATTTTCCAGCCAGCCCAGAACGACTGGAAGAATTTCGCCAGGAGACTTTGCATGATGCTGTCTTGGTCCGTCTGCAAACTATGGTCCAAGAAGGGTTCCCTGAATCTACAGAAGATCTACCAGTGGAGTTGAAACAATACCGCAAAATGGCTTCAGACATATATGAACTTGATGGCCTCATGTTTGTTCACGGAAAGCTGATAGTGCCACAGACAATGCGTCATGAAATGCTGGCGCTACTGCATGAAGGTCACCTTGGTATTGAGAAATGCAAAGGTCTTGCACGTTCATGTTTGTTCTGGCCAGGGTTGTCACAAGACATAGAAAAATATGTTGGTAAATGTACCACATGCAATGCATTCTGCAGACATCAACAGAAGGAACCACTAATCCCTCATCCAGTGCCAGAACGACCTTGGGAAAAGGTCGCCGCAGATATCTTTCAACTTTTTGGAAATGATTATTTACTGGTTGTCGATTACTACTCAAAGTACCCGGAAGTTTGTCTACTTCAAGGGAAGACAGCTAATTCACTGATACCTCACTTGAAGTCGATTTTTGCTCGCCATGGAATACCTTGTGAGATGGTGGCAGATAACATGCCCTTTGCAAGTGCAGCAATGCAGACATTTGCAACATCGTGGAAATTCAAAATCACAACAACAAGCCCACGTTATGCTCAGTCAAATGGAATGGCGGAAAGGGCCATACAGACAGTGAAAACACTTCTGAAAAAAGCAGAGAAAGATGGCTCTGATCCATACATAGCCTTGTTGCAGTACAGGAATGCACCAATATCAGGTTTGCAATATAGTCCTGCTGAACTGTTGATGAGTCGGCTTTTGAGATCCAAACTTCCAGTTATGCCTTCTCGTTTGCAGCCGATGTCAAGGAATGCCGTGCCAGAACTGAAAACACGTCAATCAAAACAAGAAACGTTTTACAACAGACATGCGAAAGCACTTCAACCTCTGCATGAAGAAGATACCATTCGAGTAAATCATAATGGCCAATGGCGCTCAGGTGTAGTTAGAGACAAACACATTACACCTCGATCGTACATCATAGATACAGAAGATGGATCAACTCTTCGTCGGAATCGTCGCGACTTGGTTCGCACGAATGATCCACCTCCAGACTGTCAGCCGCTGGTCGAGGAAGACTCAACTCCAATCTTCATGCCTCCAAAGGACTCGATTCCAATCTCCATGCCTCCAAAGGACTCGACTCCAAACGTCACGCTTCCAAGAGAATCCACTCCAGTCATCTTGCCTCCACCTGTCAAGAGTTGCTTACAGAGTACTCGTTCAGGACGATCTGTGAAACTACCTGTTAGGTTTAGAGACTTTATCACTTAAGAGGAAAGGTGTCATGGAATGAACATTGTCAATGCTGTGACTCAAGTTACATATGTAATCTATGGACTGACGTGACTTCCGGTTTGGAACTAGCATGGTGGACACTCAACGTTAAAACATAAACTAAACAAGACACGACAGAAACTGTTCTACTTTAGATTATTATTACTTAGTTACTACTTTAATAATTAAACAAAGTGATTTAAGTAAACCACGCGTTCTTACATAAAGATTAGAACGTAACAAGTCCTGCACTTGGAGGTCTCCTGTAAGTACGCCACTACATCCATATTGCAGCTTCGCGTAGGCCTATATGCCTGTCTCTACTCCTAATAATGATGTCACTGTCTACTTATAATCTATGGACTAGCAGAGCCGTTTTAAGGCCTATAGGCACGCGAGGCACGGGCCTAGGGCCCCGCGCAACAGGGGGGGCCCCGCGGCGACCCAAAAAATTCTACATCGCCAAACAAACCGTATTAATAATGATATTATACGAACTTTAACGTATGTTAAACTTAATTTATTTTGCACTTGTAATACAAAAATTGCTGTGATAACTGTGTCAGCAGTATAGACCTACTATTATATTAATAAATGCACTCTAGCGTCTAATAGGCCTAATATATCGTGATATTATTTACAATTACGTGATTATGATGATAAAATCTACAAATGTGATATATGATAGCGCCTAGTACCATAGCCTATTAGACTACAATTAGTATAATTTACTGTCAATATTTGTAATAAGACTTTTGTATAACTATTGGCGACTTTCCAGTGCTAATTTTTTTATTCAAACTGTCAAAATAGCACAATGTTTTGTTCCTTGAGCACTTAGTGAAAACGGCATCATTACTATACAGCTTCCATATTTTTGTGGTTTATCCTTGGTTTGTGTAACAATTGCAAAAATTCCGAGAACTGTATTCTGGTCAGCAATGAAGGATCGTTTTGAACAACGGGAATAAGCTAATTCCAGTGCAATAAAGTAGGGCATATAAATATTATAATTATGCACCCGTCTGCAGATAGGCTATTCCTTACACTGTAGTGGTCCAGAAGACTCCAGAAGCAGCAGAACTGAGTTGCTGAACTTGTGATACCTAACTTAGAAATTATTATTCTAATAATAATTATACTTATTGAAATTTTCAATCACTCTTGTTACCAGCACTGAAATAATAGATTAATTTTGCTAATGTGCTAATAAGACATTATTATAATTTCAAGAATATTTATTGAAGTTAGACTACTAATGTCAGTACTGCAATGGTTGAGCAATTTTGTTAAGATGGCAGCTTAAAATGCCATAATTGCCATGCGAAAATTCTGAAATTTTTGGTGGGAGGACATTCCCTCCCATACCCGCAGGGTACCTCAGCAAGTAGCTTACTCGCTTTCCGCCCACCCCTCCAAAAAAACACCTGATTCCCCGCAGAGGAGGGAGCTAGATTAGCTTCATGGCTGCGTTTAAGATTAGAGTTTGTGCCTAGGGCCCCCAAATTCCTTAAAACGGCCCTGTGGACTAGGCATAATGTCTCTCTACATCTCAATTCATGTTTTAAATGATCCAGAGGCCGCGCTACAGAGGGCAAAATATACCCTGGCGGAAAGCCTCACCTTATCGCTGCCCTGCCACAAGGCTCCCAAAAATGTTGCCCTACCGAGAATTTATTTGGGAAAATATCGCCAGCCCATGCGTTGGTTGCTTAGGCCTATAGTTCTGACTGCCTTGCCTATGTGTGGTTTCAATTTTCAAATAATTAATGCCTGAAATTTCCATTGTTCTTTAATTTATCGACCCATTATTTATTCTTTCCTTAAACATCCTTCGTCTCTTTGCTTTGTTTCTCTTTTCACTCACTTCTTCCTCCTTCTTTCCTCCGTTTCCTTAGCAACGACATCGTTCCAGTTATCACGACAGCGCGTCATGCATGTTGACAATTACGCTGGATCATTCGGATTCATCTACATTCGACATTCTACAGTATATCCTACATCATCGAGAAAGAAGTCGTCCAAAGTCCAGGCAACCTCTCTGAAAAATGTCAATAAGCGGGTTCACCATCTCAGTGACCTTTCGTGTGCGCGTGCGCAGTAGTCAAGGTCACTACACAATAGACGGTGTATTAGATAAAGATTGCAAATTCGCAATGCGCTAGTCATTAAGTTTCGGAACTTTTGGTATATACACCATCTATTGTAGTGGTGGCCTTGACTACTGCGCACGCGCACTCGAAAGGTCACTGAGATGGTGAACCCGCTTATTCTTCAATTCCGATATCGACATCTGAGACGTCGCAACCAGTTTTTCGATGGGTTCAATATAGAACTTCCGGTTCGATTAAATGTAAAACAACTCCCTCTGGTGTCGACACTGCGCACTGCTCACTACTTCCTCTCGTTCAATGGTTCAGCGACTACGAACTGTGGCGAAATGACGCGTGCCTCTTTCTACAACAGTTACTGTCGGAGTCGATCCATGCATGAAGTGAAAAGCGTTGGGAAGGGTTTAGGGTTGTAGTTAACACTCTACCACGAATTAGAGCGTGCGGACGCGGTAGCCTATTATAATTGCTTCCCTATGCCCTCCAAAGGTCCACCACTCATGAAATGACTCAACCTTCCAATCGGCTGATGGCGTTGAGTAGCAGGACGCGATCGATGGACGCCTTGAATGGCTGCCGACAGTTAAATTAGACTCCTGCAATAACTTGTCATCCGTCATACTATTAATCATTCTAGGTTGTGCGAATTAAAAGAAATTATTATTATTGTCACGTCGTGATACGGACACGTCGTAGGCCTACATTGAAGTTCCCCTCTGATAGGGAGGGACAGAGTCGGAGGGAAGGGAGGGGAGGAAGGGGAGAGAGGGAGGGAGGGGTGGGAGGGAAGGAAAGAAGGGAGGGAGGAATGGGGCGAAGTGAGGTTGGGGAAGTAGGGGGATTGACCGGGAACGGAGCGAATCCTGAAATTCCCGGGAAACGCCGGGTACCCAAGCTAGTATAGTAATAATAATACTAATAATAATTTGACGACTAGGTGCCGTTCCAGATGTTTTTCTTTTAGCATTAGGGTGTAAGTCCCTGATGGATCATATGTACCTCGGGGCAATTTAAAAAATGTATTATTATTATTATTATAACGCTGTGGCCTTCATGGGCTCTTTCATTGTTATTATTATTATTATTGTAACGGCCTGCCCCCTCCTCGAAAGAAAACCACGTGACCGGGGGTCCAACCCCTGGTGTTGCTCTTCAGCTTCCCAAGTGGTAGGAGCCCGCCCTAGGATTTCAAACGAAGCGCCGCACTGTTGAAGGGGTTCTCTGTCGTCAGGTAACTCTACAGGTCCATCTAAGTAGGTAAGATCCATGGCAGCCAACGCTTTCCCTGTGGTAAAGTCGTAGATTAGGGTTGGGTCTTCCACCTCAGGACGGGGATGTCTCTCATTGGTACCAGGAATAGCTTCGGTCGAGTGGCGACATATGTCAGCGGTCCTCGGTCTGAGGACGACGGCTTCCCCTAACGGAAGTCCATCAGGGTTCAACTCCCCTTCAACAGATTGTTTAAATCCCCTATCCTTAAGTGCGATCGACCCTTCCCTTCTCTTTTCCTGCATTACCTCACCTTCCTCGAGTCTGTCAGGGGTTCCTCCCTTCTCCCCCTCAGTTATGTATTCCTCTAAATCCTCATCAGAGTGATCCTCAGACCTTATAGAAGTTTCCATCATTCAATGATTTATTAACGTCTGATTTGATATATTTAATTAAACAATTCAACTAATTATAACTGACAAACAGGGCTAACAATTAACATTCGTGACTAGGCCTAAATATTGTTCTTTACTAAGAGTTCAGTGTCTTTTAACTCCAACGGAATTAAAGCAGATAATCAACAGGCGTGCGTAACCTTGTTTCTAGTAATCACGCTCGATTATTAACACTATGATAATCAATTACATTCCGGTTCGATTCGTATCGACCGTTATTCAGCATCAACATAAGTTTCAATTCTTATCATCAGTTATCGATTATTATCTTTAGTTTCAATTAATTAACCCTAATTGGTTTCGGATTCTGTTATGGAGCAATTAAGATATTCGATACTTCCCTGCCTTTCCGTGCAATTTTGAGTCACACTCGAAATTCGAATATGTAAAGAAGATCAGATCACTTCTTGCCGAATATATGCATATGTCATCAAAGATTCACAAAGAACCAGTCGCAAACGGTGCCAAAACCAGTTGCTCAGTCAACGGTATCTTCTTATTCATGAAATCAGGCAATCAGCCACGCAAACTAACAATTTCAGACCCAAAAACTGCACAAATTCTTGTCTTCACGAGCCGACCTCCTACCCTGATGAAAACCGTAGATCGACTGCGCTTTTCGGCGGTTGCAGCGGTCACGTGGGCCGCATCAACCAATCAGCGACTACCACGCAAAAGCGACCGTCGGACGCAAACCTCGGCCTCTGATAGGACGGGGAAACTACTGCGATTGGCTACCACAAGAGGACTCAGAAGCCTCGACAGTAGCCTCGTATACAGTAGTCTCCTACCGAACACGACGGCCTTCGCAAAAATATCACTTCTATGTGATGATCTAAAAATAGAACCGCGATATCTAATAAAATCAATTAGCAAGTAAGTACGCCGAGCGGCCTTACAAGGACGTTATATTGTAGCGGCCTCATAGGACGTTACACCCCCCCCCCACTTAATCTAATTTTCCACATTAATGGAAAATTTCCAGAATAGGATCCGAAACCAAACAATATAAACAAGCAATCCTTAACTAACACCTGATATAACATAAGTTGTACCGACAACCCCGGTATGCTTAGGTAGAAGGGTTCATGCCCCCAAAAAATCAAGTTTAGTACCGACAACCCCGGTATGCTTAGGTAGAAGGGTTCATGCCCCTAAGAAAAATTATCAAGTCTAAACTTATGCACATCACGAAACTGACATCAGCAATTTAAGAGTATCACAAAGAATCTCTGCGCTGAATCAAGTTTACAGTTAACACAATTTATAATCATCATTCCTAATCCCTCAATTGCGCGGAGCCACTTACTAGGATAATTAAATGTCTTCCAAACACATATTCCCTGCTCCGGCACCAATCCTTACTAAACGATTATGCTAACAAATCAGTACATAACATTTTTAATGTAACAGGTTACCAATAACTAGGAACCAAATGCACGTTGCACAATAAAAGAAGGCTGCTATTCCTTTTGATTCTATCCTCACCGGTCACCAAAGAGATTTCTGGGAAAACTCTGTTCCTTAGTTCAGCATACAATCGCTATCAGCGATGGGCAGTCAATACTTCCTTACTCACGTTACACGTTACACTAGGGCTGAACTATTAAGCAAGGGCTTTACTGCTTAGTGAAGCATACCCAAGCCACACTAGGACGGATTTCTCCTTGACCTATGTAATAGTCTGTCGACGTCCACCTTACAAGACGGAGCATAACAGAGCAGACCTTCCGGAACTAGCAAACAAAGGATTTACTATTCAGGGAAACATACCCAAGAAGCTAGTACGGATTTCTCCCTGACTTATGCAATAGACTTTCTACGTCCACCTTACAGGACGGAATATAATAGAATAGACCCGTAACGCTGTCTGGATAATTACAACCCACTATTCTACATCCGAACCCTGCTCTCACTAACCGTATAGAATTCAAAATAGCAAATAATCTCATCATAGATTATTCAATTAATCACGATTATGCAATCACATCTTCTATACTACATACAAGCACAGCAATCTTGCCCTTCTTCGTGGCAACAAAGAAAACAATGCAATAGAACGACAAGTAAACAATTCTTACCTAACCCCACGATCTAACCTAGATCAAGTCTAGAAACAAAACGTTACATGTATTTCCATCCAAAGGAACTAAAACCAGGCTTCTCGCCAGAGCCGAAACCTATCGCCATTACGCGATATTATCTTACTATATTATCATTATTCATTCCAGCAGATCAAAACATATCAAGAACTACAGCACAAGACACCTTAAATGTCAAAGCAAACATTTATCCCATCGCTCTAACAATTCGCTTACACACAGCATCTGCAAGCCTTTCTCCTAACCAGTCATGCTAAACTACTGCTCAAGTATTACTCAGGGCTAGAAATCGACAACACTTTTAACTAATGCTGTATTTCATTTACACAACCCTTTCAGATACCACATACAATCACCAACGATTGCAACAAACTCCTTTCTGAACATTCATAAACATGGACAATCAGCACATCATCACAGACAGAACACATTACACTTAGGCTGAGACTACTAAGCAAAGGCTTTAATGCTTATCTCCACGTCCACCTTACAAGACGGAGTACAACAGAGCAGACCACCCGAGACAAGTTAAACAAAGGGATTTACTGTTTAGTAAAACATACCCAAGAAACTAACGGGGTTTCTCCCTGACCTCTACAATGACCTCTCCACGTCTACCTTACAAGACGGAGTACAACAGAGCAGACCTCACTACTCTACACAACAGGTCATCTGTCTCACCTCTCTTATAGTCTGAACTGACTGCGGAGACATTAGACTACCCACAAGTCTACAATCTATCTTACTCACAAACTACTCGGAGCTTACACATATCACACAGACATACTAACTCCTTTCACACATTCAACTAATACAACTCACTAGTCAACATCCAAAGACTACTTTCACCAACTGCTGCTGTACTAAAGCTACTCATGATTCAACATGCTGCGTTATACTCTACTAGCTGTTATGATTATGCACATTCAACTTTAAAGTACATAGAAAACAGTTGCCTTTCTTTCTGTGGCAACAACAACAAAACACTATGCCATAAAACTACGAGTGTCAATAACAATAAACATAACCATACTGAACCACAGTGTATCATCAATAACCACTAATGTGAGCGCTACATAAAAATTCAGACACACAACAGAAAATAAATAAAAACACAAACACTTAACCTAATCTACAACCCATCACATTACTTCACATCACTGCCTATACCCGGGCCCATTCCCATGGTTCCTAGTGGGACTCGAGCGCTGTATAAACCTTCTTGCAAATTCACAATTATTTTGCACATCTTTAATCGGTACAGCCACGAAATCATCTTTATTCAACAAAACATCAGCAATTTGCACATCTTCTGAAGCTAGACTAATTGGCAGACGATTCTGGGTGACTCCAGTGCTTTCGCTCTCGCCGGCTCGATGAGCGGAGAGGACGAATGGAGGATGCACATCCCAATCTCGTTGATGCTGGGCTACCACCTTGGCAGCAGAGGATCGGGGCGAAGATTCCGTCGGAGGAGAAGTTTCTGGCGTCGCAGGCTTCAGTCGTTTCTCCACATCTTCCAGGCTATGAATTCGTTCGAAGTTTCTCTTCTCCTTTTCGTCCTTCGATGCAGCCAGGGTTTCACGAGGTACCACGATTCTTCTGCACAGTCCAGATCGAAGTTCACGATGAACTGAGAACTCGCTCGGTTTTTGTTCTCCTTCTTGTTCTCCCTGCGATGCGTTGGCTGAACGACCAGAGCCAACCCGAGAAATGCACCCGAGCTGATCGCACCCATAGCAACGGCGATCATTTCGGATTACCCTCTGGAAGTGGTTGTTCGAACAACGATTCCACTGTTGATTGCTGGAACCATTGTTTCCCCTTTCCTGAAATGTTAGTGGCGGTTGCCACTGTCGAGATTGTTCATGATGTAGGTCCAATTTCACTTGCGGTGTCATTCTTCTATCTGGGAAATTTGAAAATTCAGGTTGTAGCTTCCCAGCAGGTTCTTTCTTTTCACTAGCAATTTCTTGGACTTTGTTGTCGGTAGTTGTCGATGGATTTTCTGGAGCTTCTCTGAGTGTCTGCAGCAGGAGCTGGAGCAATTTTTCTTGATTGAAATTCTTCTGATGCTCATCGGATCTGATTTCGCTTCCGACAGCAGTTGCACTGTTCGATTTCACCACAGAGTATATCGGAACTGTTTGTGTCGCCGACGATTGCACAGATTTATTCAGCGTTGAAATCTGTTCATCATGAGCGGCTGGATCAGCGACCAGATGCTGATATGGCGTGTAAGGCATGTACGAAGGTTGACTTGCCTTCCACCGTTGATATTCGCAGCTTTGTGTCACGTGGGTTTCCGACGACAGGTTCTGTGTCGACATGAGCGGCTGACCGGAAGAAAGGGTGAGCGTAGACATTCGTGGAGCGACGCCAGAGGGCAGGAAAGGTTTTTCGGAAGCCATGACGTTCAGCGACGACGGGGAAAAGGTGGCAGCCCACGAGATGGTTGTCGTTGTCTGACTGGGATGTGCACCTCGAAGCACCAGATGATTTGCCCTCAGCGATGATGGATCCCCATTATCTGAAACTAACAGTCGTGAGTTAGTACATGCTTTCAAACAGTCTTGCCCTATAGCTATCGCATTTGAATCGAGCACAAATCGATGCAGAGGCCGCATGTCAGTTACTTCTGAGTCTTCACTATTGCATTTCAATTGTTCGGTTATATCTCTATTTAACCTGTTTTGTTTCTTGCGCATATACGACTCATAGTCAAAACTTTCATAAATCGTGTTTAAATCTCTATTCAATCGGACCTGAACGTCAGCTACATCATCACTGGTGTCCCCTTTACTTAATCTAGTACCAGCTGTACTTGAGCATAATTGTTCCCCACAAATTCTAGTGTCAATTGTATTTGCACTAGGTTGGGCCTGAATCTCTGTATCTGACCTTAACTTCAAAACCTCACTTAGTCTAGGACCAAGTGTACCTGAGCTTACTTTTACCCCACTTAGTCTGGTGCCAATTGTAACGGCCTGCCCCCTCCTCGAAAGAAAACCACGTGACCGGGGGTCCCACCCCTGGTGTTGCTCTTCAGCTTCCCAAGTGGTAGGAGCCCGCCCTAGGATTTCAAACGAAGCGCCGCACTGTTGAAGGGTTCTCTGTCGTCAGGTAACTCTACAGGTCCATCTAAGTAGGTAAGATCCATGGCAGCCAACGCTTTCCCTGTGGTAAAGTCGTAGATTAGGGTTGGGTCTTCCACCTCAGGACGGGGATGTCTCTCATTGGTACCAGGAATGGCTTCGGTCGAGTGGCGACATATGTCAGCGGTCCTCGGTCTGAGGACGACGGCTTCCCCTAACGGAAGTCCATCAGGGTTCAACTCCCCTTCAACAGATTGTTTAAATCCCCTATCCTTAAGTGCGATCGACCCTTCCCTTCTCTTTTCCTGCATTACCTCACCTTCCTCGAGTCTGTCAGGGGTTCCTCCCTTCTCCCCCTCAGTTATGTATTCCTCTAAATCCTCATCAGAGTGATCCTCAGACCTTATAGAAGTTTCCATCATTCAATGATTTATTAACGTCTGATTTGATATATTTAATTAAACAATTCAACTAATTATAACTGACAAACAGGGCTAACAATTAACATTCGTGACTAGGCCTAAATATTGTTCTTTACTAAGAGTTCAGTGTCTTTTAACTCCAACGGAATTAAAGCAGATAATCAACAGGCGTGCGTAATCACGCTCGATTATTAACACTATGATAATCAATTACATTCCGGTTCGATTCGTATCGACCGTTATTCAGCATCAACATAAGTTTCAATTCTTATCATCAGTTATCGATTATTATCTTTAGTTTCAATTAATTAACCCTAATTGGTTTCGGATTCTGTTATGGAGCAATTAAGATATTCGATACTTCCCTGCCTTTCCGTGCAATTTTGAGTCACACTCGAAATTCGAATATGTAAAGAAGATCAGATCACTTCTTGCCGAATATATGCATATGTCATCAAAGATTCACAAAGAACCAGTCGCAAACGGTGCCAAAACCAGTTGCTCAGTCAACGGTATCTTCTTATTCATGAAATCAGGCAATCAGCCACGCAAACTAACAATTTCAGACCCAAAAACTGCACAAATTCTTGTCTTCACGAGCCGACCTCCTACCCTGATGAAAACCGTAGATCGACTGCGCTTTTCGGCGGTTGCAGCGGTCACGTGGGCCGCATCAACCAATCAGCGACTACCACGCAAAAGCGACCGTCGGACGCAAACCTCGGCCTCTGATAGGACGGGGAAACTACTGCGATTGGCTACCACAAGAGGACTCAGAAGCCTCGACAGTAGCCTCGTATACAGTAGTCTCCTACCGAACACGACGGCCTTCGCAAAAATATCACTTCTATGTGATGATCTAAAAATAGAACCGCGATATCTAATAAAATCAATTAGCAAGTAAGTACGCCGAGCGGCCTTACAAGGACGTTATATTGTAGCGGCCTCATAGGACGTTACACAATTATTATTATCTGCGTGAGTCGGCTAGATGTCACATAAATTTGTTAATAAAATGATACGGTATATACGCAATATAGCGTCCTGATAAATAGATAGAAGGTGATATGTTTTCATATCTCGGCCTATTGGCCATGGCAGAATTATATGAATCATGATAGGCCTACAAGTTTAAATAGGCCTACGCATCAATAGAAAGGAGATTAGGCCTAAGCTATAAAGCATCTTGATAAATTGATAGAGGGTGATATTGCTATAGTCATGCCGTTGTGCAAAAATTTGAAAGGTCATTTATCCAGTCGTCTGGAAACACAAAATAATAAATTTTGCTATTCTCTGTATGAGCTTATTATTTTATGAAGAAATTTATTTGTCAGAAATTTCCTGAATATGAATGATATCTTGTCGTCAGCTGCGATAGCGTTCGTTATAATGAGATAACGGCCTTGTTCATTCGCAAATGAATGCACATAAATAACCTTAAAATTAAAACTGGATGTGTATATTATAAGTCAGTCTTAAACTCAAGTCATTCGGACGAACTTTCATCGCTGCCAAAGGAATCGATCGGTGTAAGTAGACCTACAGGCAGTGTATGTATTAGGCCTATAGGTTTATTATTATAGTCAGACTTAGGAAAGTTTGCGAAGTTAAAGAAAACAGTAAGATTGAAGGTTTTAATGCGAAGTCACGTTTTGATTTTTTGGCTGAAACGACAGACCTATAATATAATATAATATAATTATGCCTGTAAAGAAGAATTTCTATGCAAGTCTTTCGATGAATAGCAAAAACTTCAGTAGCAGACGATGAACATTAACTTTCACAAAAATAAAGCGACTGGAACAGTGTCGACCTTATACTTATATTAGCCTATAATTATACGGCAAGGCGAACGAAGCAGCCGCCTTGGTTTGCGCGCTTAGGACAGAAGGCAGAAGCCCCTTGCTGCTGGCCTTTTTTTTACTGAGATGAGAGTTGGAGCTTCATTCACTTAGCAGTAATACTGAAGTCATTTTGCCCCGTTAATGTGGATGGGTATTTTGGGACAGTCTCCGAGAGAGCGAGTCTGCAGATAAAAGCGAGTTACAACTAGGTCTAGACCTACTGTTGTGTATGACTGTACGTGGAATCCTAGTTTTCTAGAATGCACTCAATATTATTGCTGAACTACATGTAAAATAAATGAGTTATGATACGGTAACTAGGTTTAATTAGACCTATAATCTCCAGGGTGTCGCTGCAAAATTTCATATAAAATTTCGTGGTCTGACGTCACGGTCACCTAAAATTTAGCAGAACCTACTTGCAATCCGCGATGCGTCAAGAATGGTTCACTAACTTTTCCCAGCTATTTGACAGTAAAGATGTTGTTTAATTAACGACCAGGGCAGTAGTGAAATCTTTGCGGGCTTAGCATCAACGTAACTTAATCTTCGAGAAGTTCTCAGCGCCCACAAAAGCCACGTCAGAGGGGACCAGCTTATTCACCGGCGCTAGACAGACAACGGCTTGCAAGACAGCCTATAGCTATGCTTCCAAAATAGAAACGCTTTGGACGATAGAACGCACGCTCCAAGGCCGTATCTAGGGGTGTTTGAACACCCCCGAAATGAAATATTGCAAAAACGATAGGCCTAATGCTCATGATGTAAGAATTACAGTGTGTTATGTAAAATCGCGGAAAATAGTGTTTCTGGACTGCCGTGAACGTATTACGAGCCACAAAAGTTACGAAAAGCAGAAGATGACTTTAAAAAGTCCTCAGAAAATTTCGCCCAAAAGAATATTATAGAAGGATGCAAAAATATAGTCTAATCATTATCCAGCATGAGAATATTATTGTAGAATATAACTGGGGGTTAGACTTTGATTTTGTGGAATTCAAGAGTGCAATGAAGACTCTAGACCTACTGTGGTGTCGCTAGAATGACTAAGGGGTTGAACCCGCAACCCTCCCTGCAATTCTCATCCTATAATAATTATTAACACCCTCTTTTGTTGTCAGATATTCAAATAATTAAAAGAAACTTAAATTCTTGCTTTCATAGAAAATGCTAACTAAAATGCTAATTAAGAGCCTGTTTTGCATGCAGTGGGTCAACGGACGGTAGCCTAAGCTATATATTGCAAGATACCAAAATTAATCGAGTTCAAATGTAAACAAATTGGTTTGCTGATCAGTAATTGTTAGAAGCTTTGTAACCTTGTTGCTTTTGTCGATATTAAGACCATATTTCGGGATCTACATGTAGATTGTAGAATGACTTTCAGGGTCGTGACGGTCGTCGAAGGACAGACTTAGCTTATATTCACCCGGAAATTTATTTTTGGAAACTCTACTCGAATCAGAGGTGCTCAAATATAGGCCTATATTATACACCGTGACTCAAAAAAACTAAGCCAAATTGTTTTGCATTTATCTCTAATACCTGATGACATATGAAGCTACAATTTTCCAAATATTTAGAGAAGTGGACCAAGAATATGATTCCAAAATTTCATGAAATAAAGTTGAACGGATAAAAAGATATGAATATTTAAACTTCATATACCGAAATAGCAGTTTACAAGCAATTTTCTGTCAGATTCAATAAAAAGTAAGCCAAACAATTTTTTTTACATCTCTGATGTCTGATGATTAATCATAAAAACTTTTTCCAGACATTTAGGGAATTGAACCAAGAATAGGATTCCAAAATTTCATGTCATAAATGTGAAGGGATAGAAGGATATGGATATTTCAACTTCATCACCCGAAATTTCAGTTTTCA
This sequence comes from Lumbricus rubellus, assembly GCA_945859605.1. Classification (NCBI taxonomy): domain Eukaryota; kingdom Metazoa; phylum Annelida; class Clitellata; order Crassiclitellata; family Lumbricidae; genus Lumbricus; species Lumbricus rubellus. The sequence goes on from OX243819.1 coordinate 3,533,829, forward strand.
GCAAGTCTGTTATTGTGTAGACTTCATTTCTCCCACATTATGGCCTCCGAACAGTCCAGATTTGAATCCTGTCGACTATAAAATGAGGAGCGTGATGCAAGATCGAGCCTACGAGACAACAATCCATGATATAAACGATCTGAAGCAACGCTTGTTGGAAGTGCGGGATGGCCTGAACCAGAGGATAATCGACGTTGCTGTTGCCATTGCAATAGCGCCAGCGCCCTCAGGCTTGCGTGCAAGCAGGAGGGGGACATTTTGAGCATCTTGTTTAATTAAATTATCAAACCATACGGTCGGGGTCATATTGGTAGTTCAATTCTCTACATATCTGGAAAATTTAGAATGATTAATCATCAGGCATTGGAGATAATAGGGAAACAGTTTATCGAATCTGACAGAAAATTGCTTGTAAACTGCAATTTCGGTATATGAAGTTTAAATATTCATATCTTTTTATCCGTTTAACTTTATTTCATGAAATTTTGGAATCATATTCTTGGTCCACTTCTCTAAATATTTGGAAAATTTTAGTTTGATATGTCATCAGGTATTAGAGATATATGCAAAACAATTTGGCTTAGTTTTTTTTGAGTCACGGTGTATATTATATAATACCAAACCGTCTGTCGATCATTTAACTGCATGCTCTCTAACTGAAGATCCGATTTCTATTTTAACAGGTATTTCTATAACTATCGAATCGACATGGCGTCAGCGTTTTTGGCTAGAAAAGCTAAGACATTAGCCTATTATTTTAAACAGTTGGATCGATGTGAACCACGATATGGCTTCATATCGCTGAATGATTTTACTGAACGTACTGGGTCAGCGCCACTGTAGAGCTGAAAAAGCCGATGACGTTCAAAAGGAAGAACTCAGAGCATGTTATGTCAAAGTAAGTTCTTTTTCCACGCACATGTATAATACCAGCGTAGCCTACGTCCACTTGTTGTGTTAAGTACGTGGCTGCGGTCCAATTAAGGCAACGGTCCATTCTAGGCAACTCTCCTTTAATAATAATAAAAATTAGTAATAATTATTATTATTAGTGATCATTAACACTGTAGCTCCATCAACAACAAGATGAACAACAAGAACAAGAACAATTAACAGCAACAACAACAACAACAAGAATAAAAACAACAACAACAAGAAAAACAACAGCAAAAGCAGCAGCAGCAGCAACAACAACAAGAACAGCAACAACAAAACAACAGCAACAACAGCAGCAACAACGACAACAACAACAAGTGATGTAAATTCCATTGCTCCATGACCTATCAAACATGATGATCTTTGACTGCGAAAAATTGTCTTCGGAATACAATTTTCCATTTTCAGAAGGCCACATGGTAGTAGGCAACTAGGCATGCATCAGAAAACGTCAAAAACGAGGTCACCCCATGCAGAAGTCTTTAAAATTTAATTTATTTAAAACTACTTAAAATAGGGCCTAGGCCTACTGATCTGAAATTTGGCATAGTTTCCTCTAATACCATAATAAACATTCTGAAAAATTTTCATTGAAACCCGAGTTGGTCGAGTGGGAGTCATTTGCAGTGCTTAAAGTGTGTAAGTATATATTGTGCACTGTCTTGATCGAGTGACTTGGGTTTATTTATAGCTTCTGCTTTCATTTTCGCGCGGGTCCAAACTCTATGTAGGCTAAATTTACTCACGTGATGCTAAATGTAAACATTTAATGTAAACATGGGGTCCGGTTCGGTTGTGTTTCTTCTCGTTTCTCTGATTTTAGTCGAAATTAATGCTTCCAGTATCGCTGTCAACGAGACTCTTTACAAGAATTATGACGATATTAGATTCCAGTTTCATGATTTCATCGCAAAGTATAAGAAACTTTACGCCATCGGCAGTGAGGAGTATTTTACACGACTGCATGCGTTTAAGGTGAGCTTACCGACTTTGACACTTCCATCGGATTCGCTAAATATTTATCTTAGGAACGCTTAGCTCTAAAGGCTTTTATTGCATAAAGGAATCATAGGTTAATCTTTTGCTTGCCATTGTGACTGCTTTGTTATATCTGGACACAATTTCTTGTTGTTTTTGGTAATTTATTGTACTTCCTTAAATAAAAATTGGCCTAGGCCTACAATGCAGCTGCATTTGGTATTGCCTCCTTTCACAGTTCAGACGTAATGAGTGAACGTAACGATAAAAAGTTAAGTCAAAACATCGGTGTGCAGCAGAGAACTTGGACCTAATTCCAAGTTCCTTAGTCGTTAAAGGATGTACACGGGGCATGCTGTCTTACACCAGCCTAAACTTATATAGAAAATCATTTAGCGCCATTTGACTTGCGTAATCGTGAAAACCAAATCTCTAAACAGCTTATCTGAAACTATCCACGGGGCACTTGCTTATTCACGAGCGCATGACGCATCAATTGATGTCTGTTCATTTGAAACCATAAAAAGTGATGAACCTCGTAATTTATTAAGTTGTCCAGTTTTTATAAGCGCGGATGGACAATAATATAATAATCAATTGTGTATTAGTAATGGTAATTTTAATAGTAATAATATTATGATCTCCACACTTTACTCAGGTCCATACACATGGCTCGTTACGGCATTTGTTGCATGTTGAGCCAGACTCCGCAACACTTCTGTGGGTCCCTCTATCTGCCTTGGAAACCATGCAATCCACTCTTGAATCACATATTGCTGAACTGTCACTTTCTCTAGAAAGGCTGGTGTTGGTTTCTAGACATGATGCTTTGATACTTCTGAGAAGCAGTCTTAGCTCATTCATCCTGCACTCTCTATGTTGCTGTCCTTGTCTGGGCCATCCCTGCTTGGATGATTACGACTCTCTTTTGCGGAAAGGTCTTGTTTTCATCTTAACCATGTCTGTGTCTGAAGTTCATCATCATCATCATCATCATCATTTTCAGCTACAATCTGACAGGATACAGACTGCATAATTTATAGTAAAGTTATTACATTATTTCAAATTACACTTATTTTTCGCATTTCTGGTGTAATTGTTTCTCATCATCGTAGCTCTTTTATTTATTTGTATTAAAAAGTTGTGAATTAAATTTAATGACTTTATAATGGCTGTAAATTATCTGTTGCAGTCGAATCTAATATTATATGCCAAGCTGAATGCATTGCGAGATCATCTCGACAGCGCCATCTATGGAGTCACGAAGTTTTCAGACCTGACTCAAGATGAATTCAGGGGTATGTAGACGAGAAATCTACAGGAGTATGCGGCAAGGACATATATTTAGCATAAATTATACAGAAAGGGTGGGCCATAAATAGTTCCCTAAGATTTTTTTGCCAATTGATATCTTGGCCAGAAGTAAGGATTTTTAAATGGAATTCCTTTGACTTTAAGGCAATTCATGTGAGCAAATTTCATGAAAATATTTCAAACAGAACAAAAGTTGTATCACTTTTAGTGAGACTACCCATTGTTTTTTTACGATGCAAAAATGTAACGCTTAAAAAATAATAAAAAGCTGATTTTTTAAGACATATCTCAAAGAATTGTTTTCATACGAAATTTATAATGCTTCAAAATTTGTGCTTAATGTGTCTAATATCAGTGCCCATGCCTGTTCTTGGAATCAGGGTATCTGTGTAAAGTTCTTGATGGACTTGTTGATGACTTGTGTTCCAAGTTAAATCTTCCCATATAAACTCAAATGTGACTACCAATTCTCTTATAAGTATCGCTCTTGGTTTTGGCTGCAGAATGTTGTATTTCTCCAGCGTAGCTCTCCACACTTGATAACCCATCAGGTTCCGGAGATTTGGAAGTCATTGCCTCGTCGCAGTGAAATCAAGACAATAACATTGACATTAGGCCAATCTTGTTTCATCACCGATAAAGTTTGCTGCAAAATGGAAAGATAATAAATTATTAGAAGAGAATGTTTCTTTGTTCAGAGAGTTATTTGTCGAGTTTGAAGTTCACAGCCGACAAATCCTCAGTTCCATCGGTTGCCAGCAATTCCGCTCCTAAGAAACTGCAGCTAACATCGCAACAAATTCCACAGAGATTTGACTGGTAGGAAAGTTATTACTTTCATTGTTCTCTTGTAGTGGATGTCATGGTCAAGCCATTGGGTTTTGTATTTTACTCAGTTGTTTGCTTCTCTTTCTCTTCTTTAGGTTTCCTGCCTCTCGGCAGGTCCAGATGCCCAACGACCTCACTCTTCTCGATGTTGTACTTTTTCTTTTAGTTTTCCATATCCATCCTCCATCATCCAGTCCAAGAACTTTTCCCTAGGTCTTCCTCTTCCCCTCCTCCCCTCCATTTTGCTCTCCGCTATGTATTTTTTTTGTTTACTTATTTTATTGTTTGCTTACAATTGCAAAATTAAACCTACTTTGATACATTGGATAAATAAAACCTGATTTGCAATTATGTGAATTTAGTAAGTAGGTAAGTGGACTCTATTTGCATCTGACAACCAGACATGCATTACACAGTTTACAATTATTATACATTTTCGCAATAAATTATTACAGGAGCAGATTATAAAGTCAGACGTGCACAACTAATAATTTTCAATCGGCTGATCAAGCTGAAATCTTAGATCCTCGCTCAAGGACTACTATAATGCAGCGGCACTCTTTCTTGTTAGCTGACCCTAAAACTTGGAATGTATTCCCTGCTGCACCTTGCCTGGTGGTAAGAGGTCGTACCACTTTGTTTCTTTCACACTTAAAAGCTGCCTAATTTAGCGGTGGTTGGACTGGGAGTGCTTTGAGTGGATTACCTTGGAGGTGTACTATGTAAAAATTGAATAATAATAATAGTAATAATAATGATAATAACTAAATATAATAAAAGATGTAAAGACATAATTTTTATCACTATAATATTATAATAACTTTAAAACATCTAAGGACTGTTAACGGTAAATTCTACACAAATACTGGTGGCAGAAATTGAAGAAATGCAAGTACGGCATTAATTTATCAGTCAGTCAATCAATTAATCAATCACTGTAACAATCAATCAGTCAATCAGATGCAATATTCGTCTGTATGTTAAGAGTGTGTGACTGTGTTTGTGTGTGTTGTGGTTGGTAGGAGAACAGAGGGTATCATATCCGAACCGCGAAACCAGATGCAATGTGGCAGCTGTTGGTACGTCTTGAATTCCTGATTATAATATATATTATTGAAGGTCTCTGTTAATAGACTTGGTTATGCCGAGCTACTAAAGGTGTTCAGATCAATACACAGGAAAAGTCTTGAATTTTATTTCTTATATTTTGCGTTATGCTCTCACTCTCTCCTGGAAAAGTCGATGAACTTCGAAGACCTAAATCTTGATACCATGTTTCTTTTCTTGTTTAGGGCTTTTGCTTGCGTCGAGGCAATAGAAAGCATGTATGCGATGAAGACAAAGCATCTGGTGCCACTGAGTGTTCAACAGATGATTGATTGCTCCTACAACTACTCAGGTTCACTCCTCGGATGTAGCGGTGGCAGCACCTGCTCAGCACTCGACTGGGCTCTACACGTAAGTATGGCATTGTTATTATCTTAACTATTATTAGAATTATTACTATAATATTACCATTACTATTATTTTTTCAATTATAATTAATTAATAATTGTTTTTGTAACCATGGTGGTTCTAATCCCTCAGAAGACAGCAAAATTGTCCAGGAGACTGTTAATAATAATGATTATTATTATTAATATTTATTATTATTTATCATTATTTGTTATTATTTATTATAAACATTATTATAATGATTATTATTATTATTAATGTTGTGAACATTTCTAACATGCTCAAAGTCATGCGGAGAAGGACATCAGAAGCGTTGTTAGTCGTCAGTTTGTTTTGTGATTGTGTGCTGCCCAAGAAATGATATCTTCAAATAGACAGAAAACATGTATTCGCAATCGTAATCATAATCACCGTATTTCTAAAGCACTACTTGAAAGCCAAGCGTGAGTACCAGCTTATTCACGAGCGCTGTACAACAGTTAACGCAAGAATAAATTCACAGAACAGTGGAATTTTAATAGCAGCAGAGTGCAACATAACTTAACAAAAGAAAATAAATAATTGAATGTTTTGTAACGTTGTTCAACTCTTTCTTTGTTTTCATTCACAGACAAAGACGGTTTTTGTTCCCGAGGTAACGTATCCGTACGAAAATAAGCAACAGTCGTGCAAGACGCGTCCCACGGCCAATGAAACGAAAGGACCTTCTGTAGCCGCATACACTTGCAACAGGTACAATCTCTGTTGCAGATATATAAGATATTGGATCGATGTTTTTTGTATTTGTATTTTGCAGATTGTATTTCTTGGTTATTGTGGTTTGTGCCAAGTTATCAGGTGGTGGTGGTGGAGGGTCTTTGGAGCACTCGGAGTGGCGCGGCACATGCAGCGAGGCGGTGGAAAGATCTGAAATTCAAAGGATGGCGCTGCTTAAGGAGAAGCGGCGCAAAGCAAGGAAGCAATGAGCTGAACATAACAAAACCTGATAGACCAGGACACTACTCGCGACGTGGGATCTGTCGTATCGACGGCTCAGTCCATCATCATCAGGTGGTGGTGGTGGTGGCGGCGACGACGACGACAACGAGGATGACGACGACGATGATGATGATGACGACGACGATGATGATAAGAAGATTTATATAGCGCTCTAGGACACTTTGGTTGAAGGAAGGGATGGTGTACACGACCTCATAAACTTGGGATTGTATAAAATAATGGTCTTGAGCTGTGATTTGAATGACTATTCTTTATCTTGTCTCTTAGACTGTTGCATTTAGTAGGTCTGTTTGTTCTGGGTTATTTTTTTACTTTTAAAGACATTTATTAGGAACTTCTAAAGTCTTATACTCTGTAATGAGACTGGCTAGATTGTTGTTCACTTTCTTGGCATGACTTTTCTACCATTGCGCATGGTTTGGATGTGACCTTGGACCAGGATTCAGAACACGTGAGGAATGTAGGTTATGTCGTACATGCTTCTACCGTCTTCGTCAGATTTGTTCGGTGCGTCACTTGCCTGCAACTAAAGCTGCCACAACTCTGATGCACGCATTTATATGATCGAGAGTTATCTATGGCGGTGCTATCTATTGTGGACTTTACCCTTTTACGCATTAATCAGCCACAATCAATCTTTAATGCCACGGCTTGCCCAGCAGGCCATGCCCCGATATATCTTATAAGTTTTGTGTGTCAGTGCCATCCATTCCAGGTCATAGATTCCTTTGCTCTGCCATGTAGGGTGTTGTCCCTATGGTTTGAACTTCTACAGTGCTACATAAAAGCTTTGCTGTGGTCGGTCCATCTTTCTCGAATAAGTTACCTAGCTGGTGTGAAATTTGAGGTAATCATTTTTGAGATGATGTGTTGATTTTTTGTCCTGCGTAGTTTTACAAATTCCGAGTCGCAAATGATCGAGCGGATCTACTCGGTTGGTCCGTTGACGGTTGGTGTTGACGCGAGCAACTGGAACAACTACCAGGGTGGTGTCATCCGGTTCCACTGCGGAGAGGTTCCGATGAACCATGCAGTCCAGATCGTTGGCTATGATCTCACAGGTCTCTTGCTGCTGCTCTGTTGATGCTTCCTTGGTTTGGTTTAACGCAAAAACGATGTAGGCCTGTATTAAATCAAGTTGTTTCAGTTTGATGACACTGTGTGATAACAAAGAGCATTAGCGTCGCCCTCTTCGAGATCACTAGAGCAATAATTGCAATTACAACAATCACATTTCTAACAAATAAAATATAAGAACAATTGCAATCAACATAGTTACAGTTCGAACAATTACAATGAAAAGAATTACAGTGAGAGCAATTGCAATTAGAATAATTTAAAATTAGACCATTTACAATCACAACAATTAGACTAACTGCAATTAGAACCATTACAACTACAGGCTTGACAATTTGTTAAGCATAATTTTTTCAGGGGTATGATATCCGATTTTGCATCAGTATTGTTTGAAAAAGAATACCAAGGAGACTGGTAGTCTGCTGTCCTTTCAGAATACAGAATAAAATGTCTCTTTTCTAGGACCGATTCCGTATTACATTGCGAAGAATTCTTGGGGCTCTGACTTTGGTAATGGCGGATACCTCAAGATCATGTATGGCAACAACGTTTGCTGTGAGTTTTCTTCACTTTTTAGGTTTTTATGTCAATAGTTGTTACATAAAATTATTGATTTAATGTGAAGAGCCGAAGGGTATTAGTCATTGTGTGTTTTTTTTTCTTTCTGAGGGGTAGTTATAATGCTATATTGTTGGTAATGCACACTTTTTCAGTTCCATATTTGTGTAAATGTGATGTAATGTAAATCTTCGAGAATTTTTCAGTGCCCACAAAAGCCACGACCGAGAGACCAGTTTATTCACCGGCACTATATCAAATCAAGTCTACTATACCCAAAACTGTCATGTTTTATGGTCCAGCCTCTGCAGTTTCTAACTTTATCAATATGCTGCAAAATAGTTTATTCAAATTACTGCTAAAAAATGTTTGTTTTTGTCTTATTGTAGCAATTGCTGAGCTAGTGTCTACTGTGCAGGTGACATGATGATGTTGATGATGATGATGTGGAGAGAGAGATGCTGTCTTGAAAGAAAGCAGGGTGGAAATGTAACCATGGCATGTAACCAAAATGTACACAATGCTTCATTCACAATTTGACTATAGAATAATGCATATTATACGAAACTTATTTTTGAACGTATGTCACTTGAAAGTAATATTGTAACCAGATATTTATTTATCAACGATTATTATTCACATTGGTGCTTCAGTGTAGATCTTGTATTATTTTTGTATCGATTGTGACGTTCTTGTGCCAACGATACAATTATTTTATTACAATTCAATCATTGTTATCTGATATTTCTTGGTTTTTTGGTGCTGTAATTATAGAGTCAAACACACAAAGTTTTATAGTGTCTTTATTAGTGCCTTCTAATTGCTGTTGAGTTTTGGTCTAGATTAACTGCTTGGGAGCTTCATGCAGTGTTTAATCTTTGGCATAATCTCCGGGAGGGGAGAAAGTTCCCCAGGAATGACATATCCCCTCAGAAAAGTCGAGAGCTGTTGTTCACATGTGCATACTTAATACGCCCCACAAAAGAGGTCTTGTTTACATGTGTATATTCTGGAATGATGAGTATAATGTTGATATGTGAAATTTAAATTTACCTCCGAGAAAAAAATCGACAACAGCGCTGTGCATTGATGCACTAAAAAATTTACGGGAAGTCTAGAAAGAATGTCGTTGGTATCTGCCTCAGAGATTGCTGTCCGCCCAAAACGGCCTTTCATCCCCCCCTCCCCCTTAGACCAGAACCTGATGTCCCCCTTCCCCGAGCAGGGCAACTGCAATAGACACGCCCTTGTGCAAAACTATAACCAGGAACCCTATTTGACTGCAGCCTTACTGTCCATAGTATGTTATTTTTCGGATGTATAACAGTGATTGATGGATTGATTGATGGATTGATTGATCTTTCGAGCAATAGATTGATACTGTTTATTGAATCGCCAGTGCGCTTTCACTATATACTTAACGGTACTTTATTAAGTGTTGGTAAATATGTACATTCTTACATCATCTTTATTTGACTAGTTCAACATCTGCACGACATGTTCAATATATTTTGTGTGTTCAGACTCTGCTGTGTTTGCATCGTTTTTTTTTATCTGTCATGGATTTCTTGAGATTTTTGGTCTTGTTTGATCAGCGCCTTTTTCTGCCCGTCCGCCAATTCAGACGGTCCGTTGATTCAGAGCTGGACAATGTCCGAGCCTCAGGAGCCCCAGGAGAATTGTTTGAGGGGGTGTCATCCGACATTAAAAGGTTCCATAGTTAAATTATTGTCCTGCTGTTATGCACAGACCCAGTGGACTCTGGGATTTTCAGAACTAATAGGGCCTGATAATAATAACAACAATAATAATAATAACATAACAATAATTAATAATACTATTGATAATTAACAGTAATTCTTAACAATAATAATTAATAATAATACTTAACAATAATAATTATTAATAATTAACAGTAATAATGATGATGTAGGTAGGCTATCATTTCTAACGTTGTGGGACTAGACAAAAAAATAATAGTAATAACAACAATAACGATGAGTTAGGTGATATTATTTTATCAACAGCTAATATTCAAGGCTCTGAGGTATCCTGTTTACCTCGTGGCAAAATTAAAAATAATAATTAAAATAATATTAACCTCCTCGGCTACCACCTTGAGCAAATAATTAGAAGATATGCTAACAACGCATCAACTTTTCTGTTTCAGCGCTTCTCTATGCATATCCAGCGCTTCAACGCTGTCGCTTTCAGCAGCACGTCTTCCCATCTGCTAAGACTAGCCATTCCAAAACATCGCCCCCCCCCAGTTTTGTAACCTCGAGGGATCATAAGGTCTGTGTAGTGTGTAGGTCTACCTCAGAGAGAACAAAAGATACTGTTCATTTATTGAAGCTAAAACACCACGTTTAGCCTAGATTGCATGGTCAGACTATATAGGCCTACATGTAGGACTGTATATATAGGTCCTAGTTGCTGGTTACAGATGACGACAAGTTCAATTGAAGGTGTCAAATTTCGTTAGAATGTCCATCCTTCAAAGCGCTTCAAAGTCCTACATTTAGGGACCAAGCGTTGACGTTGGGATAATATTATGTTGCAAAGTCGATATATATAGGCCTATGGCATATTATTATTGTATGCCTCGTTTGACTTCATCGTTGCCATAATATGCTGCTATGCGCTCGAGTGGAGCAAATACAGAGCAACGGGACATCAGTTGAAGTTCTTCAGAGTTGATCATATATAGTCACCCATAAAATCCGCAGGTCTGTAGCCTATATATAGCTCCACAATAAAAGATGCTTTCGGCAAGACGTGAAGTAGCCGTGCTGACGTCATCGTCTGGCTTTTGTCATCACTCTCAACAACCTGTTCGTCCATTGTTGGCGCCAACTAATTGTCTCCGGCTCCAGTCGAGTTTATCGAAGGAAGGAGAGAAGTGTATTGTGTAGGTCTACGCCGCCATATTTGCCCGACCCAGCATGGTACACCCACAATGCATCTGACTTCCGTTCTTTCGTCTTTCTCTGCGGCATTCGACTTCCTCCATTTCGGGTCTTTGTCTTCCATGCTGGGTCGCTCTAGATGTGTCTATGTGTGTGTCTGTTGTATGTGTGCCTTTGCGTATCTCCTGTTCGGTGTTACTGCATGTTGTTTTGACTGTGTCGCCTCCTTTGCTCTGCTTTTGTCTGTCTGTCTGTCTTGTCTTTCTGTCTGTCTTTCTGTCTGTCTTTCTGTCTGTCTGTCTGTCTGTCTGTCTGTCTGTCTGTCTGTCAGTTCCCAGCTGGGAACGCAGACTGGGACAACCCTAACGTTGTCCAACATTAATTATTTCCGCAGCGAGTGTGTACTGGCTTTGTTTTCTCTGTATCGCTACTTGTCCCTGTGTGTGTCACTGTGTGTCTGTGTCTGTATCTCTTTCTCTCACTCTGTCTGTTTGTCTGTGTTTGTCTTTGCCTCTGTCTGTCTCTCGGTCTGTCTGTCTCTCTTTTTTCTCTCTGTCTGTCTGTCTCTCTGTCTCTCTCTGCCTCTCTCTCTCTCTCTCTGCCTCTCTCTGTCTCTCTGTCTGGTTCTCTGTCTCTGTCTCTGTCACTCTCTATCTCTATGCCGTGTTGCTTAAAGTTTACCTCCAGGAATAGCTGCAGTCGACGGGCTGTGAGAATGGCGCAGGTGACAGAAGCGGTGACAGTTCTCCCATGCAGCAGAGAGGGTGACAGGGAGGGTGACAGGGAGGAGGGTGACAAACAGAAAAGGCGTTGGTAATCTTCATCTGAAAACAATCATCTTCGTAAACAATAGAACTAGGCCAAACATAATTATAAGAATCATAGGAAGGGAGTGACACTCAGACGCCAGTAAATGTAATTGTAAAATGAGTATTTGTGTAGCGCCACTCGATCTTTAATGCAAATAGAAGAAATCTGTTAATTGGAAATGAACTGAAACATAGATAGACCTATCCACTTGAATCTTTGTTTCTATTTTCCATGGAAGTGGTTCGCTTTGCGATGTTAAGCTTAGTCAACATTGAAAAGAAAATAGGACATGACATTGAAAATCGGATCTACTTCGTAGGCCTACTGTAACAGTGACTCGACTCGCGCGTACGTATGGAAGGACCGAAGGAGGGAGCGAGCTAGGGACGTATGGAGGGAGGGAGGAATATCAGATCGACATTTCTGTGACTATGATGGCCCGTTTTGTATTTTATTGAGTCCACTTTATTGCCATTTTGTGAAATTTCGATATTGAGTCCTTGCGGCCTCCCTTTGAACATTTGAGGCTGTGAGTCTTCTAACCTAACTCTGACCTCAGCCATGTGACCTCTAACCCCCGTCTTTGTGATTTGTGCCAGTACTTTGTAAGTTTGTACCTATAGTCACGTTCTGATGCTGGTTTTGTGCAACGATGTATATATATATATATATATATATATATATATATATATATATATATATATGTAGGCCTATATACAGGGTGGGCCAATAGGAATGCAACAACTTTGACGCCTCATAACTCAAACAATTTTTATCCGAATATCGTGATCAATATATTAAATTGAAGGTAATTATCCATTCTACTACTGTGTCAAATATTGCGCTGATATACGGCACCGTTTAAATAACAATTTTGGTGCGGCGCACACCTCTCAATTTTGAATATAAATAATGAACATCATGGCGCCGCTCACGGAAGAGGATAGAATTTTAATCAAAATCTTAAAAGTAGAAAAAGAATACAATGCACATCAGATGTTGATAGAATTCCCTTCTAGAAAATGGAATAAATATGCTCTAAACATATTGATTAAACAAATTGATGCCATGGGAACGTCTAACAGCCGCAACTGTTGTCGCAAACGTTCTCCCGCTAGCGCATCGTTCACGTCATACGGTTGCCTATCTGAACGCTAACGTACCAGAGTTTATTGAACCGGAGAACTGGCCACCGAACAATCCGGATTTAAACCCGGTTGACTATTCGATCTGGGGTTGTCTTCAGCAACTTGTCTATCGTGAACCGATACGTGACGTTGAACATTTGAAAAAATTGATTGTTTACCGCTGGGCTGAAATAACCCGAGCACGGGTGGCCTCAGCCATTGATCAGTGGTCGTTTAGTGTCCATGCTGTCATTAAAGCACGTGGTGGACAGTCATATTGAATATTTGCTTGACTTATGATAAATTCACTCAAGATATGAATATTTATTAATTGTTATTAATTGTTAGAACTAGTGATTGTTTATAATTGAGTCATTGACATATTCAGTTTAAGACTTTTGGTTTTTTCTTGCAGTTTCATGGCAAAAAGGGACATCGCACATTAATATCATTATCTCAAAAAGTCGTAATAGTATCTCTTAGATATTTTGCAGAATTATAAAATGGATAATTATGTTCAATCTGATATATAGACCAAGACGCTCAGATACAAAGTGTTTAAGTTATAAGGCGTCAAAGTTGTTGCATTCCTATTGGCCCACCCTGTATAATATCATATATATATATAGGCCTATGTATGTACTGTTATACAGTCTACTGTGCACATGCATGACGCGGAATGAACGCATGCTGCAATAAAACTGTAGGGGCAACACTTTATTCCTGCCGGAAGAAAGACTAGAATATAGGCTAGACCGACAGTTTTCTAACATTCTTCTTACTAATCTGACATGACATTCTGACATCCTTTATTGCTCCCAAGTCAATCATATACAGTTCTGTTTTTTTTAAACAGTAAAACTTAAACAACAAATGTGATAACAGAACATAGTCAATTCAATGCAATTCACAGTTTTTGGAATACAAAGGGTATCCCTGAAGGGAAAAAAAATCCCGCTAGGTAGGGGCCCTACTTTCAGCTTCAAGATTACCAGATAAAATGTTGGGAGGTCAGCAATCAGTGCTGGAAGATTATATAAAATTATAGTGCACAAATAATGCAAAAAACAAAAATAAAAAGAATAAAACGACAGTTCACTTCTATTTTACTAGAGACATACATCCTTTTTTGCAATGTGTGCTCTGATTAATTGTTTAAAGTGAAAGAAAGGTTTAGCAGTTCTCAAAGTTGTTGGTAAATTATTCAATATTAGTGGACCTTGATATTTAATGGAGAATTTTCGTATATTAGTTCTTGGATAATCACTTATGTATTCTCTATTACTTCTAGTAAGATGAGTGTGCTTGATTGTAGGAAAGTAGTCTAAAAAGGCAGAAGGTAGCAGGTTGTTATTAAATTTATACATAAATTCCAAGGTCTGAGCAGTTCTAATTTCGGTTATATTTAAGAGATTAAGTTCTAAAAAAAGAGGCTTTGTATGGGCATTGTATGGAGACTGAGTGATAATTCTTATGGCCCTCTTCTGGAGTGTTATAAGACTGGTCAAGTGGGTGTCATAGGTGGAAGTCCAGATGAAATTGCAGTACGTCAAGTAGGGATGGATTAATGTAGAATATAACTGTCGCAGTACATGTGATGGAAGCAAATAAGATATCCTTCTGAGTATTCCTATGTTTTTTGAGACTTTCTTAGTAATTTCTAGAATATGTGTGTCCCATTTTAAATGTTGATCTATGTGAACTCCAAGAAATTTTGTTGATGAGACAGAAGGAATTATTGTGTCATCAATTTTAATTTCCCTGTTCGAATTTGGAATTACTTTTTGAGAGGTTCTAAATAAAATATAGTTAGTTTTTGACAAAAGTGACAACTTATTTGCCCTAAACCAATCATTGGCTAGGGCCAAATCAAATCAAATCAAATCAAATCTAATGCATGCAATATGAACATTTTTAGAGCGCTTCTCAAAGCAGAGCGATATAATTAATTTAAAAAATGCTTTGAGCGTTACAGTCCCAAATGCAAAGAGAAAGGGTTTCAAACAGCGAAGAGATGCAAGTGAATTTCCCACCAGAATCATGCTACGAATAATATTGCAGTTCGAAGGTCATTCCACATTGGTCATTTCGCAGTAATATGCAGCAGCCCGATGCATGCCTAATGAGGTTCGTTACCGAGGCAGGCCTTCAAATAGATGATAAAAGGGATGACTAACGTAGGTTACATCGTCCTCCTTTCTTTATCGAAGCTTCGGACTGTAATTACCAGAGTGCGGACAGTTGAGGAGTTGCAACAGTACTGTTGTAGGCTACTTCACATGCACTTATAATAGGAGACCATTATCTGCATGCAATAAAATAACTAATTGGTAGTAACGGCTAAACAGTGATTCATGACAGCACAGAACCTAACCGCACTATAAGCTTAAATATAATGTAAGCTTACATACAGGAGTTCCCGACCGTGCTTTAATGCCGTATACGATATTGCGTACCCATGTATAATAGACCTATATAGACCATCCTTTGAGGGGGCAGGGGGCAGATTGAAATCGTGCTCCCAAGTAACAATATTATTATCACAGTTATGTCTGCCCCGATTTCTGTGATGTAGGCCTACACATAGGCGTACGAGGCGGGGGTGCAGAGGGCAATTGCCCCCCCCCCCCACTTTCGGGCAAGTCTGGTTGGTTTTTCCGGCAAAGACAGACGAATGACTAAAAAAAAGGTCATCAACTTTTTTTACGGTTTGACGGATATTTTTCGGGCAGAAGTTCAATCTTTGCCCCCCCCCCCACTGCTGAAATCTCCCGTACGCCTATGGGCCTACAATGTGCAATGTTTGCAGTGTGTAGGCTATACTTCATTGGCTGTAGTCTACTTATAATTATAAAAGCGCAACGAATTAAGATTTCGATATACCGGAATGACCGAATGAGATGACAGTTTGGGAATAGGACTGTCTACTTTGAAGAGCTGTGGTCTTTGATTACCTCGTTTCAAGTATATACCCAGCGGTGGCCGCGTTAAATCTTCGCATCCATGAGCCAAGGAATATTTGTACTGTGTGTGCGTGCGTGTGTGTGTGTGTGTGCCTGCGTGTGTGTGTGTGCGTGTGTGCGTGTGCGTTTGTGTGCGCATGCGTGTGCGTATGTGTGTGCGTGTCTGTGTGCTTGGACATTGGAAGGCGGAGTTCTTTGAACCCTTCTCGATTGTTCATCTCCATGTAGTCTCTATCTGGAGTCAGGACGAACACTTGAAAGCTGCTCTATTGCGACGGGACTGCAGTCACCGAGCGCCGCTGGGTGCGTTCCTTGAACGGACGCAATGTAAAATAATGTAGACCAACACAGAATTGTTTTGATTACTCAACGTTGCTTTATCAGATTTTTGGCCACAGTCAGTTCATATACAAGTAGATGACACATTAGGCCTACATAAATGCCTCGAATGAATGAATGAATGAATGAATGAATGAATGAATGAATGAATGAATGAATGACTCATTGATGTGATGGATGGATGGACTGACGATTGAATGAATGAATGAACAAAATTATATATCAATGAATGAATGAATCAATTAAAAATGAATTAATGAAATGAATGAATGAATGAACGCCTGAATTAAAGAACGAACAATGAATGGATGAAAATGAGTGAATGAATAAAAAATAATGAACTAATGAAAATGAATGAAAACGAATTAAAATGAATAAATGGAAAGGAATGAGTGAATGATTTGAAAGTCCTGTTCGTTTATTTTGTCAAAACGCAAAAGTTTAAATGAAGAGAGATATTTTGTTTTAGTGGCATAATGATAACTATACGCAAAGACTTAATGTTATTGGTCGTTGCGGAGAACAGTTCAATGAACAAGACAGAGACAGACAGACAGACAGACAGACAGACAGATAGACAGACAGACAGACACATAGACAGACAGAGACAGACAGACATACACAGACAGATAGAAAGACACAGACAGATACTTCATCGACTTTGACTTATTTCTGCTAAAAGGCAACTCGAAATAATTATATATATATGTAATATGTATATATATAGCCTATATATATATTACGTGTGGACCTATAGTATTATATATATATTACTGTATGCCTTTAAAAACACAGTTATACATACTGCACGTGCGTGTTTTCTAAAGGGCTTATACATCGTGGTCACTGGTCAATAATAGTAATTATATGGATGCTTGTTAATCGTCGATCTTGATATATTCCACCAGAATTTTCTAAATGAGTCGCTCTCTTTATACATGCGCAGATAAGCCATACACCGACCATCACCAATAAATGGCTATTAGCCAATACATACATTTGATGTTTGTTTGACTGTTTGTATGCCTGCCTGTGTGTGTATGTGTGTGTGCGTGTGTATGTGTGTGTGCGTGTGTGTTTATGCGTGTGTATGTGTGTGTGCGTGTGTGTGCGTGCGTGTGTGTGTGTGCGCGTGCGTGTGTGTGTGTGCGTGTGTGCGTGTGTGTGTGTGTGTGCGTGTGTGTGTTTGTGTATGTGTGTGTGTGTGTGTGTATGTGTGTGTGCGTGTGTGTTTATGCGTGTGTATGCGTGTGTGGTGTGTGCATAAGTGATGCTGTGTAAATATCTCGAGGCTAATGAAGCGCTTAAAGGAAGCAGCATCAGACGAGATCTTGTTGGACAGTCGCAGCCATTACCATCCAGCAGACGACGACGACATCGTCAACTTTACGCGCCATCCATCCAAAGCCGCCACCGCCTCTGGTCAGTTGCAGTCAGCATAAACTACACGACTGGACAAGTCGTATCGGCGCTGACCAGCCAAGTGGACAGTCGCCGTCGGCTCACTACTACTGACCACTGGTCACGAGTCTGCGACGAAAGGGAAACTAAACTATAGTGACCGATTAGAAGCGGACGGTCACATTAGTGACGGATAATTATTATTATTATGGCGTCTTGCGCTCTTCTTCTTCTTCTTCTGATCAAGATTCTTGTGTTCAGCGTCTTGCGAAACGGATCTGTTTTTGGTCTGTTGAATTCAGATCATTCGGATCATTCGGATCATTCGGATCATTTGGATCAATCGGATCTTTCGGATCATTCGGGTGACTGGGACTCGACTCAGTGTCCTCGCTCCGTCAAAAGGACGGAAGTCATCGAACCGGAAGTGGGCCAACTGTCGGCAATTCACATCCGTCACAGCTTGAGGGTAAGTGGCTGCTGAGAGCAGTCGCGTTTTCTGTAGAAATGCAGCTGACCAATAGAATGGAATGTAATGTGATGTAACGGATTGTAATGTAGCATATGCTTCGATGTGGTGTTATTGGAAAATAACCGGGTCTTTATTATTATTATTTTTTGCCCCGAGGTATACAGGATCCCTCAGGGACTTCACTACCACTATAGTATAAAATCACAGTCTGGAAAGACCCTATTCATACTCTGAGTCCTGATCGGCGAAGTGCCCCTAAAGGCAACTGCTTTGCAGCGCTACATAGATGTAAAAAACGATGGAAACGGAATTTTTAAAAACGAAAAAATGTGGGTTTTTTCGAAAAAAAAAAATACAAAAAACGGAAACGGAAAATAGTTTGACTTTGCTACATCTGAAACCGCATTTTAACCTTTAAAACCTTGATTAGGAACCTACTACACGCAGGCTATCTCTTAAATGATGATGTTAAACGATGAAATAATGACTTTAGTTAGCCAAATCCTTGAGAGTTGGCGGAAAACATAAGGAATACCAGAAAAAAAATTAAAACTAAGGAAAATAATAACAGAGAGTAAATTAATAAATAAAGTTAAAGTTTTTTTAAAATACGATAAAAAACGATCGGAAAAATAAAGAACCAAAAAACCGACGTTTTTTGGGAGAGAATAAAAACGAGAACATTTCTACAACTATGCAGCGTTATATCATTAGCTTATTAATTATCATTATTATTTTATCATCATCATAATCATCATTATTATTATTATTATTTATTTTATTAGTCAGTTTTTATATACCTCACTCTTAAGGTAATCTACTCAGAAGCGCTCCCAGACCAACTGCGGCTAAATAGGCAGTTTTTAAGCGAGAAAGGAACATATATTTTTCGGATCTCTAGGCACCAGGCGGAGCGCAACATGGTGCCTGTTTTTGACACGTAGAAGGAAGAATTTAGGCAAAGAGGGGATGGTTAGCACTTTGCAGGTGGGTGAAATACAAAAGCTTTGGCAGAATGGAAGGAAAGAGGTTAGTAAATTAAGGAACGAAGTAAGACAGGGCGGGATTCGCAAAATTACGGTTGTCGGTTGAGCCAGTAACAAGGACAACAATGCACATTCTTAAACGTTTTAGCCCTGCGGCATGCAGTCCGGTTGTTGGCTTTGGCGGATCATGGGATCTTCGGATTATGTTCAGTTCATCGCCGTCCACAGATGTTTTTCCTAAAATAGGATACAATATTATATCCTATACACAAAAATGTATGCACGCATATATATTTTTAAGCTATTTTAAACTGAGCCTAATTCGTATACATGATTTTCATCGATGTTCATATCGTATCGACCCATACATGACTGTCAGACAGACAGACAGACAGACAGACAGACAGACAGACAGACAGACAGATAGGCAACTGAGATAAGAAACTGTGTGAAAGACTTGGGAGGAATTGAGATTGATTGGCATCTGATATGTACCGAGGTAAAGAGGAGAGCTGAGCTACATGTACAATGTACATGTAGATGCATCAAAATATAGCATAGAGAGGAGAGCATAGATAGATGCATCAAAATATATCATAGAGAGGAGAGCTTAGATAGATGCATCAACAGACAGACAGGCATACAGACAGACAGGCATACAGACAGACAGAGACAGACTGACTAACAGACAGACTGACAAACAGTTAGGCAATGGAGATAAGAAACGAGAGACTAAGAGGCTGCTTGAAAGACTTGGGAGGAATTGAAATTGATTGGCATCTGATATGATTGTACCGATGTTAGAGAGGAGAACATGGCTAGATGCATCAACAGACAGACAGACAGACAGACAGACAGACAGACAGACAGACAGACAGACAGACAGACAGACAGACAGACAGACTGACTGACTAACTGACAAATAGTTAGGCAACTGAGATAATAAAAAAACACAGAGAGACAAAGAGAGTGCTTGAAAGACTTGGAAGGAATTGAGATTGATTGGCATCTGATATGTACCGAGGTAAAGAGGAGAGCTGAGCTACATGTACAATG